>OU744731.1:9375367-10050225 GCA_916613615.1 Steromphala cineraria | reverse complement strand
AAATAATACTTAGGTTGAGTGTTTTTACAAATGATAAGAAGCCAGTTTGATAGGTGATGTGATTTGGATATAATTAATACGTAGTAATCTGTGCAAGTGTCAACACGGAAGTAAATTGCATTGTTTAAGATGCTTAACAATTCCGTTCATATTTATCAAACATCGTTTGTTACAACTTACAAGCTATTTTTATTTGAAGGAAATCCAATTCGTGCATCTTATTTGCGAAAGGATATGACACTTCAGTGGAATTTATCATATGTAAGATTTTTCAAATAGATATATATATTCGAGTTTATTTCGAGTATATATTTCCAAACCGAAAGAAACAAGAGTTAAATCATCGTTCAAAGAATACTTCTTTAAGAAGACCCATTTTTTTGTGAATGAATTGTTCCAAACAAGATTTGCACACAAACGTTCATCAACAAGGAAGATATGTTCTACGTGCTTTTATTTTCACGTATTGACAACCCTTTAAAGGGGCAGTAGCACGTTTTTAGGGGGAATATGAGGTGATGTCAGGAAAATGAAAATTAATGGTTCCAATTGAAAGACAATGTATTTAAACTAAATGGAGCAGTAATAATTCAAATATTTAACATAAAGTTTAGCCATGCGATTCCTTTTTCTTACAGAAAATGAATTAAAGGTGTTCACACAAAAATGGCGGCCTATGTATTTTATGTGAATCTTCATACTTTGTCCTCCGACTATGGATGATTGACTTGTGTAATGACATTTTTGACACTGTCAAAATAATACATTTAACATTAACTTACAATTATCACTGAAAATTTTAAAATATAAAATTATCAAAAAACGTGCTACTGCCCCTTTAAACATGGTAAGATTATGATAGTGTAAATTAAAAAAAAGATATTTTAACAAAACATCTATTAGATATAATCTTCTTATTCAAGCAAATGCTATATGTGTTATTGTAAATGTGCCATCACTTAAAACATCACATGTCTCTTAAGTAGATATAGACAAACTGGGATGTGTACTTTCTTTTGCCTGGCGGTTGCAACAGATTTTTTTTCTGAACAAACTAGAAATATTGCTTGAAAAATATATCAATATATAGAGACTATTTCATTGTTTTTGCCGAATATCATTTCTATCTCATCGAGTGGAGTGAGAAAGTGATATTTTCATGAGTGGCGCAGCCACGAGTGAAAATGACACTTACTCACTTCACGAATATGGATTATATTTTCACTGCAGTGAAAATGTGACTTTCTACTGCTTTTCTTATAACATGGATTATATTTTCACTGTATAACCCTATATTTCATTGCTAATTATATAATAAATGTTTTCCAACATTTATTACAAATCTATTTTATTCATTGTCATGTGAAGATTAATCCAACTTGAAAACATATATTAGATTGATTAAACAAAATAATAAGTCAGGAAGTTTAATTATGTTATTCAGCAGTCTAAGTAATAGCAGTGTAACGGATAATAGTGAGGCTAGGTTTACTTAGACTGGTTATTCAGAAGAATATTTTTCATTTTTACAAATTCTGTGTTGAAGAAGGAGAGAAAAGCTTAACATGAGAAATGTCACGTCATTGTTAAACTTTTACACCTTTAAGCTCTTATCGAAAACTTTTGAACAATCAAGCAGGCTAAAGGTTAAATATACACTTGTCTTGAAAAATAATTTCCTTAGAAATGATTTTTTTTCAGCAAATATTTCTTTCAACATAACCGATTTAAGATTATTCATTTGCCATTAAATATTGTCCAAGGTTTTATCGATAAATGTAGCAGCTTGTTAAGTATATAATTAATTGTAAACTTAGACAGGGTCGTTTTCTGACACAGAAAGCTGCTATAATTCAAATGGGTTTATATATAGACAGTTTGATAAGAGCATGCTAATCTATAATTAATACGGATTAGTTGTTTTATTTCCCTGTTGATCATCTTTCTTTTACAGACAGATGGGAGAGCCCCAGGTAACACAACCCTACACAATCGTGTACAGAGTGCTGTCTGATGGGAGGCGTCTAATCTCCAATCCTTTAACAGCCCAATCAGTTCTTGGAACAGGAAGCGTGAAAGATAAATGAGAAATTTGATCATGTGTATATTTAGCTGTTCGGAGATCCATTAGTGAAACGAGTGACAGCGGCACTCTAACTCTGTCCAACATGTATACTATAATTGTTATCAAAAGCAACGATTTTGAAAAAAAGAAAGATGACATGAAACATTATTCTTACAAATATGTTTCCTATATCAGGTAATATCCTGATAAATCAAAAACATCACAAAACCCTTTTGTATAAGGTGTCTGTCAAAGATTGATTACACAACGGCGAATGTCCCCGAACCTTCAAGGCCTCAATAGGGGTATAGGACTTGCCGACAGTTTATGGATTATTCGTAGCTTAAGAGCTTTAGAGATCCACTCGGTGCCTAGTTAGAAGACTTAGTACAGTGATAGTCTACAACCAACGGCCGGTGTCCCCGAACCTTCAGATGCCTCTGTCAGAAAGTTCATTGGACATGTCCACAACAGAGAACGGCTTTTTTAACAACACAGAGGTTGTGACCTCAGCTTCAAAGCTGTTTGGAAGTCTAGCTACAGGTGACTGCAGTAACATCAATGAAACAAGTAACCGATCTGGATCTGTACCATGTGTCATTTGTACTCATGATACTCCCGTATGGGTATCAGTGATCCAAGCTGTGGTTAGCATTTTTGTCACCTTAGCCAATGCCATCACTGCGACCGCTCTCGTCAGAAGCTCTGGTCTGAAACAAATTCAAAAGGTCCTGCTCGTGAACCAACTGATCAGTGACACTATTGTAGGTGCCACCTATACTTACCATGTGATAACGGTGTATATCTTCTACCATAGCGTCACAGAATGCATCATACGGTACGCTATGCTGAGTGCAGCCTCTGCAGTTTCCCTGACAACCGTCGCTCTCCTGTCTGTGGAACGAATAACAGCTTTGAAGTTTCCTTACAAATACCAAGATTTCAACATGACAGTCAGTCAAGTATTGATATGTTTGAGTTGTTGGTGTAGTCCAATCATAACCGTTATTGCAGGATTTCTTTATGCAGATTGGGATATTACCGAATGCAACTTCATACTTTTGACAACACCAAAGACCCTTCTGATATTTGGCGCACCTAGTTTGGTGATTATTATGTTGATCATCACATCCAACCTGGTTCTCTTTCAGATCGCAAGGGGGCATATCAAAAAGATAATTCCGAGCTTCGTAGGCAGAGATAAATATATGAAAGGCATCAAAATGCATCTGAAAGCCACCTTGACTACAGCAAGCATCGTCATTCCATTTTTAGTGACGAATATCCCTCAATATATTTATTTTATATTTCTCGCAGTTTATCCTCAATTTCGGAACAAGCTGTGGGCCCTACAGTTAATGAATTGTGTCTCATCCCTCGTGTTGATAAATAGTGTTATCAATCCAATCGTTTATATCTGGCGCATAGCAGAACTTCGATTGCAACTTCTTAGAGTCATATGTCCATCCCTGGTGCGAAACGGGGTCAAAGAAACCTACATGTATAAGTAACTATCGTTAATAGAATAACAATAATTAAGTTCCGATTTCAAACTCATGTCACGTGAGAAAGACCCGCTTTTTGGTTTCTGGGAATATGATATTTGCAATTACAAGTTTGAAAATCACATGCTGTCACTATTCAATGGTTAATCTGACGTCAAGGAAGAATTGACGCTAAATTCCCTTCTGATGTCACATTGTTTCCGTAGCAGTCGCTAATAACGAAACGACTCTGTGAGTGCGTAGTGACGTCAGTACCTGACTAGCCTATTCTCACGTCTAAACATTCACCTCATTCGATTGATAAGTCAGGGACAAGAACAGTGATCTAAAAACATTGAGTTCCTTTATGTCCTCAAGGCTCAAAAGGAAAGTGTTTAATACGGTGTGATTAAAATGTTCATATTAATCATGGAATGGTATAGAGTTACCAACTTGTTCTGGAATTCTGTCCCACATTAAGAATAAAGAATTATTAAAAAATGAGTATTTTGGTGTTATTTGAATGAGTTGATTGAAATAAGTATAACCCGTTTAAAAAATTCACTTTTCTCATGTATTCCCATCTCGTGCACAAGTGGATTAAATGGACACGATCAAGCAAGAGGTAGGTACTATATAGATATAAGCAAGGTCTCCGACGCAAAGCGAAAGCGCCCGTAAAAATAGAATATAAACATGAATTGGAATATAATATTGAATTGAGGTAAAGGTATAAGTACCTGAAAATAGTCACCGATTATTGATGAAACTACAGCTGCCTATCTTAAGTTTGTTCACTTACCTTCGTATTCTAGTGCAAATATCATGTAATTTGTAACGTCTTTGAGACATCTTAGCATTGTGAAAACGAAACCAATAATGATGAAATTTCACTGCATAAGTTGTGATTCAGTTTGCGTTAACATATTCTTATGTCATACCTAGCAGATAGTTGTAACAAATTTGGCAGGTCATTGAAGTGACCAGGGGTTAGAATTTCTAAAACACTGATTTCTAGTTTGTTCTACAAAATCCTGTATAAGTAATCAACAGCTTTAGATCTTGTTCATATGTGTTCCCTTGAGCTAAGGCAACGTAACTGTAATGATTTTTTTCCTACAACGTTTACATGGATGATTTAAATCGAAATTTAAGAAAATCCGGATTCAACAAATATGACTCCATCTGTCTATTTAACAATGCCAAATATCGACATTCAGCACCTGTGACCAAACGATCACGAAATATGGCTTGGAAATGGTTATTTTACACATGGACCATTGCTGATCTTTTGTAAGTGGTCCTGGAGTTATTTTATGAACGTCAAAACGAAACCCAAATTTCATCATATTTGCACTAAGATCACAAGCAAGTGAACAAACTTAAGGTACGCAGCTGTATGTATGAACTTAATTTATTACATGGTAACAATCAATTTTCCCCATAATGTACGCCAGTGCATGTAAGCGGACTAGATAGCTGTCATGAAAGAGTAGAATAGCCTGGCAGCGTGATGAACAGGTATAAGTACCTGTATATAGCCATACATCATTGTAATCATAGATTTATTTCAAGTCAATTAGAAAGTATTATGAATATTTCCTTAGCAAGTTCTAGTAAGTACGTATGTTTACATAAGCCAAATATGACCAATTCGAAAATCGATAGTATGGTGTTTTTAAAATCTATCATCATGCATCATTATCATCATCATCATCATCTGAAAAACTGTCTAATGACTTCTGTTCACATCATCATCACTACCACCACAACCATCACCTCCATCGCCACCACAATCAGCACCATCACCGCCATCACAACGACCATAACCACCACCATCACCGCCATCACAACCATTATCACCGCCATCGCCACCACCATCACCGCCATCACCACAACCACCATCACCGCAATCCCCCCCACCATCACCGCCATCCCCGCCATCACCACCACCATCACCACCATCACCGCCATCACCGCCATCACCGCCATCACCGCCATCATCACCACCATCACCACCATCACCGCCATCACCGCCATCGCCGCCATCACCGCCATCACCGCCATCATTGCCATCACCCCCATCACCGCCATCACCACCACCAACACCGCCATCACCGCCATCACCACCATCACAACCTCCATCACAACCACCATCACCGCCATCGCCACCGCAATCACCACCATCATCTGAAAAGCTGTCTAATGACTTCTGTTCACAGCTTAGATAGTACTTATCGGTGTGGTAAGCTCTGCTAGACAGGTAGTAAATTAATAACGTCAAACACTTTGTCCTACAAATAGTTTAACATTATAAAAATGAAAAAGGTTTCCGTCGTTGGTCACAGAGGAATTGCTTAATATGGTATACATTGGTTACAGTGGATTCCCGATGTTAACTGTTTTGCATAACTATGTACTTTAGAAACAAACAATTCTGCCTCATGTACTCAACTACTTTCTTCTTTAAGAGTACAAATGTTACGACTTTTAGTTTGAAAAGGTTGAAATGCAATTAAAACTGAGTTTTTTTCATTTATAAATGAAGCCTATGGACATACCTACTTATGCTTTCATCATATAATGGTCCTGCTGATAGACGTCAACATTTTAGCTAGTATCAAGCATAACTCTCAAATATCAGATATAATGCCTATCTGAATCCATTTTGTCTTTCGTCATTGAGGATGTTTTTAAAACATCAGTTATAACTAGGTGATGGTCAACACGTATTTTGATAATTCGACTAACGTGAAGCCGTATTTACTGATTTTTATTGTTAATGGAGCCGTGGATTAAAGTTACAAAAACCGAAAATAAGAAACCTAATTCCCCATTCCCTAAAAGACATCTCTTAATTCCCTATTCCCTAAAAGACAATTATTTAATTAATTATTATTCTTTAATAAATTATCAAACATGGCAAAAAATGCTGTAAGAAGCCATAACAAACCGACGACACTCATCTCAAAGTCATCGAAAATGTTATTCTATTAACTAACTTGATTCGTTATTGGAACCGATCAAAGAAAAAAATCATGTTACTTGGTATTTGAAAACAAGAAGACATCAACATCAACATACCCCGCTAATTTAGTTTTCATTAAAGCTCCCGCAATTTTTCTATATGGGCCATAACTCTGTAATATGTAATTGCATAAATATCCGAGTCCGAAAACACACATCAAGGGCAAAAACTCCGTAAAAAAATGAAACGTTCTGATTTTCAAACTCCATCAAAGTATTGATGCCCTAAAAGACACATATCAAATTTAGTTATCCTATCCTAAAAAGGTTTTTGAGAAAACCTGTCCCCTTCAACGACAGACGCCTGGAGCCAAACCTACATGTATATCCCCCTCGGTCGGCTCCCAAAACGCCGACGCTTCATTTCGCAGACACTTTAACGGTTCAGTAAACAGGTTAATTAGCTCCTGTGATCCCTACTAGAATAGTGGAATAGACCCAAAAGTAATAAAAACACATGAATGACATGGATATATTTATTGGATAACAACATGAGTGGTATAGATATAATTATTTTATAACATTAATAAATATTTGTGATTAACAACTTTGGCGTTGTTAGCACTAGTCTTTTGCTTTTCTTGTTGATGACATCGACAGCACTAGTTAGCACTGATTTGTTAAGTCTCAAGTCTCAAGTCTCAAGTCTCAAGTCAGAGTTCAGAGTTTAACCCAGCTTCACCAAGTGGGAGACGGCATCAAAAAACTCGAGCGGTGTCTTCTCTCCGTTGCGTAGGGCTTCCTTCAGTCTGGCGATTCTGTTGGGGGGGGGGGGGGGGCAGCTCCAAAGTTGATTTGCCTCAGCTTGGCTCTGTCTGCCATCTCCAAAAACCAAGGGATAAGACACAGAGTTCGAACGGGCATGAATGATGTATACCTGATCCCAGAGATCAGGACACGCAGTAAAAGTTCCATCCATGTAGATGACGTCAGCGTTCTGCAAGGCCTGGAGCTGTTCCGTAGAAGAGAACACTAGAATCTTGTCTTCGTCACCATCAGAGAGAAGTAGGAACCGCCGGCCATTACTCGTCTCTGTCCACTTGTCTTCCAAGTTGACATCGCTGTGTCAGTGTCCTGATGAAGTCGCCGACTGTTGAGCATCTCCAGTGTGTGCAGGTCTGTCTGATCTTGTTCCGAGTGTAGACATATCCATCTAGAATGATCTGAGGGGCTCCTTTCTGCGATACAAGATACTCAACTCTCCGTAGTCCAGCCATAGTGATGGTGATGACCATGTTGTTGTTGGATTGGGGTTTAACGTCTTCTTCACCATACGGTGATGTCGCCGACGTGGGGTCTAAGCCTGAATTATTTCCAAAAAAGGGGGCATGAAATTTAGAATAGGTCTTAGACACCCAAGTAAAATTAATAAAAGTTCTAAAGTGGTTAAAATTAATTTAGAATTTGGAATAGAGTGGAGGGGGGGGGGGGTATATATATGAATAGTAAGTAAATAAATAGTGTTGTGAAATGGCGTGGTACCTGAAAGAGATAGAAAGCATATATTATGTATGGGAAATTATATTGAGGTAAAAAGGTTTAAAGTAGTATTTGAGATGGTATTTTTAATTGTGATAAAATAAAATTGTAGTTGAATAATTGTGTTTGAATTGTATTTATAGTTATTTGTAATTAGTAATGTTTTATAATTAAATTTATTGATAATTGAGTGAATGGAGTAATACTTATCTTTTTGGTTTGATATACTTAGTCTGTTATTTGCTGTTGTTTCCAGCGTTGGTATCTTCGCAATGTGCGTTTTTTCTTTCTTGAAGGTCGTCTAACTGGTATTGTACCTATGTAAAGTGCAGGGGGTAGTCTAACCATACACTTAAGGTACAATACCTGTCCTCCCCACTGAACCCGATTAAGAACCAGGCAGTGAGGGTTTTGAGGTTTGCTACTGGGAAAATTACCAGTTATAATTTAGTAAAGTGCCGGGGGTAGCCACACCATGCACTTTTAATGAAGAATTTTAACCATTTTGCCCTGTGCCAAGTCCTACCAGTTATCCCAAATATGGGAGTGGTAAATATTATTTTAGGTATTAGGTGGAAATCTCCCGTCGGGAGCCTACGCGCCTGTTTGTATAGGCTTGCGCGAGTGGTCCCGAGGTAATGTATATCGTGAACCTATCTCACCAGCCAGCTCTGGTCGTGGGTCGCCATGACCAACACTTACCAGATGAAGGAGGTTTAAGAGATCAGTCTCGCTTCCGTAGGGTCCTTCTGGGAGTTTTTACCCGTGGGGTGGTTGTTAGGGTTTAGTGACCCTTAAATTGGGTAGGGGATGAGGGGTAGGTAATGGTTAGGAGTTTGGGTGTAAGGCTAGGTGGTTATTAATTATAATGTTTTATACAATTTGGTTTGTAGTAGGAATACTGAAAGGTACTGGTAATTTTTAGCATTGGCTAACAGTTCTTGTGGGTTGTTAGCGCTTACATTTTCAAGGAGTTGTCCCCTGTGTTTTTGGTATTTATCACATTGAAACAGAATGTGATGTAGGGTGTCTTCGACATTACATTGATTGCATAGATTAGTTGGTGCTTTCCCTATTTTGTGGAGATAAACCCCATTGCGAACATTGTTAAGCCTAAGTCTAGTTATGGCTACATCAACCCTTCTCAAGTTGTGGAAGTTTTTAACCTTTGTAACTTTTGTAGGTTGTACTTGATAGTACTGGGTATGTCCCCAGTTGCCTTTAAAGTTTGTGTTGTATTCATCCGTTCTAATTGATTTAACAATGCTCTTAATTTCTTTTTTAGTAAATGGTATGTTGACATTATTGCTGTGGGTTAGACCTGCTTTTGCTGCTCGGTCGGCTCTTTCGTTGCCTGTTAGGCCTATGTGGGAAGGCACCCATATAAATCTAACATTGTTGTTATCCTAAGTTAGAAAATTATACCCCTGGTAAATTTGGTGCAGAAGTTCATAACTATTTTTTTTCGTTTGGTTTTGTATAGCTTGCAGTGAGCTGAGTGAATCTGTAAATATAGCTATATTTTTGTGTTTGTAGCCTTTACTGATAATGAGTGCTTGTCGAATAGCTACAAGTTCGGCTGTGAAGATAGAGGTTTTGTCTGGTAGTTTAAGGGATATATCTTCATCACCTGTGTGAGTGAAGGCTATCCCAGAGCCTACTCTTCCTTTTTCATCTTTAGAACCGTCAGTAAAGATTTGAATGTAATCAGTTTGATTGTAGTTTTGTTCTATATAGACTTGAGTGTTACTGAGGTCACTAGGTTTTGGATTATTTTTGTCTATGAGGTCTTTCAATTTGATATCGACTTGGATATCGGGGACGTCTGGAGGTTTTAGGATATGCTTGGTATATGGGTCAGAAATAACGTCTATTGTATCAAGGTCATATTTGTCTATGTGTTTTTTCATGGTAACACCAAATGGTGTTGGTATTTCTTTTACTCTTTTAGTCATTATTTGCTTTTTTCGTGTGATAATATTTTGTAAACATGGCTTATGCTTTGATCTAACAATATAGTTGGTAATATTATCTTCCCATTCTTTTTCTAGCGGGAGTTCGCCTAGTTCATGTCTGACTAGTTCCATTGATGTGCCACTTAGGCATCCTGATATATATCTGTAAGCTTGATTTTGTATGGTTTTTAGCTTTTGTATGTTGGTTTGACTAGTGTCACACCAAGCTTCTGCTCCATAGTGCAGTTTGGATTTAATCAGAGATTTATATAGCAAGAGTAACATTTCCTTGCTGCTGTCCCACCTGATGTGAGAAAGCATTCGTAATATATTGAGATCTTTTTTGCATCTTTGTGACAGTTCAACAATATGTTGATTCCATGTTAGATATTCATCAAAGATTATGCCTAAGAATTTGACATATTTAACTTGGTTTAATGGTTCTTCATTAATGTATAATTTCAGTGGTCTGCAATCGGCTCTGGGTGTTGGCCGAAAGAGAATTGATACAGTTTTGCTTGTGGATAATTTAAATCCCCAGTTTTGGGTCCATTCATTTACTTTGATTAAGGCTTTTTGTAATATTTCTGCAGCTACATGTTGATGTTTGTGACTGACCCAAAGGGCCCCATCATCAGCGAATTGTGAGGTGTTCACTTGTTTCGGTAGTTTGTGAAATAGATCATCTATCATGATATTGAACAATGTTGGTGATATGATACTACCTTGTGGGGTTCCATTTTCTAAATTGTAGTTGTCTGATATTTGATCATCTGTTTTAAGACGAAAAGTTCTGTCTGACATAAAGTCGTTTATAAAGTTTAGCATTTCCCCTTGTATGCCCTTTTTCTTAACTTTTGTATCAATCCTGTTTTCCAGACCATGTCAAATGCTTTAGCAAAGTCTAGAAAGACTGCTGTAGTAAATTTATTATTTTGTTGAGCTTGTCTGATAGAGTGTTGTAATCTAACAATATGATCAGTGGTGCTATAGGATTTTCTATATCCTGATTGATTCTGTGTTATCAATTCGTTAGTTTCTAGATAGTGTTGTAATCTTTTCGTTGCCATAGCTTCGAGTGTTTTACATAAATTAGATGTTAAGGAGACTGGTCTATATGAATCGGATTTGGAAGGGTCTTTTCCCTGTTTGTGTAATGGTATAATAAAACTTTCTTTCCAGTCTGTTGGTAATTTGCCGTCTTTCCATAATTTATTGTAGAAATCTAATAACACTTGTTTGCATTTATAGGGAAGACGTTTAAGCTTTGTGTAACTGGTTTGATCAATACCAGAGGCTGTTCCTTTTTTATTATTTACAACATTGTTAAGTTCTGATATTGTGAATGGCTTGTTGTACCATAAGTCTGACTTGTTTTTGTCCTTCGGACAAGGTTGTGTATTTTTTACTTTTTCTTGAAAAGCAGTTTTGTAGTTATTGGTTGAGCTTGCTTGTGAGAATTGTTTGCATAAATTGTCTATTTTTTCCAGTTTGTTTTTGCTGTTGTTGACACTTGGAATATGGGATTTAGTGCTTTTGCCTCTAAAGACATTAATCTTTTTCCAGACTTGCCTTGAGTTAGATTTGATATCTAATGTGCTACACATCTTTTTCCATGATTGGATTTTTGCCTTACTTATTAAAGTTTTAACCTTATTTCTAGCTGCTGCCGCTTGTTGTATTAACTTTTTATCCTTTTTAGCTTTTTTCCTGAGCAGTTTTCTTTCTTTTCTTGCTTGCATAATTTCTTCATTCCACCATGGTACAGGTATATGTTTGTGAGTTCTTTTGGTTGGAATGGCTAGGTTAGCAGCATTTATAATCACCTCGGTGATATTTTTGTTGTATATGTTAACATCTTCGTCTTTTACATCATTGTTTAGGTTTTGCTCACAAATATTTTGAAATATTCCCCAATTTGCTTTGTTAAAATTCCAGCTGTTATGGGTAAGTGGGAAGTGATCACTTCCCCAACTGTCGTCATGAACATATAAACTAGCATCATTAACTAGGTCTGGTGTAATAATGCTAAGATCTATTGTGGTGTATATTCCTTGTGTTAGCCTGTGAAAAGTAGGTTCGCCATTGTTGAGAATAATAAGTTTGTTATCCTCTAACCATTTTTGTATGACTGTACCTCTTGTATCGGTTCTATCGTCTGCCTCCCAGAGGCTATGGTGTGCATTAAAATCGCCAGCCAAATAGGCTGAGTTGGCGAGATAGGGTAGTAATTTGTTGAGTATTTCAACTGTAATTTTTGTGCTGTGGGGTAAATAGACATTAATAACATTTGTTGGTTTATTACCATTTATGTTAACTGTTACGCCATTGATTTCTATGCCTTCAATGTTTATATCTAGGGGTTTGTAATCAATGCCATGTTTTATGGCAATTATGAGTCCACCTTGTGGACTTTTTTTTATTTCCGTAAAACGATCTTTTCTTAGTATGTTATAACCGGAGATTTTATAATCCCTTCTTTTTGATAATTTTGTTTCCTGTAGAATGATAACACTTGGTTGTATTGATTTATTTTGTATCAATACTTTGAGTTCAGCACCATTGGTGCCTAGCCCATTTACGTTTTGTTGGAGTACAGTAAAGTCCGCCATTTTATAAGGAGGGATTTATGTTCAGGAAAGCTTAGGTTTAGTAGTAGCAGCTTCTATCTTGGTGGTGAGAAGTGGTATTGGGTGGGTTGTTTTGGTGGATCCTGTCAAAGAATTGTTCCCAGCTAATGCTGCATAGCCCCAATTTTGCTGCATTGGAGTATAGTCTCTTGACATTCCTATGATGTTCCCTGTCAGAGTGTGTTGGTGTTGAGTTAATGAAAGCTTGTGCTATAAATAGTATTATCCTATCAACGACACTGTTTTTGTTTTTTGTTTTGGGTTTGTCGTTGGTGTTTCTACGGTTGATTGTTTCCCTCAGATCTTTTTGTCTTTGGTGCTGTGTTTTTTTAGTGACATTGTTTTTATTCGTGTGAGAGTAGTTGAGCTTTCTCAACATTGGCGGTCTGTATTTATCACTATTTTGAGCTTTGCTTTGTTCTTTTGTTCTCTCATCTGTGTTTTGTGGTTTTGATTGTGATTTTCTTGCGGACCTGATATCTTCAAGAAGTCTGTGTTCAACACTTTCTAACATCTTCTCCATCTTTTTGTGTTTTTCCTCTGAGGAGCTTATTGGATGTCTAGGAACTACTTTCCTGGAGAAGAGCGTTTCTTCATTTACTGGTGATTGTCTGGGTGATGAGTGGTTGGAGGGATTGAATGCAACAGATTGCTCTATGTTGATTTTGTTGTTTTTGATTTGAGCCGTTTGTTTAAAGTGGTGCTTATTTAGTTGTTCAATTTGTTTTTGTCTGTATGGGCATTTTCTAGATAGGGCACTGTGACATGTTTAATTTGTTTGCAGTTGCCGCAGTACATTTTGTTGCGACATGTGTCATTATCATATCCTGAGTAGTGGCATCTTGAGCAGTGTTTAGCATTAGGACAGTCAGTGGTAGTGTGGTCATACCCGAAGCATTTTGTACAGAACATCGGTTGTTTAAGGTATGGTTGAACTACTGTGTTTGGTACACCAGCGAAAGTGATGTGTTTTGGGAGATTAGTACCCTCGAATGTAATGATAACTGAAGGTGTGTTTTGTTGTTGCTTCTTAATCCTTCTGGTTTGTAGGATAGGAGTCCTATTGTATTGGTTTGCTTTTGTGATACATTGTTGAAGTTGTTCATCTGTGAGTTTAGGGTTAACTTTGACGACGCCTTTTATTTGTTTTTCCCAATTTGGTGTGTCATATTTGACTTTAGTGCCATTTACTGTGGTGTAGCTTGTTATGCTGTCTAAGTAGTGCTTATTGTCCGTTGTAAGCAAAAAGCCTTTGCCACATTTGGTTATTGTTACTGGATGGGCCCCCAGGGAGCTTAGTTGAAATGCCATGTCTTGACAACTCATGATTTGGTTCAATTCAATTTTGTCTATGGCTGTCATAATCATTTGGTATTTGTTTTTCTTATCATTTGCAGGTGTGCTTTTATTGCTTATTGTTTCATTAGAGTTCTTGCATTTTTTGTTATTGTCTGGAGTTGATCCAGCGGAATCGGATGTGTCTGACAGGTTACTTTGTCTTTGTCTTTTATTGTTCTTTTTCCTGTTACTGTACACTGTAAAACCGTCAGTTTCCATATTTGATGTTTCCTCTAATTCTATATCGCCGAATGATGACCATGTTCTGTTTACCATTTTATATACCTTGTGAGTTTTCAAACCTTTTGATAATCAATTAAAATCGTACAATAATTGAATTTACACCCCTTGGGCGGTTATATCCCTTCTTTTTTCAATTGGTTTTAACTCATAACTACCTTCTTATAGGTATTTGCCCTTTACACCCCTTGAGAAGTTATTGCCTTTATTTTAGTTGAATGTTATATGCCGTGAGTTCCATCCACGTAGGTTGGTTATCTCATAACCACCTTGGTCGGTTATAAGATTGTAAACAATCGCAAATATTTGGACTTGTAAAATTTGGATTTTTAATCAAACAAGAAAGTTAAGATTTTATGAACCATGAAAGTGGGATTCGAACCAGGGACCTCTATGTTGTCAAGCAGCGCTCTTACCTGTTGAGCTACCGAGGATCCATGCCAGTTGATCTTAATTTGTGTGTGTCATGTTCGGTTTCTATTTTGTCCTATAAATATATATCAATATTGCAATAAAATAGTTTTTAATGTAAGGAATCAAGTTTTAAGTTCTAAAACCCTAAGCAGGGTGCATTGTAAATAGTCTAAAATAGTATTCTTATCAAGACATATCAAACCCTGTAAAATGGATCACTAAAACGTTTTTCAATTGTTTGTATGTAAAGCGATTTAGTTGAAACACCGTAATAAAATAGTTTTTAATGTAAGAAATCAAGCGTTTTTTTCTAAAACCCTGATCTGATGGTATTTTAAATATTTTTTCTTATCAAGAAATCAGTAAAACGTTTTAAAATTAACTGGTTATAAACAAATTAAGTTGAAACCACTGCAGGAGTCTTCCGCGGGAGTGTAAGTCAAATAATAACCCGTTTGCCTCGGGTTATGGAAATAACCTCTGCTCGGGCTACGCCCTCGCGAGGTTATTTTCCATAACCCCTCGGTACCGGGTTATTGTTTACGTAAACGCAGTGCTAAGAAGAGAAGACAGATTATCACAAAGTTTTATATAAACACAACTTAATGTCATTGTGGACCAATATACTCTAATCCGACAATAACTGAATGTAAACTCAATGTCATAAAGCATTTTCATTTTCATTAAATGTTGTACAAACATAATCTACCATGGTTATTGTTTCATAATTTGCTCGTTAAAGATTGAGCTTTGTTATAATCACATATTTCCAAACTTTTCAATAATGAACCTGACCCAGGCTTAATCTACTCTAGTGGACCATTCTATTATGTCTGTGGGGTTGATGTTCATTGAGCCCTCATTAATTGTCGGCGAATTACTGCGTCGGCGAAATGAGTGTCTGGATCTTGGGACACAACCTCCAGACACAGTTATGGGATTGCAAAATCAACTTAATATATTAGAACGTTACACCAAAGAATGGAAACTATCTGTTAACTATGAAAAGACAAATATTGTTATTTTTAGAAGGGGTGGGCCGTTATCATCAAATGAAAAGTGGATATATATTTAATGGAGTAAGACTTCAGACTAGTAATCATTATAAGTATCTTGGCCTTTTGTTCACCCACACAATGAATTTCTCCAAAAGCGTTATAGATTTAGTAAAAAGAGCCAAGAAAGCACTATTTAACGTTATGTCTGTAACATTTAAGATAGGAATAACTACCCCTAACGTCTTTTTCAAACTATTTGATTCTCAGATACAACCGATAATGTTGTATGGGTCTGATGTTTGGGGATATCAAAAGTATGACAGTCTTGAGAAACTTCACCTTCTAGCATGTAAAAGATATTTATCCGTTGGATCATCAACACCAAACTGCATGATTTACGGAGAATGTGGAAGACACCCTCTGTACATAAATTCCCAAATCAAATGCTTAAAATATTGAATAAAACTTATTGGTATGCATGAGACTAGAATTCCAAAGCTAGCTTATAATATGCTATTACATTTAGATAACATTGGTAAAATAACATGGGCATCCCACATAAGAAATATTTTGTTCTCCCATGGTTTTGGCTTTATCTGGATGAACCAAACAGTTGGAAATATTGATGTCTTTTTATATAATTTTAAGAATCAAGCTGTTGATATGTTTCATCAAGATTGGCATTCTTCTCTGTATGATAGCTCGCGGTATGATTGTTATAGAACATTCAAAAGTTTACTTCAGCCAGAAAAATATTTGTCTATTTTATATTCTAAAGACCTAAGAACTATTTTTATCAAATTTAGACTTGGTTTGCTGGATTTAAAGATAAATGAAGGCAGAAAAATGAATATAGAAAAAACTAAAAGATTATGTCCGATGTGTAAATCAACAGTTGAAAGTGAAATACATTTTATGCTTGTTTGTCCATCATATTCCGACATCAGAAGAAAATATATTCCTGCATTTTTTATATCAAAACCACCTGCTGCTGCCTTAACATCCCTATTGTGTTCTCAAAATGAAAATGTTATTCTTAATTTGTCGTTATTTATCAAACATAGTATAAAACGTAGAAATGAACTTTTAAGAAATGAAATTCGCCCAAGAGCTGAAATAAGATCCTCTTATTGTCATTGTGTTAGCAAATATTTGAAATATGTATTACTGTTTATATGTGGTTTAAACATATTTATTCAGAACAAACTGACAGGATTGGCAAACAAGCAAATCTTTGCTTATGTGAATGCCGCTCCCGACAACATACAAACATAAACAATCAATGAAGATGACAATCACAGAAAAATGGAAACTATTCGGACATGCATGTACATTTGCAGGCTTACAGACAAAACTTAAATTAAGATTGACAGTTTAAGAAGAACAGTTTCGCAAGGTTTCTAAGGAGGTTGGGATAATTTAATTAAGAAAAATCAGAAAATCTTTTTGAAGAAACTATGAAATTATGGACGGATTTTAAAAGTTCGTTATTTTCTTGATGAGTCGAGCCAGAATTGCCGTAGAGGATAGATGGTAGATTATAACCTTTTTTGAAGAAATAAGTGTTAAGTCTTAATTCGTGGTAAGTGGGACAAATAAGAAAGAAATGGAGCGCATCCTCAAAGTGATGTCCACAGTTGCAGGTAGGGGTATCGGATATATATCTGGCGAACATATCACCGTGTAAGTCACTGCAGCCAAGCCTAAGGCGGGAGTTGATTATCTGACAGAATCTTGACCCATGAAATAAATTGAAATGAATCGGTTTGCTATTAGTTTCCTTAAAATTTCTTTTGAATTCTTCAAGAGAGCTGGAATTTATTACATCCAAGGGGAGCGAATTCCAGATATTGACTGTGTCTGGTAGAAACGATTTAGAGTAATTAGCTGTGTTGCATTTTAATGTTTGTAGGTCGGAGTAGTTTCTTAAATTATATCGACTTGCGTGAGACACTCTGTCGGGTATAAGGTTTGATAAATAATCAGGTACTAGTTTATTAACCATCTTATAAAAGACATACAATTTTTGACGATGTCTGCGTTTTCTAAGGAAGTTATGTTAGTTTCTGAATATAGTTTTTCGTGGCTTGTTCCACGAACAGCGCCGCAGATAGTTCTAATTGCGTCCAGGTTAAGTTTTTCTAGAAGAAAAGATTGCTCTTTTGTACAGTTATCCCAGATGTGACATGAATAATCGAGAACTGGTAAAATAAAAGATTTATACATGGTCTGAAGGGATTTACGATTTAGACGATATTTAAAACTTCTAAGGCAATTAATCATTGGACTTACCTTTTTGATAATACTATCAACATGGTTGTGCCACATGCAATCCTGCTGTAGGATTAATCCTAGGTGTTTATGAGATGAAACGTCATTAATTGGTGTATTGTCCATAGATAAAATTGGTTTGACAGACGGGTTATGTTTACGGCTGAATTGAATTGAAACGGTTTTACTTGGATTAAAATCAACTTGCCATTCATTAGCCCAGGTATTAATGACAGAAAGATCGTTGTTTAGGCTCTGTGCGGCAACATTCGGGTCATTAATGATCACGTAAAGCGATGTATCATCGGCAAATAAGCGTATATTGCTGTCAATGTCGTCAACGATGTCATTTATGTAGATTAAAAATAGTAATGGTCCGAGTACGGACCCTTGCGGGACACCGGCAGAGACAAATTTCAAATCAGAACTATAACCGCTGATAACAACTCGTTGTGATGTATCCTTAAGGTAACCTTCGAACCATTGGAGTAACTCGCCAGAGATACCGTAAGATCGTAGCTTATGGATGATTCCCCTATGCCATACTTTATCAAAGGCCTTGCTAATGTCGCAGAAAACGGCTCGTATCTCTTTACCTTTGTCGACTTCTTTAGCTATGAAGTTATGAGATATGTCAACTGATTAGACGGTGAATCTCCCGGGATAAAACCAGACTGAAGGTTCGTCAATAAGTTGTTGTCCCTGAAGTAGTTGAATACATATTTAAAAACACACTTTTCGAAAACTTTAGCTAGACAACTTGTCAGAGCAACGGGTCTATAATTGTTACATTCATTTAAACTTCCCTTCTTATGAATTAGAATTACTGATGCTATCTTCCAAATATTTGGGAAAGTTGACTTTGATAACGAGCAATTAAAGAGTTTTGATAACGGATCAGCTATTACTGAAGTACCAAGCTTTAATAAACGGTTACCGATACCATCATGTCCAGTCGCTTTGGAGGTATTAACGGAGAGAAGGATATCTTTAACTTCATTGACAGTCAGAGATATTGAAGATAGAGTCTTATCAGTTTTAAGAAATACATCCGGTAAAGTTTTATCGGGAGTTTTAACAGTTGCCTGATCGCAAAAGTAGTTATTCATTATATTAACGATATCATTTACATCCTCATAAACTGAATCTTGAAATGTGATGGGTGGGAATATCGTATTGTTGCCGGTTGATTTTAGATAATTTTTAACTAATCGCCACCAAAGTTTGTTTCCGTATGATTCATTTCTCTTATCATCAACTTTTAAGACATATTTCCTTTTGGCGGTGCGGACAGCTGATATTACATTATTTCGTAATTTACGGAACTTTTCCCAATCTGACGGTCGGTTATATTTCTTAGCTACTTTGTGTATGCGGTTTATTTTTCGAATTGATCTGCGGACATCACTTGTGATCCATAATGGGTCCTTTGGTCTAATAGTTACTGTTTTATTTGGGATATGGCTATTGCAGATGTCTAAAAAAGATTTTGAAAAAGCTTCTGCCGATTGATCAATATTATCTGTTAACAAAACAGTTTGCCACTCGAAAGTACTTAGGCTATCTATTAGGTTTGTTTGATTAATCATACTATAATTGTAAATCCTTCTCTTAAAATTACTATTTTTAGAGATATCATCCTTTATGGTCACACTTATAGGACAATGGTCACTACAAATAGGATCAGATACACCCGAACTAAGCACACTATCAGCATTAGATACAAACAATAAATCAATCAAAGTTCTAGAGGTGGGTGTGATCCTAGTTGGTTCAGATATCAGTTGTGTCAGTCCGTACATTGCCTTTAGACTCTCAATTTTGTTATTAGTTTCATTTAGAATATCTAGATTAAAGTCTCCCGTTATTATTGTTTGCATTTTTAATGTCATGGCATTACATATTGACTGGTCTAATAGATCCCAATACGCGTCACTTTTATCCGCACGGTAAAAATTTCCGACTAAATAATTCTTGTTTTTACGTTTTATTTGAACCCACTGCGCTTCAAGTCCTGGTATGAGAAGATGGTCCATATCAATATAATGAAGATATAATGAAGATTTGTACTGCGCTAAATCCATGCTTAGCATGCTCTAAGCGCTACAAGTTTAAAGAATAAACAACATATATACAACGGGAAAATGGGATGTAGAACTGCAAGGGGGGATTTAGATATTGTAAGAGTTTGTGAACAGGTATGTCTTGAGTCGGCGCTTGAACTGTTCAAAAGATGGTGAAAGCTTGATATCAAGTGGAAGAGAGTTCCATAACAGTGGGACCTGATGTGAGAAAGATCTGTAGCCATAGGATTTTAACTTGAATCTTGGGATGGTAAGAAGGTGCTGGTCAGTTGATCGGAGTTGTCGTGGTGGCTGGTAGGGTGACACTAAGTCAGATAGGTAAGTAGGGCAGGTGTCATGGAGTATTCTGTAGGCAAAGCAGAGAAGTTTGAATGAGATCCTAGCAGGAATAGGGAGCCAGTGGAGGTGATGCAGGAGTGGAGTAACATGATCAAATTTTGAGGATCTCATCACAATCCTAGCTGCGACGTTCTGAATCAATGGATCAATAACGTAGAAGTTATCTTTAACGTATATCGCAACACCCCCACCCCGACTTTGACGGTCGTTTCGGTACGGCAGATGAAAATTAGGAATGGATATATCACTTTGAAGAATACCGTTATGCAACCATGTTTCAGTTAGCAGATTACGTCATAAGAATTGAATTCCAAGGAAAGTAGATCGACTTTATCCTTTAAACTTCTTACATTTAGGTGAACAATTTTTAGGTCATATTTACGCGGGCCAGGATTGGGATGGATATCGCCACAACATAATAGCAAGATAATTATGTAAAGGGGAGTTTGGAATTTGTAAAGACAATTTGATGTAATATGAATTGATGAAATGAAAAAATTTAAGTATGCCTTGCTGGAAATTAGCAAAGAGAAAAGTCCAACCGACCGCCTGTATTGAACAATATCAACCGGCATCAAAGATTAAAAAGTGAAGAAAATACAAGGCGGTGGTTGGACTTTTGGTTGAAAACAAACGTGGGAGTTTAAGTTTTGTTGTAAGCAAGCAAAAATCATCAATGCAAAGGACTATACAGCATGACATGTGAGGAAACAAATGATAAACAAATAGTACAACTTTTGGAGAACTGTGATATGAAAGCAAGTTTTTGTTGAAAAGGAAACAAAAAAGAAATGAAAAAATAAAATAACAGAGTTTTGGCATGTTATGCCAGTTGGTAATGTTTGGTGGAATTTGAAATCAGACTAACTAAGTGAGAGTAAGCGACCGCGTTACAGCGAGCGTGTACAGCTTGTTGCACGTGCATGCGTGTGGACTGGATGGAGACAATGGTGTGCATGTTTGATATGATATCGGATTTGTTATGGATATATACTGTGTTCTGGAAAACCTAAAACTGTAAGTAAATTTATTTTATGGATGTGTATACATGTACATTTATTTGTGGTTCAATGTAGGAATTATACTAGTTGTAGTGCTAAATATGCAGTGAATCAATCATATGACTGTAAGTATAGGGGTATTGCTAGTATATATAGGAGACCTTTAAAGAATCATTTTGGGAGACACAGAATAATAAAATGAATTCAGCAATTGAAAGTTACTTTGTAACTCCGAGAAGAAATATTTTTAAAAAGAATACAATTTTAAAATTAAAAAAGAAAAGGAAAACAAGACAAAAAAATAAACCAGATGATAGAAGATATTAGGCTTAATCACATATAAAAATAACAAAGAAACGGTACCTATATTTAGTCTTTTAAAAAGAAAAGAAAAGATCCAAAACCAGAGTGGAGCAAGGTAAATTCACAGTCCATCAAAATAAAACACACCAAAGAAAAACCGACCCAAAATCAAGCTAACACATAAAATAGTAATAATGATAAAAACAGACAAAAATCAACCTTCAGCTTAGATATGCATTAATTTGTGCATTGAAAAACATAACATCGGTAGAAGAAAAAAAAACATCGGAAATATCTCGAAAATGGTAAAGTTATTTGATATCAAACAACATATATATTTATAAGATAATGAAAATCGTCATTGTTTGGAACAGTAAGTTAAATTAATGGTTTGTGACAAAACAATGATAGCTGGTTTAGTTTAGTAATCACGTAAATAATCACACCATCCGTATGTGAAGACGTCAATTATTGATAAGGCGAACATTCAATCAGGGGAAACACGCATAAGAGTGTGTTCAGAAACATCTTATGCATAAGTCAATTGATAATTTCTTGGGTGACATTTATTTTCATTTTCAACTCTGTCCCTTCAAGAATCGTTTGAAACTGTGTGACATTTGCGGCCTTGTTCACAGACCCATCTTTAAGTTTAATTAACACCACACCACCTGTTACCCAACACGAATCAAAACGCCCTTCAGACACAAATCGCCTTGCTTGTCTTGCCAGATCAGCTCTAGGTTTGGTAAGGTCTTCATTGATGAAGATGCGTCGTGTAGACAGATCTGTGTTGGCAGATTTTAGTTTAGACCGGTTTCGCAAGAATGACCTCTGTGTGCGGTTACTCACGAATCGTACCAGGATTGGTCTGAGTGTATCCTGTGGAGTGACAGGGCGACGGGGCACCCTATGGCTGATATCGATGTCGTTGACGTCTACATCTAGTCCGATAATTTCGGCCACTTTCCGAACAAGGTCGTCGGTGTTCTCACCTTGCTGTTCAGTTATACCAGAAATCCTGACGTTCTTCCGATGGGAATACTGCTCAGTTCTGTCGAGTCGTTCATTCAGTATCCTGATCTCGTCGTCCTTTACATCAAGAGACTTCTGTAACGAGGACACGGTAGACTCCAGAGCTTTAGTTTTTAATACTAAATCCTCCATCTCTTCCCTAAACATGGGTCTAATAACTTCGGAGAGCGTAGTATTTTCCATGCGGACGGTTATTTGACTTAAAAATTCACATAAGTTCAAATTATCGTAGTCAAAGAAAGAAAAGAAAGGATGTTGAAATACCGTCCCTTGATAGGAGTTCAGATATTTTGTTCTCACACTCACAGGCGCGATTTAGTTTCACAGAATTTGTCAGAGTTCAATCCATGATTTATATGAAATTAAATATGCCATCCATCAACAAAAATACGATTGACTGTTTTCTTAGCTCAATTATTACACATACCATGCATTTGCGGTCAATTTAAGCTGCTAGTATTCCACCAAAGTTATGTTTTTCACATCACATGTCGAGAGCTCAAGCGGCTGCGTCCGACCATCGTGACGTCACCGGAAGTAACAGTAACGGATCCAAAATCATGTCGTTTTATCAGTCTTTACTTATGGGGGCAAATACAATTAAACCTAAGGACATATCAATAAAAACAAAACTAAACCTACATCGACAATGTATCAATCATGAAATTGTAAATAACTATTAATTTTTGTGCACAACACATTTGAATAGTCACCTCGATAGAATTCCTATTAGTTTTTTTATAATTTTACTAAATGTGAATTGAGAGGGTGTTTAAAATTCTTCATCGAGCTACGTGACGTAACTTCTACTAACTAACTACTTACTAACTTCTGAACAACATGTGAAGAATCCAAGGTTCTTCAAAATGATAAAGTTAAGCGTTACCACAGATAAGGTACATAAATTCATATATTAACAAAGTGTTCAAATTCTAATGTTTTTTAGATTGAAACAGTTTGAAAATAAACCATTTAGATGACTTAATATACTTAATACAAGCATATGAACTTACTGTAAAAATTCGAGGTACTTCAAAATAATTTCTTATATTACAGATAAATGACAAACGTGCATGTATACATGTTTGAAATATATATAAAGATCAAAGTTCTTAAAATGCTAAGTGACATGCGCACTTTTTATGAACACCATTGTAAGGTTTAAAATTTGGGGTTCCAAAAATGATAGTTTACCAATAACCCAGCTAAAATCCTTAGATAGACATATTTGGATAATTTGAAGAATTTAAGGTCAGTATAAATGATAAGCCTTTAGCATAATAGAACTTATAATGTTTAAACAACAACAATGATATCAAGTTTCGTAAAAAGAATTATGCTGTCAAGCGAAATTCAACGTAAGGGACATATATACATACATGTTTTCGAACTAAATAGGAAAACAATCGTCATTTTGAGAAAACTTGAATTTTTCGTAGAAACAAACAAACATAAGTATGTATATCACACCATATAAGACACCTGATTTATATGTTTTAAATAAATAGTGTACAATGACTGAATGTGAAACATATTCTCTTGACCCTTCAGGGATGGGGCTGACCACACATCAAATACCAGTCATACTTGTTGTACTACTGTGGTAACAACACTGTTATGGCGCGGTCACCACGTCACAGGAATGACATTGCATCGCTCTATGATAGGATATGTTTCCGGACCTCATGTGGTTGGTTACATCAAACTTCATATATGTTTGTTTACGGTTTCTGTTTGAAATAAATATTTCATATCAATCTAAAAGTATTTCGTGATATTTATAAAATTAGTGGTTTGAGATATCTAAGGAACTTCTAGGTTATATGAGGTGCGTATGATGTTTGCACTAATTAATGTTTATGAATAGAATATCAAAGGAGAGAGACATGATGTAGTTCGTTTTTATGGAACGCGAGGATATTTTATCTTTGCTTGCCTATTGTGTATTGTAGACATTTTGTAATGCTGCTATGTTATGGAATATACACTCAAAACAATAAACTTCCTTTGATGCATGGAACATTGTAACACTATATACGTAAGTTTTTATCTTGTTGAATATTGCTTTGAAAAATATATTTTTATCAGAATGAATTTGAAAATTTCCTTCAACATGTTATTGCGCATTTTCTATATTGAAAAAGCCAGAACTTATATCAACTTAATTCATATTGATAGCATTTAATAGTTTATCTTGCTATTATAACTATGACAACCTATCAATGATGTTTTGAATTGAAAACAAAAGGACAATTCATTAAGATAACATTAAAGGGTCAGTAGCACGTTTCATGTGTAAATAACTCGACCACGCCAAGACATAAAGTTTTTAAGACAATGTTTTAAGTCAAAAGTAACAGTTCTAAAAGGAACGTACAATATTGAATTAACCTAAGCGAATCTCTTTCTCTACTTCGTATGAATAATGTTCACTTAAAAAGGGTTTCCAAATGTTTTTGTATGATGCATCGTTATTTCTTCTACGAAAAACCCGGTTGCGTATTATAAGAAGTATGACCCTATGAGGCGATAGGTTGTCATCAAACGATTTGTATTGGAGGTATCTAATAAAAATTAAAACTTCCATGACACGTGCTAGCGCCCCTTTAAATGAATATTTTGATAAATGCAAATATTGATGATTGAAGAGAACAAGAAAATACCCTGTATTTGTAAAGACACTCCCTTTCTACAAAGCCGGATCTGCCACTGAAGGTCTTATACCTAACTTATCTGAAAGTGAAGCTAAGATTCCCTCGAACATCCTATTTCCTAAGTAAACATTAAAGGGGAGTAACTCTTCCATATTTAGAAGGACAATGAATATCGTCATTGGACTGTCCCTACTCTACTTCCTTGAATACTCAAGTATCGCTACCAGTCGTCTAGCGAGAAGCAGCAGCGTGAACGATTTGGGTCACACGTTAAGGGAACGTTAGGATTTATGTCTTAAAGGTAAGTTCAATATCTTGCTTTGTGAATTTATTTAAGGCTGAGCATTTGTATTGGTGAGATGTTGGCCTAATTAATAAAGGTTGTCCTAACATGACGGTTGGTAAGGTACACCTACTCATCCGTGCAGACTTCTATCATTGGGAGTGCTACTGTCAATATAGCAAACCTTCTGTAGCGTGAAGGGCTAAGGCTAAGGCTAAGGCACTGGAAAGTTTGAGTGGTACTCTAAAAGCACCTTCTAGTATATGGTTTGGTTTCAGCGTTTTCTGTCTATATGAATGATTGATCCTGATATGATATGATCCTCTCTCTCTTTCTATATATATATAGTTTTAGATATATGTAGGTGAAAATTATAGAATATTTGAAGAGGCTAACATGTAAGGAATTTATCATTAACAACATTTTGTGACAACCTATTTGTATTGTCTTTTGGTTGACAATAATTTTCGGTTATACTTATAACTTAGAATCATTATATTTACTCATGGACTAAGTGTAAATTCGCCTTGAAACAATAAAAGCATTAACTTAAAGAATCCATTACAACTGATGTTGTGTTTCCTTCTGTAGTTAAAAGGAAATAATTTCCTGCTTTCTGTATCAATTAGCTTTAAAACAAGAAATGTGAATTATTTCCTCTGACATGACACAGGATATCAAGTATCCATGGGTTAATCAACGTAGAGAGAAGGTAGTTATATGGTACAGTTCCCCTGAATGAAGACACGAACCAGTCTGTTTGAACAAAGCAGACAAGTATGATTGTTATTATAACAGATAAGTAGATCATGATCTGAAGAAATGGATGATTGGATGGAGGTGTGACAGTGCGTTGAAGAGTAAACTATCTAAGGATAGTTGAGGTATCATATCCAGTAGACAGTAATATTATCTCTAGACTCCTATTTTCCATTCCCACCCTTCTATTTACGAAAAAGAGTTTATAAACTAATAATTGCTTTGTTACTGTCCGTGTTAAGAACAGTAAAGAACAGAAAAAGAGTTCTATTTGGTTGAATTTATTTATCTATGCAATTACATATACGATATATTCAAAGTGGAATGTTGATAAAAATATGCTTCAACAATAATCTAACGGGATCATTAGCCTCTTCATTAAAAAGATTAACCTGCTTGCCTTTTACTTGATAAATAGTACATTTAAATTGAATATACCGGATAAAACATTCAATCTAGGGAGAGGGTTTTTCTAAGTTGTATAACTTGTACCCAATCCTTTTCTGGTGAATAAAATATGTTTAAACTAAACTAACTAAACTAAACATTCAATGTAGATATCAATATATACTTTTCTGTCATTGTTGCGTACCATTTTGAACATAATGCGTCCGAAATACTTCAATTGCACAGTAAAAACATTCGATATTTGACATAATACGACGCCAGTTACCCCAGCAAATATCAATTCTCGTGAATGATGCAATTCATCATTTACGAGTTCAAAATCGATCTAATAAATACTTATTGTAGCTATTCTAATACATCAACACATGCTTTTCTCCATATATTGAACTGGCACCTTATATAGACTTCGAAGTAGCTGGTGTTTGTCAAGTATGTTTTTACTCGTTTATTACTATACGGAAGTTTCAATCATTCATTTATAAACTAAAAAGCGATAAGAGGCAATGATAGGTTTCATGTAGCTTATTATAGTCATTGACTCTCATTCTATATAAGGAATGACAGTTTATCTAGAAATCTCCCTTCCACATAACCAATCTCACTTGGGCGTTTTATGACCGTTTACATGCACTGTCGTTATTCTTCCTTTTGATCTTTTTATTGCCATAATGCAAGATTACATAAATACTAAATCAATAATCTATAAAATGTATGAAACACCACAATAAACAACTCTTCTCGACCAGGATATATTTTGCTTTGTATATCTTGTGTCCGTGTTTCACTATTATATTTTATGTACATGTGTACAATCGTTTTTCATAGGCCTAAATGACCGGATATTTTATTTTAGCTTGCATAAACATGAAAACAAATAATGTAAAAAAAATTGGTGACATGTAAATAAAGCAATATTCTTCTTCTTATGATTCATGTTACATCGGAAAAGTCGTAACGGGTTAAATTGTAAGGCTATCAAGATAAATAATATGTTACAAATATTGATTTAAACATATTTTATTCATGAAAATACATGAATGGATTGGCCAACAAGCACCGAGTTGCATATATTAAGGCCGCTCCAAATACTTACAAATATTAAACATTAAATTATCAAGTTGTGAAGTTCTCTTTATCTCACGGTATTCTCTTATTTTGCAAAGAAAATGTAACAGTATAAAATTGTTGATATGTAACTCTGACGAAAGAACGCATTGTAAAGTTATTTACAAGTTGTTTTCTAGACATGAGTCGTGTATGGAACTGTCAATCTCTTTTGAATTACATCTTGCTTCAATAAGTTACACAAACCACTACCCAAATAGAAGTGCAGTAAAAATATGACCTTATTTAATGAGATTGTGAAGTTCTTGAATATAAAATTTGAGTTGAGTTTTTACAAACAATGGCATTTGATAATATTTAGATATTTTAAAAATCTACGCGTGAGAAAATCTTCGTTGTGTAAACTGTACTAAGCTTTTCCTGACATTACACAACTGTGTTAATGTTAGAAATTGATAATTAATTACCTTGTTAACACATATATAAATTATCGCTTCATAACCTTTTGACCAGCTGTCAAGAAGTTAAGGAAAACCGCCCGGAGAGGGAAATTAATTGATTGATGATGTGACCAATCTTCTCACTGAAACCAAAGGGTAGATCTTCATAGCTTCAAGTTAGACCAACACGAATTCTAAGCATAACTTATAATCAAATTATATTTCAAATGCAGATCAAAATTAACAATCTCTTTACGTAAAACATCTTCCATTTTAATGGATATAAGGTAAGTTAATAATTAGTTAATCTTAATCTATCAAGCTTTGAACGATTTCATGCTTCAATATTGTAAAGATGAGGTGTCCTTAACTGTTATGTTGAATACTCTTCGTAAAGTCGGAGATTAAGTTGGTCTCGTTCCAGAACTGAAGCATGATCGACCCTTTCGGTTCATTAAACCAAACTGTTTTTCTAGTGTTTCCAGTTCCTTATAGTCATAACATAAAGTTATTAATTTTGTGTCGGTTCCTTTTATCAGTTAAATGATCTTTATCTCAGGTTTAGTTTCTGGTTAGGGTTACTGTTCTTACAGTTGTAGGTTCTGAGACCCAGTGATGAAGAAATGGACGATTCAAATACGTACTGGGCGAAGATATTCTACCACAGCAGTGATAGAGAGAAGGCAAATACGTAAGTATAGCGAACCTTCTCCAGCTGCCTCCAGCTCTTCACCTTCTTGCTTGTGAATTAGTTCTGATAATCAATGATAGTTTTGAAATTGCAATTTCAAGATCACGTGCAGCTTTACTAATTTTAAAAAGCATTTCATAAGCGATTTATAAATAATGGTTTGTTTAACTTAATTTGGTACAGAGATTGAGAAGGTTAGGGATTTTACTTTTGAAGAAGAATAAATGTGTTTGGTGTTTGAAGAAGAATTACTGCTTATCATACTTCCAGTTTCAGTGAAAAGTAACTTCCACTCACAAAAAATGAGTAAAATAATATGCAGAGAGTCAAATCTTCTTCATAGAAACGAGTTCTTTTAAACTTACTTTTAATCTGAAACCATTTACTCAATTTAACGAATTAACTAATGATAATTTAAGAATGTTCTGCAGAATGGACATTTTAGTATTAATAAGACCATGTAAAATAAGTAGCTCTGATACAATACAGGACAACACTGATGATAAATTTTCACAAATGAATTAATAATTATATAAGAGTTGCAACAGTGAACTACATTTATATTTTGCATTTTATTATGCATCTTTCAACCTGTTATACATGAACAGAAATTCACCAAGTCATTCCACATCATGACGTTCCGCTAGAAAGCCTTTCCCCCAATAATAGCAGCATCAGTAGCTAGGCAATTATAGAGTGTTCGGATGAAAGCACAAGTATCTCTATACAGTTACAAAGAGACCCGAGTGGCAACTCAACCTGTTAAGCAAGTCTCGTGTATTATAGATGTGCGGTCTACTTGTGCATGTGTACTCAGACATAACAGTGAATGCAATAAGCTTCCTGGTCTCTTCTACCCATTGTGCAGACAGTTTATTTTGAGCGAGGGAGCTTACTGACTATGGTTTGAGAGACATAAAGCTATGAGCATAACCTGGCCAACAAGTTTCTGTAATGGAGAATGCATGAGGAGTAGTGGATTCTTTAAAATAATCAACTCGCCCCTTCTGCTCCGAATGCATTCTCCATCTTAATCCATGTATAACGTACAGTGATAAGATATGCGGAATAGGTTTGTGTGAAATGCCTGACACCCCTCCAGACTGGACAAGTCCATGTGCAGTGGATTCTTAAAAATAATCCACTGTTCCCACAATAGAGTGACGTCATCATCATGGATTAACAATTGTGATGTAATACGATACTCGTGCATGTTCACTGGGAGTCTTTACATATGCAGAAATAATAAATTTACGTACATTCGATGTCAATTATTGAACAGTAGTGTGTCAGTGATCTTGAGAGCATATATCACTAAAGAAGAACACGTTAGCCCTTGATTATAACTGAACATAGTGAAGTAATAAGATACACATCCATTAACTTAGGAGATATGATACGTTTTTTAATTTTCCGGGTCTAACATTCATGTAGATTCGATACCTGTTGATGTCATTCGGAACCGAACCCGTTAGAAGTCTCATGGTAGAATTGGAGTCTTAACACATGTAGAAATAATAAATTAACGTACATTCCATGTCAAGTATTGCACAGTTGTGTGTCAGTGATCTTGAGAGCATATAACACTTAAGAAGGACAAGGTTTAAATGTTTAATTATAATAAGTTAGCGTTTGATCATAACTGAGCAGAGTGGAGAGGTAGGCAGACAGATGTAGGTCAATCATATCATACGTGATGACCCTTCTTTCACCTTAAATATTCTGACATTGCATAAACGCATTGTCAAGGCATAATTCATCACATTCATGGTAGGTACTTTATAATGAATACTTCGTGACACTTACTTAATTAATCTTAGTGCTCATGTTGTATATGACAAACTTGAAATTAATAAGGTGATGTCTTTTGAAATTGCAATGGTAATGGTCATTCCACAATAATATATGATTAAAAATTCGATGTCAAATTTTATTGTAAAACAACAATTGAAGTTACAGGTTAAAAGTGAGTATATAAACTATTATCAAAACGCTCGGTACTACATTTGTAATTAGCTGATTACAAACCTATTGATTGACTTGCCTTTGAAAATTATGAAACACAATACGATCATTTCGATAAGTCATATTGCTCTTATAAAATCTATTATATTTACGGCAATGATTACTTTTGTCGAAATTTGAAAATGTCAAAACCATCCACACAGGCCTCGACCCAACGTAGTATATAGATTGTGGGATACTGTTGCAGATGTTTAGCATGGCTGCATTTGTTCACTTTCTATAGTTGTATGAATCTCTAATTCAAAGCGCTGTTAATAACGGGGCAGTTATGTGAACTATATTCAATCTTAAACTGATGTACATGAAGACTGAACTGATTACTGCTACTGCTAACAGCTAATTTTTGGATAACGGTTTATGAAAATATTGTACCAGAAATGACCGTTTATTTCTGTTTATAGAACACACTTAATCCCTGTTCCCATGCACCCTACACATATATGTACATATCATAGAAATTTTACTCTCATGACTTTTCTCATGCACGAATTTACATACATGAGCAAATTAAGACAAAATGTTAATTTACATACATAATAGTAAATCTATCAAATATGAAACAAAGCCAATCACATCATACAATATTTTATTTTTAATTTAGTTTTATTTCTCAGCAAGCAGCCACGGTGTGCCGACAGACAATGAATTGGTTAATAACAAAATTAAAAGAATTATTATTTTACTTTCGCTAAATGAGTCTTTACACATCCCTGCTAAAACTCATGTCAACGCATGGTAATTTTGCTATACTACACATGTGTAAATTTACATATGAGTAATATGAGAAAGTTTTGCTTGCGAACAAACCATCAGTCTACATGTTGGAGGTATGTGTAAACATTCATACATTCCTGCTCTACATTATATGTCATGCTGACTTTAAATCTATGAAGGCATTTCCTGTTCATCCGTCGATCATATAATGTAATTCAAACTATGCCATTGCGACAAACTGAGTTACGAGTAGGCTATGTTTGAGTAAGGGTGTAAATGTTTTAAGACGGACACTGGTTACATTATGATATATCTTTCGCTGTAATTTGTTATACGTTTGAGGAATAAATGTCAATATGAACAATATAAAATGAGGACATGATGTGTGACGTTAAGTAAATTATTTATGTTTTATCATTTGGGTAGTCTGGCTCATATACAATTAAATGCTGAAATCATTATAGCAAAAGAGGAACAATACACTATTGGCAATGTTAAAGAAGTTTGATATCCATCAAAATTAAAATTTCGTTGACAACTAGAACTTCTAGAATACCAATAAAATAGTTCAGGTATGTATTCATTAATCATCAGTCATCCTCAAGAGGTCATCTTAATACAAGACCAATGCGAAGACACCTTTTACATCACACACTATATTGATGAATGATTTTTATCTATGTAAATGAGTTAAAGACATTTCCTTAAAAACGGGAGGTGTATTTTATTGTGTTCACGTATATTTTGAAATCAGTGTGACAAAGTAGGATTCAAATTCAAAACAATACACCCTGAGACTACACAGTTCGTGATTGACCTGGGGTCAACAGGTATAAGATGAGTGTAAACTTTTATCAAGTGGACGTGATACATGTGGGCTGTGTGAGTTACAGGTAAACAAAGTAAACACATCAACCCTGTTCCTTGTATCAAATACTCACGTCTTATCTAAACACTATGTACATCAAACTTTTGAATTGTAAAAAACATCATATCATTTTATGTATAAAATCTTCGTCATCAAATCACTTGTATCACTTGCTTGAAAACGGTGTTAGCATCTACACCGAAACGTCGCATTTCATGCAATAAAGAAGTTGATTATCCATACTTACTTGTACTTCTTTAAAGTAAACACCATTCTCTCCCCACAGAGGCAGCTCAGTCATACCCGAGTTAGCCTCTGTTCTATTACGGCTAATACATGGGGTAGAAAGATGGAAATCTGATTGGAGGCAATCGAAGTTAGTTGTGCAATCAGCGACGCCGTTTCAAAAGTGGTCATTCGCAAAACCTCGGCTATTTCCGTGTCGTTCGGAAAAGCTTTCGTTGAAATTTAACATTTAGGGGAGATAATTCTTCCTTCTACAAAACATCGCTTTTTATCTCTATCTTAGCTTTATTTGGTAAATTAGTAAAATAAAATTTATCATAAAACAAATAATAATTTATACAATTATAAAACAGTATCTTTCTAATGAAAAACCCTATCCCTATTTGATTTTCAAATATTTTCCCTCTCACACTGTTAAGGAAAAATAAGCATAAAGGCATGATACTTTCCATGTTAAGACCGTTAAGAATTCCTGATGTCGTGGATAACCAAAAGGTGTTTTCATTGGCTGCAAATAGGCAATCTGCCGGAACCCCAGGATATTGGCGTAATAGAACAGAGGCTGACTGAGTTGCCTCTGTGGGGAGAGAATGAGTAAACACTAGGAGAAGAAGAATGTTTTGGCGTATTTTGATAAGAATATGAGCCACATTGATGACACGTGTTACTGTTTGTTCTGGCACAATGGTATAGTCCTTACCCAAGGATGTAAGTCATAATTAAAAAGTTCTGGCTCACATGTTTAAAGATGATATGACTTTTAAAAAAAGAAATTGATTTTCGATGCAAAGTTTCATAGTATCAGACTCGAAACAGATGAGGTCGTATTACTATTTACGGGAATATCTTATCATGCTTTGTTTGTATGTCATTTCAGAAAAAAAAATTTCCAACGTTTTAAGCATTCGATTGAATAAAGCTATTTCACTAAGCTAAGTTTCAAGGATACATTTTTAAAAAGCGGAATTACGAAGCTATGTTTTAAGGCCACAATTTAAAAAAAGCGAACCACTAAGCTAAGTTTCGAGGATAACCATTGTGTAATAGCATGGCAAGCGTCAAGTTATTGAAATGAAGAGCTTGATCAAACTAATTAACCAGCGCGACATACTTATTTATCCTTATCGTATACGCATTCCTTTCATTAAGTTTCATAAACACCATAGTGAAAATGAACACAGCAGATACACGGCCATGTTGTGCCGGAAGGAGCTGCTGGCATTCATCTTATTATGGGGCTTTACCGGTTTATTTAAACTGTTAATACAGGTCGCGTTAGAGACAGACACGGGTCTCAAATCCTGCAAAGGTAAAAGCTTTGTCAAAATGACATCATCGGTCATCTCCCTGCAACCAATTTCAAGTAACGGGAAGCGAATATGGTATCCGAGCATACAGATCCCTCTATATATCCGCCTTATGATAATATAATCAAACTTGAACACTGAATTGAAGCAATTGATTAGGAAATTCTGTTTGTTTGCCACAATTACATTTGGATTTAATTGGTTGAAAATGTTCAAAACGTTTCCAGGTCACTTACTGCATTGGCTAGCAATGCAAATAATCACTAATGTATACTTTCTTTCACTCTTGACTATATATCTAAATTGTTTTGTAAATAAAATATGTGAATACTCCGATCAGAAATAAATACAGAATTTAAGGTTATGCTTTATATTGTTCTCTGAATGGTGATATTTAGTTGATAATAGCCACATTATAAAAGTAGTTTTGAGTACTTAAAATAACAAATTTTGGACACAAGCATGGGCGGTATAGAAGGTGATTAACTATCATTTATAATATTAAACCAAAAACAGAAATTATATGAAACAGTCTTACACAAAGGTATGAATATATATATTTGCATTACGTGAGAATATTCTCCTTGTAAAACCAACGAAAACCATTTCATTTTCAGAATAATCAAAAGTCTTGGCGAGGATGGAGTTTACTTAGTGAGAGATGGAACCAAGGGGGATGTAAGTCATATTTAACGTTAACTGTTTTAGAATATATCAAATGAATTATCTGCTGTCGTTCAACAGGTCAATATTTGTTTAGGTATGCCTACTCGGCTCCGCCTCTGTAAGTCATATCTAATGTTTACTGTTTTAGAATATATCTAATGAATTATCTGCTGTCGTTCAACTGGTCGATATTTGTTTATGTATGCCTACTCGGCTCAGCCTCTGTAAGTCATATTTAACGTTAACTATTTTAGAATATACCTAATGAATTATCTGCTGTCGTTCAACAGGTCAATATTTGTTTATGGGTGCCAACTCGGCTCCGCCTCTGTAAATCATACTTAACGTTAACTGTTTTAGAATATATCTAATGAATTATCTGCTGTCGTTCAACAGGTCAATATTTGTTTATGTATGCCTACTCGGCTCCGCCTCTGTAAGTCATATCTAATGTTTACTGTTTTAGAATATATCTAATGAATTATCTGCTGTCGTTCAACCGGTCGATATTTGTTTATGTATGCCTACTCGGCTCAGCCTCTGTAAGTCATATTTAACGTTAACTATTTTAGAATATACCTAATGAATTATCTGCTGTCGTTCAACAGGTCAATATTTGTTTATGGATGCCAACTCGGCTCCGCCTCTGTAAATCATACTTAACGTTAACTGTTTTAGAATATATCTAATGAATTATCTGCTGTCGTTCAACTGGTCAATATTTGTTTATGTATGCCTACTCGGTTCCGCCTCAGATGTTATAAACAAAATCAAAATCATTATTGACCTGTGCTTTTTGGAAGGTTCTAATGTTTTAAAGAGCCACTCCGTGAGTTGCTGGGGTCATATATGCCAAACTTAATCAATAGTGTCATCTAATCGAAAAGTATCGACTGTTGCTAGAAATTAAAAATTTAAGAGCTAATCGACGTAGTAAAGGGTCAACAGGAAGGTTTGAAGTCGCGATTGTGATTGAAAACCCGGACAATGCGTCAATCAGTCAAACGCAAATTTAGAAGCTAAAGCAATCAGAATGACTGTTACGATTTGATTATGTTTGATTGATTACACAACTAGTTTTCATTTAAATTGGACCTGTGAATTTGACTTTCGCGAATAGATATCACTGTGTTTTTGATTTGTTCAGTTATCATTAATTACTATTTTGGGAATAATATGGGAGATATTTCGCATTTTGTACAATTAATAATGCTATTCACGTTGGTAAAATGATATGTGATTAAATTCACGAAATGGCTTTTTAATGCTCTAAATGTTAGTTTTATGTATATCTGCGTATATAACTTGACAAAGAGTAAGTAGTAATACAATTATTATCATTGATATTTAGTCAGGTTATCAATAAAGGAATTTAACGTTATTGTGTTTCAAAGTTTCAATATTTCCATACACATCTGACTATTTATGTTCATTATATATTATATATGTATGTGTCCGTTTTGATTTGATTTTGATCAAAATGGTATGTGTCAGTTTGTTTTTCTTTATTACAGAAAGTACTTGTTGTTTTTGCGGAAAACAAAACAAGGAAGTTTAGAATTGAACATGGGGTATGTACACTTCAAACAAAGCAAACTCTTTCCATTCTTTCTAATAAATACGCATTTAACGAGATAAGAACATCAATATGTAACATCTATGTTTTATCGTTCGTTTTGCTTTTCATGAAATCAATTTTATTAAACGGTCTACAACACTTTCTCTTTTACAGAATGAAGGATATTACCTGAACAGTAATCACACAGTGATATATGGATCTATAGAAGAGCTGGTTCACCATTACTATACAAGTTATTTGCCAGGATATCAAGTTTGCCTGACGACTCCTTATCAGTTTCACCCGAACTTTACACCGGAAATGGCAAATGGCATGAGCTAAAACAAAGCTGAGAAGGCGGGACTTATGACTGTTGTTTTTTAAATTTGGAAGCACCTTTTTTGGCAAATGAAAAGAAGGTATAATAAAGAACGGAACAAAAAACAATAAAGATATAGGGAGGAAGGGGGGAGGCAAAGTTATCTTTTCAGAACTTAAGGGATAACGTGGATGGGTGGGGGTGTCTCGCTTTAAAGTTCTAATTTATACTTTTTTATACTAAATATGATAGTTAATGTCTTCATTAAAAAATTGGGGGGGGGGGGGGGGGGGGGGGGGGGGGCTCCTGTATCCCTCTGTTCCTACTACGAGCTGCTATTGACTTAGGGATTTAGAATAAGGAAAATTAGTTGGAGTAATTTTAATGTCTACTGTTTATAGTGCAATAGTTAAAGCAGGAGAGAAATATGTATATATCATAAAACATTTTGATATGAACTGCTCTTACTGTGATTGTGTCGTTTTATAAAAAAATAACAAAACAATCATGTATAACTCATACTATCATACCTGTCTGTGTATAATTTATTTCAAATATAATATCCAAACATCATATTTTGTCCACTTTTTTTCTTGCATTTCATATCAACTGTTTTTGTTAGAGGAACGATGTCAAAATAATCAACACAAGGATCATTTCACGCATCTTTTGCATTAAACCAATGATCAAAAATCATCGCCAACAAAGCCATGAAGTCAACTACATCGAATGTCATGATGACATCACATCCGTTTAAATGTTCTCCACAAAGACATATAACCGTACATCGACAACAGCTAGGTGTTCATATACAACAGCCAGATTTACATCGACAACAGCCAGTTGTACAGCGACAACAGCCAGTTGTACAGCGACAACAGATAGGTGTACATCGACAACAGCCAGGTGTTCATATACAACAGCCAGATTTACATCGACAACAGCCAGGTGTACATCGACAACAGCCAGTTGTACAGCGACAACAGCCAGATTTACATCGACAACAGATAGGTGTACATCGACAACAGCCAGGTGTTCATATACAACAGCCAGGTGTTCATATACAACAGCTAGATTTACATCGACAACAGCCAGTTGTACAGCGACAACAGAAAGGTGTACATCGACAACAGCCAGTTGTACAGCGACAACAGCCAGATTTACATCGACAACAGCCAGGTGTTCATATACAACAGCTAGATTTACATCGACAACAGCCAGTTGTACAGCGACAACAGATAGGTGTACATCGACAACAGATAGGTGTACATCGACAACAGCCAGGTGTACGTCGACAACAGATAGGTGTACGTCGACAACAGCCAGGTGTACATCGACAACAGATAGGTGTACATATACAGCAGCCAGGTGTACGTCGACAACAGATAGGTGTACGTCGACAACAACCACGTGTACATAGACAACAGTCAGGTGTACATCGACAACAGTCAGGTGTTAATCGACAACAGCCAGGTGTACATCGACAACAGATAGGTGTACGTCGACAACAGATAGGTGTACAGCGACAACATATAGGTGTACATCGACAACAGATAGGTGTACATCGACAACATAAAGGTGTACATCGACAACAGATAGGTGTACATCGACAATAGATAGTTGTACAGCGACAACAGTCAGGTGTACATCGACAACAACCAGGTGTACATCGACAACAGCCAGGTGTATATTGACAACAGCCAGGTTTTCTGCGGGAAATTGTTCTTTTCTAGCGAGGAAAAGGAAGCGTTGCCAATTTGTACCTTCACTCTAGTGGATCCCGTTGCACTAAACACCAATGTGACCTTAAAGGGGCAGTAGCACGTTTTTAGGGGGAATATAAGGTGATGTCAGGAAAATGAAAATTAATGGTTCCAAATGAAAGACAATGTATTTAAACTAAACGGAGCAGTAATAATTCAACTATATAACGTAAAGTTTAGCCATGCAATTTCTTTTTCTTACACAAAATGAATTAAAGGTGTTTGCACAAAATGGCTGCTTATGGATTTTAGGTGAATCTTCATACTTTGTCCTTTGACTATGGATGATTGGCTTGTATAATGAGATTTTTGACACTGTCAATATATTACATTTAGCATTAACTTACAATTATCAGTGAAAATTTTAAAATATAAAATTGTCAAAAAACGTGCTACTTCCCCTTTAAATCACTAAGGAAGTGCTAGTGCAATGGTGGAAGATGACAATACGGTTAACCTTACTGTTCAGTCTTATTGTGGTACGGCCACCTGCACTTACTTGTCCCTTACTTTGTTCATATTGTTTCCTTTGTGAACTACGAAAAGTGAAGAACTATTGATTATGAAGTTTTGGCCTCATATGAAGATTATATAACAGCAAAAAGAGAAAAGAGTCACTTGAAAATGGACATTAACACTTTTAACTTAAAACCAAGGTCTACAGGTAATCTTGATGTTTTCTGATGTAAGGTTTTACACAGTGAACATTTCTTGTCACATGTGACCGGGATAAAGTCAAGTAATACAAACGCTGCTAGTAGTAAAGGGGTAATGTTTTATTCTTGTAAGATGTAAGAATATAATCAAATAGAACGAAATGTAATCACAAGATACCCGGAAGTTGAATAATTTTGGTCTTCCACTGATTGTGTCTCTGTTCTCCAAACTGTAAATCTAGGTCATTTAATCAATATTCGAAAATAACTTAATGCAAAAAGTATATAGTGATTAATCTATTGAACATCATTATATAACGTTATATATGATATTTCATTATATGATCTGCGATGAAATGCTGGGTTTTATCAGTGAAATAAACTGTCTATCAGGCACCAGTGACGATATATTATATTTTCACTGTGACCAGTGACGATATATTATAATCGTAGAATCGTACTAGTCATAACAAGGCACAGCCTAATAATACACAAAAAGGTCTAGTTGGGGTCGCGTCAGCCGACGTATCGAACTCATCTTACCAAGCCACAATAGTCTGCCTTCGTACGTATAAAGTTGGAGGGTCAAGGTCGCAGAAAGGTCCCGACCCTCAACTAGACCATTCTAGACTCAATATCGGAGTGAAACGGGTAATATTGAGGCTAGCTTTACTTAGACTGCACAAGGCAATAACATGTTATCGATCTTCCTGTTAAAAAAACATACAAAAATCATGTGTTTAAGAAAATATTTATTTCAAAGAAAAACATAATTTTCAGCACTTTCACGCATAGAAATGTCACAAACTGCAGCTCAAGGTAGAATGTTACGAACATAGGATTTCAAAGTAAACCACATGATGCATGTAACATAATAATCAGCATTAATGAATTTCATGGACTATGGACTTTGTATTTTAGAAATACATGAACATTTATTGGCAACCTAAACTACGATTAACACTTGACATTCTTGTCCTTTTTAAGGCATTGACTGAAGGCCTTTTAAACCAATGAGCTGCATCCATAAAGTTTGTTTAAAGGGGCAGTAGCACGTTTTTAGGGGGAATATAAGGTGATGTCATGAAAATGAAAATTAATGGTTCCAATTGAAAGGCAATGTCTTTAAACAAAATGGAGCAGTAATAATTCAAATATATAATGTAAAGTTTAGACTTGCGATTCCTTTTCTTACAGAAATGAATTAAAGGTGTTCACACAAAAATGGCCGCCAATGGATTTTATGTGTATCTTCATACTTTGTCCTCTGACTATGGCTGATTGGCTTGTCTAATGAGATTTATGACACTATCAAAATAATACATTTAGCATTTACGTTCAATTATCAGAAAATTTTTTGAAATATAAAATTATCAAAAAACGTGCTACTGCCCCTTTAAGCTTCAAAATATTTGGATTGGAATTTTAAAAATAAATCACACTACATTCAATTCACTTGACATTTTATATAATGCATTACCATATTTGTATAAACGGTTTTCTTTTGGTCACTGTTTTGATATAATGATATATACACGTTCTAGATTGAGTTGCTTTATCAAAATGACAAAAATATACATCTAAATAGTTAAATTGTATATTATCTGAAAATTGTCGAAGAGGTATGAATTGTCATTCTCTTATTTTTACATAAATAAAAAAGTTATACAAACGTATTGATATCAAGAAAAATCTTGGTTAACTAAGAAATATAATATTATTGGTATAGATATAAAAAGTTTATCTGAAACAAAGCCTTATCGTTGAGTGGGGGTTATCCTAGACTTTCAAGATAATAATTTCCGATAATTCTCGACTACTATGTATCATTGAGTCTTGGAAATACTCGAAACTTTGACTCTCGATTATGTGGGATGAGTTTGGCTTTGAGTCGTTATATGTGACAAACAAATTTGTGTTGTAATTAACATGTATTTATAACTAACATGGTGACAGTTTAGAAAGAGACTTTTTGGATGCAGCTGCAAAGGTATCACAATAAATATGCGAGACAAATCCAAAAGTATCTGGCAAAAGTAAGATAAGAGACAGTTTAGGCACCGAACAAAACCATGATGACTATAATGCCAAGGAAATAAATAATATGAAGATGGTCTTAGGTGAATTATTGTCATGATGTTACTAAGCTACAATGATTAGTTATATAACATACAAAATTGAAAAATACGCTACACCTCTAAAGTTATAAAAAAGCATTTTATGGAATATATTGGGAATGAATGGAGTATTTTTCGTATGTTAATGAAATTTAGTGAATAAGAAATTGAAAAAGGAAATATTGTAGTTGTGTGCTAAAAATGAGGAGACATAAATAAAAGAAAAAACAGTTACTCTGATAAAGAATATATTGTTATTCTTAAAAAAACCTCTTAACTTACATCTTAAATATCAAAATAACTAGTTTATTATCATCCCCTTAATATGTTAATGTTATACAAAAGAAGATCAGCTAAAACAGCCCTACACCGTAAACATGCAACTTTTGTGTATCTTAACATCACCGTTTTCATGTTCAAATATCAAACAAGTTTGAAGTGAATCATCATGAGAAATCACAAGAATGTGAAATGTTTTTATTTTCTATTATATCTGTCACATAAATGATAGATAATACAACTCAGATGCAAATAACGTTTCCATACCCGGTATCTATCTTATTTATTCTTCGAACTAATTCAGCTTTGTTTCAATATTAATAAAACATGGTTATTTTAAAAACAAATATTTAGGAATGTAGTATCTGGAATGCTAGTATAATCATACATTGCTATGATAAAATAGTATGTGTTCATTTACTAATTTGACTTTTTGTGACAATGGGAAATTTATAATAGTGAACATACTTTAGAAAACGGTTATTCTAGATGTATAATTAAAAGAATCGCTTATCATAGCACTAGATGGTAACACTAAATTACTGCATGTTTGAAAATTCATTCTTAAATTATGGTATAATATCCAGAAGTAAATAAAGGTAATCTAGAAAAAGTACTCATGACATTTAGAAAAAACTCTTTCTATATCGTAACTGATATCTTTTCTATAATTGTATAATGCGTTCATCTCCTTATCAAAAATATATCGTTAAAGTCTTCAACAAAAACAAATGGTCCCAGACCAAAAAACAAAAACAATTCACAACTATATGACATGAAACAATTAAAAAACTGCAAGAAAATGTGCATTTAAAATACATTTAAAAGGGCATTTGATACTTTCTGATTCATAACTTTCTGACTTTCCGGGGGCGTAGCTCAGAGGTAGAGTGTCCGCTCGTCACCCGGAAGATCGGGGTTCGATTCCCGGTCGCGTCATACCAAAAGACGTTAAAAGTTGGGAGTTGTTGCTGTCTTGCTTGACACTCAGCATTGTAAAGGCAGAACAACGCATTAACTGGCGCTGCACCGTGGCTGCCGGGTACCATGGGCACAAATCGAATTTCCAATATGTACATGTACTGAGGATAATAAAGTGTTATTATTATTATTATTATAACATTACACGGCGGCTTAACAATAATATTCAAGTCATGGACAGTTTCAGACGTTGGGTCTAAATGAATTGAGGAATTCATCTGTAGCATTCTATATTCCATCAAGGTAATTAGGTAATTAATAGTCATTTATATACAGACCAATTCATCGCAATCCTATGTTCCAGAAATTCTCAAAATATGCACAATATAAACGAAATGCATCTATCAAATGCTAACATTTGACAGATGCATTTCGTTAATAATAATTAGGGATATTTGGAATTTTTTTAAATGTGAATTATAATATATATGTCATCATCGACAATCAGCTGAAATATACACTATTTAAATTAACATATCCTAACTCATAATGTCCTGTGTAAATATAATATTACGGAATCAGTTTAGAGGAATCAATTTAGAGGAATCAGTTTAGAGGCACCGTTTCCTCTTGGACATTGGTTTCCAACCTATACATTGGAAATTGAAAACGTGTGTGCGATTGCATGACGTTCATATTCAATCTGCAGTGAAAAATGAGATCTTAAACTTGGCATACTTAGGAAAAGTATCGAAGAAAATCAAGACAATATAAAATGAGGTAATGACATATGAACGCTTAACTCTGGCTCTGATTATGTGTTCCTTACAATATTATTTTGTTGAGAATAACGAGGCATTCGTTCCTAACTTCAAATCATCTAAGATCTCCATCCTGAAGTATGATTTAAAATAAATGATATATTATTTGCACACCAAGTTGTATCAATTAATTTCGCCAGTTGACGTGACTATGTTTTTGAATGAAATGCAACTTAATTACTTATTATCCTCCACTCAAGTCTTAAAATACACTGCTTAGCTATATGCAGTTTTAGGAGATAAAAGCTAAAGTATGAAGAAAGTGCATGCATATTTAGCTTGAGTGCATCAAAAGGTACAAAGCATAATGAATGGATAGCAAGGATAGAGGTTTGATTAACAGAGGTGGTGAAACTGCTGGCTATCGTCGTCTTGATGCCAGAGGTGTAGTACCGCTTGTCATGGATGATGGATCAAAGCGCCTTGAGCAGGCACTCAGCTTGTTGTCACCGATATATTTACTCATATCTACATATCTGAAAGATGAGAGGTACTTCAATTAGTATAATGCAAGACCCCTAAGTTTGATTTATTTTTACAAGATGTTATACACAGCAAACACAGAAAAAGTGTGCAACGTCGAATTATTAACGATGACACAAGAAACGTTTGACCAGTGTGAAATTCGAAGTACCCTTTGACCAACATGATGGCACAAGAAACGTTTGAGCATATAACGTCACAACCAACTTTGACCATTATGATATCACAAGTCACTTTGACCATTGTGATGTGACAAAATACGTTTGACCAGTACGATGTGACAAATTGCGTTTGACCATTAACATTGTGAAGACGCAATAGAAGGTTGAACACGGAGATGTTAAACAATTTTGACTGTTGACTGACCGGTTTCCGACAAGGAGCTGTGATATTCCCCCTTGGAATGGTGCCATGTCAGTTTCTTCCTCCTGTCCCCCTACGATTATAGTGTAGGGAACAGCCTCTTCTGTAGAAAACCATCCACCGCCGCTTTTATAACTGAACGATGCTTGTTTATCCATGTACTCAAATGTAACGGTGCTGAAACAGAATGTGCATACTATATTCTACTGTACAACTTCGGCTTAATAAGAGGATAACTACATTATTTTCAATAAAAACTGCGCGCCAGGTTCGATTGCTTCTTTGCGATTTTATCGTAGTAAATTAATTAATAGTACTTTCCAGGTGAGAAGGTCGATAATTTCGCCTAATATGAGTATTTTAAGGGCGCTTCAAAGACAGAAGGTCGTAGACAAAGTGGTTTTGTTATTTGATTCCACGTGTTTATGCTAGATGAAGTGTTCTTATTCTAATCACCTGGAAGCATCTGTGATTTTGATAACAACAAAGGAATTATTGTCATCTTCCTTCAATGCAAGTTGTCCGTTGTAGTCGGCCACATATTCGTAGATGTCAATTTCATTTTCTTTCATGGATACCACAGCATTGAATTTCTGAAATAAGAAGAAAATGTATTCAAAAGATATCAAGATGTTGATAAACTTGCCCGTGAAACAAATTATTTCTTCTTATTCGTATGATGAATTTTAGTTTGTTGTATGTGTCTCCATCATTTAAAATATGTCTGAAGCATATTGCGCCACATATGTCCAAAGCTATTGAAGAAACTTCCAAGATGTATTAAGCCATTTTTCCAAATATATATCTTTAAGAGTCCATAAATAAATCCTCTTGTTAGCTACCAACTCACACTCGGGATGCAAATTTTATTCCATGCAGTCTTCTAGCTACGCGTTCTGTTAGTACTGATATGAAAATCTTATAAAAAAATATAACGGCATAGAGAAAAAGCGAGAAATCCTTTATTTTCAAATCTTGATATCATCATCACTCCCTTCACCGTCTTCCACAACTTTGACATAACAAACACTTGACTTGATATCTTTTAGTAACGACATATAACTTCAGGTGATAATGATGTAAGATAAGGACATGGTTCTGTTAAATCACTGTTAGGATGCATGAGTGGCAGTGATTAATGGCACTATGAGGAGTTTGTTATACTGTGCGTGGCGGATACGCGTAATGAAGTACCGTTCTAACAATCAACTTGCATGATTCACTTGAAACACTGCCAGTGTCTTAAATTGCTGTATCACTTGTAGTTGAAAAACGTTCCAAGAAGTAAACGAATGTCGAATAGTATTGAGGTTCCTCGATATTGATCACATCGTTCTTTGCTTTTTATTATTGTACATAATCATGTACCCAATTTAATTTACCCTACGTTCGATCTGACGACCCTATGTGTATATTATAAAACAGTTCATGTCAAGTAAAACATTGCTACTTAATGACGCCTTTACCAGATAACACGAGTTGATAAATGTCAAATACCCACCATTGGCCGATTTTAAGTTTTACATTAACGCCTCGTATAAATTTAAGAACAGGTACATGTGAAAATTGAAACGTAACAGATGAGTCCAACACATTATATTCAATAGAATTTCAGCAACGATAATTTTGCACGATGAGATTAGACAACAGGACGATGAGAAGTTAACAATGTATGTGTGGTAGACTTGCACATGTGCATATGGGTCGACATGTGTTGTTACATGAACAGGTGTGTTAGAGAAACGGGGTCCAACTGTGGCTCCATCCAATTAATAGCTACACCATGCACGAGAACTACACCACAAAACGTTCGTGTGAATTGTTAACAGGATTTGCAGGCTTATACTGAATTTTGAATCTATATTATCATCATAAAAAGTCATTCGGGAAGAAAATTATTGTAATTTTGTTGAAACAATGTGGTGGAAACTATGCTTGGTTAATTAAGAAAGGTTCCATATTACTTTTACCTATTCTCTGCTTCCCTGCCAAAAAACTTTTAACACTAAGAAATGTCTCATATAGGAGTTACCACTCAATTAACTAATGCCTTGTTCCAAACCACGAATGAAAACATTAAATATGAAATTATAAATTTTTTAAGATGTGCATAAGTTGAATAGTAATGTATGTATACATGGGATTTACACACCACACCATATATTTCGATGCAGTAGATACAACATATAATTAACCATCGTCATATAAGCCTGCAATTCTTCCACGTGTACACTTATCATAGTAAAACTAAGGAATGTGAACAAACGCATCTAACAGGTTAGTCATATCGTCAGTGCTGAATATAGAGAAGTGTTAAAGAGTGCTGTAGGTAAGATACGTCTAAGCCTATGAGCTGCGTTTGTTCTACATATTGTTTGTTTCACACAACTGAATCTAAACCATCTCTTGATTCTCAATTTGGTATCACCTTTGGTACTTCATCCTCATCATAATACGCCTGTCAAAACCAATCATAACCAATAAGTCATTTAAGTCCCCGATGCAATGTTGATTACTTCAGGACATGCATAAGCTTTCGATATAGATGGACAAAGCCATAACAATTGATTTAGAAACGAGATGCAATCCCAATGATATAACAAGACAATGCAAAGTTGATATACTGAGTACAGGTTCTCAGATTTTTGTTTGACATTTGACTCTTACAATCCAATATAATCCTAAAATTTTACAGATTTGAAAAATTGACCTTAGGAAACAAAGTCACCCAGAAGTTATTTTTGTTCGTTACCTCTTGTGTGTTCCTCACGAGGACATTTCATGTAAAAGAAGTGTATTTTAACAAGAATATTTTATGGAATTTATAGATGTATTATTGTAAAGTAGAATAAATAAATGCGCCAGTTTGGATATCAAAAATTTATCTGAATTTTTTTTCTCCAAAATCTGAAGGCGTCAATAACACGATTTATATATTAAAGTATCTTGACATGATGTTATGAAATACTATGAATTAGTTCACCAAAAAGCATAACACCCATATTACTTATTTCTACATTATATTCGATAATTTCTATGTATGCAGCTGCGTCCCAGAAGTTTGTTCATGCCAAATTAGGTACACCAAGACACATTTTCGGAGAAAGCACATATTTATTGTTTAAAACTAACTGCGGAATACCATGGTATATCCTCAAAGTTCAAACAAAGGTTAGACATTTCTCAATACCGTTAACCGTACACATTCAAAGTTTCAAAGGTGCGCAGTACGTAAGGGAAAATACCAACGGCTTGTTGTGTTTTCACCAACCGTTTCGTATTGCAAAGGAATACATAATAAGTGAACAAGTTTAGAATTTCTCAATACCGTTAACCGCAGTCATTCAAAGTTTCTGAGGTGCGCAGTACGTAAGGGAAAATACCAACGGCTTGTTGAGTTTTCGCCAACCGTTTCGTTTTGCAAAGGAATACATAAAGGTGAACAAACTTTTGGCTACAACTGTAGTGTGAAGCTACGCATATCTCTATGTAGGTAGTATATACTTACATCCCCCTTGTAATATTGCAGGACAGGTCCGATACTGCCACGGGTCACAGCGATGATAACGGTTTTAGCTTCTTCTGTGGTTCCGTAGTCAATAGCAGAACTGGTGTTGCCAAACTCCACACAACCCAACCACATCTACAAAACGTAAATCTTTTTTAAATTCTCGAATCAGCTCTAGATAGAATAGTTATAATCAACTTTCTACTGTTTACTGCACTTGAACATTACATTGCATTTGTTATTTGAGAAGTAATTTTTGTATGTGTACCGCTGAACCGTTATAAAGAATGAAGAACATGTATCTTTAGATCCCTTACAGTTCTGTCTGCTAATGGAGTGCAGAATGTAACACTGGTCAAACGGTAATATTTTGTTCAGAACATAAATCAATAAATCTTACTCGACAAAACATTCCATTGCCCACAGGGGTCATTCTAGAGATTACCTGACCAAATTAACTGCTAAAGTGATTATAAGACATTGTGATACTTTGTGAGAAGTTCAAAAATAAGTTGGCCAAAATCTAATTTAGTAAAAAACGACTCAATGGCTAACGCACGTTACTATTTGAACAACTCCCGACATGCACTCCTTCTGCTTCTGCAACTTCCGCCATCGTCATCGTGACGTCGTTAATCTGCAGTTTCCTCATACATCCAATCAAAGGTCTGCAAAACATGTATGACTGATTATTATGAAGAGGCGACTATCATTGCTTCGGTACTGTAAAGACAGGATCATACAATAAAGGTTTTTTAGAAATTATATTCATATCGGTGGCGCATTTTTATGAAATAAAAATCCAATAGTAGATCTTTCAAGAAAATTAAATATCTAATATTCAAAACAATCCATGTCATTGAGGAAAACGATGACGTAAGACTTTTGATATTATACCTTTCAGAACCTTTAACAAATTGAAACTATTGACTACTATTGACTGAAATTCGGTTTCCTCCACTTGTAAATAGACACGTCATCACCAATTGTACAACAAACGATATATTTACCGCCAATCATGTAATAACTGGCATCGTCTTACCTAAACTTGCTACCTATAGTGTGCTGATGTTCTTCCATCATGCCTCCAATGACTATTCCCTGAACCGGGCTCTGGGTATGAACAGGGGTAGGGTCTTCTATAGAAAACAGTCCGTCCTTCCCGTCGATCTCGGGGTATGTTGTGCTGTCCCGGTATGCTATCTGGAACACAGTAGAACATTATCAGAGATCAGCAATTATGTTAAATGTAATTTGCATGAAGAACTCGAATATGTTGAAATATTGTATTATTGTATGACAATGAGCTTTTAGGGTCAATGAAACATTTAAAAAAGATTTTCAGCAAGATTAACATCACTAATGGAACTTGGATATAATCTTATGTTAGTCCTTCGCCTTGGTTCACTCACACCTACCTTAAGTGTGTGGAAAACACCATCGTTGTATTTGCTGTTTTCACTCCTGAGTACAACAGCTTCTGATGGTGTTGTTGTCTCAACTAACAACGTCCCGTCCACTAACTGGACTCGCAGATGGAATCCCTGTATGTAATGAACATAAATCATTATGCTTTTACTTATGTCAAACCCAATTTTGCTTGAAGAAAACAAGTTAAGAAAACGTTCATATTCAAATTTGAATCGAAAGTAAAGTGATTGGATATTACAAAAATAGTTCAAGCTAATTGTAGCATAAAGGACATTCATCTTGGTGGTTTGGTAATAAGAATACTGGATATAAGTCATGCTTTACTTACCTACATGTACCTACTCGTTATCACAGAATAAGGAATGCATTTCTTTAACTTGTAAATTGTATTTTTGGATCTAAGTAAGATTTAACATAGTTAGTTTAACATACTCAATAAACATAGGGAAAAATTAAGGGATTCCTTTCATATCAAATATTATCATTGGATCATAATCAAATGTAATAATCATGACAAAGATGTTTTCAACCAGTAAATAGTTTCCCTTTTACGTCTGGTAAAGGAAAGTATTTTTCTGCCTGATAAATAGAATTGTTCGCGCTAACGCTGAACTTACCCGTTTGACAACAGATATAAGGAAGGCGTTTTCCTGCCTGGTCCTAAACTCGAAGTACACAGATCTGGTCGGGTACCTCAGTTGCACGGTACTAACAGGGTAGTGGAGGTACCCGGCCCCTTCAAACACCATGGAGGATAAGGTCGGGGCAGGTGAGCTAGAAAAGGCAAATATTTTTCAAGTTTAAAAAGGCAATGCGTTCAAACTCAGATTCAGATTTCAGATTCTAAAGGAAAACTTGAAATTGCAAAGTAGTCTAGAGAACGTTTGGAAATTTTTAAAAAGGTGCAATATTTAAAACATAGACTTCAAGGGGACAAACTGGAAAAGACAAATGATTAAGACAAAAGTGCCAATGGGTAAGGTAAGATAAAAGAACATGAGAATTGAACATATCCACAAAAAAAAAATCATAATTGAAGATTTTAAATTGTACCCAACAAATACAGCGAACGACCATCCTTTTTCAATAACTTTGTGAAGTATAGATAATAAAACAACTTTGTGCTGAATATTACAAAATGTATTTGAGTTATCACTGCTTCATGAAGTTAATATACATGGTCTTTCAATTAGAACCATTTATTTTCATTTTCCTGACATCACCTTATATACCCCCTAAATGTGCTACTGACCCTTTAACCGATCCTATATGACAAGACGAGGCGACTCACCAGTGGGACGTACAGGGCAAAGGAACGATACCCTCGCTTGACTTCTGTAGTAATCCTACCGACCATCCGTTCACACGTAGCCCTCCAACACAACCCTTCCACTCACCCGGTTTCAGGGACATCTGTATTGGAATTCGACAGCAATTAACAAATCGTCATTTAAGATCTAAAAAAGAATACTCGAACCTGGCAACGTTTTGAATCGGAGAACTTCTTAATCGAGGTTATGGTAATCGACGGTGAGTTCAGCCAATCGGCGGTTGGGATTGGAAATGATCAATATAATGTCACATGTAAACCTGTTTAAGATTTGTAGAAACGATAAAATGAAATGTCTCAGACAAGGTATTTGATAGATCCAAATGAGAATCGCAGCGAGGTACAGGTTAAATTCAGTCCAATTCAGTTTGGATTGGTTAAATGTCTTGATTTGAACTCACTTGTAGAGAGCTATCGTATGAATACATGTAGTAACCCATTATAACACATACCGGAATGGACTCCGGCGCGCCTCCTAGATAGGCGGAGAGGGGCGTGGACTGCGTGTAATCAACGTCCATGATGTCCCCGATAACGTCAGCTTCCGCTTCCCCTTCCGCGCGGACACTTAGTGACACGTTATGTCCGGTTCTATCATGAATTGATAAGCAGTCAAATTATTAGTTCAAATATTTGTAAATGATCGATGAAGTGACATAACTTACAAATCTAACTTTGCTGAAGTAAATCTAGTGAATAAGCCACTCGATACAATTTTATTCATAAGAACCATATTACTCGTAAATGAATGGCGTAAAATCGTAAAACCATTTTCATCCTTTTCGATGTAACGAAATGAAAATGTAACTCAGTAGTAAATCTTAATCATCTCAAGAAATACACACTTTAATTTTGAAACATTTTGAAAGAAAGTTGTGTTTGGCGTATGTATTGGTCTAATACCTACCTCTGTACTAGAACGCTGTACCATTTGTCTGCTTCACATTCGATATTGCTGGTAACATCCCCAACATCATCCCCATCATTGTCATACACCGTCATAGTCAGCTTCTTAGAAGACATGCTTAGACTGTATGAGTTCTGAAAAGAAATGGTTTTCAGTTATATTTACTTTTAACATGTTAATACTACCCACTCTTTATTAAAGGTAGGAATTCAATGAAATCCCCATACATGTTTGAGGGCATCTTCCTACGCAGAGCCTAAAAGGCCAGTTTCCAAACTGTCATATTATGCCTTGCTGCAGAGACTTTACTTTTCTGTGCTGCTATAGTGCCCCTACAGAGTAGAGAGCAAGCACAGAAAACTCAAGGCTATGCAGCAAGGCATAAAATGACTATCTGGAAACTGGCCTTTTAGGCTCTGCGTAGGAAGATGGTTTGAGGGAGGCCGGAAAGAAAAGAAATCAGAGTCTATGATATTGATAATGATTTTCTCAAGTTATAATCATATGCAAAACGACTGTATAATGATCATATCCTTGATCACTTAACTTCGTGAAGCACACTGATGCATAATGAATAGAGACGATTATTTTCGAGTTCATGACATTCTTATCCCATAGTTATTTTGAATAGTATGAATATTGAACAATTTCAAAATTAAATTAACTCCATGTTTGTCTACATAAGAAACATAGGGAAATTATTATGTTACAAGGATCGTACTTCTTGATAACTTACAGCTTGGTTTCCGGTGACCAGTAAAACATGACCCTCAGTAACTTCCGGCTTGATGCAAAGTTCAATAGAGGTTTGCATCGACTGAGACCCATCTGATGACGTCAGAGTTAAGGGGATATAACCCTCGTCTGTCTTGTTGATGCTAACCTGATGTGAGAAAATCAACATTATCATTTTTGCCCCATAGATAACAGGAACAAATAGGTTTTATTCCTGGTTTCTGGCTTGTAGCGATAACTACCATTGAGCTGACACTGGTCTATTAAAGGGACACCACAGAGGATGATAAAACATGACATTTCATTTGCTTTACATTTGTGCTTATCAAATTAGTAGTTTTATGAAGTGATATTATATAAACTTAAATGCTCACATGAATTTAATGAAGAAACTCCAAGATTGGTTTGTGTTATGGTTCACCTTACGTAAGTGTAAAGAATAAGAAATTCATAAGTTCTGACATACTCTCCCCACAGAGGCAGCTCCGTCATACTCTAGTTAGCTAACTCTGGTATGGCTGAGCTGCCTCTGTGGGGAGAGAATATATATTCACCTGGAAGGAGGCCATTACGAGTCTTGCTTTGTTCACTTTTTCTCTGAGACTTGATATCTTGTCTCTGATTTCATTCATCCTGTCATCCATGCCTGCTACTAGAGATGGAACCTGTCTGTTGAACCTCAGTATGGCACTCGTCGTGTTCTTAACCTTGTTCGCTGCATCATAAACAAAGTGTTAAAATGTTTATTGAAGCCAAAAGCACAAGCATGTATGAACGAACACCGAGGTTTTAGTGTTTTCCAAACAATATATTGCAGGAGTTTCGTTGATAAGAGTGAGTGAGTTATTGTTTTACTCCGCTTGGGCAGTATTTCAGCCATTAGCGGCGGGGTTGATAAAAAGAACACTGATGGATATTAAGTATGTTACCTTGAATCAAACAACATTGTTTTGACTGCTGCAATGTCACATACACTAGTCTCCAGAATGAATAAATAACGGTAGAATAAAAACGCTTTATCACTGACGTGGATGTTATCTCGTGGCCTGCGGCTTGCGCGGACAGACCTCTCTGGGGTCGCGTCTGGACGCCTTATAATTCGTGTAAATATCTCACCATGGGTGATCAAGGATATAGCAATGGTAATGTTTAGCATTTACTTACTTGCTTGAATAGCTGCAGCGAAGTCCTGATTGCTATTACCAGCACCACTGTCATCACTGCGCGTGCTTCCTTGACCTTCTTGACCTTTGACCTCGCGTAGTTTCTTTTCCGCTTTCATCAGCGCTTGCAAGGTCTTCGCTTGAGTGATGTTATAAACGAAGTCAACTTTTTCATTCACCTCCTTGACTTTCTCAGATATTTGATCAAACTTCGGCTGTTCCCGGTTCCAGTCAGATATGAATTCGGTACTTTCCGTTACAAACCGATCGCCGACTCCGAGATTAACCGTGACTCTGTTCCATCGTTGTGACATTTCTGAAACATGTACGAGTTCAATATCAATGTTCGTCAGCCGTTCGCTTTACCCTTTCGTCAGATATGAGACACTTAAACAAAATTAATCAAAATGTTTAAGTATTTGCAGTTTATCAAATCAAACACATTAAGTCAATGTATCAACATCGTATATATCTGAATTCTAAACGATGAAGAAGTTTTCTGGCGATTAGTCAAGTTTTTCAAATTATTAATCAAATTTGAATTCGGATAGTAATCAATTTTCGTACACAAATTCAAAATTGTACATGGATTAGTTCACCATTTGTTCTGTTGCTTGCTGTTGTGGCTCGAGCCAGTGTTTGTTCCCCGGATTTCTTCAGCTGGATAACATGCACATTCAGTTTCGCCCCTGAAAAGAACCATGTAAATTGATTCGATGTACGAACTTTCTAAACATTGAAATAGCTATTGGCGCTTTTCACCCTTTACGAATTACGAAACCTATCTTAACAAATCTCCGCCCGATCAACGTTTAAACCAGGAGATTTGATTACTGATTCATAATGACTTAGATTTCTCTCTCTTGAAAATATTTTAATCAACTGGTTCCAATTTAAGCCATATGAAATAAAAGATCATCTATGTATAACATTTAGAAAAGGTTAAACCAAACGAATGCTTAAATATGAAACTAACCAAATCGTTTTGCAATAGATAGCGTCGTTGTTTCGGGAACTTTCTCTCCGTCAAAATACAGGTCCGATTCTTCATCCGGGTCGATAGAGGTGATGACGTCAGTGTCAGTTCCGTTAGCACTTCCGGTTTCCAAGAAGTCGTCGCAGTCAATAGGCGAAGCTTCATCATCGTAAGCGGAACCCTCTGCTAGCTCCTCGCATCGTACTTTCAGGTCATCATCGTTGTATATCACAATACGAATGCGATCCAGAGCTATCTTTATATTCTGAAGAGAAAAATTTATTTTCGGTCATGATAAGCTGATCCTACGCTTTACTTATTCACGTATTATCAATAATTCTGATAACTTTCTAATAACGCAGATAGATAAAATCACGTTCCGTATATGTAAAGCTAAACGGTTTAGATTTATTTCATTCTACATAACGGTGTACAATAAAAGTTGTTTACATTTACATTTACAAAATCTAATCCAATACGACAGAGATTTTTTAGTAGATGACTGATTGTGTGAGTTAAGTTTCGATGTCTCACTTTACGGGATGGGTGAAGGTTATGTATATTTGATCCGACATAATTTACGAAACAGACCTGTATATCAGTTAGGAGCTTGTCGGCCAACAACGAGGCCTGGACTCTGTGAGACACGTGACCATTGCCTCCGCTGATCACGTGGTTGGCGCCGCTGAGCACAGGCCCCAGAACTCTGGAAAAGGAAACATTGAAAGTAAGATTATTGTTAATAACAATTAGATATCCCATAATGCCATCTGCTGAATGAATAAGCAAGTACTCTGAAACGTCATGATTTTCACAATAAGCAAGCTGCTATCCAGAAAATAATGCTGTCATGAGGAAAGAGTGAGCTATTTTTATGCGAGGATATCCAAAATGCAACGTTAAAGCATCATGTATCTAATTGAGTTATTTTTCAATGTGTTTGATAATTCAATAAACTAAAGCTTTGCGTTAAAACACTAGTAGGACCTCTATCCACGTTAAGGTAAACTGTTGTAACTTATATGAACACAAATATTTCTACCAGTATCAACTTTGGAAAATCGCAAGTAAATGTCACATTTGCATGCAGTTATTTATATACAAGACTATTACTTAACTGCTATTATAATGATATACTTGGACGTGAATCCTAGGGTACGAACCTCACTATTCTATTCGCTAAATGTCTTAACCGCTGGGCGTGGTCAACTGCGCGGTTGATGATTGGACGAAGTCTTTTCTTTTCTTCAGCACTTATGGTGGAGTCAGCTTGACGAGTTGATCTGTGGTGTGGCCTTGACCTTATGTCTGTTAGGGAGACTGGAGCAAGGGCATAGTCTTCCCCGGATTTACGTCTCTTCCAGTCTTGATGTGCAACAAAGTTCCCCTGAAATTATAGGAGTATCATAAAGAATTAGGGATATTGATTCATGGACGACCAAGGACGAAATGAAATCAAGATTTTACAAATGTTACAATTTAAGATAGGCTACATGTATTATTATTCCTACAAAGGTTGATGGAAGATTCTTGTACGTACAGTTATCCAATAAACAAAGTTACCTTTTTAAAGAAATGTGGTTGTGGCCTTCTTGTGTGCATGTGAAGCTTTGATTTTAATCTTGTGGAAATATACCATAAAAGATAAATTAATTTTACCCGTGATTTTAATGCCGCTTGCCGTAGAGCACGTCTTGCATCTTCTATGAACATTGTGGCCTCCTGAATATCTTCCTGGGTACTACCGCCGCTAACAAACTGGAACAGGAAATCAGGACATGGCATGTACAGACGGTCATACAATAACTGGCGTAAGACCTTAGAACACCAAACGTTACTGACAAAACCATGTCCTCGTTGTAGGGAATTTTTTAAATATAAAATGGTAAAATGAGTAAAAGTAAGGTTAAAAAAACAAACTATGATCAAGTATTCATAAACACTGTTAATAAATGTTTATGCATTCTGTCCTCGAACCGGAATACTTGCGGACAGAGGTCTGGACGAACGAACGAACAAATGAACGAAATTGCAATAAGGCAGAATCAGGTAAAATCAGAGGAAACATTTAAAAGTCACCACAAATATCGTCTTGACGATAAAATATTAATCATAACAAATTTCTTGTCTTACCTAACTCATTTTATCAGTATATAAACTTCGAACACATTTCAGTAAGGGAACTATAACAAGCGGCGCTCTTCGTTGAAGGGTTGAAATATTTACGATGAGATCTTCACAACTTGGCAGTCTTTTGACTACGTCTCGTTTCTAACAAACACATGAACAATTAGTAAGCATAAACATGAACTTACCATATACCTATTCATTTTTCTGACAACCATTGCCGTATCAAACTCAGCCCGTAGTTTCCTGACGGTCATGTTGACATGGCGTGTTAAATCTATCAGCTCTCTCCTGTTAGTGTTTTCCTTCAGAGTGTCCTGTATCTGCTGCAGATAGGAGGCCTGTCTCTGGCACTCGCTGGCGAAATATCAAGTCAGTATTAGATGTCATCAAACAGTGTAATAAAAATGTTCATAGCAATGACGTCGACTGTGTCCACAGTGTATGAATCATTTAATTTCATACTTGACGGTAATTGAGTTCATTATTTATGTATTACTCTTTATATTTGAGTTTGCGACGTTTTAGGACAACATCTTGTGTCTTTGTCAAGCAATGGTGAATAATCCAAAGTGTTCTCAGAGACATTACTGGCAGTTAGTTTTTGAAGCTTAACATGTCATTATAGGAAAAACATTTACTGGACACAACTGGATGTACAGTGTGTTGTATCTAAAATATTTCATCTAGATATCATAGACTTGTTTAAATTTTGACTGAAATGAGATGACACTCTCTGCTTCTTTGAAGGTAAGGGGCAAGGAATTCCACAAGACAGGTGCAACATAGGAAAGTAAGGTTACTGTTCAAACATATCCAACCGTATATCCTGATTCCGTCCTCGGTGGTATTTATTCCATTGTTTCTGTATTTGGATTTGTAATTATGTATACCACAGGAGGCACAATGTTCCACCATTAATTTGACAGTAATTCCTGCAACCCAAGAAGGTATTTCACAAAATACTTACTCCATCATCTGCTGCACTTGATCCCGTTGTTTCTTGGACTCCATCTGGGAGTGGTACGTGGTGTTGAGCGCCTCAGAGAGGGAAGCGAAGGTGGGCATGTCTCTCTGTCGAGTGGTGGGTCCGGTAAGTCCCCTCCGGTGGGCTCGCATATAGATTTCCTTCGTGAGCAGGGAGATATCCAGCACTACGTCTGTAATCACATGGTTTAATGATACAAGTCCATGGTATTGACTTATGTTCTCTTGAAAAGCACACAGACAAAATTCTTTTTTTTTTAAATTAGAAATGATGTCGAATTATATTAAATGTGTCAAATTTTCTACCTATGTAACTTTCTAATATTTTTATAAGTTTCTTTGTCAACAAGTGCGATGTTATAAAACGTATGAAAACGAAACCTGATTTATTATATAATTAGCAATGAAATATAGGGTTATACAGTGAAAATATAATCCATATTTTAAGAAAAGCAGTAGAAAGTCATATTTTCACTTCAGTGAAAATATAATCCATTGCTTTTTTAACCGAGAAAGGATAAATGGAGTTGCTAAACTGTCATTCATCACAGAGCAAAACTTTGCCTTCCGACCTCTGACAACTCTGTTTTATGATCTTTAAATTAAATAATAAATAGACGTATTCATTGTTTTTGCCGAATATTATTTCTATCTCATCTCGTGAAGTGAGAAAGTGTCATTTTCACTCGTGGCTGCGCCACTCGTGAAAATATCACTTTCTCACTCCACTCGATTAGATAGAAATGATATTCGGCAAAAACAATGAAATAGTCACTATCTCTAACTTTGAATCAAGATACAGATATGATAAGCTTAATCTCATCAAAAAGTACCTGTACTGAAAGTAAAACCGTAGGACAGGACAAAAAGATCATGATCAAAGACCTAGGAAACTAGAGATAGTGATCATGCCTTGTGGAGGAGGTTAAGAAACAGCCAATTGTATCAAAATATGATCTATTTGCTACGCTATAATCTGCGTAACGTAGTGAAGAAAATTATAATATCATTTTAATGAGATTGAGAAACAGCTTACCATACACTTTATCATTAGTTTGTGCGATCCTCCTCAGTTCTTCTCTCACCCCATTCATCATGGTGTAGCGGGTGCCGTTGAAGACGTAGTCGTAATTATCATGCATCTGTAATGTGATCAACCTATTTATTAAGGTAAATCATATTTTAAAGGTACATAAAAGAATTTGATATCGAAGCATTCATAAAATCCTTATGTTGTCCTCATGAATGAGATTTAAACATTTTGAATACTATAACGTTGTCTAGATTTCAATTCAAAACACATATTATGAATTATCATGTCATGAATAGCAACGTCTTATAGTATTAAAAGTGACTACAGCAATATCCATATGATATTCCTCAAACCCCAGCTATGAAGTATACTACAATATAAATGGTAGGATGTCTGGGTCAGATTCTTACAGTTTGTATCCTGTCTTTGAGAGCCAACACGACTCGGTCCATTGAAGACAGGAGATGGTGAGCGGCTGTGGCAACATTAGGGTTTAGTCGACGTTCCTGCACGGATATAAAGTTAGTAAGTATTGGTGGATACATAGAAACAATTATAACCTGATAACTTTCGCATGCAGAAATTTACAGACGCATATACATGACATTCTCTTCCCCACAGAGGCAGCTCAGTCTTACTCGAGCAAGCCTCTGTTCTTTTATGCCAAATACATGGTGTAGAGAGGTTTGATAGGAGGCATGGATGCAATCAAAGTTAGTTGTGCAATCAGCGACGCCGTTACAAAATTGGTTATTCGCAAAGCCTCGGTTATTTCCGTATGCTTCGGCATATCTATCAATTAAATTTACAATCCAGGAAAGATAACTCTTCTCTTTTCAGAATATCGCCTTTTACCTTCTCTTAATATTGCAAAGGTTAACTAGTAACATAAAATTTATCATAAAACAAATAATATTTTAGACAGTATTAAAGCAGTTACTATATAATAAAAAAAACAACAATCCATATCTGATTTTTCAAATATTACCCGTTCACAATGTTAATATAATATAAAGATAAAGACATGATATTTTCACGGTCACTCTACGACCATTAAGAATGCTCCCAGTCAAAGGTATCCAAGGCGTGTTTTCATTGGCCGCAAATAGGGGAGATATCTTGAGTTGTAATCTGCCGGAACCCCGGGATCTTGGCTGATTAGAACAGAGGCTTGCTCGCACTGAGCTGCCTCTGTGAGGAGAGAATGGTACATGAAGATGCAATCCTCTTATCAATTTTTTTTTAGTTTTTGAATAATAAATTTTAGATACGTAAACTGCATATCGCACATATTAATCCCAAATCAACACAATGATGATTTATTGAAATAAAAAAATCTATAAAATACGGAAAACGATACACAATTTAAATAAAGTAAAAATACGAACTTATCAAAGAATTTTCATGTTTTACGAAACCGGTAGCACCATTCAAGTGATTTCATTTTACCACATTGTGAATTATTTGAACATTAGTCACTCACCAATCTATCGGCCCCCGGTGGTCTCTGTAGACGTCCGAAGCGACGTCGACCGTATCCGGCGTAGTATTGGTCGTAGGAGGCAATGTCGTAACGGCTTGCAGGGAGTCCCTCGCCATTCTGCATAATATCTTCCGGGTCAAGACTAAGGTCGAGGTCAAGGTCGGGATAATGTTGACCACCTTCACCAGTTTGCATGACATCTTCGGGATCTATGTGGGATTTCTTCTTACCATGGTGTTTCTTGGGTGATTTTCTCTTGTTCTTCTTCTTGTCTGTCTTCTTGTGATGTTTTTTCGTATGGTCTTTTGATGTCTTCTTCTCAGTTTTGCCGTGTCCTCGGTTTCGGTCTTCTTCATTTAGTGCTTCGTCTAGCTTCTTGTTCTTCTGCCTCCCACTGACATGCGTCTTGTCTTCTTCATGTGATGTCTCAGGCTGTTTATTGTCATGGTGCTTGCTTTTCTTCTTGCTGCTTGTATGATGTGCTTTTGGTGTTGGTTTTGGTGAAATCGTAGGCATCCCATGTCTGTGTCTGTGGCGACGTACCAATGCTTCAATTGGAACTCTGCAACCTGAGTGAGGTTAAATAAAATTAGACATGTATTCATTCGATCAGTCTAAGTAAACCTAGCCTCAATATTACCCGTTTCACTCAATATCGGAGTGAAGCAGGTAATATTGAGGCTAGGTTTACTTAGACTGTCATTCGACAGAAGGATATCCCATATGATTTCTCTTTAATTCCCACTGCTCTCAAGTATTGATTGATGAAAATGGACGATGCACGTTGATGAAAATCATCTTTTAATATCTTAAAGTTTGATGTATAAACACATATCGTATTCCTGAAAATAGTCTGTCATCAAGACCCTAAAGCAAAACTATTTAATTGATGACCAGCCCAGAAATGTATAGCAAGACTAGATCGCTCAGCTTAAGGGCTCCATTTTGTTATAATACATAATTTGTTGAAAAATATTTGTCAATATTAACAAAAAATTCTTCTGAGACGAAATGTTAGTATATCCTGAAAAAAAACACAACGATATTTCTGGACCCCGACAGGTCCCTTTCTTTTACATATTGATCGACGACATGATCATGATGTGTATTACGAAAGGCGAAGAACGAAGAAAAAAGCATGCGTATTGCATATAAGTTAATAAAATGATCAGGTCAATAATAGCCTCAAAGATATACACAAACTGTTTCAATGTACATTTTCATTCTATCAAATCAATTGTAATTCAAACTATGACAAAAATGTAATTATCTTATACGTATTTTTAAGGATATTTTTTATTGTTGACACTATTATTGTATATACCATCGTCCCGAAAAGCAAATAAGATTCGTATCCTGGTGAGGTTTCTTTACACCCTCTCATGAAGTAAAATATTATCTAAAGCCAATGTTTCTTTGCAAAGTATGTTATTGCAAATAACACGCTTGTTCCTTTCATCAAACCAGGACGTATATCTATATAGTCTGATGAATTCACTACTAGGTCACAGTCGCTTTAAGAGTTATGTGCATGGTAAAACCTACACCTGTGGAGCGCGGTGGTGTAGTGGTTAGCGTGCTGGCCTATCACGCCAAAGACCCGGGTTCGAATCCAGGTGGAGACACCAAAGATTTGTGACCTGGGCTTTACACCGTGTTGTGTCCTTGGGCAAGGCACTTCATCCACATTGCACTCAGTCTACCCAGCTGTACAATTGGGTACCTGAATACGGGAAGTACGGACCTATGTGGTCGCGCGAAGCGCTTAGTAGCGGCTTTGAAAGTACAATTCCTTCAGGGTGATAATGTACAGCCAATGAGCAGTGCTTGCACTGGATATTAGGCTTAAAAATGTTCATTATTTTTTTTACACAAAGAAGCGCATATACGCATTGGAATACTTCAGTATGTTGTCTGTTATTTTCCTAAATGTAGAGTCAATAAGTAATCATACAATTCATTTAGCATCTTTTTATATTCTTGCATACTCCATGATAAGATACATGTACGTATAAATTACTAAATAGTCTCTATGTTCATATTCAGATGTATATTAGATCTATAAATTAGATCAGGGGAACGATTTGTCTATATTAGAACGGGAACAAACTAGTGCTTGAAAGGGTATTATCAGAATGCTTCAATTTCAAATATCAAAAGATATTTTCTTGGGTTTGAAGAACATAAGTCTTAAATAAGGAGAGTTTGTATTTATATGTGATTTAGTATTCATCATATCAATAACACAATAGTCCCTTTAAATTGGAAATTAGATATAAATGTGACTCACAAAATAGGTAATTTCATTTTGAAGGTTGAAAGGTTAGAACGTCGTTGGATAGGGAGTTCGAATAATGTGTGATTGTTATCTCAAAAACGATGGTGTCAATTTCAGGAGTTATTGTGATTAGATTTGTGTACAATCTCTGCAGGATGGTTGATTATCTGAATTAGTCAAACAGAACCAATTGACTCAAGTATGTTTCTACACAATACGTAAGCAGATGAAACGACCCTAACCCTTTTATCAAGAAACCCCTGCTTCACGAATAAGGTGAAAATGAAGGACTATGCTCGTTGCTTTAAGGTATGTGGACACAATGTTTACAGACGCAATCAGTTAGAAACTAAGTTTGCGGGTGTTGAATGAAAACAAATCTCGAAAACTTTACCAACCCAAATATTTATCTGCTAAATATTACACATCAACTGTCTTTCAACATTGATGAAATATTTTAAAGATGTAATGGAAGTGACAATAACCCATGTGTTATGTGTTATGTAATGTATAACGCACTCGACACTTGAGGAATATTTGGCAACATGAGCATTGAATACTTGCTTATACAGCATTAAAATGAAAGAAACATTAAATTGTATTAGTTGTTCATCCGATAATATGTGTGTTAGGTATACCACACATTAGAATATGTGCGCTATAGGTATATCGTAGAAATAATATGTGTGCTAAGTATATATCACAGATGATTATACTTGTGCTAGGTAATAATAATAATATGTGTGCTACTCGTATCTGCCTCCAATGTACATGCCATCCCATTTATATATATATACACTCTTATCTCTTCTTCTTTACGAAACGTATTGATGGCTATTTACTAACTAACCAGCAAGGGTGACAGAGTGCTGCTTGCTAGACACCACACAACACTGAGTCATACGTTCCGAGATAAGGGCCAGCGAACACGGGCTCGACAAAGGAGTAAATGTACTACCTGGGCCCCGCATACACCTGAAACGACAGGTAACCCTCCATAGGCGACGGGAGGTCAACCCGGGTCAAATAAAAACAAATCAGCCTAAAAACACAGAAGAGATTTAACGTGAAACCTCATGTAAAAGTAGATTACATCTGCGTTTTTAGCAAACCGGGGAAAAGAACCACTTCAACCTTGACGGTCATCGGCGTGCTTCATTCATACCTGTGTTTTTCAAACATGTACAGTGGGCTTAACGCTATGTTGAAAAGACATTATCACCGTCTACACGCGACGCTTGGTGTTGGGGGTTACATTGTAATTGTAACAGGACTCTACCTGTTACCCCGGCACGATGGATTCGATTCATGCCCATTGACAACATAAAACAAGCGAAGACTTATATGACAAGTGAAGCTTATGGTTATCTAACTGAGAGTCAATATAGGACATACGTAGAGATTATTTGTATAACCCTTAGAAGTTTTTCAAATGGTTTTATGTAACGAGTATCATTTTTAATATGTGGTATTTTTCAGGCGTTTCGTAAAACCTTTATAGCATGTTAAACACTGTACTGAATTCATATTTGGTAACTTATGGATTGATTATCAAATCTAATTAATAGGAATCGTGTGTATATTTTTCAAAATAGCATACATTCCCTAAAGACGATTTTTTCTAATGCCATTAATTAACATCATTCAACACATGATACAAAGAAAGTACCAAAACCTTTCTGCACCACGGAAAATGCAGTCTTAGACGACAGAAAACAATGTGTAATTGAATTGAATTGATTGATTCTAGTTCTAGAACATTAGAAAAAAAACGTTTTATTTTTTTATACTTTTTTATTTTAATTTTTTTACTGACAATAGTAAGTTTATGATAAATGTATTATTTTGATAGTGTCAAAAATTTCATAACACAAACGAATCATCCATAGTCAGAGTGCAATATATGAAGATTAACCTAAAATCCATGGGCGGCCATTTTGTGTGAACACCTTTAATATATTTTTTGGAAAAAAAGGGAAGCACATGGCTAAACTTCATTTAGTTTAAATAAATTGTCTTTCAATTTGAGCCATTTTTTCAATTGTCCTTACACCACCTTAAATTCCCTCTTAAATGTGCAACTGCCCCTTTAAGCAATTATTTTCTTCATTTACTTCTTGAGTCACTTCCCCTCACAAAAAAATGGTCGCAGAATAGACGTGATTATAGCTTTTCCATCATTGTATTTTACATTCAGACAATTTCATATTTGAGTATAAAATGTCATGGTTTATTATACATTGTCTTGAAGGACTCAATAACTAAACGTCTCATATTGCACTTATGGTTTTGAATTTAAATACAACATACATGTATATCATGATTCTATTATCCCGTTGATAAAGGCTACGTTTGTTAAAATGTTTTGCACACATGCCGGTTTTCATACATTAGGGTATCAACGTGGAGAAAATAACATTTTCCACTTTATTATTTGAAAGCTTAAGAGTAACTATTTTATTGTGTGGCGAGTTATTTCAGTACATGTACATACTTTTACAATACAATTACTAGCTCTTATTAAATAATTATTTAATCCATTGAAATATCACGTCGACAATTATATGCTACGACATGCACAATGGTAGCATTCCAGTTTGGAGCTCTGATTGAAAACACATGACGAGACTTATAGCAACGAATATCATACCTGCACAATATATATACAACAGGGCCAATGTTGGTTATTTGCCGAAATCTAGTACTAGTATGTAACTATAGTATATATGTTAACCTAACACACACGTTTGATGATACCGACTTTTACGCTCATGATAAATATTCACAGATGGGACTTCTGAGATGTATTTTGTGATGATTTGACGGATACGTAACATATCGTTACGGACACGTTTTCCTTCACGATACTAGCCTCACTAAGGGTTTCTAGCACATCCTTTCTGGAAGAAAAGGTCGGAATGATAGCATTTGGAGAGAGAGGAATTGGGTCACACATGCACATCGTGATATTCATTCATGATAATACAAATGTCTTTCGAGGAAGGTTTCCATGAAATGTCAAGGTGAACGTTCCACGACTCAGCGACCTTTTCATTGCCAATGGTTCTGGTTTGAATATGGATGCTTATACTGAACATTGATAGGATAACATTTTGTGATTTAGCATGCATCATCTTAACATCGAAAACATCGAAAACAACATCTTTATGAAATCTCAAGATGGAGTCTTTTATGTTGTTTTTGGTCTTATTTGCCTTCCATACAATTCACATAATTAAATCGCAAGGCGTTCACCGGCAAGACCATTTCCCAACAAGAAAAAATAGTATATATAAGTGTGCATCAGATAAAAATGGTAAAACTGCTTTCCATGTGCGCAAACATCATCCCAGTCGCGGATGGAAAGGTCAATAAACTTTAATCACATATCTATAGCATTTATGTTAAACAATTGCAGTGTTATCTTTGAAAATAACGTCTTTCATTATTAGAATACAATTAATTCTCTCCCCACAGAGACAGATCAAGTCAAGTTGATTTAGCCTCTGTTCTATAACGCCGAAATCCGTGGGTTCCGGCAGTTACCACTGGCGGAAAATACTTCCATCACAATACTTTTGAATTTCTTCATCAAATGACAAGGTTTCTCGCGTGGAAAGGGTGGTTCATATCACAATGCCTTTGCCTTGTTTCAGTAGCCAAAATGATGATTTTAAAACAGCGTCGCTGTTTGCACAATTAATTTTGATTGCCTCCAATCAGGCATCTCGCATTCTATCCCACAAGATCGGCGTAACATAATAGAGGCTAAATCAACGTAACTTTATCTGCCTCTGTGGGGAAAGAATGAATACAATACAGCTACAAGAAAGAGTTGTTTTGGTTGATGTTATCCATGAGAACATAAATGTAGGGAATCACATCTGCTGATCTGGCTAATAACATTAACCTTCTACAGAAGGGAACATAAGGAAGGATGAGGCATCGTTATATAACCGTAATATCGTTATGACATCGCATCTTAAAAGTTTACCTCCAATCATTTCAAAAGAAAAACGATTACCTGATGTCTTAAAAATCAATGAACCCTGCAATCACTGAGGTAGGTCTATGGTGTGATAAGCAAATAATACAATGAAATGCTGTGCACATCATTGCAGTCCGGGAATTCACATGCAATATATACGTTGGAGCTTGCAGCTTATTGAGATAAATAGCAGGTATTGCATGTCGAACGATCATTACCCTCTCATGTACAACAGTATCACTAACAGCACATGCCTACCTTTCACAATTGATCAGATATCTCAAAGCATGTTCCATTTATTCTAACTCGGTGAGGTCTATCCTACCTCTATACAACCAGCCAACGCTTGGAGAGGGTTGATTGTTGAACACCCGGTAGAGGACATTCACATACATGAAACAAATACACCAGTTTCTCATTCACATATGAGTGGTGCTACTTCTGACATCTAATGTAGACCTTGTTTTTGCTACCTCGTGCCACTCTCATGTTTCAGGACGGGTACCTCCGGGTAGGACGGACTAGTTTGAAGCTGCCATTTATACGCACGAATCGGCCAACACATGTTGGTTATATATTCGAAATGGTTCCATATATACAGTTCCTTTAAATCTGTTTAAATGCAACAATTCTCAGGTGGGATTATACCTACATTATTATCATATTTACATTGATAATATTACCGTATAAGATATTTTTTTGTTTTTCTTTCTGTCATATAGCATATATTAATCATAATAGTTAATATACAAAAGTAAAATACAAACCATATATAAGTTAATGTGTTCTATCTATAAGGAACATAATACAATATGTTATTTTACAGTCCGCCAGTGCCTTTTCAGAAAATATTCATGAAAGTCACCCTCATTCAAGTTTACATAGCAGCTTACGTAAACATGCAATATGCTTGACAAACATATTATGAGGTATTTGGGCCAAGGCCATGTTTCTTTATACACATTACCTTGCTCATGTCCACAACATTACGAAAGACTAGATACAGGTTATTGGGATGAAGATAGTAATGTATAAAGCATAATGTATGTGTAGCACTTATGGTTAGCATTTACCATATAACTGATTATATGATTCAAAAGGGACCTCATGATTTGGTGTTAAAGGATATGTAAAAACATGTATGTCGTTACATTTGATACACATTCGTTTAAGTAAAATATGATAATAACACAAATTCATTTGTTTGTCGTTTTTATTACGGTGAATCCCGTACACATCACACCGTTATTATGATGAAATATAAAATCACGTGATACACGTTTGAAGCTAAACGCAAATCACGAAAGGTAACATTATAGGTTGGATAACGAGCCTCAGGGCGTTATCACTTTAAGGTGTTCAGTAGGGGTGGACTTATCATCAACCACGTTTTGATAAAATGAATGAAACAAATCAAAAAACGACAAAACAGGACCACCATGAGCCAAAAGCAAAGTTATTAAGTAATAACTTAAATCAAGTGTGTTTAAAACGTGTATTTTGCGGATAAAATTACGAGCACCTTTACAGCTTCCTACCAAACGTTTGTTCAATTACTTCTGAACTCAAATATCATATAATATTGGGTTCACTTAAGTTCGGACCATTCAATCAGTATTGTACGAAAAGTTGTCCAATATGCAAACACTCCAATTTCTTGTAAAATCTCGTAAAATTTTCCTTTCTTGTTGAAACGTGAGTAATATCATAATGTTGACTATGTTGACCGAACGTTTTCCAAAAATTTATTAAATCGAAAAACATATTGCAGAAAAAAAGAAAATCAGATGATAAAAGTGACAAAATGTCTCTCTCGGACAATGTCAGAAATGTATCTTGGATGCCACATTTCTGTTCTCTTTTTATGTACTGTAGATATGATCAATTGACGAATTTATCTAAAAGTTTTACTATAAAGTATTTTGATATGAAATGGTGAGCGATTCAAAATGTCCCAAAATTATGATATTACATTGGAGATCTATCTCAGTTAAACAAACCTTTGGTAAGCAGCTGTACTTGTGACTTAAACATGAAATCAGTGGAGTCGGACAATATGTCATGCGATATCGATCAAACGTGCAATCAATGAAAAATATTTACAAGTGCCTTAAGTGATTTAAGCAGGAAATCTGTGGTAGCTTATGTATCGTAAAATGTGCATATAAATGTAAAATGTCATTAATATCATGCAATCTGTGGGAACTAATGTATCAGAAAATGTAAATATATATTAAGTACCTAAACATGTGTCTTCACATCTATGAATGTACACTCAGATAACACCAAGTTATCGTGTCAATTCTTTATAACGTGTGTTCTTATTATGAGCGTGTGCCTCGTGTACATTACGGAATCTTTGAAAAATTGTAGAAAACCTGTTTTAAGTTATAAACCCATGGACACCTTTCAGGAACATGAATTATTGGAATTTGGATATGTGTCATGAGATTTAGTCATGGAATCTGTGAAAACCTGAACTTGTGTCAAGTGATTTAAACATGAAATGACAACTTGTACATGTTAGGATAATATAGGCAATTAACAGGTGCTTTATCAAATCTTTAAGAATCATCTACCATGTAAATAACAACGAGAAATCTGTGAGAATTTATACATTTACATATACTATGTTATTAACAATGTGCAATCAGTAAGAATTTATAGATATTTACATTTACCGATTATTTACCAATTGATTAATCAACAATGTGCAATCTGTGAAAACTAAGACATTTACATTAACCATTTGATTAACAACGAGAAATCTGTGAGAATTTATACATTTACATATACTATGTTATTAACAATGTGCAATCAGTAAGAATTTATAGATATTTACATTTACCGATTATTTACCAATTGATTAATCAACAATGTGCAATCTGTGAAAACTAAGACATTTACATTTACCATTTGATTAACAACGAGAAATCTGTGAGAACCTCTACACATGTCTGTGATAGGAATATCAACTCCGGATGTTTGCTATAGTGAATCTGGATGGTAAAGGTCACACAGAGAATACATCCACAAGTAGTCGCTGTGATAAGCAATCGGGATCCGATAAAGCAATAAACCCGTCTAGGCCGGTAGCAGAGTACTTGACACTGATACATCGCATAACATATTGTATCATTTTTTAAGTTTATAATTCGACTTTATTGCTACTCGAAAACGTGTTAAAATGGAGAATGTAAATATATTTGAACTATTCGTCACATGTAACATCTATTGCTTTTATATCGTTTTAACGTATCAGTTCGAATTTATGTTTTCATAAATTTACATATCATTATGAAGAGCACTATTGCGATAATGATGTGTTGCAATTAACAAAACTATGCAATTAATTTCTGTACCAGTAATGTAAACAACTGTAGGTTTTGGGGAGAATACCTCGAATGTATGTATACATTTATAGATAAACTACGCGATAATAGTTTAGACTCACGATCAAATGATGCTATACAATTGTAGTATAGGTGGGGATGGTAAAATTAATTTATGCTTTCTCAAACCTCAATTCATTACCAAAGTGTCATGCATTTGTCATTAATGGATTTTTATTAATACGTCCATCGTGAAAGTAAATTGACAAATGCTCAGGAGAGGTCAATGGACTTTGTTGAAAATGCAATTTTGTTAACGTCATTTGTACCCCATTGTAACGAGGACAGTTTTTCATTCTTGGGGGTCGAATAAAATGTTCAAGCTTTCTATCATTGTTACGGCGTTTATTCCGAGACATGAAAAGTAGAGTCACTATATAGTTCTTAAGATATAAGCGATAGAAAATAGGATATTAGACTTTTCACTGAGTCTAAACTTTTGTCTTGTAGAATATCATTGAATATTGTAACATAGCGATGATAATTTCTGAAAGCAAACAATGTATGAGAGATTTAAATCCTCGTTCAGACGAACATAAGTAATTTAATGACCACCCTTCAAGGAGAAAAGCCAGTGTAACGAGGGTTAAGGTTTAGAGGCATAGAGAGCATGATGAAAGCTTGTAAATGAACTGTGATGAATCACATACTTGTAAGAACATTGTGACAACACATACATTACTTCATCTCGTAAAGAACCATGTCTGAAATACCTTCTTTGATGAGGACACGAATGATTTACACCAAGTGATAGTGCATGGGGTGCAATTCTTTGTACATGTCCTTATTGGCTATGGAATTAATTATTTTCATGTAATTACAGAAGCATATATGATTCATTATAGAGTTAGATGATACAGGTACAGATAACTAACGGCCATTGTAAAAATCAACATGCTTTCTTGTCAAATATAACGTTTTAACGATATTATTTTTTCCTACATGTTCATCCACATAAAGGCGGACATAATCAATCATTAAATGTTACATATTATTTTTTAACTCATTCTTACTTAAAACAATGGAACATTTACCATCAATGTGCCAAGCATAATCCTATTCTGCTCAATACATTTGAAATATCTATTGAAAAGTCGATGACATTGATAACCTTTTTTCATCTATTAAATTTTATTACGGTTATCTACTTATTTCGGTATTTCTCACACTAGCAATATACTAAACTATACGTTGTACATTCATTAAGACTAAATATTTACCATACACAAGTTCTTTTTTTATCATAAGATACACATTTCTCTTAACTACAACATAAGAAAAACTGAATGGCCACGGAGAATTAAGGTGACCTTATTACAATGACGTCTTCGTGAAGGTTGGCCCAATGTGACTTAATTGTTTATGACCTTTACGATGCAATATTGTATGAATGAAAGGTCAAATATGTACTTGATAGTCCAAGTTGTAGTTACGGGGTATAACAAAACATTACCAGGAAATTAATTTAGATGACAAAAATACGAATGTCTCTCTTAATTGCGTCATTTACCTCTGCAGGAAATGTCCCTTATTTGAGTGACACCGTTTAAAAAGGAATACAACTCTTAGGTCTAGATCTACTAACATGTGCAGGCTACGATATCACTAGCTCCAAGTATGTCATTATAAAATGAAACACGAAAAACTAATTGGAAAAACTATATGTGTTCATGTTCCGGAAAATATCATAAAAAGAGAAAAAACAATGGTATCTCTTTTTGTTCTTATCTGCACAGGTGAACTAAATATTCACAGAAATGACTACTTATACAAAGGAAAACAAAAAATGTCTCACAAACTCGAAATAATGCACAATGCTTTACTAAGTCAGCGAGAAAAACAAACCCTGACCTAACAGATTAAGGCTAACGTTTAAGATTATTGTTCACTGGAATGCAATTTATTATACAGCTCACCTGATTTCAACTCAATAACAAATGACCTACATTCACCAGTTACGCACACAGACCCGTCAATAGGGTATAATCTATAGGCATATTACGCAAGAGAGTCGGTTTAGTAAATGTGCAAGTATTCACACTGCTCGCCTGGTATGAACCATAACATAACACTAAGCCAATTCACCAGCATACACTTGCCTACATACACTGAGATTGCACGACATTTTATCTATGTTACGTTTCTCAAAAAAGTATATAAAGTTATAAGTATATAGATTATAAAATACAAAACTAACTGAAACTTGTGAGTCACACAAGATGACTACATATAAATTCATAAAAGGTTGCAAGCTATGAACGTTGGTTTGCATATCACTTAAAAGCACTCTCACATGACATGGTTTTAACGAAAATGAATAATAAAGAGGATCTCAAGAAAAGGAGAAAATTTAATAAGAATTTCTTGAATCAACATACCAATCAAGAAACATAAAAAAATAATCAAGTGATGTAAATCTTTTACCTTTATTGAACAACATTTTATTAGTTCTTAAAACCATTTCCATGAATCAGTTTATTCCTTCCATTCTTCAAACCAACGAATACTCATTATAAAAGCTATGGACAGAATCTGAACATGGTCACGGAAACCGGCCTGATAAAGTTATCTGACAGTCTGACATTCAGATAAATCTATAATCTGAATTCTCCTTTAGGTTAAGATTACTGATAAAGCTAAACGTTGTCTTACATCATGGCCGTCTACAATGAAGCCGCGTGTACACTCAGCTATTTAACGCATACGACTGTCAGGGCATATAGACATGTATCTTGTTATCTTTTTGGGTCGAGTTTGATATAGAATTCTTATGATAATTTCGGTAAACTTTTAATTGAAAATAGACAATGTTCTTTTTTCAATTAAGAAATGGGGTCGTCATCCTTTGAGTACAGTCTACAATTTTTTCATGAATGTAAGGACACTGATTTGGAAGTTCACCTGATTTGAACTCAACAACAGTTAACCATGCCGTGGCCTAAATACACAAAGCATGCGTCTAGTTTATGTAAATCACACCCTATCACATAAGTAGTTTATCCTCTAATATGCTGCCCGTTAATCTTTGCCACGGCCAAGGGATGATAAGGGTATCAAATTAGGATTAGCAACAATCCCACAGGTCCAAATGGTTCGAATGTGGGTCACTCACTTAAGCCTCCTGAGTTAAAACAAATAACGCAATGTTTATCATACATGATTGGTCATTGCAAATCTCGGTCCTGAAGTATTTCCTGCTTCAATAGCTTTGACGTCATAAGAGTATCAGCCAATGGAAATGCTTGAAAGATTAAATGGATTTTGCGTCATTAGAAAAGCGCTTTTGATGCGGTTACGTGTGTGAACTGGGTAATCGTGGCTTTTTTTGAAGCTTTAGTTCAACAAACTTAATTTACATATGAATCGGTGTTAAATAACTCCATGGATACATCTATATTACTGTTAAAACGCATCTCAGTATAGATATCTGTCAACGTAAACATAAACTGAGTATACATGTTATCAAATGTTCATAAATGCGACACTCTAAACAATAAACATAACAAAACAATAACCATATATCAATTACATGGATCCATTTTTGTATTGATTTAGATTTTTGTTTTATAGACATCGAAAGAACAGAAAGTTCATTTATCTTCTACAGCTAGATGCATAATCTAACAAATCTAGAAGGAGCCTATCCTAAAATATTTATCCTTCAATAAAATCTAATTTAATATAAAAGTCAACTGCGCAATACGACCCACAAGGACAATAAAATGTGTGAAACTAGCTTAACCGTGATCTAAATGGCAACGTAATACCTTATTGATATTATTAACATAAGACGTAGGTGGTTATAAAATATGCCTAAATAACAACAACGGATCCTTTCAGGTATGGGATATACGCAGAGGGTTCCTTTAGACTATGAACACCCCTGAATGAGCTATAGAGTTCTTTATGAATGGGGTAAACTAGGCACTTGAATACCCGGATGAGCACTTGGCCCTCTGGTGGGCGGTAAAGTAAACACATTGTCTTCCCATTCATGAACCTCGGACGACCAAGAATCAGGTGATTTCTGTGTACTTGTTTGACGAGGCCAGTTTTGGGATGTGAAGTCTACTGATCGAAACACGTAATCACACTATCAATATAATGTTAAGAGATATCGGTATTTATAAAAATCTAACTTTAAAGCACACACTTCAGTGCAATTGAAATAGATTATATAAAAAACGCTAATTGAATCACTGATATACAAAGTACGAAACTGGTTGCTAAGACTTTCAATGTTTTATTAGTTATTCCCTTTATATAATTGATTGGTAACTTCACGTTTTTTTGTCTAAAAACTAAACTAATACGTTTGTGACATTCATCCTTACTGTAGCTATCTATTCTTCTTAGCTATTGGTTCATTCATGAACTAGTTCTCCAAAGTCACTAGTGTTTTCATAAGCATATTTTCAAAATAATGATGATGCAATCCGGTGAACATTTGGTAGACGAAGCTCGTGTACATGTATGTCAACCTGAACATTCATTAGGCTTTGCCTATACAAATCATCAAAAATAACATCAGTTACGTGTAATATTGATGTTAGATACGCTCTGTGGTTATGGTCTTTATAGATTTTAAAGGTTTCTTAACACTATTTATATTGTTCAGACAAATAACTGTATCATTTGAAAACCATTTAAGAAAACGTGTTACCAAGCATAAACTAAACATCATGATTGAAAATTGCATGTAACAGAAATGCTTTTACATATTTCCAAAACTATTGAAACCATTATGGCATTGCACTCTTATGTTCTCGTCAGTAGTATCGTGAAGAAGTCGACAAGGTTATGTCATCTTTATTTTTATGATGTTCACGCCGTTACAACGTGTATACTTTTCCCTTCACAGTAACCTTGTTTATGTCATTAATCCTATTTCATGCCACATGACATGTCATATATGACGGTTTATCCTTCGCTGGACATTTTACTTCTGTGAGTTGTAAATGGGATGAAAAATATTAATCAAGAAAACTAAATGCTTCAATAAATCATTCCCCCGTCCACAAAAGTTATAAGTATGTCTTAATATATGGACAGAATGCATCATTGTATTAATATAAAATGTATTTCAATGATTACAGAATATTCAAATGTTGAATATATATTACATATAACTATATGACATCGAAAATATTACTATGCCTGATTACAAGTCCTCGAGGGTTTCGTTAAAAACAACTAATAAAGCTCATACATCCAATAATCAACAATAACGTTCATGTTTCAATTGCGTCTCAGAACTATTATAGTCCATGAACAAGTCTTGATTTATTCTCTTATCCCAATTTCTTTAACCTTCATACAGCTGTATGTGTGTTTGTGTGTCAAGAAGACGTTCTCTCGCCTCCAAACCACTTATATTTTTGCTGCCTGACATATTAACGATGATAAAAACCCGTGATGTTCTTGTCATCACAGTCACCTACATGGAATGTTTTAAACTAATAGCCTGCAGCCGTATTCAATTAGGTGAAGTTACAAAATTGTACAAACAAGAATATATTCCCTTGGAATAACGAAAAGGGTATCGGAATCTTCAATACAAATAAGGTAAAAGAATTATATAATTTGAAAAAGTATATTGTACTTTATTCAGGCATATTACAAATTATACCAATAAGGATCTGGATGAGGCTTGTTCTGGATGAGCACGTGCATGTTATCAAATGCTTTAAAGGGGCAGTAGCGAGTTGTTTAGCTAAATTTGTTATTTATTGCAAGAAACCTTCTTTAATTTAAATCGATCAGTTCCAAAATAATAATTGACATTCAATATCGTCTTCCCAAACTAGGGATACTAGTGTTTGATATGTTTGGCCGTCTGAAAAGGATAAATTTGTAATAAACTAAAACTTGATGAATTAAAAAGAAAACATGATGCCAGATTGTACCACTTCACGAAAATATTGACTTGCCATTTCTGAGAATACCGTGAAACATCAAAGTCGTTATAATTAAACGTTGCAAGTAAGATGTCGGAATTGATATTTTTTAACAAATAGAATGCTAATACCTAACCCCTTTACCAATGAGTGTCCTTTGATGATTTTTATATCAGAGTTTTGAATTCACATCAAACTTCGTAGAATATAAAGCAGAAAGAGTTTTGTTACATACTTTTTTGGATTTTGAGGTGCAGAATGATTGTATTATAAATATGACAGATGGAACAATCTGATTAGTTTAGATCTATTTACACTTCATTTACAACCTTAACGTTCTGTTTTATAACCAAGCAGAGAATGCGTGTTAGTAGATCCATAGTATTTTTGATCAAACAACTGATCATGGATTACAATCACTCAATATTATCGCTACATTCCTGGAACTCTTTTCAATATAATACTACAAATGAGGAGAGGATCGGGGGGGGGGGGGGGGGGGGGGAGGGTGGGGGGATCCCATCAGCTCTAATCTCGACTTTGAAATAAGTGTCTTCCATACAATCCGGTTCTTCCACCAAAACGTAAACCGAAAGGAGGGTACGGCTACAGTTTCTTACACCACGCTCAAAGATAACGGAACCCTAAATGGGCCCCTCGCAGGTGTAAACCTGTCTGGGTGAGGGAGTCAGCGTGACCCAGGTCACCACACTGGGGACCCCACACTCTCCTCAAGGGACCTGTCTTACCCTCCAAACTATACTCAGTACATACAGGTATGGTTGAATAATGATATGAAGACCATTGCTGTGAAGTTGTATAACACTTTATCACTATATGTACTTATATACAGCTTACAATCTATATCTTTACTTAGAGTAACTGCCCCACTTGTACTGTATAAACAGATTTGCCAGTAGCTATAACAGAGGTTATACTTCTCTTACGTTATGTCCGTAATGTGACTACTACTACAACTACTACTACTACTACTACTACTACTACTACTACTACTACTACTACTACTACTGCTGCTACTGCTGCTACTACTTCTGCTACTGCTGCTGATACTGCTACTACCACCCCAACCTCCACCACCACAACTACTACTGCTACTGCTACTACTACTACTACTACTACTACTACTACTACTGCTGCTACTGCTACTACTACTACTACTACCACTACTACTGCTACTACTACTGCTACTGCTGCTGCTACTACTTCTGCTACTGCTGCTGCTACTGCTACTACCACCCCCACCTCCACCACCACCACCACTACTACTGTTACTACTACTACTACTACTACTACTATAACTACTACTACTTCTACTACTACTACTGCTGCTACTGCTACTACTACTACTACTACCACCATCACTAGTACTACTACTACTACTACTACTACTACTACTACCACTACTACTACTACTTCTACCACCATCACTACTACTACTACTACTACTACTGCTGCTACTGCTGCTGCTCCTGTTAGTGCTGCTACTTCAACAACTTATTTTTTTATACTACTACTATTACTTATACTTCTACTGTAGCTACTACAGCTACTACTTCTATTACTACAACAACTTCTATTATTACTGCTGCTATCACTGCTACTAACTTTGAGACCATTACTATCATTACGATCACAATTATGAATACTACTTTATTCACAAATTTTGCAAGTCTACTCTATACAAAGTCTTTTACTACTGTTCTTATATTACAACCATTAACTTCTTCATTCCAACTGCCATTTCTATTGCTGCTATTGCACAGCTCCTTTTAGTACTAAATTGCTACAGAAAGAAATTGTTAACCAGTAAATATTTTCTCCTTAGTATCTTCTATTAAAAATGTCATGTCCTCCTAGATGTACAGCTTCATATTAAAGTATTCCTAGACTTTTTGCATAGATGATAACCTGATACTTATAAAGGGATCTTGTACCTAGAAACAAATTATCTTGAAAAAAACAAATTTGTCAACGTTACAGATTCGTGAAGTAAAATCTATGTTATTCAAATGGTTAAACAGCTTTTCAAAATCTTGAAATTACACCTTACATACCTAGCGCTTTAAAAAAGAGGAGAATAGCACGTCTATGTACAGTCTAGTGTTCATTCGAAAGACTCTTTAAAAGTTTATTTTTCGTTTTCAGTATATAATTACACCAGATGAATACAATGCAAATTTTTTTTATTTTGAATAATCATTGTTTGGCAGATGGAAGTCAAGTCTCAACCACCATAAAGATGGTTTATTGGAGACATCACGCCGGCTGATGGTAATACACTCACGTTTTAGTCATAGAAACTTAATGGATCTGAATCACTCTTTTCATGTTTCTTTACAATGTGTCAACAACCTATTATAATGGGAAGAGAAATACAATACCATCCGTGCTGAGAAACAACTGTGGGAGAGGTTTCATTTGACACTTTACTTCAATATAATTTGATCCGCGTAGATAAACAACATGGTGGGAAATGACTATGACTATGTATAAAAGAAATAATTCTGACCATAGAGAAACAACAGTGGACAAATATCAGAAGGTGTCACTTTGTATAAAATTCATCTGATACTAAGAAACAACAGAAAATATTGAATGTTATCACTGTGTATAAAGGGAATTTTATTCGATCCATAAACAGAAACAACAGCTCACAGAAACCTTAATTCTATCACTTTGAATAAGGGAAATTTAATTCGAACCAGGCTGCAGAACAACAGTGGAGAGAAATCGACGTTTTACCCCTTAATCCCAAATATGTTTTCTATGCTCATGGGGGTCCTTATGTTTATACAGCAGGTTCGCAGTGTTTCTCTTATGTTAATGTCTTCGTGAGACGCTTGCTATCTGAAATTCCAAATAACAAAGATAATTCAATACAAATTTTCCCATAATATATTCGTGGGAATGAGTTCTGTTTTTTTCCAGAATTGAACCTGGAATACAATTTACTTGGCTATTACCTAATTAGTGTTGTTCCTAGAGGGGGTCCTGTGGACATTTGCCTACCAATTTCGCTTGGTGTCCCTTACATTTTCAAGAAGTAGGATACTTTCCCAATTGCAAGGGGTCCCCTACCCTCAGAAAAGGCCAAATTGACCCCCTTACCTGACCACCCAGGAACAACACTGGCTAATGGTTATTGTATCAGAAAGTTGGATAATATGATAATGCCGGCTAAGTACAATGATGAGTGTTTTGACGCATATGGTTATTTTAACAGAGAGGTTTTTGAATATCACAAAGCTGTTGTCGTAAATATTGAAATCAAACAAAAAAACAAATAAGGTTTCAGATCGTCACTGTTTTTCTTTCGGAATGAAAATATAATGACCATAACTGCTAATCCTTAAATGGTTTGATCGACAATAGATATTCGTGTATGGTTCCATGTCATTTGTCACGAAGGGGGTAGGTTAAGCCATGTAGGATAGGTAAATGGTATTCGAATCCATATGACCATTGACCACAACTCAATAATTACGGTCGTTACGGACAATCGACCTAGGCTATAACATTGTTCATATGTGAATATATATGTTAATATACTCTATCAAACCTGCAGTCGAGCATGGTAATACTGACACGATATAAGCAGGGGTGATCAGCATGTATATATCTAGGTTGATGCAGGAGATAAGTAACGTTACCAAAGGTCAACAGGTGATTGGCCCACTATCTGAATTATGTTCATCCCTTCTGACATTAGCCGTGGTGAATTGTCAATAAGGTATATGTCAAATAAAACGTATCCTATTTATCTAACTGTTTGAAGCAAATATGCTGTCCGAATGTAAATCGTCTAGTTCACTAGTTCAAGGGTCTGAACTAGCTAGAAACAAACAGTAGTTCAATCTCTCTGAAATGAGAAATTATCGATGATAACCTGAACACAGTGAATCTCTCAATATAAGCTATCTGCCTGAAATGGACCAAGCCAACTCATTTTGTCGTAAGTAGTGTCTTTAATAAAACATTCTAAGTCTATCAGTCTGCATCTAGCTTAGGAAGGCTCCATGTTGGGTAATCGCATTTCAACTCTACTCGCTTATCAGTATACTGCACCGGAACTTTAGAGTCGAATCAACGATCTTTAGTCAGATATAAAATTGTCTGAACATGGAACCCTCTTTCAAGCAAATGTCGCTAGTTGTGTACTCGACCATCTGTATTGGATTCATCTATATGTGATACAAAATCATTGTACGATGTACAGAAAAGGTAAGTCTGAAGGTGATCAATTCAGATCAAAATTGTTTAAAAATCACATGATCCCCAATCTGAATGCACGTAGAATGCCCCTGATCACATTCAAACTGTCGGGACGAAGTCTATACCTGTCTGAATGAAACCAAAATGTCGATGCGAACCATTTAAATATGAACTTTTGACAAAGTTATCATGACAATAATATAGATGGCCGACAATGTAGAAGGTTTTGCTAGATCTGCCTACGTCTTGGCCGGTAGGGTTTGCAATGTATTTCGTAAACAAATATTATGTGAGTTTTGTAACGAAAATTATCCTGTGTTCTATTTATGTTGTAGTTAACCATGAGATGATAACATTTCTCAATATATAGTATGTAGTTTGAAATACAATTAGGCCCTATGTGTCATAGGTTTAGCTGCATGTTATTGTCATTATTTGTAATAAATTTTGTCTGCATCATCATTTCCCCCAGATGTATGGTACTATATATATAATAATGGACTTATATAGCGCCTGGTTTCCAGGCTAGGCCTGCTCAACGGCGCTCAGGATGGAAAAGTAAGAGTCACTTGGTTAAAAAGGAAAGTTTTAAGGGATTTCTTGAAGGCTTCCACAGACTGTGCTCATTTTACTTCCATAGGATAGAGTTCCAGAGAAGGCACTTTCAACAAGCTTTGTAGATTATGTAATATCTACACATCAAAGTCTCATCGCTGAGCTTAGGTGAAGGGCGGTCTAATCGTACCAATTAAGAAAGAATTAAGCATATTTCATTTCGTCGCACCCCGTTTTTTCGTACTTTAAATTAGAGTTCATGATGATTTTTAGTTATCGTTATGTGCACTTAATGTTGTTTGCAACTTTGCAAAACTTTCCACACGACAGTGACAGCTACATGACAGTATGTGCACCTAATACTACGATAGCTGTTGGTCGTGGAGTGTAGGGCAGTGTTGATATCAACATAACCTATAGTCATGTCGCACAGTTATTAACCTTAATCATGTGTACATTTCACGATTGACAGCTTGTCATAACATGCGACCATCACTCAGTGCGAGACATGTCTATAACACAGACTCTTTACTGCATTTGAATATCCTCGCGGCGGATAAATACAGAACCACGACAAGAGATCATACCATGAAAGCGTAAATTAAATATTGACGGCATGGCTTCCGTATTGTCAAGTTTAAACAACATTGAGTTTACGAGATGGGGTGATCACGTCACGTGACCATGGACCGATCAGGTGGTAGAGCAACGCCAACCACGACAGGGAAAGAATTTTCTCTACGTGTTTTAGTTGGGGATGCCCTCGCCCTTGATTGTCGCGGAACTTTGTAAACAGCAACTTGCCGGGCCCTGTCCTTCTTTAAATACGAGTACGTTAGCCCGTCCACCATTTCATACCTGTTGACTTAACGCGGCGAATTCAGGTGACATAACGAAGTACAGAAACCAGAAGCCAAATAGTTAATTAAACGTGGAATTAATTCAAATACACTTTTTAATATTGCATGAATATATAGATATATAACATGTATAATTGTTCCAAAAGAATAAACAGTTACTACACTGTAGTTTAAATATAATCAAAGAAAAGATTTGTTTCTGGTTGAGAAACTAATCAATTAAAACATTGTAAAATAAAGATTAGAGCATTAGTGACTTGTACCTAATTACCTTGCCTTGCATTATTTGGATAGACGTGAAAATGAAAAATGAGTTTTAAAGATATGCAAGTCGACAGAGGTGCCTGATGTGTGACATCGTTTGTACAAATTAACATTGCGATTAAAAATGTGAAACAAAATAATGACAAAATTATGCCTTCTCAACTCTCCTCTTAACATTACAGTTTCTCATTTCTTTGATCATAAGTTCTTATATTCACAAGCATTTTATATAAATATGATCTGAAACCATTTTAATGCTTTTGACATTCAACCAGTAGTTATTTCAGGTTCTTAAGAGATAAAATCTATTAAAAAGACTTTGTTAAGAACACGTCCATTTACAGTCATATGGGGAATATATTCAAGCATGAAATGCATATTTCAATCTTGAAGCAACAGTAAATGAACATTATCATGATAAATTGTGTTCAATAGTGAAAGCTTGGCGTGGAAAATGACTTCAAGGACCTAACAGCTTAAGATATCTTTACATATAACGCGTAACGTTTTATTGCCAATTCCGGGATCATAACTGGTTTATAACATCATATCACGCATATTTGACAAGGCGATCTATAATGGCTAGGTGTGTATGTCGTTTAAAGGCTCTTTCTCTTGTCCAATTGTATTTCAACCTTTCATACCTGTACAAGTAATATACAACAGGTCACAACAGTAACTGTCACATACTTATCACATAGGTATTCGTTTTGGCTTTATTATCAAGCAATGAATGAACATAGTGTTGCTATTTAAAAATATTTCCCCCTTTCTTAATATAACCTACATAATATCTAAAGCAGAACATTTAAAAAGTTACTTTTCAACACTACCGTATGAACCATAAGTTCGTCTTCCTCATCTGTCACTTCAAGGTGTCTATATTTAGTACCTGCTAGTGTTAAGATTAACAAAAGAGATATTTCGGTAGAAAGCATTTAACTGTCCCTTTGTGTAAAGAAATTAGTTGTTGCTAATAATTTGATATTGTTTGCAACTGCGCCACCGACAGCGAACAGTAAAGTGAATAACATCAGCCTACAAGTCTTTATCTCATGTCCATACAAACGTCATGCTCAGTATAATTGGTCAAACTAATAGTTTGTTAATGTTTTATGTGTTTATATCTCTTTATTACTAAATAAGAAAAACAAATTTAATTTACTGGTTATAGTATTTATATGATTCAGACAACACGTTCAAACTTTTCTGAATTAGACATTTTCTGGCATTCTTTGTATAAACAAATAAGGTAAAACAGGTAAATAAACACCTTACCTCGTTTTCTACACCTTGAGACTTTGATGTGAGCCGACAGCGATCTTTCATCTCGCCGTCTTAGTCGTATTGTACCTGATTCATTCTCATTCTTCAATTGCTTATCATAGTTCCCATGTTGCAATATTCCACGTCCTTCGATAGTGTCCGTTAGGAATGTCACAATAATATATCCACAAAATATCCCTAAAAACGGAATAAATTTAGCCATGATTTATCGCCAGTACGAAGCCAGACGATACAATCGAGTCGTATTTCCCACAGTCGTTTAGTGTAATGTCGTCTGGTGGCATGTATCGTCTGCTTAGTCACGTGACCAATGTATTGGGGTCACGAGCTAACAAAGCCGTATTTCGGTATTTGCTGAAGAAAACGACTGAGTACAGTCACTTTTTCAGCATCAAACATGACTTATGTTAAAAATGTTGCCGTTTTACGTTCGGAATATCTAGCACATGACAACTTTCAAAGCCTGGCTACATTTTGAGTTTTCTTTCTATTCATCTCGACGTCAATTAACCTTATTTGCTTGACTGGTTGAAATGTAAATTACACTTTAGCTGGTTTTAAAGGGTTTTAATTGGTTAATTAAACTAACCAACCGTCTGATGAATATAAAAGATTAATATATCCTAATGGTTGATATACGGATGAACGCTCTATTAAACAAGTTGCAAACACCCGCATGGTATGATGATGAAATAATCATCGAAATGTGGCGTGATGTCTCCAAACGTTTTCCAAACTTACAAAGTTGAACTGAATCTGAACTATTTATAGTCAAAGTAAACATTGGATAAATATTTGATACTCATTTTGTTCTTTTTGGAGAATCAATTGATCATAGTTTATATGTTTAATTTTTAAAACTTTATAATAAAATGTTCCAAATATTATTGGGATTTGTAAGTATTCATCAGTTAACTTCATAAATGTTACATTCGGAATTCGAAGTGTTAATTTAAACATTGCTTCACTGACCTAATGGGCACTGAGGGTTGATATAACTCACTATGTTTTCAATTGTTTTTATGAACGAAATTTGATAAATCTATATTTTATTGTTACCATGAAAAACAATTACTGAACAGCATCTCTTAAAACTTGTTCCTGATACCTTTCTTCATGAATAACTTAAAATATGTTAAAACTAAACTGCTCACATATTCTCAATTAAATATCCCCCTCCTCCCCCCTGTTTATGATCACTTGTAAAGCAATAGTCTGTCATGATGTTAGGGTAGACTTCTAGCAAAGTAAACTTTATATGCACATACATGTAAGTTCACTCATTGTTAGTCTATGAAAGTAAGTTCTGTGTAAGGCTTTTAAAGACATATCTGCTCGAACATTCAGTATTCTCTCGAACATCGAGTATTGGTCTATAAAAGTAATTTATCTTCTCGAACAGTCAGTTTCAATCGGTAAAAGTAATTCATTTGTTCGAACATTCAGTATCGGCTTATGAAGTAATCTATTTGCTCGAGCATTGGGTTTCCGTTTGCAAAAGTAATTTATTTGCTCGAATATTCAATTTCTATCGATAAAAGTCATTTATCTGCTCGAACATTCAGAATAAAAGTCATTTATCTGCTCGAACATTCAGAATAAAACTCATTTATCTCTTCGAACATTCAGAATAAAACTCATTTATCTGCTCGAACATTCAGAATAAAAGTCATTTATCTGCTCGAACATTCAGTATAAAAGTCATTTATCTCTTCAAACATTCAGAATAAAAGTCATTTATCTCTTCGAACATTCAGAATAAAAGTCATTTATCTGCTCGAACATTTAGAATAAATGTCATTTATCTCTTCAAACATCCAGAATAAAAGTCATTTATCTCTTCAAACATCCAGTATAAAAGTCATTTATCTGCTCGAACATTCAGAATAAAAGTCATTTATCTGCTCAAACATTCAGAATAAAAGTCATTGATCTGCTCGAACATTCAGTATAAAAGTCATTTATCTCTTCAAACATCCAGTATAAAAGTCATTTATCTCTTCAAACATCCAGTATAAAAGTCATTTATCTGCTCGAACATTCAGAATAAAAGTCATTTATCTGCTCGAACATTCAGAATAAAAGTCATTTATCTGTTTGAACATTCAGTATAAAAGTCATTTATCTGCTCGAACATTCAGAATAAAAGTCATTTATCTGCTCAAACATTCAGAATAAAAGTCATTTATCTGCTCGAACATTCAGTATAAAAGTCATTTATCTCTTCAAACATTCAGAATAAAAGTCATTTATCTCTTCGAACATTCAGAATAAAAGTCATTTATCTGCTCGAACATTTAGAATAAATGTCATTTATCTCTTCAAACATCCAGAATAAAAGTCATTTATCTCTTCAAACATCCAGTATAAAAGTCATTTATCTGCTCAAACATTCAGAATAAAAGTCATTGATCTGCTCGAACATTCAGAATAAAAGTCATTTATCTGCTCGAACATTCAGAATAAAAGTCATTTATCTGCTCGAACATTCAGAATAAAAGTCATTTATCTGCTCGAACATTCAGAATAAAAGTCATTGATCTGCTCGAACATTCAGAATAAAAGTCATTTATCTGCTCGAACATTCAGAATAAAAGTCATTCATCTCTTCAAACATTCAGAATAAAAGTCATTTATCTGCTCGAACATTCAGAATAAAAGTCATTTATCTCTTCAAACATTCAGAATAAAAGTCATTGATCTGCTCGAACATTCAGTATAAAAGTCATTTATCTGCTCGAACATTCAGAATAAAAGTCATTTATCTGCTCGAACATCCAGTATAAAAGTCATTTATCTGCTCGAACATTCAGAATAAAAGTCATTGATCTGCTCGAACATCCAGTATAAAAGTCATTTATCTCTTCAAACATTCAGTATAAAAGTCATTTATCTCTTCGAACATTCAGAATAAAAGTCATTTATCTGCTCAAACATTCAGAATAAAAGTCATTTATCTCTTCAAACATCCAGTATAAAAGTCATTTATCTGCTCGAACATTCAGAATAAAAGTCATTTATCTGCTCGAACATTCAGAATAAAAGTCATTTATCTGCTCGAACATTCAGAATAAAAGTCATTTATCTGCTCGAACATTCAGAATAAAAGTCATTTATCTCTTCAAACATTCAGAATAAAAGTCATTTATCTGCTCGAACATTCAGAATAAAAGTCATTGATCTGCTCGAACATTCAGAATAAAAGTCATTTATCTCTTCAAACATTCAGAATAAAAGTCATTTATCTCTTCAAACATTCAGAATAAAAGTCATTGATCTGCTCGAACATTCAGTATAAAAGTCATTTATCTGCTCGAACATTCAGAATAAAAGTCATTTATCTGCTCGAACATCCAGTATAAAAGTCATTTATCTGCTCGAACATTCAGAATAAAAGTCATTGATCTGCTCGAACATCCAGTATAAAAGTCATTTATCTCTTCAAACATTCAGTATAAAAGTCATTTATCTGCTCGAACATTCAGAATAAAAGTCATTTATCTGCTCAAACATTCAGAATAAAAGTCATTTATCTCTTCAAACATCCAGTATAAAAGTCATTTATCTGCTCGAACATTCAGAATAAAAGTCATTTATCTGCTCGAACATTCAGAATAAAAGTCATTTATCTGCTCGAACATTCAGAATAAAAGTCATTTATCTGCTCGAACATTCAGAATAAAAGTCATTTATCTGCTCGAACATTCAGCATAAAAGTCATTTATCTACTCGAACATTCAGAATAAAAGTCATTTATCTGCTCGAACATTTAGAATAAAAGTCATTTATCTGCTCGAACATTCAGAATAAAAGTCATTTATCTCTTCGAACATTCAGAATAAAAGTCATTTATCTGCTCGAACATTTAGAATAAAAGTCATTTATCTGCTCGAACATTCAGAATAAAAGTCATTTATCTGCTCAAACATTCAGAATAAAAGTCATTTATCTGCTCGAACATTCAGTATAAAAGTCATTTATCTCTTCAAACATTCAGAATAAAAGTCATTTATCTCTTCGAACATTCAGAATAAAAGTCATTTATCTGCTCGAACATTTAGAATAAATGTCATTTATCTCTTCAAACATCCAGAATAAAAGTCATTTATCTCTTCAAACATCCAGTATAAAAGTCATTTATCTGCTCGAACATTCAGAATAAAAGTCATTTATCTGCTCAAACATTCAGAATAAAAGTCATTGATCTGCTCGAACATTCAGAATAAAAGTCATTTATCTCTTCAAACATCCAGTATAAAAGTCATTTATCTGCTCGAACATTCAGAATAAAAGTCATTTATCTGCTCGAACATTCAGAATAAAAGTCATTTATCTGTTTGAACATTCAGTATAAAAGTCATTTATCTGCTCGAACATTCAGAATAAAAGTCATTTATCTCTTCAAACATCCAGTATAAAAGTCATTTATCTGCTCGAACATTCAGAATAAAAGTCATTTATCTGCTCGAACATTCAGAATAAAAGTCATTTATCTGCTCGAACATTCAGTATAAAAGTCATTTATCTCTTCAAACATTCAGAATAAAAGTCATTTATCTGCTCGAACATTTAGAATAAATGTCATTTATCTCTTCAAACATCCAGAATAAAAGTCATTTATCTCTTCAAACATCCAGTATAAAAGTCATTTATCTGCTCGAACATTCAGAATAAAAGTCATTTATCTGCTCGAACATTCAGAATAAAAGTCATTTATCTGCTCGAACATTCAGAATAAAAGTCATTCATCTCTTCAAACATTCAGAATAAAAGTCATTTATCTCTTCGAACATTCAGAATAAAAGTCATTTATCTGCTCAAACATTCAGAATAAAAGTCATTTATCTGCTCGAACATTCAGCATAAAAGTCATTTATCTACTCGAACATTCAGAATAAAAGTCATTTATCTGCTCGAACATTCAGAATAAAAGTCATTTATCTGCTCGAACATTCAGTATAAAAGTCATTTATCTGCTCAAACATTCAGAATAAAAGTCATTTATCTGCTCGAACATTCAGTATAAAAGTCATTTATCTCTTCAAACATTCAGAATAAAAGTCATTTATCTCTTCGAACATTCAGAATAAAAGTCATTTATCTGCTCGAACATTTAGAATAAATGTCATTTATCTCTTCAAACATCCAGAATAAAAGTCATTTATCTCTTCAAACATCCAGTATAAAAGTCATTTATCTGCTCGAACATTCAGAATAAAAGTCATTTATCTGCTCAAACATTCAGAATAAAAGTCATTGATCTGCTCGAACATTCAGTATAAAAGTCATTTATCTGCTCGAACATTCAGAATAAAAGTCATTTATCTGCTCGAACATCCAGTATAAAAGTCATTTATCTCTTCAAACATCCAGTATAAAAGTCATTTATCTGCTCGAACATTCAGAATAAAAGTCATTTATCTGCTCGAACATTCAGAATAAAAGTCATTTATCTGTTTGAACATTCAGTATAAAAGTCATTTATCTGCTCGAACATTCAGAATAAAAGTCATTTATCTGCTCGAACATTCAGAATAAAAGTCATTTATCTGCTCGAACATTCAGAATAAAAGTCATTCATCTGCTCGAACATTCAGAATAAAAGTCATTTATCTGCTCGAACATTCAGCATAAAAGTCATTTATCTACTCGAACATTCAGAATAAAAGTCATTTATCTGCTCGAACATTCAGAATAAAAGTCATTTATCTGCTCGAACATTCAGTATAAAAGTCATTTATCTACTCGAACATTCAGAATAAAAGTCATTTATCTGCTCGAACATTCAGAATAAAAGTCATTTATCTGCTCGAACATTCAGAATAAAAGTCATTTATCTGCTCAAACATTCAGTTTTCGATTTTGAAAGGTTCACTATTCACCACTCGACGTTTTTCATCGGATCGAAAGTTCACTATCTTGCATATATGCATGCTGTTGTACGATGCATGATTTGTAAGAAATTCTATTTCTGAAATAACCAATGATATCTAATGAATGATAATAAGGGATTCTTTCATTGCTTACGGATTTTGTAACGTTTATCTCCTTTTCAATGTTTTGCCCTTTTGACGCCATTTTTATGTCCTCCAAATAATTATAAAATACATAAATAGATTTACAAATCTATACTCTTTAATTATTTTTATAATATTCTTCTACCCTATCCTTTATATTTTAATGATCATACATGGATTTCTTATGCATTATGTGAAATATCACGAACGGAACTCCGTACAATTGTACAAAGTTACCTGGTGTGGTACGGTATATCCGTATTTGGAGAGCATGTTTTACGTTCTGTGACGAGCCTGACATTAAGCGTGTAGAGAAATGCGCGTGTATGTCAGGAGGTATAAGAGGCTAGCTGGTTTACCTGTCTCCATTACAGGGTCTGCTCTACACGTGTACTGTAGTGAATGAAAGGTTCCCGGCTCTCGATCTGTTTCGGAGAAAATGGGATTCTATGTGAGGATTAACAAGTTTATACCAGTCTCCCCACAACCCATCTGATGTAGGAGTAAGAATATACTTCGAGGCATAGTTAATTGAACCATGAAGTATTAGTTGTTATCCGTGACATCTGGTTAGGTAATGATTCCATAACGTGTTTGTATAATGGCTTAAACTTACAACCGGTTTGAAAAATTTCGATTTCACAACGAAATTAAGCCTTTTTGACCCCCATTCCCGTACCTTACAAGTTGAAAATCTTGACCAGAATGATCATCGATTACAATGCATGCACAATTACATGCGTGTCCAGTTTTCGATTAGGTAGGTAGGTAGGTAGGTGGAATTTAAGGGCGACGTTTTGGCCAAGTTGTACATATGTCTGGCATTGGTGTCATGATCCCAGTCACTTTGCCACAGTTGGCAAATTAATTTATGTATAACAGTGATTTAATCTTTTGGAATTGGCAAAAAGTTCAATACGTTGACTTGTGCTTTTGTAATAGCAGACTTGGAAAGTTGATCTGCTCTCTCGTTACCACTAAGAGCCACGTTTTCGATTGTTTAGCGGCCGGAGTGCCCTCCCTTGAGTTATTCGACAGGTCTAGATTTCTCCTAAGTTTGTCATCTCTTCACCAATTTCTTTCGAATTTGGAATGTATGTTTGTTACATCATAGTAAAGCGATTAATAAGTGCAAAATTTAGACTTGGATTTTTATTTTTTTTGTATAAGTTCAATCAGCCAGTCGAACCTCTTGTTCTCTCAAGCCTAGACCATTGATTGTTGTTACCGTTGAATGATAGCCTGTTAATATTTTATGGACGCTTCACATTTTCATGTAAGTAGTTTTAGATGATGACGGGTGATGCTTGAACTGTACTATGTGCACTGATAGAATCGAAGTGAATAAAACTGCTTAAAGCTGACGGCTATGTTTGCATTTCCATTTTAGCCAAAAAGCACATTCACACGGTTTTAATTACATACATAATATGTGCACCATTCTGTCTGATTATTGTACAATCGACCGTGTTCCGGGGAAGGGAACCTGTTCCAGTAGGCAGTTTCCCCTTTGCAATATCTAATGGAACAAGTTCGATCTATATTTTGTGTTGCGTCTATATTTGTGAAACTTTCATATGATTTGTTTCTACTTTATCTGAGTTGTTCTTTAAATGACAACAAAAGGATATGAGAATACATCTTTATTATGGTTGTATTTCACAAGAAACCCTTTGCCTAAGAGTCAGGTTTGATAACAAAATCTCACAATTACCATAACGTAAACGAATAGAAAAGTCACTAAAAAAAACATTAAGATAATAAAAAAGGTAATCATGAAAACAATTACAATTTAGTGCAGCGTTGCACCCCAAACCTTACTGCGTATAGAACAGTTCTCTACTGCAGACAAAGTTGCTGGGCGGGATGGAATTAGCGGTCACTGTACAAGTCCATAGAGGGTATTAAATTAACATAAGATTTTATATGTTACTTGAATACTATTTGAATGGTTTTAGAAGACTTAACTACTAAAATACCATTTAAATCAGCGAGGAAACAGGTTTTATACTCAATGCAATTGTACTTAGATGATGTTATATGCTGACATAAGCAAAAAATGTCAACTGCCAAGCCCAAATCAATGTTGCATTTGTTTGTGAAAATAACAAACCATTTATCCTCGTAAATCGTACTATACAGACTTTCTTTTTCAGACCTTACTTCCAATATGGTAACAAACACTACATATCTACGAAACCCTTTTCGTTCGTTATCCTGCTACATCAGCCTATTTGTACCCGCGTAGCTCCTGTCATACCTTGATAGACGCATGTCTCGTACCGCTCTTTATTACTCGCCCGTGTAAGATACCGCAGTGTAATATTTATACGACAATATTAAACTAGTGTAATAACACAATGCAAGGATGACGTCATAGAAGTGTGTTGTTGTGACGTCACAGTGTAAGAGCGCCGTCACAATGGTTGCTGAGTCGCGAAAATGTTAGTTTCGGCAACTTATCGGCAATTATGTTTGATTTTTAGGGCAAGTAATAAACAGAATACTAAACTCCCTTCCATTTAATACTATATTTATTAAACTCGTGAATGATTTGGTATCAAACTCGCGTTCGCTCGTTTTATACAAAATCATTAACTCGTTTAATAAAAATAGTATTAAATGGAAGGTCGTTTAGTATCCTCTATGTAATAACCAACCAATGAAGTGATTCGTATCCAACAATAGCTGCCATGAACGGATGATGATGACTGGCTCAATATATGTTGCATAAGGCTTGTGACCTTTCATTGGTTAGAACAAGTATTTCATTTTTAAATTTTTTTTTGGGTTCTGATATTGGTAAATGTGCACTTAATAAGAATGATGTCTCCACAAAATTAACTGAATTTGAAAACGGATGTTGAGCCTCCGCCTCGTCATAGAAAATCTTTCTGGCAGACTGTCATAGTCATACTGCCCTCGTATCCAAATCAGCTATCAAATGTACTGCTAGGTGTACAGAGGCATATTTTGAATCAAGTTCCTACCAAAGCAGAATCAACGTATCATCGTACGTAGATTAGGTCTGTGACGTTTTGGCGAAAATGTTGTCGACGATATCGCTGATGAGATTTGACTGAAAGTCTACGACTGTTTCCCTGAAGCCCTCGACATGAACCTTGCCAGTCTGCGGGTACACTGTTATCTTCATGTTCATCTCCATGTCCGTCAGGGAACTCTTCAGCTGCTTGATCTGAAAGTGAAATGCAAGATTAAATGCAAATGCATACCGTGTTTCAGATTAATAGAGATATTGATACACATAAAACACCAACATAACTTTGCTTTCACCTGTAGTGTCATATATGTATAGCTCATCTGGCATGTAAGGTCCGATGGGCTTCTGGAAAGGCATTGTGTCAGATTAGGAATATCAATATCACCTGTGATGAGCTCAGCGTGGTCAGTTTCATGTTGAGGAAGGTCTTCTCGATGATGTACTGATCACACAGCTTCTGGATCTCCTCGAAGGCTCGCTTCCGGTTAGCTGGACTCGGAGAGAATATGTTCACTTCCGCCTCCTCTGTTTTCCCGTCAACGTTACAGAGGACCAGGTAATCAGCTTTCTCACCAGCCTGTGGTATACAGTTTTAAAGTCGTCATCAAGTCAGAAATTTGCTTTCGATATATTTGATTATGCATTAGTTAATGTTCTTCGGGATCTCACCACCCTTCCAAAGTAGAATCTGTTGATAGATCTCGTACATCATATTATTCGAAATAAAAGTCCTAATCATAACCCTACTCATTCTCTCCCCACAGAGGCAGCTCAGTCATACCCGAGCTAGCCTCTGTTCTATTACGCCAAGATCCTCGGGTTCCGGCAGATTGCCCTACCGGCAAACAGTTGTAACTTGAGATATCTCCCTTATTTGCAGCCAATGAAAACACCTTTTGGATGTCCACGACTTCGGTAATTCTCAACGGTCGTATAGTGACTTGCAAAGCATCATGCCTTTAGGTTTATTTTTCATTAACAGTGTGAGAGGAACAATATTTGAAAATCAGATATGGTTAGGGTTTTTCATAAGAAACATACTGTTTTATAACTGTGTAAATTGTTCTTTGTTTTGTGATAAATTTTATTTTAGTAATTTTCCAAACAAAAACTAATGAGAAGCATAAAAAGCGATGTTTTGTAGAAGGAAGAGTTATCTCCCCTGGCTGCCGAACCGCACGGCAATAGCCGAGCTTTTGCGAATGACCACTTTTGAAACGGCGTCGCTGATTGCACAACTAACTTCGATTGCCTCCAATCAGATTTCTACCTTTCTGTCCCATGTATTAGCCGTAACAGAACGGAGGCTAACTCGAGTATGACTGAGCTGCCTCTGTGGGGAGAGAATGAACCCTACTATGTCCTATTTATTATTGAAAGAGGTATACAAATCTATTGTCTATTGTCTTGTTCGTTTTCGCCGCTGGGAGGATTCCAAGTCCAATTTATGCGCCCCATGTCCACTACCCGAGTCCTTTCAACGATTTCACATTACCCTGCCTCGCGATACCTCTCCAACTAGTTCTAACCAGTTTGTATGTTCTTTCCAAATATGAACTGACTTAGTGTTTCACCTTTCACAGATTCAAAGAATGGTATGCTCACCGAAGTACCAAATTCTACCAATGACATCGTCGCTGGTAGCTGGCAGCCGGTAGTGAGCTGGATACATTTGAGATCAATAAAAGTATTACTTATAGAAACCTACCTGTCCCTCTGTAGAGTCCTCAGTGCTTGTCTCTGGTTTTGATGGGTCCTTTCTGTCGAGAGATCCTCTTGTCACTTTACTCTTGCGACTACCCACTTTCTTCCAAACTAAAAGAAAAATGTGGAAAGTAAAACGATCGACTAAAATTAAACTATTATAAAATTATAGTTTTTTTATTAGTTAACAAAGCAGTGAATTAAAATAATTATATAAAAACTATTTATTTATATAATTATTGATAGAATCATACATACTCGGTAATTTATCACAAATAAGCTTATTTCTTCTAGTGGAAACACTTGCGAAAATATTATCTGTTACATAACATAAGAAGAAGTTAACGTTGTCAATTTTTGATTGCAACAGAGTCAAAGACATTTCTACAGATATTTGATAAAAGATGTGTTTTGTATTATGCAAACTATAACTTATTCTAATCATAGGATTCAATCATTTTGCTCCTCTCTACCCATTATGCTAAAGGATGGTCTTGACTTTGATTAGGTTATTTGTACAACTTCTTTTCTTTTAGGAACTCTTTTTAATGAATGAAATATACATGTGGATAAAAGTTAAGCACCCCCACGTTAATTTCACAATCAAATTGCTTTTCGAGAAAGACAACAACTTGTTATTTAAGATAATCTTAAAACATGATAGAACCACAATTGAAACGTTAAGGGGGCTGATTTCATCCCTTTAAAAGGGCAGTAGCACGTTTTTTGACATTTTTATATTTTAAAATTTTCACTGAAAATTGTAAGTAAATGCTAAATGTATTATTTTGACAGTGACAAAAATATCATTACACAAACCAATCATCCATCGTCAGAGGACAGAGTATGAAAAGTGACATAAAATCCACTGGCGGCCATTTTGTGTGAACACCTTTAATTCATTTTGTGTAAAAAAAAAAGGAATTGCATTTCTAAACTTTATGTCATATATTCGAATTATTACTGCTCCTTTTAGTTCAAATACATTGTCTTTCAATTGGAACCATTAATTTTCATTTTCCTGACATCACCTTATATTCCCCCTAAAGACGTGCTACTGCCCCTTTAAGGTATCGCATTTTTAAAATATTATAAAATTGTAGTATTTGTTGTTGAAATAAAGTTCGATAACCGCGAGAAATGAAAGCGAATTTGTGCAGTTGTAACGTAACAAAGCAAAAGTGAGCGCGGCTCACATACCCCCGCTTGAGTTTGACCGCCTTCACGTAACATTAATTTGAAAATTTATGATTATGACTTAGAACACAATGATCTTGCAACCCTAAAAACTATTTCACTTCAAAACATCCCCGGCCATGTAGTTTTTGAATAAAATTCTGGGAACCCTGGAATTACCCCTAAAGGGCACAACAGCACTATACAGTCGAACCTTGTTTTGGTTACAGGTGAAAATCGTCCGGATAGCAAATCGTCCGGTTAACTGGGTCATTTTTCTTAAGAAATATAGACACATTGTTTGAAACATCTTTGTCCGTAAGGTGAGATTTATGGATATACGGAGTCTGGGTTGAAGTGTGCAAGTCATTTGGTATTTATATATGCTCCGGAAACAAGACAAAGTAAAAAAATCGGACCTTTTTGGTCAAAATTTCAAAAATTATTTGGACCATTGAGCTGAAACCCCTAAAAGGCACCACAGCACCATATAGGCTACTTCCATACCAAATTTGAAGTTTCTAAGTGGTATAGTTTTTCAGTTATGCTCCGGAAACGAGACAAAGTCCAAAAATCGGACCGTTTTTGGTCAAAATTTCAAAAATTATTTGGACCATTGAGCTGAAACCCCTAAAAGGCACCACAGCACCATATAGGCTACTTCCATACCAAAATTGAAGTTTCTAAATGGTATAGTTTTTCAGTTATGCTCCGGAAACGAGACAAAGTCCAAAAATCGGACCGTTTTTGGTCAAAATTTCAAAAATTATTTGGACCATTGAGCTGAAACCCCTAAAAGGCAGCACAGCACCATATAGGCTACTTCCATACCAAATTTGAAGTTTCTAAGTGGTATAGTTTTTCAGTTATGCTCCGGAAACGAGACAAAGTCCAAAAATCGGACCGTTTTTGGTCAAAATTTCAAAAATCATTTGGACCATTGAGCTGAAACCCCTAAAAGGCACCACAGCACCATATAGGCTACTTCCATACCAAATTTGAAGTTTCTAAGTGGTATAGTTTTTCAGTTATGCTCCGGAAACGAGACAAAGTCCAAAAATCGGACCGTTTTTGGTTAAAATTTCAAAAAATATTTGGACCATTGAGCTGAAACACCTAAAAGGCACCACAACACCATATAGGCTACTTCCATACCAAATTTGAAGTTTCTAAGAGGTATAGTTTTCAGTTATGCTCCGGAAACGAGACAAAGTCCAAAAATCGGACCGTTTTTGGTCAAAATTTCAAAAATTATTTGGACCATTGAGCTGAAACCCCTAAAAGGCACCACAGCACCATATAGGCTACTTCCATACCAAATTTGAAGTTTCTAAGTGGTATAGATTTTCAGTTATGCTCCGGAAACGAGACAAAGTCCAAAAATCGGACCGTTTTTGGTCAAAATTTCAAAAATTATTTGGACCATTGAGCTGAAACCCATACAAGGCACAACAGCACCATATAGGCTACTTCCATACCAAATTTGAAGTTTCTAAGTGGTATAGTTTTTGAGTAATGCTCCGGAAACGATTTCGGACGGACGGACGGACGTACGGACGGACGGACATGCGGAGCGCTATATACCCCCGACTACGTCGTAGCGGGGGTATAATTACATTCATTCAACCCAACTGGTCATACTTAAGTAGTGGTCTATTATGCAAAATAGATTAGTTTCCCAACTATGAAAATCTGAAGTGGGAAAACACAACCTATTTTAAAATTGCCTTTTAGAAATATATGGTCAACGTTAACTGTAAAAGCCCCTCGAAAGCAAGGAGAAGGGTTCTAGAAGTCACTCGAATCCAAAATTAATTGGAAATCATATGATTATGATTTTTTGTCAATAATTGACGATCATTGTTGGAAATAGGGATGCCCTTTCTACGCCCAGCGACTTCCTTATTTTGGAATAAAAAGGCTGGTCTGATATTTGAATGTCAAGTCGGTAACACAAACATATGATATCTTAAACCCAAAGTTTATTTCGTAGTTTCGGCACAAGAACCATACATTTGTTTGGATAAAATTGGAACCATTATAAGTTAAGTCGTAATTTCTTTAAATGTCGACATTAATGGCCTTTCTGTGAAGAAATTATTAGTTTGAAAACTTGGGGATTATTTGTTTTCAAATGTATACATACTTACCTTTTTCCTTCTCTATCTTATCGACCACTTCTCTCAGTTTGTTCAGAAATAGACTGTGTTTGTCCTTCTCATATATTACAACTCTGATTTCTCGGAGTGTAGATTTCTTTCCGCAATACTTCCTTAGCGCCGTGATAAGGACTTTACACATGAGGTCGACGGGAATCGAACCATAACCTAGCAGGAGAAGAAAAACATACTTTTAATCAATAAAGTCTTTGTTCTTAAGCGATATTGATTGCCGAGGCTATCTTAAAAACTCGCTTTTTTCATAACGAACAATTATTATATGCAAATGAGTGTATACATTAGCGAATATGGAAATCGAATACTATTTAGTAATATGTTATTTAGGAAGACAGATTGAATAGATTCTCTGAATATGAATAATGCAATTAATGGAATTATAGTCACTCGTTCAGTAAGAATCTCTGTGGCAAAAGTCATTACTTCGGAATCCATGATTGCATGACGAAATCGCCATTGCTTAATTGTCTATACTTTCTAGAAAAAATTACGAAGTTGCGACTATCATTAAAAATTAAATAATAGAAGGACGAAATTGTCGATTATAAGTATTTCTATATGTGTCTAAGTTATAAGGTTATGGTTGTATTAACAAACTTGATTAGAATTCCCCACCATGGCAAAACCCGCGCCAATATAAATCACTGTTTAACTAAAGCCTATCAAAAGTTCATCATCAGTTTTATCGTCTCCTCAGTGTCATGCGATTAATAGTCTTATAAGAAGCTTTCGCGATGAGCCTATAGCATTTGGTAGACAACGAAAATGCTGCACTCAATTCAGAAATTATTGTGCAATACAGCAAGGCCATAACTGTCCAGTGAAGGTGTCTGGCGCTAGTTATGTCTTATGAGAGCGATTTATTTGAAAGTAGAGGAAAGAAGTACCTGTTCCTAGAGGCGGAAATGAAATCGACGACAAGTTGTAATGCTGTGCAGTCTTTAAACATGCCTTCACAATTTCTTTGATATTTCCGTGAAAATGTTGAAAAGCAGCGTGTATTATCCAATTAGCCCGAAGTCTAGGGGCTGTAGTGATTACTATCCCATGTTTCTGCATCTCAGCAACTGCAGGTTAAGAGTTTGCACAACTTATGAACACAGTTCAGTAATGCATGTTTCATAACATACACCTTGTCTTTATATATACATAAGTAATAGATAGAGGACGAGTGGCAGTACATTGTCGGGAGATAAATGTACGACTGTGAGATGGTTGGGCGAGGCGTTAGCCGAGTCCAAGCATCTCACAATCGTACATTTATCTCCCGATAATGTACTGCTACGAGTTCTCTATTTATCTTAGAGCACAGTCAAATGCTTGAGTCATGAAAAAAATGTCTTTAAATGCATACATTTAGAAAGAATTGTCAAAAATATTTGGAAATATTCACTCAAACACAACCGATGAAAACACTGACATTGCTCATTTTCATATGCAAATGTTATGGTCATCATCACTTGCAGCGCCAATTTCCTTCAGTTGTCCGTGTTGCATGAGGCGTACATTTTATATAAAACGTACGAGCCGTGCAATAGTATGACCGTCGTGCTTGAATTACGAACATGCATTATAAGCACGTTTTAATGCAGAAATATTGGGAACTAATACATTTCAATGCCTTTAAAGACTGAACCCTTAAGAAAGCATTACAAACAATTGTTAGACAATGGACATGGACAGTGGAGATGATGATTGGCTGTCGCAGTCAAGTGGTTGGATTAACGATGAAAATACACTTTCAGAAACGGAACTAAGCCAGGCATTAACGGATTTTGAGAACTTACAGCATTTAACCTACGACATCTGCTCAGGTAATTCATTCAACTTTCTCTCCACTATTTATCTTTTTTTTTACAACTTCTGTGTACTATTGGCATCGTTGAATACAAAATTATATAACGTACTATATACATTCTAACTTTGCAAACATTTTTTCAGAAGCATTTTATGATTTCACTTAATGTATTCATATAAATGAAATAAACTTCAAAACGACCTGTAACATCAATTGACCGTACGTCACTCGCTTATATATTTATACTTTTTATTGTAGGATGATGACTCCAAGTTCCACAAGTTGGCGGAGAAACATCGACGGCAGCCACCATTTCCTTTCGAAAAGGAGATACCGAAATAATTTGTTCACTATTTTCCTTACAAATAAAACAATTCGTTCGTCCTGATGTTGTTTTTATTACAAGTCTGTGAACCAGTTTTATGAGCATGACACCCGAACGCAACCTGACAACAGTACGTTTATCGGGATATAATTGTACTCCACGTGACCTCAATAGAGTCATATGATTGGACGAAAGCATTTGACTGTGCTCTAAATATGTATATTATTAGGAACACCTGGTTCAATGCAATATTCAACTGCCAGATATCATTGTCAGCAATTAATCATTAATGATTGAATAGCCAACTCAATATATTGACACTGAAATTGTAACTTAAAGACATTAATTCAGCTATGGCTTATCAAATGGAATTTCAACCGAGGTTGTCAGTGACTTAACAAAACTTGCTCTTCTTACCTTTCAACCGACACTCTCTGCGAAGATCACTGCCACAAGCCCGACTGATAGCCCTGGAAAGTGGTGCTGAAGTAAAAATTATTATATGTATGGACTTTATCTGTCTTTCTTATTGGCCCAGTTGGTCACAAGACAGCATTGATGTCAAGCAATGTCAACGTGTGTGAGTCGCGAGAGGTTGATATAACAATCCAAGCACCTCTGGTGGCTAAAATAGATTTGAGAATTACGTCTCTAACTTCACACATCATATGTTACGCTGTTAATCGAGCAATAGGCATCGCTTTGTGACTGTGCTGAATTAGAGTTATGTTATATATTTTCAAGCATTAGAGTGATGTACCTTACTTTCAAGGAAGAAAAGTTATTCAAGAACCTTTCTTCATATAATAAACAATTATAGACTTCAGATTCGGTTGATCCAGTGATTTGTCGACCTTGGACACGGGACATTGTTGCCTCGGTGAATATCACGTGTCAAAGGTCGACAAATCATTGGATTAACCCTACTTGAAGTAAATAATTGTTTAATAACACATCACTAAGGTGAAAACTGCTCCTGTCAGCAATAGGTGTACGCGTACGATATTTTGCACAAAAGTTTAATTCTATATTCATACCATGTTATTATCAAGGATATTTGGACATGCTTGCTGATTACGACCGTCTCAAAATTTTCATTTTTGATATAAGGTCAATTAGAAGGAATAATTTTTATAATGCATCAATACAGAGTAAATTCGCAAAAAATTGTACTTTTAAGTGAGTACTTTTAAGATTAATTCTACTTTGTTATTCCTGTAAGCGTCCATACGAAAAAGTAAAATACATTATACAATTACCTCTGCTTAGTGTGAGTTCCGAGTCGGCACTGTTGACGATACAATCAGTGTCTTCCAGAGTTATGTCCCCTTGTTTTATCTTCACTGACATCTTTCCGATCCCAATCTCATTTTCGGTCACTTTTATTTTGTCTAAAATATTATTGTTAATTCAGTTGTCGAGATCATTGGTAAATGTAATCAACTATCTACATTGTTTCAGCTAATAATGATTCCATTCATATAACATCCTCTGTATGATAACTTCGTTTGTTACTAGATAAAAAGAACATGATGGTTTAGGTACAGAAGTTTTCATTAGCATCATGTACACTTACCCGGGATCCAGGAGGAGTTAACTGTATGGATTTCAACAACCTCTCAGTAGGTTTTGACATCGGTTTGAGATTTTACTAGGATTAACGATTTTACCAACCGTTGAAATATATATAATGCCATAAAATGTTTGATTTCAACCTTTAGTAAGATCTATAGAATAACCTTTACGTCAAAAACTTACAGAAATGCAAAAAGACATTATGAAGATCATTCTTAAATCTAGAGATCAATTTCATCATATAATGTTACATGAATTTAAAATATGAAGCTCAAATATTTACATTTAATTTGAATTTTCATAAATCTTTCTATATCAAATTTCTTACCATCCACAGTGGCTTCCCCACATCTCTGAAGTTCTGCGTTAAATTGCTGTAAACAAATTGTACATTTAATAAATAGGTCGAAAGAAGAAAGAAACAGTATTCTAACATGACACGAAAACTAGTTTGAAAATACTGCCTTCTGATTGGTTCCTTAAAAAAAATTTGGAGTAAATATTTCGCCAATAAGCCAATAAACTATTAACGAGCGCTTCACAATCCTCCTCGCAAGTTCGGTTTGAATTTAATTTAGGGGTAAATAAAGCACAAAATGTAAACAAAATGGATTTATCTTCGGAGCCAAGTAGACAATGAAATCAATCTTCTATTTGTTAGTGGTCTCCTTCTATTGCCGTATTGGTTACTAATAGTTCTTCAATATCACGTGAACGTTACCTAAACTCACGAGCAAAAGAAAGTATAACACTCAGTTGTATTTATCATATGTAAAATTTTCAAAGTCAGATATCTCGAGTTTTTGACGTCGTTTTCCAAAAATGACTTGTTTGGAAAATTAGTCCAAAACATTAAATAAATAAAAGAATACCTCTACGCGGTTTTTTAAATTTAAAAAAAAAAATTAAAAATTCAATATTAAAATTTCCCTAAATTTATTTTGACAATACACAACTTTTCATCGACATATAACACATACTCTGTGTGAAAATCAATAAATGTTCATCGTCATGCACACATTTACAACATTTTGAACATGGTAGGGGTCATGTTGGTGTAAATTTCATTTCTTACCCTAGTCTACTTTAAATGATGACATTTAAGTGAAAATATAAAACAGTCACCAATAAAGCCATTCAAACTACAGCCGAAAGGTGTTATTGTCTGCTTCCATAATCAAATGCATCTTATTTCTTTAAAATATTGAATTAATGGAAAAAAAGTGAGTGTTATACTTTCTTTTGCTCGTTAGTTTATATAAGTACTTCACTAGATGTTGTTCGAGTGACGAACGTCAGAACGTATAAAATTACAACAAGTAAAATCTGGAATGTAATTAATTTTTCTACTTAATCCGACTTTGTATTAAACCATTCGTATGTCAACTTAATGAATATTGTGTGCAGCACGTGTATAATTCATACAAAAGTAATCCCATATTCCGGTGTCTCATGTAAATCATCAGCTTGGCTTGTCGATACTTTCATAATAAAGACTTTTCAGTATAATCCCGGGGCTTTAGATGACAGAGTACATAGTTTGTAAAGCCAATGAGTGACATGTAAAGTCTCTGCTGAAAGCCTCACCGTTATTGTCTCTGCGTCTCTTGGGTTGAGGACGACCGTGACAGTTTCCAGACAGCCAAGTCTCTCCCATACAGGCTTCATCCCAGCCACCATCAGACGGGCGACCTTCTCTGCAGGGTACTTGGAGTTACCAGTGCCCAGGGCTGGAAATGTTATACTCTTGTGTCCAGAAATAGCAGCATCGTTCAGACAGAGGAAAATTATGTCTTCAAGGTCCTAAATATGAAAGTGATACAACAGGTGAGAGGTATTGGCACAAGCCGTAGCAATCACTTTTCAGGTGATAATTTACATAAAGTTTTAAAAAACCAAAGTGATATGACTGTGAGCAATGAGTACTGTTTTTTGTTCGGGGTGTTCTATGTAAGCTTTCATCATTGATGCATCATTATATTATAACAACTAATAAATAGAAGTGACATTATATGAATTCCCCTCCGTCCCCTGTCGGTATCCATGAGTGACAAAATATTTGAAGCAAACGCAATTCTCAAATTAGTTAGTACCTTTAAGTTGCTTCCATTCCATTTCGGTATACAACAATGGTACACTTCTTTGCATTTTAGTTTACAACCAATGGTTTTGATGACCTCTCCCTCTTTGACTCCATCCGGGCACATCATGTCACATTGAATCTGCAGCTCCTGTCCTCCTGCCCTGAGCATCTGTCCCGAGAGGACTCCTTCACAGAGCTTCAAGGAAGGTCCTACAGTACTCACGAGGACGTCAGCCTGGGGACAGATACATGGTAGTAAGATACTGTCAAGAAGTAACACTTGATATGGATGTATACATGTTATCACATTGAGTCTCAACTCATGCCTCCTGTCGTTAGTATATTTATGTGTATATGTTATCTTAAAGGAAGGTCCTACAGTATTCACTTCAGCCTTGGGACAGATTATTATTGATCATCAAAGTGTAGAGCAACGAAATTGCATTGTTCAATGAATATAACTGTTCTCATCCATCTGTTTCGCGTGAATGAATAAGTGAGTATGGTTTTAAGTTGATGTTGCAATTCAAAAGAGAATGGGTAAATGAGGGTTGAAAGGGATCGATAGGTTGAGGGAACAAACTGAAAGACAAAGTGCAAAGAGAGAGAAAGACAACAGGTTTCTGTCAAATTTATTTGGTCTCGATTCTAGATGACCGTAGCAGCTGTATACTAGCTCGAACTGGCATAGCTCCCGGGATCACTGAAACACTCAAACCACCACACCATGATGATTTCTTCCATGCTAACCTGTCTAGCAACTATGAACACTGAAGGACCCACAGTCTTTTTTTGCGAGTCATAATGTCCCCGGACCTGTAGATTGGACCATTGACAACATTATACTCAAAACCTTTCAATTCCAAGCACAAACTCTGTCATCTGTGGTTTGAGATAGTTATATTGGTTAAACGTGCTGTCATCACTATTTCCGCTCTTTCAGTTGTATTTTGCCAACTAAAAGAGAATAGAACATAGGTAAAGGGTTTTTAAAGGTAAGAGGGAAAGACAAAAGAGCTGGAGAAAGTCGGCCAAAGTTTTGTGTTGACTTCATCAATTCAACTTAATCTAACCTACTGGGAACACTATAGATGTTGATTTCGAAGCTTCCATGAACACATCTACACATCTACATACAGAGTCAACTAGAGGTAGTCCATTTGTATAGCAAGGAGATGATTGGCCATTTGGAATCGATAAAAACAATCGTAACTGCAAAATGTTATTTCTGAAGTATGGTGGTATGGTGACACAAATGTCATGATTATGAGCAACAATAGCGTGTTAAAATACAAGATGGTTCATAAACAAAGGATACATCTGTTAGGAATTTTAACATTTTGTTAATCGTATATTTGGTTGATTTACCTGTTTAATCGCAATGTCTCCATATACGACCGTGATAGCAACATCACGTGAACCTCCTGAAAATACGACAATAGAAATATTATGAATTATTTCATGAAAATATGTCCTCGAACAATAAAGGTGTAATTTTGTAATGTTTATTTGATTTGTTAGTTGAAAGGAGAGCAGAAAGAAATCCAGCCATAGGAAACACTTAACTTTGTAAAGGACCTAAGTATTTACGTATATAGTATTTCTTTGTAATGAGGATCTATCGACAGTGCTAACAAAAAATCCATTTCAATGTAGGTAACTCTTGCTTCAAACCTCCTAGATAAAAGAAGTTCTTACTTTGAGCTTGATTGGTCGAATGGCTTACACATTTCAATTGCTATCAAGTCAAGTGCAAAGGTGTAATGCCACGAGAACAACTTTTTTTCAATACACGTCTATTGCTCCTATTTCAATTCAGCCAATACGTTTCGTGCAGGACACAGCAAGGCGTGGCAAATTGGTGTTGTAACTCTTTCACATTCATCACAATCGTTTAGATTGCTCTTTATGTGTTGTCAAAGGCTGATTTTTTTACAACAATGGATGCGTAACTGTCGTTATTATCTTCTCATTATGTTTTTATTACTATAATGCAAGATAACATAAATACTATTGCCTTAGCCGCAAGTATTCATAAAATGCATGAATTGCCTAAAAAACACCGCAATTAAATCTGTTCATTCATGGTATTTTTTGCTTTTACATGTTTTTTACTTATATTTTTATTTACATTTGAAAATAACTGTACAATCGTGTCTCATAGGTCTTAACGGCCGGATATTTTCTTTTTAGCCTGTATAAACATGTGGTCAAATAATGTCAAGAAAATATGTGACACGTTAATAAACTATTCTTCTTCTTCTTCTTCTCTGAAATAATTAGGTTTTACTAATGCAAGAGCTCTTCCCCGATGTAACGAAATCATGTGTTCATAGTCTGTGAAAGAGAAACAATATTTTGTCAATGATTATAAAAGCATACGGGGATAATAATTAATTAAATTACCTATACAACAACCTTCCCCGATGTAACGAACTCGTCTCAAACACTTTGTGCTCTGTGAGATGATTTTGTCAATGATCATGAAAATGAACTAGAAAAATAACTCAATTAAATTACCTATAAAATAGCCCTCCCCGATAATGAACTCGTTAAGAACTGTTCATTCTCAGTGAAAGGTAGCATTGTTTTTTTCAAGGAGCATACGGAAAATAATAACTCAATTGACTTACCTATGAAAGCGTATAGCCCCTCGCCCACATCAATAGCGGTCTTTGTAACGTCCTCTATCCTGGCAATTTTCTCCTGTCCTATGGGTGACTTGAGGAAGTCGAGGACTCGTGGTCTGCTTATAGTGTAGGACTCTTGGTCAATGTTGTTCAATAAGGCATTAATAGATTCCACTGCTTGCCCTACATGGCTCGTTATGCCCTGGATGACAAACTTTACGTTTTTCTTGTCTATTGTAAGCTTCCTCACTGTTTCGCTAATACTCTGAAGGTCTTTCTTGTGTTGCTTTTGAATATATCGTAACTTTGGAGCCTCAACATCGATGTCTTGGGTGTCTTCATCAGGTTTATCATTGCCGTCTTCAACATTGTTGACATCATAATCATCATCATCATCATCGTCGTCGTCGTCGTCGTTTGCAAACGGGTCCTTGAGTATGATCTTACCAGAAGGGATGGCCACATAAGCATTGCTGTCAAAGGGCACCTTTAGCTCAGTCGTACTACTAGTGTTGGAAATGTCATCGTACAAGCCGCTGTCCGCCATATTGTCTGTAACTGGGACCTTAACATTGGTGCTATCCTTATAGTTTCCGTTGGAAGGAATCCCTTCAGAGACGAAGGCAGATACGTTCATTTCCACCCCGTTCAACTTATGGTTTCTGTACAACACCCGCTCCGCATCTTTAATGTCAAAAGTCAATAATGTAGAATCAGTCCAATGAACCAACATTAATTATTGTTCAGGCAGATGTACATTTGTACAAGAGTTTGTACATAATGGATACAATACAATACACTATACATACATCTATATTCTATTTTGTTTGGGTGAACCGCTTGCATGGTCAACTTTGTAATTGATATCAATAGTAATTGTTTGTGTTCTTTTACATTTCATATGTTTAATGCCAAGGTGCAACATCATAGTTGCATTCAGTTAATCAGCCCTCATGATTACTGTGTGTGAAAAAGTAACAAAACATCTAATTACACTACTGTCAACTGTTTCATCAAATGGGTGAATTCATTTCCTTGAAAGCACATAAAAGTTATAGCGATTCTGATTTGGAGAACTACTTTAGCAATAGGGAGGTCTTAAAATTAATTACAAAAATACTCACCTCCTTTGACTAAAATCAATTCCAGCGAATGAACACAATATTAAGCAATTTCTATCTGATCCAATCCTCAAGTGAATCGTAGAAAAGGTTACCTATCTATTGAACATGCGTCACGAATATATGAGAATGAATTAGAATGTTTACATGAAGGTACATTGATACTAGCATTCAGAGACTATTCAAACATACAGCTGTATTATGTATTGCAAAAAGTATATGTCAGCATATCTTATTACGTTATAAACTACATACTGGTTACGAAGGGGACTTCCCTTTTCAACCATGACTTTCACTTTTTGTACTATAACGTGATATCATAACCATGATTTAATTGAATAGCACACTGTGCATTGGAAACGATCTCATAACGACGGCTGATACATTCATTTTCAAATGTGGACTGAACCTCTATTAAAAAAAATAGTAATTGAATGATAAGGGCGTGATGGATTGTATTGACCCAGTTATACAACCGTGCTTTTTTTCTTGAATTAACATTTCCCTTTTGTGATTGCAACATTTTAGAAAAGAGAGACTCTAATCTACGAGTGTGTATCTGCAAACGTTCGATGATCTGTACCTTAAGTTCTGTCTTTGAACGGATTAATATGAAACAGAAAAGAGGAGGATGTCTTTTGTTAGATAAGCAGTCAAAAGCACCAACCGAGCGCAAATATTTTAATTATGTTTATGGATTCGATATAAAGTATTTAAATTCAAACCATTGTTTATAAAGGATTTCTGATGGGATGATATGAAACATTATGTTTTAAGGGTAAATATGGGTTCTCGGTTGACCATTTTCTTAATGATTGATTATCATGGAACTGGAAAGAAAACACCCCGAAAGACAACTGCCAGTGTTCCTACTGTACGCACTGCCAAAAGCAAGATCTTATTTTGCAACTTCAAATCTGTTCATTGATCATGAGATGTTTGATTTAAAAGGATGTATGTAGAAAAATAGAGTTTTCAGATGTCAATATTAATAATTTAGGTATTTTCGTCAATACTGTTTTTTTAACAATGTAATGATCCAATTACGACGTTACTTATTATATAATTTTACTTTTGGTCTGATACACAGTTATATATAAAGTTGGCAGTATTCGTCGCCTTTTTATGTACATTTTCTTTGATGTATTATTTTGTTTTAATTTTTATCTAGGTCGAGTTTAATGTTTCAGCTGAAGGACTGTACATACAGATTTCTTTCTATTAATCGAACGACGTACGATATTTGAATATAGTTCAAATAAAACCTTATCAACAACTACAGATAATCCACTATAATACTATGATGCTTAACCCTATTGAGAACGTAAATTTGTTGATAAACAAATGTAACATTTGGAAATGTAGAGCAAATGGAGTTTCAATAACGTGCTTGAGTGGCCATAATCCTCATATGCTATGAATCATCTCACCTTCTGGGTTCATGAAGGTCAACACATAGGTACCATCACCGGGTTCTGCTATAGCTTCCACTGGTCCGCCTTCTGATAATCGTTTGTCTTCGAAATATTCCACAATTTGTTCCTCCGTAAGATGATGATTTGAACCAAAACTGACTCTGACCTTTCCCTTATGTAGAGCTAGGGGAATGGTGCAAGGTGAAAACTGTAGAAGGGAGTCTATATTTTGATTTCAATTTATCCTGATTGTTAGCCCCTACAAACTAGACAGGGGGCTCACTAACCTATTGTTACTGGTTTCTGAAGGACTAAAGGGTTACACAACACATTCAGCCCTTCAATATCAAAGGAATTCAGTGCAATAACATGTGATTTCATTCTGAGAAGACGCTGGACGAAGTTAAAGGATCGTTAATAATGATTTCATAACAAATAAAAGCTTCCTTTTACAAGTCAGTATTTAAAAGTCCAAAACAAGCAATTTATGTTAGCTTCTACGTCTATAAACATTAAAACAAAACTACTGAAGGGTTCCCTATATGTTAATTACTAAATGTTTCTTTCAATTTACATCTTCTTTTGACAAATATATAAACATACATATCATTTCTGTTGGCGAACAAAGTAAATAAAATAATATAAGTTGTCATTTAAGAGTTAAAAGCCTGAATTATGCACATTACCTGCAGGGATGTTCCTATGATAAAAAATACCAGTGGCCATCGTTGGTTCTTAACATCTGCAACACTGCCACTCCCTAGAGAGTCAGCCAGGTCAAAGAATTCCCAGATATCTATATATACCGCACGCCATTTTATCTAGGACAGGGAAGTTTGCATAGAACATCACTTCAGCTACTGAGTAGCATACTGCCTTATTATCCGATATACAATTCATAACACCTGTGTAGCAAGTCCCCAGCCACTGTGAGTAAGAAACATCAAATACATTTAAATCTTTACTTTCAGTCACACAATTCATCACATCCAATGTGCACTGGCCTATTTATCTACTAAAGCAGTACGGACTCTTGTAAGAAATATATCAAGGTTAAACTTTCTTTTGGGAGTAATAGTTTGAAAGCATCTTTGTGAACGTGACGGATAGATGGTCTTCACATCACATGGTCACGTGAAAGGCATGATATTTATACACAGTGACATTGCATTAACATTCAAATGGATTTCTATGGATAAAGGTACGTGAGGTTATAATGACATAGAGTAGTTTGTTTGGTGAAATATGGCCAAAGTCGTTAACACTGTTCATTTATCTTGGAGGGCTTACATTCGCTGACAGTTAACATTTTGACAATAAATGGTTCAGGTTGATATAATAAATCCGTTTAAAGCATAAGGTTTGATAGAAAGTGGGAGATGTAAAGCAACTGATGTTTCATTCTCAAGAAAAAACTAAATTTTTGACGCATTCTTAAGCAAATAGAAGAACTATGATTTGGCCTTGTTGTGAAGAAATGTCATTGTTAGAGTATAACATCATTTTCGAAGGGTATCAGCGGATATATTGAATTCATCTCATGACACATGCATGGTATTTAAACGCTTAAACATATATGACGCTTCAATAAAGCTTATCATAATTATATATCATGTTAAAAAATAATACAAATTTGCGCCGATTAAAGAAAAAACAGTGTGGTCTGCTTGTTATATGAAGGTACATCGAATTGTCTTTCCGTTAATCACCAGTTGGAGCCACTGTGCAACTTGCTGACTGTCTATCACTTTGCCTTTAAAGGGGCAGTAGCGCGTTTTTAGAAACTATTAAATTTTATATTTTTGACTGAAAATTTGATGCTAATCGTATTCTTTGATAGTGTTAAAAATCTCATTACACTAACCAATCATCAATATTCAGAGAACAATGTATAAAGATTATAATCATAAAGTCCATTGGCGGCCAGTTTTTGTGAACACCTTCAAATCATTTGGTTTAATAAAGGAATCGAATGGCTGAACTTTATATTATATATTTGATCCATTGCTTGCTACATTTTGTTTAATATATTGTTTTCAATCAGAACCATTTACATCACCTGATATTCCCCCAACAAAGGTGCTACTGCCCCTTCATTCCGTGTGTTCACCTTAACTTTCGATTCATTTTTCTGTACATTCATTTAATGATCGCAACATCCTCGTTTGATATTGTGGAAACAAAAACTCACACCTTCACTTAGCATTCTCTCCTTGCACGGTAGTACAAGTAATAAGATGCTGTTCTAACCCCTGTTTGAATAAGACCAGTTTGTGGGCTAAAAGGCGAGATGTGACGGGCTTTAATTGTGCAATCAGCGACACTTTTAAAAAATTATCATTTTTGCTACTGAATCATGGCCGCTGTGACATCGATCAGCCTTTGCAAGCAAGAAGGATTTTTATTGATTAAACTTTTTCAAATGGTTTGTTAGTTAATTTTTTGTCGTAAGTGGGATCTGCTGAAACCCGGGAACTAGCCTGATCAGAACAGAGGTTTGATCAAGAGCTACCTGTGGCTGTCTGGAGGGAATTATAACTCAACAACATTTGCCGAACAGTGATACTTCTGTTCTGTTCTGTTCTGTTCTGTTCTGTTCTGTTCTGTTCTGTTCTGTTCTGTTCTGTTCTGTTCTGTTCTGATACTGATCCATATCAAGGCTGGCTATATAGATAATACTACACGAGGTCTCATTAGATACGAATTATACGAAACGACTGTCCTTCCGTCGGTATCTGACCGAGCGAAAGCGAGGTCAGATACCATAGGAAGGTCACGAGTTTCGTATAATTCGTATCTAATGAGACCGAGTGTGGTATTTTATATTTTACACACGTTTGGAATAGACACATTTGTTAATAATCCTCATTTTCGTGTATGGTATCAAGGAAACAATTCCGAAAAACCCGAAACCGGTTTCAATAACCGAATGCGTAATAATCGACGTTCGTGATGTGACCAGTCTATTTGCGCAGTCGCTCATTTAAAACTGCGAAGAAAGAAAATAGTTTCGAGTTTCGATTAAATCAACCAAAATTAGAATGTTAAAAAAGGCTAATTCATCAATGATGAGTTTTGATTAACGATTAATTAATGATTGATACAGAAAGCGTAGAATGTAAACATTCAGAGTCAGAGTCGAATCAGTCAACGCTCTTCTCTCGGTCGGCTGACGTGTGTCGTTGTGGCTGGGCTCGCGGATACATTGGCTCTATTGAAAATGGATTACTTACCAACGGGTAATGTAATGGAAGATCTTTAATTTGAAACAAACACCATTTCGAACTTTTCTAGGTACTTCAAATGAAACGATAGAATCGATATGGATGATAATGAAAACAACGACGTGCTCGGAGAGTGACGTAGACCCAACATGTCAACGGGAAGGGCAAGGTCATCGCCTTGTGTCTAGCTAAAGCGTGTTTGGGGATTTCCCTGTGATGTGTTCCTGACTCAGTGACTGCATTTTAAAGTTGTTTATTCTCAGTGCTTGTCACATTTGATTTGGCTTGATCTACCCACATGTTATCAGTTTATCACTGACAGTGACAAACCGTGCATGATGCGATGTCCGGGTGTTGAATTTACGGTTGACGTTGTAATGGAAGTATACATATTAAATAAATGCATTCGCTAATCTATTAATTTTTCATGAAATCGATTTCGCACACTGATGAAATCGTATGTTTTCTAAGTATCTGTCTATGTATCAACTCTTTTTAAGTATATAAAGCCGTAAACTTGAAGAAATTACATGTTTGTTATTAATTCGAAAAAAGTTCCGTTTTAGTTGACCCTTAATGAGAGGTCATTGGTTAACCAATCAAATCTGTGGAATGCGAGGTAATGTTGATACGACACAGGTCAACGCAATACGACACACGTGTGTCGTACGAGATTAGTATGCCATCACTTGTACGTTACCTACGTGTGTAATAAATCTGTATATCAATGGTTGAGTGCCCGTGCGCTGCAAGGCTTGCTGTGGGTCATCAAGGGGTTTGAGTGCAGTGTATAATTGGCTTTCAAATTACATACGTGACTATAACATGTATCATTCAAATACTGTTTTGGCATATTTGTATCATACGTTTTTATGTATATGTTCGTGGTAACCGAAGAAAAATAGCTTGATCATTCCCCAATCAACTGTGCATAGTTAGATACTACGCATTATCTTATGATTTATTTAACAACTTCCTTGTTTGATAATCCTTCGCAAAAATAAAAGGACTCGTATCGCGAGATTTTTCCTTTTCGGGGAGTCGAAATATAATAATAATAATAATAATAATAATAATATCACTTTATTATCTTCAGTACATACATACAATGTTGGAAATTCGGGTTGTGCCTAAGCACCCGGCAGCCACAGTGCAGCGCCAGTTAATGCGTTGTTCTGCCTTTACAATGCTGAGTGTCAAGCAAGGCAGCAACAACTCCCAACTTTTAACGTCTTTTGGTATGACGCGACCGGGAATCGAACCCCGGTCTACCGGGTGACGAGCGGACATTCTACCACTGAGCTACGCCCCCGTATATTAATTTAATATTAATATGGATATTAAATCACGTACCTTAATCAAAATATTTTTTTTGGAAACCGATATAAACTAATTAAATGACGGTTGTTACAAGCATTGTCTATGTCTCGTCTAGTATAGGTGTCAAATGTCTCCTTGACACATAGCAAATGTTGATTTTACTGACTGGTGGATTACCCAAAGTACTTTATATTGGTTACGTTGACAAATATGTTTTATGAAAGTACACGCGAGATTTGAAACATTATATGATTTATTATTTTCACTGAAGCGATTATAAGATAGTGTAAAGCATCCACTTAGAACACCACAAGAGGTTTTCGCTCATATTTCTATACATAATGATAGAATAACTTTCAATGGCCAGGAGGACTAAAGTACATTAACAGAAACCAAACGTATGAAATACAATACCAGAGAGCGTTTTATTGTGAATACCTTCAACTGACAGGTGGCTATGTGTCTGGTTGCATCTTGTAGATAACGATAGTGTTGAGTCACGAGTGTTTACAACAACAATTTCGTAGGTAATGTTCATGTTTGTTGTGGGCATCCTATCGTCATAAGAACGAAAATGTTATATATCTTCTGCAGACATATTAATAGAAAACCGTCAATGTCACTTTTGCTGATGTAATGAAGGTCCGTACCGTTTGTTTACCTCCATTGTTGTTGATGACGAAATGGACGAGCACGTTAGCTGCCGCTACAGTTAATACTGGCGATGCTCCCTGACTTAGAGAGCGTGGATTCCAATCCCACATCGGAGAAGGCCTGTGAAAGTACAGGAATTATTTTTTTATCATTGCAGATAGGTTGATGACAAATATAACAAGTTTACGTTAAGCAGGGTTAATGTGCTGACATGCTTATCATTAGTAACTATCGGATCATTTTGTACACCATCGTGACGTCGTACGCCCTTACCAACTAAACACGTTTTATTCAAATCGAGTATTTTAAGATAAGATAAGATAAGATAAGATCATTCTTTATTGCCCGTTAAGGAATTTGTGTTACATTTACGTGAGCATGAAATTCAAAATTTTATAACAATATTCAAAATAAATACACAAACATATATACAAATAATTTAAAGTATTAACCTAAGTTTTAAAGGAACATAATTGAGACAAAATTTGACAATAATTGTTATATAGAAGCCAGTATATGTATTTGTGTTTGTATGTATCATAAAGGTTCCTTTAACTCCTATACAAATAATATTCTATTTCAGACTTCTTGAAAAATCAACACAAATTCAAAACCAAAAAAGCCTTTCAACTGCCACGACCCAATGCTGTTACCTACGACACTAAGTTGTAGTAATACCTATAGCAACCCTGTGTATTCTGCCAAACGCTTCATTGTGCATTATATTCGTCTCCACGTTGTTACGAGAGAGAAGCATATTTGTCGAGTGACCGTCTCCAGCTTTACAATGTGTTATTGAATGGAGGGTGTAGCCAAGAATAACCTAGGATAAGGTAACGGGTTTCGATTCAATGCAACTACAAACTAAATCTCTTTGAAAGTTATTTTAAAGAGATTTTGAAAACATAAGTGCATGAATTTATACAATGAAACACATGACAAATAGGAAACCTCTAAGGACTGCCTTAACAATAACAAACTATATTTCTGGTTAGCAAACAAATAATTACGTTTCTAACAGGATATTGAATAGGGACAATGTGCATGAAAAAGGAAGCAAGTTTTTCGATAATTGTGTTATATAAACGTACTTTAACAGACAGGTTCTAAGGTCATGGAGACAAGACATTAGACAAAATCTACGAGACTATTTTTCATTCTATTTAAAATACAATCTCTGCTGTTGGTTATAAGTCCATGCATGGGTTACCACAGAGATCAAATGCTGATTGCCTGCCGACTCACATATAGAGCATTACTTGATAATGTATGTTACCCAGGAAAGTAAGAGTGCATAAGCATCTCCACCACATTCACTACAAAGCTGAATCAATACCATAACCAGTACTGACAATGTTGTTTGTGGTATACATAAATTATCTTGAAAAACAGCTTATCATTTTGTTATTCAAATGTTCAAATATCATCATTGGTATCCAATAGAACTGAATCATAAACATACAAAATGTGTAAGTTATATCAATAGTTATTGTAAATGTCAATTCTTATATCATTACCTACTGGTGCTGGAATAAGATTATTTTCATTCGATCGTATCCCCCATTGGTACAAGCCCTCTCAAAAGACTAACTGGCACAACCATTGTAATGTATAATGTACAGCATATACACACAAGCATAATACATAGTCTTAATCTCATGGACCAACATCGTTGATATTTACGAATCAAGGATATACCCTCTTTTGTGTATATTCAAACATTGATAACACTAACCTGTATTTCAATGTTTCTTGTTTACATTCCTCACTGTTGTTAGCCTGTATTTACAATACAAACTAAAATAGGGTCGTTGCTATTTTGAAAATATTTGTATTTGTCATTGTCAATCCTCTTTAGAGATAAGTTGCTATCTAGAAACTCGTGTTTTACTTAATATATTTTACTTTTATATGACTGATGTATCTCTGTAACAAAGAAATCGTTATCCATATACTTCTGATTTCCCATATATACTACCATATATACCTTCCAAAATCCTGACTGTTAAATTTCATTTATCAACTGTCAGTATAAAAAAGACAGGTTTTTCTTTCGCCATCAAGGAACACGGAATGAAGTCAGCCGTTTGAACCTTATAAATGTCCGCAGACAACAAAACATGTATCAGGGCGCAGTGCTCTTGTACTTCATGCTAGGTGATTCCGCACGGTGTCTATTTCGGTTCACTTGATCACGTGTCAGTGCAACCAGGAAGAAAGGAAGTCACTTCATCTACAAGTTGCAACAGTTAAGGGTGATACCATGTGGTTCGTTCTTCAGCCATCTTTCTTCATTCCTCCTCGTCAGTGAAAGGTCTACACCAGATAGCACGTATGTACATATGTTACATGTCAATCTTCCTGTAGGTAGCTTATCACATTATACATTAAGTCTATTCAATATAAACATATAGGGAAACAAAAGCCGTGTAAAACAGATATTTCCTTACCATTTTTTAGTGTTGCAAATTCCAAATATATTTATGTCCAATTTCATTATATGATATTTGTGAATGTTACAGTTAAATATACATCACTCAAACGAATACTTCGTAACATTGCATTCCTTAAAGTTAATTCAGTCTCACGTGTACAAAGACTATGCCTCAAACGGACAAAAGCATTTTTAGAATACCTTACTGTTCAGAATTTTCCCTAATTAACAAAAGTTCATGCCCCAATAGTTTATCTAAAACGGATGTTCACTTGCTTTTGTATCTCGGTGCAAATATCATGTAATTTGAGCGTCATTTTGACGTCCATGAAATAGCTCCAGGAGAACTTACAAAGGGTCACCAATTGTCCTTATGTAAACTAACCATGCATAAATTTTGGGATCGTCTCGTCATTTCGATATTTGGAATGTGGAGATGAAGTTTCTTAAATATCGATTAAAATAGTCCTTGTAAAGGATCACCACAATTACACTGTCATAGGGGAAAGGAACAAATGTGACTTAGATCTGAAGCTTTTGACTACCTTTTTTTGACTACCAGGAATTTCCCGAAATTTTGACCACGAGTCACTTTAATGCCCTGTCAAATTTGTTCCGGTTATCTTTAAGGTATAAACACGAACAAGATCACGCAAAGTGAATCTTAACTTGTGAAGGGAAATTTCAACATTATCCGTTTCGTTTTCGCAATGCAAGGATGCCCAAAGACGTTCCAAATTACATTATATTTTCACTAGAATACGCAGGTTAGTGAACAAACTTAAGGTATATATTTTCTTTTCTTGTGATTTCCATTAATTTGGCTGACAAAAAGGTGATACTGCCCTTTAAAAGTAAATTGTCCTCCAACAAATATTTGACTTGTTATGATTTTTTTTATCCTGATGATAATTTTTTATCCATACTTATTTCCCTTTACTCAGTAATTTGAATGTAGTAAGGAATTGCACATGATTGAACATAAAGGGTAGCTATGTAAAGAACTCTACCTATCAAATTATTGTCAAAGCATCAACAACCATTCAAATGTTATTACTAGTTTCCAATACAATGCTATGAATAATTCAAATGATTCATACAAACATTATACATTGAGTAAAATGACGTAATAACCACGTAATAACTATATTGGTCCCATGTCTATACAATACATAGTACATACATGTACACCGTTTTATCTGGACTGTTTATGTTCCTGAATGGTCATTGAGTTTTCATTGAATTAGATCGCTAGAAAATATCATTACACATTCATGTTATGTATCTATTGCACGAAAGGAAGTTGTTTGTCGGGGAGTCACGCTTCACTAAGGTCACAATGTAGACGTGACAAAGGTAAATGTAAGGACAACACTTATAGGTCGTTCAACACAGAAGCTGTGATAGTACAGGGAAGAGACAAACGGTTAGTAAACTATGCTACTTTAAAACAGGTTTACGATAACATCGTGCCATTATACTATACAAACTACACTCTACAAAATAATAGTTAAAGAGTGTCATTAAATTATAGAGTTTTCCTTGCGGTGGATTTGTCGAATTTAGTTTTCTGTGTATTACCGAAGTCACGGAATCAAAGAATAGGACCAAACATTGAGTCTCAATTGAAAGTGAATGTTTGCCTTAGAGAAACGTATGAAATGAAAAAAATAATTATCATGCATCAAAGATGGAAAAAAAGATTGAAATTGAACTACAAAAGTTTAATCAGCATTGACGACCTGATGGCTCAGAGTAAACTCAATTAACTAATAGTTTGCCGATGGAGAAAAATATCTATTGTACACAGGCAGGTTGCGTTTTAGAAATATTTCATCAGAATTCTACGTTTGATGTTATTAACAGTTCTAATTTCGATTCGGGTTGAAAGTAAGTGCGTGAAAGTAGCTTGGTATATACAAACCCCTAAGTACAGAATAAATGGGGCACACAAGAAATAACATCAACATTACATAAATCAGTTATTGGTTTATCTATTTATATGTTAACATTTTAGATTGTTCGTTTACTGCTTCACTTATAAATGAGATAGCGAAATTTGCAGAACAACGCATGAGGTCTTTATCATTACTCAGTTCTGTATTTTTCGGGTTCACTTGTATACTTATTCATTCTATAATATTTTAGAAAGGACAAGGATATCGTCCTAGAATGTCAATTGTAAATTTCAATATCTTTACACCTTATCATCAGTTTACTTACAAATAGGGATGTATTGACTGTTATAGCAATCGATCAAACTAAAATTATATTGAACCACTGATGAAATGTCAAACGAAATAATGATATCATTAACGATTAGCAAATCAACGATAATGCCAAAACATAAAGATCATATGACATCAAATGTTTCCTTCACTTATAACAAGTTGACATTTGTTCACACTGAAAAACAAAAAGATAACATGTCAAATAAATATGAGTACAACTACTTGTATTCAATATGTTTTGAACCACTGATGAAATGTTTAAAGAAATAATGATATCATTAACGATTAGCAAATGACCGATAATATGCCAAAGCATAAGGATCATATAACATCAAATGTTTCCTTTGCGTATAACAAGTTGACATTTGTTAACATATAGAAGAAATATGACTACAACTACTTGTATTCAATAAGTTCAACTTTCAAAAACATGACTGTATGCCAAAAAAGCTCTAAGTTTGTGAATACTACAGGATGGATGACAGAACGGTTGTGGTAGTCCGACAGGACGGAGGTATTCTCCCCAGGGCGCTGAAACTCAGGGAATACTTTGAGAGCAATGAGAAGTCAGGAGGCGGTGTTCTCGATGTACTCGAGCCGAGGACTGATGGTACGGCTCTCATCGCCTTCAGGGATTGTGATGGTAAGAAATGTTCTGCTTTGGCAATGACAATGAGGAAACGTATAATGCGCTGAATCGACAAGTGTCATTCTCAAAGCGCTTCTCAAATTATAATGGTGTAAGGACAAACGTCGTTCCATTTTTCCTACCTAGTCCGCGGGAGAATGATTTATCTAAACACATATCCATTATGTTAATAAAACAGGTAAACATGGTGTTATTGTACCTCTTAATAAAGTCACTGTATGAAATGCAAACATCATCCGAAAATGTTAAATACAACAACATTTCTTCCATAAAAGCTTTATGTGAATATTTTGCAGATGCTGCAAATGTTGAAACGAGAAGTCATGAAGTTGACGGCATACCCTTGCTCGTTTATCCTTACTACGGAACACTTCCTGAAACTGGATCAGAATACAGTAACACGAAAACTCTCTCTCGCGAAAAGAAAACAAAATCTGTTACCTTTACTACCGAAGACGCGAACCAAAATCGGATGATAGGAGACGCCGACGAAACAACAGAAACGACATCTGTGACCTATGTAGGCGAGGATGTCACAGAAACCTCGGTAGAAAACAATGAACCAACAGAAACCGAGGAGTTGCACATGGCACACGGGAAGATGAGACTTTTGCAGCAGTTCACCCCACCTGACATAACAACGTTAACAAAACAATTCCAAAACTGTTCCTTTCAGGACGACAAGATCGTGATCTCCGATGGATCAACCAACTTTCTTGAGAAGGTCCATGAGCTTAAGCTTGAGCTGTTGAACATCCACGAGGAGACGTTTGAGATGACGAAGCCTCTGGTGTACTCTCTGCTTACCTCGAAGAGAGCAGTTGAGGAACTCTACAGGATTGAGAGGTCACTCAGGTGTATCATTCAAATAGATCAAGGCTTCTATACTAGCAGGGAGCAGAACTTAGAAGGTGAATCAATTTTACATGTTTGAGGCAGTAGAGGGTAGAGGATGATATATGGTGAGCGATTGAAATGGTGTTCAACTCAAATTGGTCATTATGACATGCAGTAGTAGCGTATCATTATTCAAGTTATTATGGCAAGTTGACAGAATCTGATTAAAATGACCTCGTTTTACACAACAGACTAAGACCTCCAGTAGTTTGGACTAAATGCGTGCTTCCAATAAATAAAAAAGTTCTTACATCTGTATCCCAAAATATATTTCAATATATATATACATATACATACGTGTCAGAGGTTAGTTGCTGAGTCACTTACTTATTTTTCAACCTTTCAGGAGAGACAGGGAAGCAAGAATCAATAGTTACTTTAGTAACGGGAGATCTTGTTGACCAGGAAGTACGTATACATTACATTGTCTGTTATTGCATGGTGTTAAGCTTCGTTACCTTAACAACTCATACCCGGATTTGTGCATTGACTTAAAGGCCAAAACAAGACGTAATAGTCAAATCTAGAATCAACTTAACTTTTCCCGAATGAACATGGGGTTAAGTGGCGATTGTTACCAAATCAAGTTTAACAGTTGGTAATGATTGTGTCTGTATATATTTTACAACATATGGAGAGGAGAGGTCCTCAAAGCAAGGTCTTGGCAAAATTGCAACTAAACCAATAATCATCATCCCAAACCAAACCTAAGCTACATTTAAATAATTTGTCTCAATTACTTTTCCCCAGGTTGATGTCGTCGTGTGTTCAGTGAGTCCAGAATTAAAGCTGGAAAACGGAGGGACGTCACGTGATCTACTCCGCCATGGTGGAAAATCTCTGACGGCTGAATGTAAGAGAAACTACCCACAAGGTATAAAGGCAAAGGAGATTGCAAGTATTCCAGGCGGACATTTGAAGTGCCAGCAGATTTTCTTTATAGCTCTTCCCAACTTCAAGGACGACCAAAAACTCAAGGTATTTGTTCATATAGTTAGGAAAGTCTTAAATGTAATGAAATGTACAACTGACAGACTTAAGTGTTATAGCGCAATTCTAATATCACATAGCATACTATAGTATTACGTCTTGTTACGCTACGTTTACTGTAGCAAATTGTCTCAACAAGGATAGGATACAATCAACATGTAGTCTAAAATAACAACATAACACGTCATAAAACCCTATGTAAATCGATACAGCGACAGTTGAGATGGGGATCACTGGTCACCATATCAAGATACATATATCTTTACCAACCTTTGTTGTCAACCCTGTGTCTGTTTGATGGATACATCCATGTGTTGAATAGGTGAAATATTGCAACACGTTAACTCTCCACACTCACTAGCTGTTCATGCGTGCAACGACTACTTTGTTAATTACTGTTGTTCATCTCAGACCATGGGACCAATGATATACAAGTGTTTATTCGAGTCCAGTGAGAGAGGATACAGCAGCATAGCTTTCCCAGCCGTGGGCACGGGCCACAGAGGGTACCCAGCCCAGAGGGTGGCCGAGATGATGTTCAACACGATGACGGACTTCTTGTCGTACTCCTCACCGCTCACAGATGTACGGGTTGTTATACCGGCTGAAAACAAATCAGTTATAGAGGCAAGTTATGAGAGCTTTTATTTCATTGCAGAAATATCCTTTTTATTTTTTTTATTATTAAATATTTTTATTTTCATATTCATAAATTTATAAATTTTTAAATTTTTAAATTATTATGATTCTACATTTTTTATATTTTTAAAGAAAACGTAGAAAAAAAAATCAAATGTAAAATAAAGGATGGTAGTGTTTATAATCATTATTTGTAACATTAGATTGCATGAAAACATTTTGCAGTACGAAGGAACGTTTTACAAGATTTTCAATTAGTTCCTCCATTAGGGTATGAACAACAATTTTGTTATAATGTATTTTGTGTTTAATTTGCTTATTCCTTCTTTTGATATTAACAGGCGTTTGAAGCAAACAGGCCTTCATTTAACGACAGTCATGGTGAACGAGGTAATGACATTTCACAAGTCAGAAATGAATTCTAAAATAAAGCATAACTGAATTATGAGCAATGGAAAATTGTAACTAACATCGTCTTTCTCCGATGTAACATACACTGGGCAGAATATTGCCATTTTTAAATAAAAATTTCAGTCTGTCCAGTATATAAATAAATGAATAAATCTGTAGATGTTGATTTGAGTTTCTCATTTTTGTAGATCCCGACGATGAATCTGAGGCAAAGCATGTTGTTTTGCATGATGATTTTCGAGTGGGCAGTCTAATAGTCCACGTAAAGCAAGGCAGGCTGAGCAAGGTCTCCAGCCAGGCTCTTGTGAACATTGTCAAAACTGCCTCGTCTCTGGGTGCGGGTATGTCGTTGTTTAATGTTAAAAGTAGAATAAAACCAACATGATTATACATGTTTGTGTTAAATCAGAATGTTCAGCACAATATCCTGCCCTTGATAAAAAAAGTGGTCTGATTGATACGGATAAAGTCAATGACCTTAAAACCTATATTATTCATCGCTGCTAGTTATTTCTTTTTTAATTATAATTTTTCAGATTTTACCAATTAAGTTAGTTGCATTTATCTAGATGTTATGATTCCTCCTTGTGTCTTTTGTTGTCGTGCCATGTTTGCACTTTAAAATATATTGCATTGACCTACACACCTGCGTTTAATGTGATTATATCATGGAAAGCAAACAACTAGTCTTTAAGGTTTTGAAACATAGAACTTTATTTTGTAATGGAGATGTCTTGATATTTACCATATTGAAACTAAATAGACATATAAGTTTGAAATGTAAATACCTTTAATATCTATTTTGATGCATTCAGATTCGGCTGGCAGTGATCTTTTACAGGGATGTAACCCCGACATTACCAACCAGTGTCGTTTAGCAGGTACAGCAATCTTTTTATTAGCAATGTTTAGACTCTTCTCATATTCATTTATGGTTATCATTAGGAGGTCACAAAGGAGGAAGCAGGGGAATATTTCAATAGTCGATTAAAACTTATTTTACATCTGCCATACAGGGGCAGTAGCACGCTTTTTGAAAATATTATATTTTCATTTCTTACTGATAATTGTACGTTAATGATACATGTTTTATTTTGATACTGTGTCCAAAATCTCATTAAACCAACCAATCATCCATAGTTAGAGACCAAATGGTGAAGATTCACATAAATTTCATTAGCGGTCATTTTTGTGTAAACACCGTTAATTCATTTTGTATAAGAAAAGGGAATCGCTTTGCTGAACTTTACATTATATATTTGATTCATTACTGCTTCATTTACTTTGAATACATTGTCTTTTAATTTGGAACCATTTATTTCCCTTTTTCTGACATCACCTTATATTCCCCATAAAAACGTGCTACTTCCCTTTTAAAGCTTTGGATAACAATTACAAACGATGCACAACGTATCGTTTTTTGTGTAGCGTATAGTTGAAATGTCGATCTATGATAAAATTGGAAGTATAAGTATTTTGAATGACATATTCGCTCAAGTTCTGTAATGTTCTTACATGGAAATATCTCAGCATGTAGCGAATTAGGAGATAAATATACTGTGTTTGGAAATCAGCGGCATATAACGGAATTATTATAGCTCTCAATTCAAAGAATTCAAAATTAGCATGTTATGAATTCAGTCTCAATGGTTACGAACAACACACTGCGTTGATTCTGATCAGTTTCTGAAGGTTCCTCCTGCCTCAAAGCGTTAACCCTCCTTTCAATAAGTCAACCCTTTCAGAATTGAGGAACCAGCCACTGTGCATCTTCTTGTACATCTTCCTACGCAGAGCCTAAAAGGCCAGTTTCCAAACTGTCATTTTATGCCTTGCTGCAGAGACTTTACTTTTCTGTGCTGCTATAGTGCCCCTACAGAGTAGAGAGCAAGCACAGAAAACTCAAGGCTATGCAGCAAGGCATAAAATGACAGTTTGGAAACTGGCCTTTTAGGCTCTGCGTAGGAAGATGCTTCTTGTACGTTCTATGTTCTACTGCAGTGAACACTGTACAGAAGAAGGGTACAGCATTAACCCCAGCGCCCGGTCTACAAGCCGAGTCCCTTCTGCACGTGTCTCTGGATCAGTTCAAGGGGAGTCTGAAGGATGCCATCAAGTCTTGTCTCAAGACCGCCAACGAGCATCGCATCTCCTCTTTGGCGTTTCCAAGTCTCTGGGCAGGTATTCGTTATTTAGAGGATACCTATCGACATTCAATTTAATACCACTTCTAATAAACGAGTATATAATTGTGTATGAAACTAGGGAATGCGAGTTGGATACCATGTCAGTAACAAGTCTTTTGTCAGGTTTTTCAATATACAGGGGTTCAAACTAACCCCATTTGAAACTTCTTTTATTAAACAAATACAACTGATTTCGAACGAGCGAAAGTAAGATTGACACAAAATCATTCATGAGTATGAACGAAATATAATTAGTATAATATTGGATAGTATTGAATTGTAAAACAGTTATATCTTTTTTATTCTCCCACATAAAGTTTTAATTGCTGACAGTATACTGAATTTACAAGCCGACGACTCTGTTGCCATTGCCCCGACAGGCGAAGCTTGTTAGGCCATGACTTTACATAAACGTGAAGCCGCATGGCATTAGTTCGATATTGCCCTGTGAAAAAAATAGACTTACAGGGGCGAAATCTAATTGTTAGTTATTTCATCTATGCAGGGTAATACGGTCATTCAATTGCAACGAAAAAGAGCTTTATCGTGTACATAATGGTTAATAGAGGAAATGAAGCGACAATAAAATAACTGTCCTCTCCCTTTCAACAACTGCGGGGAAATCAATCATTCTAAAGAACCTGCGTCCTGCTACCTCAAGGAAGGTTGTAGCAAGCAGATTATGTTTATCAATAACCTCTTGCGCCAATTGGTTCATTTCTTATGAATGTAGTTATATATTGTCAGAGATTAACATCATTAAAGATCAACATGGACTAAACAAAGCCCTACCATTTTGCTGTGCGCTCTATTCTATGGTTTGCTGTGAAGACCATATGTCGTAAATTCAAGACGAAAACACGACTTCTCATGGATCACTTTATCATATAAGAGCGACGTCACTGAAATTGGTAACATATGAACATAACCTCTTTATTGTGAAAATAATAACGTTTCCGTGTATAAGCTTATCAATAGCCGAAATGCGGTGACAGCAAACATAGGATAGTAGAGATCTTGTGGACACATTTACCCGATGAAAAGAATTACCCAAATTGTAAAACAAAAATTGAAGTTTATGTAACGTAATGTTTACTTTTATCGACGAATGTTGATATGGTTGGTTTCAGAAGACACCAAGGTGAGTATGGAAGAGGATGGGTGCCAGAAATGAAATCATGTAGACTCATAAGATGTAACATGCCGTTAAGTCCAAGTATGCAAAACTATAATTTCAATCCTGTAAATCTCAACTTGCTGTTCTCAACTTCACAAAGTTGAAATGTTATTCTAATTGTTTAAATAAAATAGTAATATTCACAATGCTACAAGTAACATTTTACAAATTGAAAATGAAGAGTTGTAAAATCAGCTTTGTGAAACAGACTTTCGGATTTCGATTGCAATGTTCCGAATAACCTCTGTTCACGACTTCGCATTGACCTTAAAGGGGCAGTAGCACGTTTTTTGATATTTTTATATTTCAAATGTTTCACTGATAATTGTAAGTTAATTATAAATGTATTATTTTGAAAGTGTCAGAAATCTCATTACACAAGCCAATCACCCATAGTCAGAGGACAAAGTATGAAGATTCACATAAAATCCATTGGCGGCCATTTTTGTGTGAACACCTTTAATTCATTTTCTGTAGAAAAAGGACTCGCATGGTTAAACTTTACATTAAATATTTGAATTATTACTGCTCCATTTAGTTTTAATACATTGTCTTTCAATTGGAACCATTAATTTTCATTTTCCTGACATCACCTTATATTCCCCCTAAAAACGTGCTACTGCCCCTTTAATCATCTGTAATATATCGGAAGTTAGCTGAAAGGAATGAGAGTACCATTGGGGACACTTGATTGAATTTAACCGACGGACATATTCGTAAACGGCTGACCTGGCAAACGAAAGAATCAAATAAACCGTTGACAGCAAAACTGGCCAGTGCAGGTATTGTTACCCTGATCATTGTTTTATGTATATCAAAACTTGATAACAAAATAAAACTTATAATAACCGACAAGTACGACAGAAAATACTTTAAGTTATCGAATTGGTTCTTATAAAAACGGCTGAAAACGCCATGACACCACATTCTTATCATTCGAATTTTAAAATGACTAGTTAACTTTGCTTATGAAGAGATAAGTATGTTAAGTTGTTTGATGTAATGAAAAAAAACATTTTAACTATAATACAACTAATGAAGCAATCTAGTCAATACTTTTATGAGCTAACCGGTTAGGATATCTGGCATGATATTATATTTCTTTTGCCAAAATAAAACTAAATAATTGTACATATGTCAAAATATGCATACAATTTTATTTTCTTAATTGCGATATAACATACTAATCAAACTAAATTTCGAATTCATTTTCATCAAAATCAATTCATTTTTCAGTTACATTCACTTGAAATGTATTTACTTGGTTTTATAAGGTTTACGAAGGATGTGGATATGACAGTGTCGGTTTCGACTGCCCTTCTCACTTTCTAAGATGTCAAATTAAAATTTCAAGTTTTAGGCAAATGCCAGTCATCATAAAGAAATATGACTGATCAAATGCACTTTTAATATCATTTCCACAACAAACACGATATACATGTCATAATGTAATAGTATAAACTTGACTTACTTTGACTTATTCCTTTTCACTCCTAGGGGAGCATAGGGCTGCCGTAACATGTTTCCACCTCACACGATTAAGAGCTGTTTTCTTCACTTCTGCCCATGTCAGACCCGCTGCTTTGATGTCATCGTTAATGCTGCGTCTCCATGTGTGTCTTGGCCGTCCCACTTTCCTTTTGCCTTGTGGGTTCCAATCAAGCGCTTGTTTGGTGATGTTGCTTGCTGGTTTCCTCAGAGTGTGGCCGATCCAACCCCATTTCCTCTTCATGATCTCAATGCTTATTGGCAATTGGTGGGATGTTGTCCACAGATCGTTGTTGCTGATCTTCTCTGGCCATCTGATATTGAGGATATGGCGGAGACACTTGTTTACAAACGTCTGTAGCTTCTTTGTGTTGGCCTTTGTGGTCTTCCAGGTCTCAGAGCCGTAGAGCAGGACAGATTTGACGTTGGTGTTGAACAGTCTGATTTTTGTCTTCTTTGAGAGAGACTTTGAGCTCCATAGTGGGCGTAGGGTGTTGAAAGCATACCTGGCTTTGTTGATTCTGCTCCTGATGTCCTCGTCAGCTCCACCGTCCTTACTGACTACACTGCCCAGGTAAACAAACTTCTCAGCCTCTTTGATGTTATTGCCATTGAGTTGTATGTGGTCTTGTCGTTTGTTGTTCAGACGCATGACTTCAGTTTTCTTGATGTTGATCTTGAGGCCTGTTTTACCTGCTTCTTGTGCCAGAAGAGAGAGCTTTGCCTGTGCGTCCACTAGTCTGTGTGAGAGGAGACTGACATCATCTGCGAAATCCAGATCTTATAGTTGTTTTGTGAAGCTCCACTGAATTCCGGTGTTCTTGTTTTCTGTGCTGATCTTCATTATCCAATATATGATGATTAGAAAAATGGTGGGAGATAAGATACAGCCTTGTCTAACACCGGTTTGCACTTCAAATGGGTCTGTAAGCTTGCCGTTGTGGATGACTTGGCATGTGGAGTTACTATATAGATGATTGATGATGTTGATGAGCTTGTGTGGCATACCATAGTGTACCATTAACTTCCAGATCACTTCTCTGTCAATGCTGTCGAATAGTATACAAACAAATATTTCTCCTACAACATTTCAAAAAATATTTTCTGATTACTTTAATCAAAACATCCATAAATGATTTAGGATATCTAATGAACATGATTGATAAAAAAAAACATTACACGATAGTGAAATTTTAATTCTTTTCTAAATTTCTTGACAAAATTCATAAGATATAAACGAGATGGATTTTTAAAAATAAATTCATTTAGTGGTTTTAATTGATTCTACTTGCGACTGTTGCCATGCGCCGGTCAATTGTCCTCTTTAACGAATCAAGCATATAGCCCAAACATTGTCTCGGAGAATATCCAAATATGGTCATTGCAAAATCATGTACATGTAGAGATGAAGTTTGAAACATTGCAATCGTAACCGTGCAAGTCGTGTAAAACTCGAAAAGCTAAAGTCTGTTTTCAATTTTTTCATTTGTAAAACGTATCTGGGAAAGCTTAAAGACCCATTATCAAACTACAATATTTTAGAAAGCAATCTTACTGTATACGTGATATTTTAAGCAATATCTTGCGATCAACCATGAGAAGATCGGACGAAAATTCATTAAAAAGAAGACAGTTTACCAAAATGACCGAAACGTAAGCCCCGGCATGTGGACATGATGGCAAATGAAATGTGGCCATCCCAATCTCATCTCATCTCAATTTCCGGTTCTAAGATAAACGCTTGAAAGCTGTCTTTGTCGCGCACAACTACATTTTTCTTTTTTTCTCCGGGTCAGGTCAGTTGCCGCCAAGGCGGATACCCATCGGACGCAATTGCGGTAACTGAGACGCGTTGTAAAACCAAACACTTAATGATGATGTCACCGAAAGCGGGTTCGTTAAGAGCTATGGCATTTTTGCAGAGGGTACTGTTCTTTTGACGTCGAATTAAGTATTTTATTGTTGATTAAAACATGTCAATATTTTATCGACGAAAGATGTTTTCTACTGAGTGATGTATTTTTTTTCTCAATAGCTAAATTTCACCACGAACCGCATGAAAGTATGATAATGAGGCTTTAAAGTGTGCATATCAATAAGATCTACAATTAAAAAAATACAAGATAACGTTTCGACTTTTACATTTCTAGAATTACTTTTCAACTTTGTAAAGTTGAGAACAGCAAGTTCAGGTTTACAGGATTCAAATGTTCGTTTTGAATTCTTGCACTTGTCTTTTCGACAATTGCATGGTTGAGAACGACATGTTACGCCTTGCGAGCTATGAGTGTACATTATTTCATTTTTGGCTCACATCCCCTTCCATAGTTGAGATCATTCAATTGCTCATTTAAAGTCATTTTTCATTATAACCCTCTAAATCTCTCAGGAGATACCGCTCGATAATCCACAAGCGATACCTCTTGTGGAACAGTTTTGATCTAGATCTATTCATGATTGAATCGAATTTCACTTCTTTGAATTTCAGGATTTTTGCAGCGACGACAGGGACCCACGGATTAAAATATCCATATTAAAGTTTTGTTGATGTCAAGTTGATAACTGGACTTCTTAAATTCCAGAGACTGGCATGACCTTGAGAAACATTGCCAAGGTCATTGTGAAGTGTCTGGAGGAGCACGAGAAGAAGACGACCTGTCTGAAGGAAGTGAGTCTGGTTGTGCAGGACGAGACGGACTGCTCCATCTTCCTCTCTCTGCTGGAACAACTCATCAGGAAGAAGGCACGCAAAGCTAAGAGTAAGCAGAGCTTCACCCCTTTAAAACATCTTCCCATGCAAAGCTTAAAACAGTTTGGAAACTGGCGGTTGCAGATGCTCCACAACAGGAGTTCCAAATGTAGTCAAAATTTAGAGTAGTATATCTCGTTCAAGTCGAAAGGATTAAAGTTTCGATATTCGAATCCAGGAATCATTTACACATATATTCTTCGATTCAAAGAATTGATTTTAATAGCCGTACATGTGACGCGTATAAGACACACACTACAAAACAATCTGTATACGCCGCTGCACAGGTTCCTTTATTTCAGAGGTACAAACATCACTAATCACAGGCTGAGTATATCAAGACTTCTAGTACACATATTGCTTATGTGTACACAATTGTCTACTGTCCACATAACGGTATATTCGTCTTAGGTTTTTCATTTGGCACACAAATAATTTCTCGTGTTTTCTCCCCGACATATTTACGTGATTGTCATCGAAAGTAGTCAAACTTATCAGTCGTACCTCTTTACCCTTCTGATATGAGTACTGTTCTATAGGCTTGGTGAACATTGAACTCTAGCCAATCAGCGAACAGGTTAGGGCGCTATCAGGCTAGAAAATCATCTGGATAATTTTGTACTCTAGCCAATCAGCGATCAGGTTAGGGCGCTATCAGGTTAGAAAATCAACTGGATAATTGTGTACTGTAGCCAATCAGCGATCAGGATAGGGCGCTATCAGGTTAGAAAATCAACTGGATAATTGTGTACTCTAGCCAATCAGCGATCAGGATAGGGCGCTATCAGGTTAGAAAATCAACTGGATAATTGTGTACTCTAGCCAATCAGCGATCAGGTTAGGGCGCTATCAGGATAGAAAATCATCTGGATAATTTTGTACTCTAGCTAATCAGCGATCAGGATAGGGCGCTATCAGGTTAGAAAATCAACTGGATAATTGTGTACTCTAGCCAATCAGCGATCAGGTTAGGGCGCTATCAGGATAGAAAATCATCTGGATAATTCTGTACTCTAGCCAATCAGCGATCACGTAAGGGCGACCTGGTGTGGCCCTTTTGGAGCCGTACTCAGATGTAAAAAACAAGAAGGAAAGAGTGATAGGTTTCTACACAAACCATTAGATTGATGTTGATAATAATTGGAATAGGGTTTGGTATTTAAATCAAAGTGACATTCAGATATAAACTTCTGCTTTAATGACAAATTGTGAATGGGTGTAAGTGACAGTCTGATCAAAATTGACCTAGTTTATAGAGATACGATATGCTCTACACTAGGTCTGAACACAGCCTCGCAGGGCGTATGATTTGTTATTAGTTGAGTGTATGCAAACACGGTCCAACTAGCGGTACTTGCTCTTAGCCACTGATAGCGAACGCTTTTGCCGGACAATTTGTGATTGATTAGCTGAGCTGACGTCAGAATATTCGACCTGTAGGATTTCAGTCTGGCCAAGTAGGGAGAAACTCCCCGATAAATTTCGATCCTCGATATAGATAATATTTTGAAGCTTTTGTGACTCGGAACTAGATCGATTTTAATCCGACTGGAGTAAGTGACTTGAAGTCATCCAGAATTATGAGTTGTGCGTTGTTGTAGAATACGTTTCCTGAAAACAGTTATTTCAACTTTTGCAGCTCGCTACTCATACAGAAGACGTGATGCCAGGAAATCACCAGGAACAGGAGGCTCCGCCGACCAGGTGAAAATATATAGTTCTATGAAATGGTTAAAAATCTCAACAAATCAGAGATATAAGTTATTTCATATTAGTAACAACGAAACTGGAACGATTACGTTTTACAGATTTTACAAATGTGCCTGAAACAAAACATCCGCGACAATCCAGAATGAACAGTCCGTTCTTTCCAGGAGTGTGATATTGTGATTTGATTGAATATCATTTTGACCATTCGTAACCCACCTATTTTCAGGTTTTATTACATTTAGCGTTTATGACTGTGATTAACGGCAATTGTTAAGTCACTTTTAGCGAAACAGTGTAGTTAAATCTGGATAACTCCATAATAACTCGTATCATTGACGGTCGGTTGTTGCTAACAATGAAATTTCGTTACTCAAGTAGAATGAAGACTTAAAGTCATTTTTCATTATAACCCTCTAAATCTCTCAGGATAATCCACAAGCGATACCTCTTGTGGAACAGTTTTGATCTAGATCTATTCATGACTGAATCGAATTTCACTTCTTTGAATTTCAGGATTTTTGCAGCGACGACAGGGATCCACGGATTAATATATCCATAACGTTTTTTTAACGATATAAAATACGAAATGCACAAAGTATTTGAGCGAAATAAAATTTAATATACTGGTTCGAATCAAGTTAATCACGATGAATTGCAATACTCGTTTAACTATTTTTGTAAACCAAAAGATATAACCAGTGTACCGGATCATGCACGCAGCAATGCGCTTTCTCAAAGACTACAATAAAATTGTAGTTTGAAGTTTCTTGTGTTCATTGTTATGGTTGTGCTGTCTTTTGCACAGTGGTTTATCTCATTGTTGAAGATGTGACCCATCTGGTCATATATTGAGCGACATGATGCTGTTAAATCATAAATTTCATGGTATTGTTGTAGCATTGTAGTTACATATACATAGCATAGCAGGATGGCTAGTTTGATACTTTCTTCATTACTTGATTTGGAGATTGCACCTTGCTATGGCGTTATGTCATCGTTCCATCAAACTCTGACTCATGCTCTTAATGTATAATTTCCCACAGACTATTGAAGAGATGTATGTGAAGAGGGTCCCTGACTCTGATGCAGAAGTGACAGTCTATGGATGCTCTAGGTCAACTTTACAGACGGCCTTCACTCAGGTTGTGAAGCTCTATGAGTCACATTTCGTCAAGAAAAGCATGCAGATGCCCAATCTGAAGCTTTTGTCACCTGCAAAGGTACGCTATTATCTCCCCCTTGAAATTGAGATTTATATATCAACGGTATAATCTTTATAGCTCTAACCATAACAGCCTACGCCAACTTCTTATTTAATTCGAGCACCTCCCGGTCTTGAAACGGAGTTTGATTGGAAGTTAAAATTTTAAACCGTTAAAAAGTAATAATTAGAATTTTAGAATTACCGCAAGATCGAGTCTTGCCGTTCGAATAAAACATATGCATCGTATCGGATATGTATGCATGAGTTATAACAATTGCTGAAATCCTATGGTTTACAAATACATATAATGCCCATTTCAAACAATAATATTTGTGATAAACCTCAGCGAGGAGTTTGACACAATAGTTCAAGAGGGATAGATAATCCGTAATTCCAAGCACCGAGTTCGTTGTTGTCTTTCTTTCCCAAGATCATTTTGATGCGTAAAAACGGGAAGAGAAAGGGCAACATAAAAAAACACTCTAAGATGGTAAAGTGCAAATTTTACTTATACGCCATTCAATGATTGTCTCACTTTTTCGAGGGCGACTGTAAGTAGTTCCCAGTATACGCTATTATTTTAACTAGTTTATTGTTTTTATTATCGCATTTCATCGCCAAAATTATCCTGATATAATAAAACAAATCTTTATCTTTTAACCAACTGTCGCAAACCCATAAAAGGTACGTCACTAGCTTTGTTAAAGAATGAAATATCATAACGTCACTGTTTGACGTCATTTTTAATGGCAGTAGCTGCAGCGGTACAACCGGCGACTCTCCTTCACTGTGCCGTCTTTGATCTTGTAAACTCATGGGCAAAAGAAACGCTGGGTATTTTCAAACGAAGGATAAACAAATTATGTATACCATGTAAATTCTATTTCGAATGTGTTTGATAAAAAAAGTATTTGGAGAATTATTGTTCATAATTTTGACCATGATGGCATGGAGCGTTTTGTACTGTGGTTGTCTAAAAACTGTTGGGGTGCTAACATTGCTGTTTTGTCAATAATTATTTTGAAAATAAGTGTGAATTTCGGAAATGTATATCAGAAGTTTATTTGAGATACTGTTAATGAAAAACATCCACTTTGACTTTTCTGCATTGATATGTCTTCGCGTTATAACGTCTATAAATATGCAAAAAATGACCAATTTGGCTCTCCAATCTCGCTTATTTAAGGAGATAGCAAATTGATGATTTTTTGACACGCGTTTTCTAAGGCACCATGCAAAAACATCAACACAAAATGATTCAAACAAGGCAAACATAGTTGAGTTGACTTCTAAGGAAACTTTGCCACTCTGCTTCATTCACATTTATCTTACATGGAATAAAATATCCTGACTTATATGTTACAAGCGTTTTTTTTGCCCGTGAGTTTATTTTCAGCAAATAAAGCATCACTAGGGTTTGATGTCCTATTTATAATCTTGTAGTACGTGTGATTTTCAAAATTTAGGTTTCATATTGTTCAACTATATGTCTCAACTGAAATATAGAACATCCAAGCTTATCATGAATGGGCGTGAAAAGTTCCGTCAACCAATCAAAATACGAGTTATATTTAGAAAACTTATTCCAATGGCAATTATGAAAACTTTAATACCAGGCATATTCTGCCCGCTTGGGAAAGAAACTAGTTTAATATTGCCGTATTAATATTACAAGGGCGACTTATAATCTAATTTTAGCCACGTGGAAATGGGCCACTTATAAACAGGACACGTACATCCTTCTATCTTCTTATATTCTTAGGAAACTCGTGAAACATTTCCTATAAAACTCACTTTCGCTTGGAAACCTACATGGCATTTCATTCTGATAATCTTTAAAGTTTTTGTAGACATTCTTAATCTGAAAATTTTATAATGACACTGTTCAAGCCAAAAAGCAAACAAACTATTTATGTCAATTGGTGATGTCCATGTACTTTGTTTTAGACTGAGTTCATTATGATTTGATATTGTTTATTTCGAAATAAACCACCAGCCCACTTCAAATGTGCATTTCATTCGAAATACAACGCAACACAATGTGAAGCGCCAGAAAGATACAAAACATACGCCTTTTTTTTGAAGCAGAATATATAAAAACAAAAGCCAATTTGAAATAATTCACTATAAACGGATTAATATTATTACAAAGTTGTAAAGGTTTCTTTAAAGTTGGGTTTATATGATAATACTCTGATAATATAAATTATGTATGTGATGAATGAACACAAATGAAGCTACTAGTCTATGGGTTTAATCTCACTATTGAAATACATTAGCCCTATATTCTGTGACGTCATGCTATGACAACATCATAAACATACAAATATTAGTTCAAGGTTATGTGTATTACTACTTATATTTGTTGAAAATGACAAACTGATGAAGCCTAGTCGCAGGACTCCCATGATTATGTAACTTCACCTCACGACCCCTGTCTTTCCGTGTATTACTTAATCTTTCCCCTCCTTTTCTCTTCTACCCTTTTTGAAAATGTGTAAATAACTGAATTATTGCTATAAAACGTGAAACTCAAACTCAGTCACCCCTGTTCAGAATGTCTCTGTTTGTTATACCTGTATATCAATAGTTAATTCTTTCCAGATCGCAAGCGTGAAGAGAAAGATCGACAGTATGGACGTATGTTGCAGCATCGCCTGGTCCGCAGGTCTGGTGGAGACTGAGGGACTGCAGGAGGATGTTCAGAGATTAGAGTCTATCCTGCAGGCTGCGGTCTGAAAACATGGCGGCCTACCGAACTCTGACCCCTACCATTAATTCCTGGAGTGGGGGCCAAACTTTTCATTTCTATGGCACTGTGGGAGGGGGGGGGGTGTCTGATGTCACTTTTTACAAGGGTGTGTATGTGTAGTTGGTGCCATGGTGATGTGGGTCTAGCATGAGGCAAAGGGAAAATATTTGCAATAACGTTGAAGTATGCAATCGTTGGTCTACTATTGTTGTATTCAAGTATATATTTCAACAAATAGTGGAAGATAGGTAGGGAAATGAATCTGAATAAATGATATCTTACTTAATAATAATAATAATAATAATAAAATAATAATTTTAACGCCTAGTATCCAGCCCAGGACTGCTCAACGGCTGTACAATGTATATTATTACCCTGAAGGAATTGTACTTTCGAGTCAAGCTACTAAGCGCCTCGCGCGACCATATAGGTCCGTACTTTCCCCATGTTCAGGTACCCATTTTTACAGCTGGGTGAACTGAGTGCAATGCGGATGAAGTGCCTTGCCCAAGGACACAACACAGTGTGAAGCCCAGGTTACAAAAGTTTGGTGTCTCCACCGGGATTCGAACCCGTGCCTTCGGCGTGACAGGCCAGCATGCTAACCACTACACCACTGTGCTCCGTTTAATGTTTACTTATCCAAAGGCCTCAATGGAAACAATAATGTATTGATAGCATACTCTTTTAGATCGTAGATCCTCTAAGAATGGTTAAATTTGAATCCACAATGTCACTTTCCAAGGAGAACTGTTTCATAAATCTCAATGTCGTCAGATATTAAACACACCTTCTTTGGATTTCCTAAAGGAAGAATGAATTATACTTTTGTAGGATATGAAAACATTATGTCAATTATCAAACTAGTTTTGTCTCTTTTGTCAGGATTTTCAATGTTTATTCAATTTTGATAGCATTATCTTTTGAAACATAGATGTCACTTTCCAAGGATAACGTTCTGTTGTCAGTTCTCGCAATGAGTCAGCTACTAGTTATCATGTATTTGGAAATGAAAATTTTCAAGGAAGAATAAATAGATATAAATAAATGATGTCCCTTATGAAGCTTATTTTGTCTTTTGTTATGCATTACCTCAATGTCCACAAATTTAAGATAGCATGTTATCTTTCAAGTGCTTTTCCCCATGAAAGAATGAATATTATCTGAATTCATGTTGTGAGTTACCTAACCAGTGTTGAAATAATGAAAATGTTTGAAATTAGTTTTCCGTATTGTTTGCATGTTGCCCAGTAACGCTAATTTTCAACGTGAATAAAGAGCTACAGAATCGTGTGTAAGATATTTGAGATATGTATATTTGCAATGGAATCTGATGAATATGTCAGAACCGATGAAAATTCGACGACAAAACACTAAACGTCTGTTTGGAGACATCCCCATGTTCACTTCCCACAAGCCTTTGCGCGACATTGCAAAAAATACGCCCCTTTCTATACATCAACCTGTCGTTTCGGGAATTTAATTAATTCTTTTTCCACGAACGATGATCTGATTTCTGTTTTGGTTGTACCTATTGATTTCTGAATATTCAGAGAAGCTTTAAAGATACTTTTAACATTATCTATGTTACTAAAATTCTGACCAAGGGGATTTATCCAATAGTTCCATGACATATATCATACTTTGATAAGTTTCATCATATCATAAATTACTAATTTAAGTTCAAATCAGGTCACTCAACTGTTGTATTGTTTTACAATGCCACAAATACGACATGATATTTTTAACGGCAATACTCAATACATTGCTTCTAAGAAACGATTTCGATATATGTACTTTTGTAATAAGTTCTGTAAAACAACGGTTTCTACATCACAGATATTTAAGGCTGGACTTATACCACCTATGGTCTCAACCGACCCTCCCGGTTTATGCAGGATTTGATAAAGAATTTGAAATTTTGTGCTTTTATGTTTACTAAATCAAAGCAGATAAGAGAGAAAGAGTCAAAAGTGTATTAAAGATAATGAATACGACTAATCAACCACAGCCCGGACACGGATTTGATCTAATCATTTCTGACAAATGTGACAAGCATATACCTTCCTCTTCCTATCTATGTCACGTGATAGGTTTATTTATATACTGTCAAATTGCGTCACTGGACACTATATGTATGGTTTTGGGAATACGAGCTGCATTCAAGAAATCAACTAGGGTCGGAGATCGTAAGTTGATTTTTCGTTCGTTGAGCTACCTTTTAATTCACTTATAAATATGTTTTAGTCCACTTGCTTGACATTGATATCTTTTATATATTTCATATATTCTGTAAAGGATAACACAATTGCATGTTGCTTTTGATTCATTATTTTGAATATAAAGGGTAAGGAGTTGTAAATGTTGGTGATAAACTGACGATCAAAAGAAATGTCAAAAGGAACAATCTAACCCACAGGCGGTCAGAACTACTCGCATACTGTGGATTTATTGTTCAAGGAGAAATTTAACGTATCGAATCTGTTCATGTTTCTATTAAATCATGAATTTAAGAAATCCCCGCTTTGGTATGTCCTCTAATAAGACGCGAAAGTGGCGTGAAAAAAGGTTTGTGAAATCATATTTGTGTAAGACATCGGCAATCAGTTCGAATGTTTCATCTATGTTTTAACTAATAAACATTTGTCGTCGATACTTACTTAAATGCAAAGATTCCTGTTGAAAAACCCATTTTGAATTTTCGATTTGAGCACAGTATAATTCTTGAGCCCTTGAGCCTATTCATTTTGGTAACGATTTTATATTTTAAGATAAAGTATCAAATATAATTTTAGCAAGTATACATGAACTAAATAAACTAATACTTGAAGTACTTTAAAATATGACCCTTGTATTTGTGGTTTGATTTACAAAGTTTATAACTTATCACTGAGATGTTTTGACACCGTTAGCGTGCATGTAATTACTTTCTGTATGAGCCCTATGGCCCACAACACTACAGGATGAATGGAGAGCAATACCACAGGAAAGGATTCGTCGTCTGATCCGTTCTGTTCCGAGGAGGTGCAAAGCTGTGATTACAGCTCGTGGTGCTCATACTAGATACTGAAGAAAGCGCCCCCTGGTTTCCGTCGTTTGTATGATTAAGACCTATGAGAATGAGGCCTTACACTACACATACATGTGTTTCACCATGTAAAATTTCATTGTGTTATCTTTGATAATCTATGTATATATAATGACAGGTTAAAGACTGATATAAACACTGCATAAAATCAGGGGTTGCGTTTCTTTTTTGAGAGAGTTTAGATTTAAAAGGTTGTTTGTCAGTATGAAACAAGTGTTGTTAAATTGACGGATGAAGCGGCGAGTGCACGTGCAAAACATCCGCAATTGTCAATTTCATCCTTCATCGAGAATGAATTGCAATACACGTGTAGCGTGGCCTTAGGTTATGTCCTATATCCGATGAGCAGCCACCGGAAATTGTTTCCTTTCATTGTTAAATGTGGGAAATATATGTTAAATGTGTTCTTGTCGATAAAAATTAAATCAAATATTTCCAATAAAGTTGATACTATATAGGAACTATAACACTAAGCCATAGAGAATCTCACCCAAGTTTCTTCTGATATTAAATATATCAACACAAGTTGATAAAAGTAACAAATATCCGAGGCTTGCCAAGGATATTTTACTTTTATCAGCGAGTGTTGATATATTTGATATCAGAAGACACGAGGGTGAGATTCTATTTATCATCCAAAATCATTTATCATCACATTTGCATGAAAAATGTTCAACTTTGAGCACTGCATAGCCCTAAAACTCCTAAACCAGTGATGTCATAGCATTGTGACGTCATGGTGTTTATGACGTCATAGCATTGTGGTGTCATTGTGTTTATGACGTCATAACATTGTGACATCATTACTGATGATGCAAAAGGTTTGTGATGTCATGACCCTTCTGATGACAGGGCATTGTTCAAAATCTACTGTCAAAGCGATATCTCCTGTGGGACCGAGTTTTGGATGATAAAATAACTTACGAGTGACGGGGAATGACAGATTATCTTTCCCGAGTTATATTAATTTCGTAATTCTCGAGCCTTGGCGAGAGAATTTCACAGTTAATATAACGACGTCACAGTGCTTACGGCGACGTCATAGGAATTTCAGTTTGCGCCGGTTTGTATTTTGTTACCGTAGGACTTCGACAGTCACTTCAAATCAATATACAACTTGAAAAGATGGCTAGATAAAAAGTAAAAACGAAACTTTTCAAACATGCCTGAACACTTCGTCTCACAGAAAACGTCAGTCCTCTGTGGAAAGCAGGTGGTATCTGTCTCCATTCGGTCATCAATGCAGCAATACGTTGTTGACATGTGTGTGGTTGGTGTCGACTTTGACGGATCCTTCGATCGATGTAATCCCAGAGGTGCTCGATGGGATTCATATCGGGCGATCTGGCAGGCCAAGGCAAAACGGGTACTGTAGCGTCACTACATGAGGACGAGCATTGTCCTGTTGAAAAAGGGTGATTGGGTGGCGTTATAAGAATGGCTGTAGGAGCTAACTGTAGGACCCTGTCAATGTACCTCTGCGCCGTTATATTGCCGTCAATGACAATGAGGTCGCTGGTTGCGTTGCCGCGCATCCCACCCCTGACTATGACGCTGCCTCCACCGAAAGGGATAACTTCCTGTACGCAGCAGCGTGCCTCCCTCTCACCCCGGCGACGGTAGACCCTCCTTCTACCGTCTGCTACGTGCATCTGGAACCGACTTTCGTCGGAAAATAACACTCTCTGCCAGTTTTGGTTCTACAAATGTCAAACTTTTCTGGCCTAAGCAACCCTGTTTTGTCTATGTCGGCGCGTCAACAGCATTGCTCGCATCGGCCGATATGACCTCAGTCCATGTTGTTGGAGCCTTCTTCTCACCGTCTGGGGACTGATTCGGTGTCCAAGTACAGTAGAAGTGGCGGCTTGAAAGCGGTTCCTGAGATGCAGTTGAAGCAGGTACTGGTCTTCATTTGGGGTTGTCACTGGCGGCCTGCCGCTTCTAGCTCGGTCTCGAGTCGATCCAGTCTGTTGTAGACGTCCACGCAGCCTAGGAATGATGAGACGATGACATCCGAATGCGGCAGCGACTTCTCCATCAGTGGACCCAGTCTGCAGCATTCCAATCGCTCTTTCCCACTCTTCAGTTGTTAATTTCGACATTATTGTAATCGAATTATGGTGTGAATTAATGAATACAGGGGCCTTTTGTACCAGTTACCAACTGATTTCACGTGCATTTCATGCGTGCTAAAAATTATATTGCAAAGTTTTGGTGACATGATCCTTCTGATGAAAACCAAAATGTTTAAGAAGTTCACTATTTAGAAAGATTAAGAAACAAATCTAGTCCGTAAACATGTGCCAAAGCTTCCTAAAACAGTCGAAGCACATTTTTAACAAAACCTATTTCCTCGAGTCTCATGGTTCTGTTTAAAATAGAAAAATAACAAATTTCATTATAACATCATTTTCAGACAAAATAACGAATAAATATTTCCAAAAACATAACTAATTTCCCTTTATATGAATGTGCATTAATTATCAAAGAAAACAAAGTCAGTTTGGTTAATTTTTACAATGTTCTCTTAAGTTATTGCATGATCGGAAATAGGACAATTGACCCCACCCATGATGAACTGGCGATAACTTATTTACCATTAAAGTTACAGGTCTGCTATTTTAGCACAAAACACTAAACTGATGGAGTGTTACAACACACCAAAGCAAATTCCTCTGAACACATCACTTTTTATGATATTCAAATTCAAAGAGGTGTAACACTTCTTTTGGCGTTCAGTTTAGATTTAAGTTTAATTTTGTATAACACTTCTCAAGTGATAATTAGCCGTGCGTAGGCATTTTAGGAGTAAAGCAACGGCAAACGCGTATGAATTTGGAGATTGACTCCTTGTGAAATCCTTTATAGACAAAACCTATTTTCAAGAATCTTAGTTTTTACCATATAAAATTATATGGGTAATATAAACAATAACCAACTCGTGACGGGGAATGACAGATTATCTTTCCCGAGTTATATTAATTTCATAATTCTCGAGCCTTGGTGAGAGCATTACACAGTTAATATAACGAGGCAATCACACGACAATTTCTATACTTTCGGACTCATCAAACATCATTTGCATCGCCACATGTGCAAATTGGCAGATAGCAACAACATGGAATACATTGAACATGTTTAGATTTAGAATCAGGGAAAACAACTTGTTAGTCGAATATAAGTTTGAAAGATGAATGAAATAGTTCCGGCACAACGTTTAATTTGATTGGTTTACAACAACCAATCAAAAGACAGGAAAAGGTGTAACTCCCTAGGGACTTACAGGAAAATACTAACCTCTGTCCGTCTTCCCATATGGGTAACATAAACTCTTATTCAACGGCTGTACTACACAGACTGTGTAGTATATCCTGGTTATTGTATGAAAGAGTGATGCAGGATGTAGATCATCGGGCGAGATATGCATTTACAAGAAATTCATATTCACCCTTGCGACAACTCGACGGGTAAGTTGTGACTCTATCAGCGCCCCCTGTAGCACAAACAGAATTACGTCCCTTGCGTCAGTCCAACTCGAACTCGAAGAGAAATTTAATTTCTAATTAATCCCTTAGTTGCGTTGTGACAACATTCATAAAAACGATGCGTGAATATAGGTCACCAAAATAAGGCTGTATCTCTCAGTTTCTATTTAGACATCGCATCGTGTTATTGCAGTTTTGTGTGCTCAAATGAAATATATCCTCTCTTTTGATTGGCCTACACCATAGCTCAATAATCGCAAGGGTGACTATGAATTTCTTGTAAATGCTTATCTCGCCCGATGCGTGCGGAAGATGGATGTAGATGTTCCTAGAGCTCTTGCTGTCCGCGTTAAATATTTCACAGAACTTGATTGTCTACTTCCTTCCTGAATTAGGTTGGTGATAATTCATTTATGAGGAATTGCAACGGATTTATTTCGGGAAAATGAACTATTTTATAAGTCAAATTAAGTTAAGTTATTATTCTTAAAATATTTTTTTTCGCATTTTGCTTAGTTTAGATTGTTAATTTTTTAGTCATTGTTCTATGTTCGAACAATTTTTATAATTTGAAAGTGTATTCTATATGTAGATGTTACGTACGCTGTCTGTATATGTGTGTCTATGGTATGCCAAGTAAGTCATGAGATGTGTTTGATTTTCGATTTTATTGTGCAATTTCTAGAAAATAAAAGTGGAAAATAAAACCTTTTTTCCCTAACAATATGATTAAAGATTAAAAACAAGAATAAATTTGTCATCCAAACGTACGGTAAATGTGGATGTTTTTGTTGTTATGGACCTTTTAATTAAGGTCAAAATGCCCGAGAAACCGTCAATAAATCAAAATTGGTTTAGAAACAATCGTATAGCAGAAATGAATTGTCAAATATTTGGTAATGCAGTGTTAAATCCTATCATTTCATAGCTGTATTTACCTTTCCTTCTTTTATATCAATATATCTGAATTTAATAAAATATCTTTTCAAACTTTGTTTCATCAATGTAAAAACGTGTATGATGTCAAATTGGAAGCTTATATATGTTTATCAGTTTTATGTTCGAAATTCGACGATAATCACGTTCTAACATCAACTTATAAAGGCCGTAGAGCTAACATCTAAAACCAATTTAAACCAACAGTTTTTATAAGTTCATTCTGGCAGTATTAACACATATTGATCTATGGAAATCTAGTTAGATTGTCGGGTAGACTACAGACCATTCTTCTAGGACATTGGCTGTGTCATTAATCACATTCTCAAGTTTGCTTTCTATTTTTCTCAATACTTTTGGGGGGTAAATTTTAACCTCATCAAATGCAACCATAAAGTACGCCCTAATTTAAGTTAAAACTTTATAGTTTAAGTTTAAATTGAAGGTAATCAATAAACATTGCAAAGGTCTGTCACAGTAACAAATCCTTCAAAGACAATGATTTCGAATAATACGAAACGAATCTTATGAGGAACATCCCTACATTTGACCTTCTCACAACGTTTCTCGATTACATTTTCCCGTTTCTTCAGGACAAGCATATTTCTTAGATTGGTTTCCGTTGGACGTGTCTTTCTTTTGCACGAAAGTCTAAATGCCTTCCATTATTAAGTAGTGTTAAAAAGAGATGTTACAATTTTCAAAATCGTCAAAAATCAATTACCGGATATAGTCAGATTTCTAGTATATCTGAAAAGGTTATATTATGAAGTATGCCCAATTTCAGAATGTCCTGCATTTAAGTTAAATTTTTTAAAGTATGGAATCAAAATTAAAACAAGTGTTGTCGATGTGATACACTTTATAACTCTACATTGATAAGTCATCGCGTCATTGCCGTAGGGGTTATCAAACAAGGAAGTTCTCAAAGTGTCTTCTTCGCAAACATGCATATGAAAGATAATGTTTCAGAATAGAAGAGGCAGATTAGTCTGTTTCAGTAGGGTTCAGAGTAATCTATCATGCGCTTAGCAGCATTAGTTAGGAACAGTACAAGTAGTTTAGAATTTCAAATCAACAGATTACGTTCATTAAGTTGAAATTTACGTTTAGTTAAACATTGATATAGTTGCTATAAGCTGTTGCTTCGACAGATTTTGCTGAAACCGATATCGAAGATGTACATGTATTATGGCATAAACAACTCACCATACATTGATGCAGACAATCACGAATGTTCGTAAAGCATGAGCCCGTGTATTTGGAGAGATCAACTTTTTAGAACTTCTATGGGATATTCTTGGTCGGTGTTTACGGAGCAGAAACCCTCCTGCTTTCTGTGGCAGAGTTGGATGAAGCACTGTATCGGAGTGGCAGCAGATTCCTTAACAAGTCATACATTGGCTGATACGTACCATGTCGAAGAGGGTTAATTAAGTCATCAATGCAAGGGTCATACACGCGCTATTGACTTACTACTGGTTAACACTATTCTTAAGACCTCAATGTTACTTTTTGAGACATTCTCATTCTGTTTTATCGACCGATGTAACAGCTAGGGCAATAGTTGTTCAAATCGCACAATTGCTGAAAGCAAATTGTTTGGAATTTAGTCTATAGAGTCAGTAACATGCAAAGCCATCCACTCAATGTTATCAATATTTTTTAGCCGCCACCCCTTACCACTGGATACCAATTAATACATCTCTATGATCAGGAATACATGTGAGTTACATGGTATTTGTTAAACTTAGTTAAATTCTGATGGCGCTCGTTTTGTTCTGAGTACATATCAATGAACATGCAAATGTTATCATTCAAGGTGATGTAGGAGTGACCAAAACAACTCTTAACCTTTACGGATTAAAAACACCGTTCTCCCATCGACTAAAAGTCAAACGTTTGGTAAAGTTGAAATCCGTCAAAACACGATCATTATGAGTGGACCATATGAGAACATGATCATTGCAAGTGGGGGCAATGGTAAAGTTAGACTCGGAATTGAAAGCACTCAACACAGTGAATCATATGAGAACATTAGCATTGCAAGTGGGGGCAATGTTAAAGGGACAATTATAATGAGACATAGGGATGACAGTGCTACTGATGACAACGGGAATCTTGAGCTTAACAGCGATGACGCTGGTGATGTCAACGAGAATGCTGAGGCTAACAGCGATGACGATGGTGATGGCAACGATAATGCTGAGACTAACAGCGTTGATGCTGGTGATGTCAACGAGAATGCTGAGGCTAACAGCGTTGATGCTGGTGATGGCAACGATAATGCTGAGACTAACAGCGTTGATGCTGGTGATGTCAACGAGAATGCTGAGGCTAACAGCGTTGATGCTGGTGATGTCAACAAGAATGCTGAGGCTAACAGCGTTGATGCTGGTGATGTCAACGAGAATGCTGAGGCTAACAGCGATGACGCTGGTGGTGAGAATGCTGAGGCTAACAGCGATGACGCTCAACAGATTGAGGCTGGAGCTGCAAAGATCCGATATTTACAACAGCATCACATGAAAGAACTTGAAAAACTTAAAAAAGATGTGAAATTGGACCTAGACACAACAAACATGATCATTCGTGGCAGAAAGAAAAAGATTGGTTCGGCATATAAAACCCTACGGAATTTGCTTAACAACATTGATCAGGAATCTTTGACTGTAAGAAAACCTTGGGTCTTCGACTTCCTGACCTCACAACTGGGCATGGAGCAACTAGCAAGGATAGAGGAAGATACAAAGACTGCAGTGGAGGTCGGAGAAGGACTGTACGCGTTTCTTCTGTATACTAGAGACAATTTGCTCGATTTTTAATGGGTGCTATATAAGTGTGTCATGAATTGATAAATCGAGACATTTGCTTTGATGCTCTGTAATCATCTTGAGCACTACTCGCACTTCCCTGAATGATTCCTGATTATACTCTTTACAATTTTCAGACTCTGGAAAAGGCGTCAGTGTAATGACTGGAGACATTACCAAGGGAAAGGTGGGATTGTTTTACATTTATTGACAAAGTAATCCATTATCTTGACCTAATCTGCAATTGATTTTGACTGTAACAAATTATTCCCTTCCTGATCATAAACAAACACCAAAAAACGATGTAATCATCCGCTCAGTCAAACGTATCAACGATAGCATTTGTAGAACAAACATGGGGAACACATTGGTTGAGACCGTCACCTTTTTGGCCATTAAAGCTCTCGTTTATGTTCAATCATCTAACGATATGGACTGGTTGTCCTGAATTATCTTGTGACTTGGATCAATGGAATGTCGGATACATCAAATTAAGTAAAGTTAAAGTGTATGTATCTTCCAGGTTCGTACAACTACCCGATAGCGTTCATTGGTTTCTTTCACTGCCGGCTGGTGACGGCTGGTTAAGTATCAAAGGCATTAAACCCTCATCTGTACTGTCACCCGGATAACATATTGCACACATGCGCATGCGTCATTAAATGTGCAGGTTAATTGTTGACAACGTGAGGGGAGAAATAGCGAGAGCAATAGATGACTGTAGGTGTTCACGGATAGATGTACTCCGGTGCAGCAGGATGGAAACTAGATTAATCGGTACTAATATAAGCAGGCGGACTGTCTTGTGGCGGTTCTTCGAAGCTGTAAAGATACAGATATATTCTTGAGACAGGAGGACAGTTGTTGCAGACGTAAGCGATAAGATGTGTCCAAACGGTATCTAGTATGATAACTTAACACTTTGCTGACATGTATCTGTCCCAAGGCTGATGTCCTCGTGCACACTGTAGGACCTTCCTCTAGATAACATATACACATAAATATACAGGAGGCATGAGTTGAGACTCAATGTGATAACATGTATCCATCCATATCAAGTGTTACTTCTTGACAGTATCTTACTACCATGTATCTGTCCCCAGGCTGACGTCCTCGTGAGTACTGTAGGACCTTCCTTGAAGCTCTGTGAAGGAGTCCTCTCGGGACAGATGCTCAGGGCGGGAGGACAGGAGCTGCAGACTCAATGTGACATGATGTGCCCGGATGGAGTCAAAGAGGGAGAGGTCATCAAAACCTTTGGAGGTCGACTAAGCTGCAAAGAAGTTTACCATTGCTGTCTGCCGAAATGGAATGGAAGCAATATTCAGGTTTCTACTTTAAATTGAAATTGTTTGTTAGTAGAACAATAGAAATGATGCTCTTAAAACCATGTAAATTGGTTCTCATTGATATGTCATTATAACGGTATAATGTAATTCTGCATTTATTGGAGGAAAAATCAAAGATACACGAGCATAAAACAGATTCATTTATAAATCTTTTCGCTTCGGTTTAAACATTTGTTTCACAAGAATAGGAATTGGTACGACTTTAATGAAGTATAATCACAAGTATAATTTTACGTTCATTCCAAGGACCTTGAAGATATTCTGTTTCACTGTCTGAACGATGCTGCGCGATCAGGACACAGGAGCATAACATTTCCAGATCTGGGAATTGGCCACTTGAAGTATCCGTCAGGCACGGTGGCTGGACTGATGGTGACAGGGATTAAGCCCCTACTTCAAAGATTCAAGAGTTTGGAGACTGTGACTGTTGTTCTCAATCCGGAAGACACCGAGACAATCACGGTAACCTGCCAATTCGTGACTTCTTTTGATAATTAAACTGATCGTACAGTAGGATGTGGTGTGCAAATGTTTCATATTCGAAATGACCACATTAAGTGATTTAGTTTGAAAAACGATACCGGCATTGTAAAAGGCCTTTTTCAAACAAGCAGGAAATGTTGCAAATATGTTTCACATTTACCTGAGTAGATTTGAGTTGAAAGACCTTTGTTGAAAGAGAATGACCATTGACCGAAAGTTCATTTTAAGCGAAACTTCGTGGTCAGTCATATATCAAAATAATGTTAAAATCGACTGAATGGGGATATTCAAAACCACGGGTATATTCGTTTCAGTTCGGTTCATTAAAATCTTTTAACTTATGAATTTGGATTTATTGAGATATATGTTTATGTTAAGGGGGCTTAAATTCCGACTCAATTGATTTAAAAATCCAGCAATCCATTTCATTTATTCATGCAGCGTTTTAATGCGGAACTTCAAAGAAGTGGTGAAGATACTGTGCTAGGTAAGATAAACTATATCTAGAATTCTCGCTTCTTGGTTATTAATTTTTTTAAGCGAAGAGTTTCAAACTTTTCTTCTTTCCCATCATCATAATATAATCGTTATTTAAGCCTTGTTGCAATTTGAAACCTTGTCTGGGACATTTTCTGACACGTTTTATTTGAACTTTAAAAACTTAACATAATAAGAGATACCTTTGGAAATGACACATTTTTCCTATGAAAGCGTTTCACTATGACCACAAATGGTCGCCAGACAGCAAGGCGCTAGTTATGCTAGTTGTAGAAAATAGAGCTAGAATCCTGCTCTACACATTCCTACAAACACGTCAAAATTCATCACTTAGAGTATAAATTAAGCATGGAAACGTTTTAAAACAATTTCTTTAACAAAATTACTGACCAATTTACAGTAGTTAATGTCATGCAAATGGTGCCTTACCCCGTAGGTATAGAATCGATTCCAACAATGAACCCATTTACAAAGTAATATCATCCGTTTGTTTTGATTAAAAACTTACCTTAAACTAGATTTGATTATCATCACAGGCATTCAGAAGTTGATGAAGTAATACAATTGAAGATAGTGTTATGGATACCAACTTCATTATTTGTCTCACATAAAACAATTCCTTGATAATTGCCCATGGTCGTGTGTTTGATGATCTTCATATGAACTATGTTATTGATAACACATGGTTCACGGGCATTATCAATTATAAAGGATGTTTGCCCGCGGGATTTTCCCACGGGCAAATCACGAGGGCAAACATCATTTATTATTGATAATGCCCACGAACTATGTGTTATCTATTCTATAAACCGCCAACTAGTTATACTAACATTGACATGACTAATAACGTGAAAATTACTGAGGCGGCTGTAAAATATTTTATAAAAAAAACTAAAACCTTTGTTATAAGAGTTCCTAAAAAACGATGTATGTCAGCGCTGTCATAGTAGCTCAGTGGTCAGAGCGTTGGGTTTAACGTTCGGCAGTGTAAACTCTGCGGGTTCGAGACGGCATATCGCCAAAACATTTACAGTGTCAAAAATAGATTTGTGGTATTTTCAAAAGTGATAGTCAGTTGACACTTTGACTTTAACAAGAATCATAAATTACATCTTTCCAAAATAATTATTTGAATAGGCATATATCATAATAATAACTTGCCTTGCAGGGCGATTATCTTGATAATAACCTGCATCCGAGGGACATTACTCGAATAAGTCCCTTGCCGTAAGGTCAGAACGAAATTAAAATATATAAAGACCTCAAAGAACAATGGATTGACGTCACTAAAGGTTTATAATTAAGAGATAATTCATAATCCAGGTTATCATTTGCAATTGGAAGTTAATAATATAGTCTTGCATCAAAAAGAAATTTCAATGGTGATTCTTGTAACTTCTGTGAGAGAAATTCTAGAAGTTGGAATGACAATAATGCAGAGGAATATATGGATAACAACTTCTTTGTTCATTGTATTTTTGCGGGTGAGGGAGTTGATGTTTTTTATTATATAATTAGCAATGAAATATAGGGTTATACAGTGAAAATATAATCCATATTTTAAGAAAATCAGTAGAATCCATATTTTCAAAAGTAGGACAGAACCTATTACCTCCCCTTGAAACACGATTATCTCCCTTTGAGGAAATCGAACGCACGCCTCGCGTCACGGCGTTGTTAAGGATTGAAGAAAAACGACTCTTTACGATGTTTTCGGTATGTTATTGTTAACATTTTGCAGTGACAATGTATCCTTCGATATCGGAATACAACCAGGAGTTCATATCCTGTTGTTGTAGTTAATAATTGTTCATTTTATCGCCAAATAAATTTACGAAGCGAGAGATTTGACGCACCGACATAGCGCTTCCCTCACTGTATCCGTTCGCGTCAAAACTGACTTTCCAAAATAGATAAGAAGCCTTTGTTTCACCTAATTATAACCAAAAACAATGTCATATTGTAGATCTGATATCATTTAACAATCACACAATTATATATTTTTCGAAAAACTATTTCCGGTTAAATATCGCATTATTTCTATCGAATTTCTTTTTACCGAGAAATTATAAATGGAGTTGCTAGACTCTCATTCATCACAACAGGAAAAGTTTGCCTTTCGATGTCCGACAACTCTGTTTTATGATCTTTATATTTTATAATAAATAGACTATTTTATTGTTTTTGCCGAATATCATTTCCATCTCATCTCGTGAAGTGAGAAAGTGTCATTTTCACTCGTGGCTGCGCCACTCGTGAAAATATCACTTTCTCACTCCACTCGATGAGATAGAAATGATATTCGGCAAAAACAATGAAATAGTCTCTATGTATTGTCACGTCTCAAATTGAACATCGAAGTTGTCATCCATATAATATTATTCCTCTGCATTTTGTGATTCTTTTATCTGTGAAAATATAGTACACAATTCCTTTTTTCAAGTGAAAGTGACCGAAAACGAGATTGGGATAGGAGAGATGGTGATGAAGATAAAACAAGGGGACATAACCCTGGAGGACGCTGACTGTATCGTCAACAGTACGGACTCAAAACTCAAACTAACACAAGGTACCTATTTTTAGTGAAAATTCACACACTAGTCAGAACATTATTTGGTATACAAAGCATAGGATTATTGTGTTAAACACTTTAACGTTAAAAAAGCATATGAAGAATGTCATCTTGCAACTATGTATAGTTGTAAAAGTAGATTTATCACAACTTTCACCAGGGTTTAACAATAATTAACAAAATTTTGCATCTGACGGATACGCATTCGAATCAGGAGTAGTAGTCGAACCATCGAACGATAACGTATCCGGCAGGTAGAAGTTATAATTATACCTTTCAGAAAGATGATTGTAATAAAATGTTTATAAGCAACAACTGGCTATTGACCCACTTTAACAGATAACAATTACATGAGATAATGTATGCATGCAGGACCCCTATCAATGGCTATCAGGAAAGCTTGTGGGTCAGATCTACAGAAACAGTGCAAGCTGAGAGGTAAGTTAAAGAAACCTTATTTACAGGGGTATATAGCATCTTTTGTCTAAGTTTGGACATGTTGACGGGACCTCTAAGAGTTTATATTAATTTTCAGGAGTAAATTATTGTAGTTATATGTATAATGTACAAGGCATACATTCATGAGATTTTCCTTAAACTAGAAATTTATCAAAATATTTTCAACTACACTGTTATTGGTTATTTTATGTTTCAATATCATGATCTTTTCTCATGGATTACCCTGTTTTAGATCTAATTTATAACTGAGTTGACAGAAAGAAAGTATACCCCTCTTATTATGTTTGCGTGGCCAGTACTAGTGTTTGACATCCTGTTCTACATTGACAACAGGCATTTCATTCTTAGTAAAAAATACTTCTAAGTGGTTATTGGATATTTTTTGTTTTAATTTTATATCAATATTTTAACCAAAATTTACCTTGATAAAACAACAATTCCTCGACATATTCTACATGAAAATCACTCAACGTGCTTCATTCTTCACACATGTACAAACGTTTTAACATGGTTTGGATAATGTTAGTTATTGTTAAGTTTAATTTATGACACCTAAAATATATATCTTTTACGACATTATTGTTACTAACAGTTGGCGACATGAAGAAAAATGGAATTGCTGTCACAAGTGCACCAAACTTGAAGTCGAAGTACATCATTCACGCCTCATTTAATCATTTCCATGGGAACATCAAAGACATCGTGAAGAATTGTTTGATGACCGCAGAGCATCATCGGATGACCTCAGTAGCATTCCCTGCCCTAGGCACAGGTGAGTTGGTAAAACGTCTCTTGCTTTCAACATTATTTGACCTATAAATTTGGATTCATATTAACATCATCATTATTATGATTATCATTATAATTACAAGTATTGTTTTCAATGTTATCAATATTATTATAACATTACCATAAATATCATCATGGTCATCATTATCATCATCGTCGTTATTATCGTTATTATTATCATCATTATTCTGATGATCAACATCCTTATAATGTTCATCACCATAATTTTTGTTAGGCTAATCATCATTATTCTAATTATCATCATCATCATCATTATGATCACAAACATCGTTATTCTGATGATCAACATCGTTATTATGATCATCATCATTATAATGTTCATCATCATCATTATTATGATCATCACCATTATCACCTTCATCATCATCATTATCATCATCATCATTTTAATGTTCATCATCATCATTATAATGTTCATCATCATCATTATTATGATCGTTATCATCATTTTAATGTTCATCATCACCACCATCATCACCATCATCATCACCACCACCATCATCATCATTATCATCATCATTACCACCATCATCATCATCACCATCATCATCATCATCATCATCATCATCACCACGACCACCACCATCATCATCATCATCATCATCATCACCACCATCATCATCATCATCATCATCATTATCATTACCATCATCATCATCATCAACATCATCATCACCTTCATCATCATCATCATCACCATCACCATCACCATCATAATCATCATCATCATCATCACACAATCATCATCATCATAATCATTATCATCATCATCATCATCACCATCATCATCATCATCACCATGACACTAATATCGCTATATTTGTCGCTAGGTGCTGGCTTGGTACCGGTGGACCAGATGTGTAAGGCCCTGATAAGCACACTGAGGAACTGTCAAGGACAGACATCAAGCATTCAGGAAATCCGGGTCGTTATATATGAGGAACATAAACATCTGACTTTTCTCGATAAGTTGAGAGAAATTGTAGATAAAATAGAGAGCGAGAAATGTACGTCAATCATCAAATTAACAAATACTAACACCACCGAGATTGTTATTTGTTCTATCGGGAGTTTCTTCTCCCCAACATTTTCAATACCGTATTCGTCCTAATGAGCGCCCCCTCCCTAATTACAAATTTCCATATAACAGAGCGCAACCCCCCCCCCCCCCCCCTTCATACGTAAAATGGCCTAGCTCTTCTGCTTTTCCAATAGAGTCCAAAGACTCTGTATTAGTTTATCCAGGCCTGTGAATGTGTAGTTGCACTGAATTTCCACGATCGACCTACTTTCATTCTCGTTCAGAATCCCGACAAGTGCTAGTTTTGCTTGTCTATAACGTTAACATTTTTGATCATTCAGCACTAAACTGAAAAAGCCATGATGGTTGAAAGCGCTGGTTTTACTTATTTTGAAAAATAAAATACTTCAGTCGAAACTGTTGAAAAGACTTGTAAACAAGTCGAAATGCGACAAATCGAGTTATCATTAGAATGATGCCTCGTCTGAAATACTTAACGGGCGACCTTCTTCATCTTTTTTTATTTTATATAAAAATATTATTCTCTTTTTCTTCAAGCTTGGACCCGGTTAATGAGACCAAAGAGCGCTGTGTACAGGAAGACGCTCTATAGGCCGACCGATGATGAAATGAGAGACAGAAGCTCGTCCCTCTCGGTGAAGAAGGCGAGTTTATCCATTCAAGAATAATTATCATGTAGTAAAAAATATATATTTCTTACCTGTCATCAGAACCCCTCAGGACCAGCTGTATTATCTATAGTAGTAGACAAATCATAGATGGGTAAAATAGACGCAAAATTTTATCCCATTTATACTCATAGTACGTTTCTCTTCAAATATTTATCTTGAAAATATGTTCATATCTGACGTGCCGTCGTGAAAAATTATTATCCGATTCGCAAATATCACATTCCTATAAAGCGCGTATTAATAAAGATATATAAAAACGAAAGACTCTTCAGCAATCACCTAATGACATTCTCGAAAGAATTTTGGTAAAACATTAATATTGATTACTGGAGACAAAAACAAACTAGAAAGAAACTCAGTAATTGGTGTAACATAAATGAGCACCAATGTTTCGAGCATAAGATCGACGCTGACAAAGGGTTGTGGCCTTTGTCAGAAGAGCTTTAGAAGCAACTAGGTAAACCTTGCGTGTTCAGAGGAGTATACATGGAACGAAAGCGAAATCTTCGTGGTGCAATAATTTCTTTGAGGTGTATATTATCACTGTAGAGATGCGAAGAGCGAGACGGAGATTGGTTTGTTGTAGTTAGAATACATACGTATGAAGGATAAGAACGCCATGTTTTTCAATGCACAATGATATCAGTTTTTAAAATTCATATACTCGTGGTGAGGTCATTGCTTTTAGATAAAAGAATTTGAGAACTGATTTCACGTCTGATGTGAAGGCCGAAGGCTTAATGAAACATAGTAATAACGTGCCTTGGAAGAGCGGTCTCAATGTGCGAAAGATTTGGTATCAAACTCACCTCCACTCATCGTAACAATGCGTTCAATGAAAATAATATCCAAAGTAAATTTCTGACTTGATGATGACTTTAAAACTGTATATCACAGGCTGGTCAAAAAGCTGACTTTCTGGTTCTAAGAAAAGTTGACGGGAAAACAGAGGAGGCGGAAGTGAACATATTCTCTCCGAGTCCAGCAAGCAGGAAACGAGCCTTCGAGGAGATTCGGAAGCTGTGCGATAACTACATCATCGAGAAGACCTTCCTCAACATGAAACTGACCACGCTGAGCTCTTCAAAGGTGAGTGTTCACATACCAAGCTGGAGGTTCAGATACTTCGTTATGTCGTACACGTCACCGTACACTCCTCATATACAGCTGTCTGCGCAATGTTTGGTCACCTCTGTTCGTATCCGTGTGCAAATATTGTATAACATATCAAGTCTGTGGAGCAACTTAGCTTTGTGAAAACGAAACGAATAATGTTGAAGTTTCTGAGAAGTTTGTCTGACTTTACATTTAACCGTGACAGTTGCACTAGATTATTGAAGTGACGGAGAGGAGGATTTCGAAAACACTAATGATATTATACCCTCTAAAATATATTATAGGTGATCCAAGTGATTTCTTTTCTTTTGAATATAGAATCAATGTTGTCGTACCCAAAAATTGTCTGTGAGAGTCGATGTAGAATATTCCGATTATGATTCAAGGGAATTGGAATTTTGTAAATATGACCCCTGCTATATATTTCTTGTTGCCAAATATTTTCGGATTTTGCACAAGAAACCAACCATTCCCATTTATCAGTACAGGAATAGTTTTTTTACAAACGAACATTTGGTGATTCTATGATAGTCATGCTGAAAATGAAATCCAAATTACATTATGATATTTGCACTGAGACACGCTAGAAAGTTAACAAACTCGAGGTATGCAATTGTTAATAAATGATATTGGATCAACACTCGTTACCTTTTACTGCAGAGAGAATAGAGGCATCTCTAAATACAAATACATGACCAAAAGACATCACACGTTTCTTTATCATTATGGGAAAGTATCAAAGAGACAAAGACGATTAACTTAGGTATTCAACATTATTTTTGTTCATTTTTCTCCATGTTTTTAATCGATTGGTGTCTAATTTTGTAGATATTGAAATTGAAGAGCCTGCTCAAGGACATGCAGCTGAGGATTGTGCTGTACCAGGACGCGGGTAAAGTTCAAGTTGAGGGCTTGAGGAGTAAAGTCATCACTTTTGAATCATACTTGAATCACTTGATCAACTCTCTGCAGACATGAACATCAACACGGTCATCACTAGAAGCAGATGGACTCATTGATAGATTGACGGATGGGTGCATAAGGAGGAAACTACATTTATATCCCTTCACTCAAAACTTGGCTCATATTTCATATTTGCATCCTGGTCTATGTTAATTGTTTTGATATGCATTGTTTTGAATATTATGTAATTAGTTGTCATCACATTTCTGGAGAATTGTAATTATGCAAAACAAATTTCCCTTTTGGGACAATAAAGATTATCTTATGTTATCTTTTTTATCTTCTTTGCTGTAATCTATCGCTCTGTGAATGTATACACGATGTCTGCAATTGAGGATGTTATTGAATTGTACATATGACTGCACACTAGTAAAAATGCAGCTAAATGACGAGGCTTACTGCTTACTGTACTAGTTACAAATACATGTATGGCGAGATACATAAAGTGAGAAACCACTGCCTTATGACTTTACGAAAGAGTTTAATTTTGATATCATAATGTTACCACACCCGTTACAATAGGGTCAAGTCACGAAAATGTAAGCACACTGTCGCAAATTATAATAACATAGGACTAGAATAAATGAAAATTATGCAAATCTCTATTTCTATTTTTATCAAATTCTTGAATGATTTGATCGTTTGACACTTAATTACAAAGTCGTTTGATATAAATGACTTTAGATATATATCACTTAGTGTCCTTCCTGCAACCTCGTAGAAATAATATCATTATACATATAGTTTATTTTACTGATATTGTAAAAAAACGGCTTTCTTTCATGAATTTCCAAAAAGTTCAAAATGGCAGACTGGATATCAATGATATCGAACTTTATCACTACAACCCGTGATCCACAGATGATGTTGCCTACAGCTCTTCCCCTTGCCTAACACCAGCATCTATTATGATTTACTTCCATTCTTCATATCAGTTACAACGTAACATGGGTAGACATTACTAGACTTACTATTAGATTAAGTTTAGGAAATGTCCCTTTTAATGGTCACAGGTTTATCTTGATGTATTGAATTGATTTTGACAATAACTTCTTTAAGAGGTATTTAGAAGTTGGTAAGATGAATGAGAACAAGTTATATGGATTTACAACTTCTTTATTGCAAGAGTGCGACGTTTCGGTGTAGGTACTAACACCGTTTTCAAGCAAGTGATTTTAACAAGACTTTATCAGTATTAATGTTTCAATATATACATTCACAATATGTCCATAAATTCATGGATATATGAAATAAAGATACATCTGTAAATTTTTATTTTGTTTATTGATTAACTTGCAGTTTGGTGAATGCACAAGGCACGTTGGTGTATGTATCGACATTTCTCATTCGTAGTCGCTACTTACTTCCTGAAAGCTCATTGACAAAGTTCATAAACAATCACACACATGTTTTTCAAAATATTTGTAGTATTAATTTTAACAACAAATGTGTGCATGGGTACTTGTTCAAAGAGAGAGGTGCTACTAACATTCGGTTCAGTTTTCAAAAGTGTGTAGATGTTAAAGAAATTAGGATGCAGGAAGTTAAACATCAACTAACCTCGACCTTACCACTTCTCGATTTTCGTTAAAGATTTTTCCAAAAAATAAAAGCTGGACTAAATTTGTTTTAATTTGTTCAATAAACTCCTTTAGTTAGCCTTTCATTTAAGACAGCGTAATTATCGGCTGTGAAAAACCCACCTGGTTTAGGGGCAATAAAACTCGCTCGAATGTGACGTAATAAACAGACTATACAGAGTAACGCATCATTATTTCAACTGAAATACCGTCTAAATAATTGTTTAATTACCATTGATGTGGATATCTTTTTTACACCAAATGCTTAGTAGTGTTACATCGTCAAGTGATTTATCTAACTGAGTGGCAAACATTTTCTGAAAATCGTTAATTATTAGGTTTTTCTCCTTTGGTATTGTTACGATAGATGTATAGATAACGAGGCTGATTCTGGTTATGACGTCACAAAATTGGGGCGTGACCAGTCATGCATTCACTTGTTTGTTGTCAAATAGGCCTAAGCGGCCCATCAAAAGTGGCTTTCAAAAACGGCTTTCATTACCGAACTAAACATATTTGAGTAGCCACCTTTGATGCACAAGACAATATTTAATCAGACTTTCTCTATTCCAAAGAAAATAGTGAAATATGTTTGTGGTTATGTGAACTTGAAAAGAATGAAATATAATAATGCATTTTCGTGAATAAAGATGGTTTAAATGAACCGTATATAAAAAAAGTCGGCGTGTCTTGTTTTCGAGTATTCTCACTAATGTATTCTACATAACAGGTCTAATCATATATTTATAAAATACTTATTCCCTCAACAAATTAGGTCAAATTTGGAATATGTGTTTGTCACAACATATAAAAGGAATTCATTACTGCATTAAAAATAGATATCAATTTATTGATTTTGCATCTGTCAAATCAGTGATTCGAACCTTTGTGATTCAATCACCTAATTACGTGTCCGTATTCTGCCAAGAAAGACTCAAACAGACTTAATCAACTCATAAAATATATTCTGACTGCTTTAGATAAGTTTTAAACATTACGTTTGACTGATTGACGCGCGTCATTGTCCGGTTTTCGATCATAATCACGACTTCAAACCTTTCCGTTTCACAATAGAATGTTGATTAGCTTTAAACTTCTACTTTCCTTCAACAGTCGATACCTCTCGATCAGATGACGCTATGGTTAAGTTTAGTTAGCACTAGACCCAAGACGGAGTGGATCTTTAAGGGGCAGTAGCACGTTTTTAGGGGGAATATAGGGTGATGTCAGGAACATGAAAATTAATGGTTTCAATTGAAAGACAATGTATCTAAACTAAATACAGCAGTAATATTTCCAATATATAACGTTAAGTTTAGCCATGCGATTCCTTTTTCTTACAAAAAATTAATTAAAGGTGTTCACACAAAAATGGCCGCCAATGGATTTTGTGTAAATCTTCATTCTTCGTCCTCTGACAAGGGATGATTGGCTTGTGTCATGTGATTTTTGACACTGTCAAAATAATACATTTAGCATTCACTTACAATTATCAGTGAGAAATTCAAATTATAAAATTATCAAAAAACGTGCTACTGCCCCTTTAAAGTCTTATAGGTTTGATCAACAGGTTGCATAACCGGGAAGGAGCAGGCACCGTATCTTATAATATGATTGCAACGTACATGTATCAAACATTCAGTGGTTTTACTGTACTTTATTTGTATCGAGATCACTATGTATGTTGAATTTCACTTTGAAAGAACCTTGATTTAGAACTGATTTACTTAAACGTAGTATATGGTTGACGTTACTCATGTTAACAGTGGTCATTAGGGGTGTCAGCTTTAAAGATCCTTTTTCATAATAAAGAGTCTACTCTAGTAAAAGAGTCAATTAAATATCCGAATATGATGATAAAACACCTGAAACAACCTTCCTCCATTTTCAATTAAAAAAACTTGGTGTTTACTTTTGCGACTTCACTTGTAAAATGTATTTTCTTAAAAAGAGTAAATTCCTTTTGTTATGATCCTATCACGTCGACTAGATTTGAATCTGAAAGTCATACTAAACTACCGTGCATTGTTTCAGTGTAATATAGTTTGAAAGACTTGCACGAAACATGACAACCACTAAACTACGGTATTATATTAAGATATTATCTGTTCTCCAAACAACACAAACATGATTTTAACGTCTTTAAACGGGTTATTCCCATCTACCCAGCCCTGCGTTAATTAATCCTATCTATTAGGGATTAGGATTAGGCTGGCTAGCCTCGGTGAAGGGGGAGAAAGTTACCTGCGAATTTATATCCATGTAATTTTAAATCCAGGAGAAAAATGTATGTAGACAGTGAAGTAAACTTTACCAGTGACGAATTGGTATTTATTTCAAAGCCATTTTCATTTGAAGTACATGGATACTTTTATTTATATTTTGTTACAGCTAGTGTGTTGTTGCTTAATAATAGACTACTTTAAACAAAATTACGAATTTTTTTATTTTTGCATTTGATAACAGTTCAATCAAAGTAGCATTGAAGGCAATTAGTTTTGACAGGTGAACTGTTAATCATCCCGGTATGATTGCACTCAGTCGTGAGTGTATACAAATGTATAAAATAAAAAATTTAGTTATATTAATAGTGTTTTCATGGGTTAACCCTTTTTCATAGGTATCAAATTTGACCCAGCACCTGTTGTTTTAAGGGATTATACCGCTTGATTGGTTCAATTACCCTAGATAATAGGGCTGGGTGGATGGGAATATTGCCTTTAAACAGTCAGAATTCACACATACAAAGTAGCTAAAGTGGAGTTCAATATCTCGTTTGGGCACCTTAGGCACCAATGCTTCCAATAATCTCATTGACCATAATTAATATGTTGTAATTGTTTATTTGGCATAATATTCTTTCTTTTGCACGGTAGTTTAAATGATTTATGATATTTTTAAGGATGCGCGGTATTGTCGATATATCGGTATATTGCAATACAGGAAGAACGTGATACGAATCGGTACATCCTTTTGAAAATATCCAATATATCGAACATTTTAAAACGAACTTTTTCCATCTAGAAATGCAAAAAAACACAACCATATAAAACATGATTGACAGAAAGTTCTTTACAACGTGTGAAGTCGTGTTGTTAAAATAGCTCAAATATGTATACTGATCAAAAACAGTGATTGAACAAAATTATCTTTCCAAAACGGCTCATAGCTGAGCAATGATGATCGTTCTTAACACTCAAATTTACAAGATAGCATGCACATGATTGAAGTAAAGAAGTGCCAATATATTGCAATACGCTTTTTTGTATCGTAATATATTACAATACAGAAATAAGGAACGATACCCATCCTTAATATTTGTATTCGAAAACATTTAAATGCATTCCTATCATCTAAACCAGTAAAATACGACTATAACGCCGTTCATATTCTACCAGTACTGATACGCTGGTATGTCAAATACAGATCGTAAATCAGATTGAAGTCTTGTACTTAATCCAGCTTGAACCCCATGATAAAAAGTTGCTTGTACAGAGGTATTGTATTCCATAATCAGCTAGTTATAATAAGGATCGCGTGACGTACATTGAAAGCAAACGGCAGTCATGGAAGTGAGAGATCTAAAACAATGATTATTCTGAAAGTGAAAGCCTTTCTCTGTTGTCTATTATGACAGGACAGTCACTAAGAAGATAATAAGGCCGGTATCAGGTATTGTCTGTAGTTGTCTATAGATGGGGGATTACACTCCTGCCTCTTGTCCCCCTCGCTGTATACTGACAAACCCCTACAGTTCGTGTACAAGGGATTGACGGAGGTTTATTAACTCCCGTCTTGGTGTATTGAATTCATGTTTACAGGTCCTGTGTGTAACCCTGTGTAAAGGTTCTTTTCTGTACTGTCAGTGTATAACATGGGCTTCAAGGACCAGGAGCGCCATAATTGAGATGTCAAACTCATGAAATGTATTCTAGGAAGGTACTGGATCTGCATAACCTCTTTCATCTGTGATAGTGATGGTGAGTCAAAGAGATTTATACGATTGTTTTAAACGGACTTTATGAACGTCATTCACGTATTGGAACTAAACTGATTGGTAGCTATGAAAAAATATCCAAGTGACGTCAAACGAGTGCTGTGAAGAAATGATATGTTAACTAATCGCATATGCTATGTTGTCGTGAAGTGAAATAAATAAAAACATACTGGGAGAATAACAGAAACGTGATTAAATGAAGACGAATCCTGAACTCCTGAAACAACGTTGGACCCAAAACGACTCCAAAACTTAGCATTTGGTCATTACAAAACCGACATATAAACCAAAAGGACTTGCTGTGACTCAAAAACCCAACATGGGGTCATTGTAAAACCGAGATAGTCCAAATAACTTGTTGTGAATGACATTCTTACATACTCGGTCGTCACTCCTGTGTTCAACATGCTCGTACAGATGACACCCTGTGTTGAACACGAGTACCGACTGATTCAGGCGTGAGCCTCATATCATTACATTGTTCACTCCATGTTGTAGCAGTACGTTTTGTTATTCTCTGGCCAGTAACACGCATGATCATCTTTCTTCCTAAACTTGTTCTAATGACGAGGTCAATGTTTGACACTGAAATCTCTCAGGCTTGAACGTTTTAAGGTCAGTATACTTACTCTGCTGGATATTTTACACTCTAGAATATACAGGTGCTATTCAGAAAGCACATTAGTAAACTGTGAATTGATATAGCTAGGCGATTGCCATTAGTAATAATTGACGATGCCTAATGGCAAAAATATATCAAGAATATTATGTCTCGACAAATGGAAGGAAATGGAATCATTTATGAACAAAGAATGCATACATATTATTTCCCTTCAACTATAGATGAATGGAGAAAGAACATATCATAGTATGCGTGCTGTGTAATGGATTGGATATAACTTTATCACTGCTAAGTATATGTCAGTCACTCAACTTTCGAAGAAGTACTTTCAACATTGTAAATTCTATCAATTCACCAAAACTCTAAGAGCTTTGCAAATGTGTCCATGGAGAATGTTATCTTCATCCATTCCTCATTTATCTTTGTTCGTCTGAGGACGTGTTTATTAACGTTTTAATGGTGTTTACATTAAAATCAAGTACGATATACAGATATGAGGACAAACGAGAATATGTGATATGCCTTCAACGTTTCTAAACAACATGTTTGTACTACCGACATTATAAACACTGCAAAGAATTCATGGAATTAATACGGGTTAATGGATATCAACTATCATCTAAACCAAGACTGTGTTATATGATCTTGCGACTAAGGAGAGGATTAAATCATGGATAATTGAATCGACGTCTTCAATATGACCCGCCATGTCAAGTTCAGCCAGAGGACTTCCAACAGTGATGACCTTAAATTACCCAGTATTAATATCAACAATAGGTAAGTCAGAACATCACCTTGCATCATCCCTGTGTTACATGTATATACAGCTTAAAGGAATCTTAGGAACATTTTTTAATTGTCCTGTTTTTACTTTTACACGTATATATTGGAACACGTTTAAATCATGTTTTATCATTGACTATCTAACTGACAAATTTGGATTAAACACTGAAGGAGAAAGAGTTTGCTCATAGAGCTTCGACGTCAGCAACACAGCTGGGGAATGAAAGATAGCATGCTGTCAGATGGTTCAACATGATGTAGTCGTGCCTGGAGTTTATTTTTTGGCTTTTGAAATGATATCATTGTAGTGAAAAGTTTAACAAAGACATTTTCTTAAAGATGTATGATGGAAAATCATATTATATGCCTCCTAAAAAATCATTAGCCCCATTTCAGTTATTCTTATGGGTATAAACAAAATTTAGTTAAACATAGTTAATTTTTGAGCTGCAACATTTAACGTTGCTGTTACTAACTGTGTGTTCTTGAAATTCATTTAATTATAAAGGGCATTAACTTCTCTCTGTGTGTCCCTATATAATATCTTTTGAATAATGCTTCACAAGTTTTCAAAGTTAACATAGATGAACAACAGAAAAAGAATAACATTATCTAATGCATTAATGCAACAACGTCATCTTTCGAAAAACGTCTTATCATGTATAGATTTACCATGAAAACTATTATAATATTAATTAATCAATATAAGTATAAACTTAACAACTTAACTTAATAACTGGATCGAAGCCTTTCTGATACATCCTACCTTTCCATCTGCACCTATATGTGTGTCCTAGTTGTTTACATCACGTAACGAGAACATACTTCTGCCAAAAATTCAATTTTAACATTAAGTTTCTACCGTTTTAGATCGTAATAGCGTGTCTTAGAAACGTAACGGAACGTTTACACAAGGTTTTATAATTGTCAGATTCTTAAATGTCACGTGTTCATAATAATATGTATTATTTCTTGTTGACAGACAAATTTCATAATTCCTATCTTAGTTGGAATCACGAAAACACTATGAAAATGTGTTTATGGCGTTACAGAAGAAATAAAGTCAGCCAAAAGTAATACGTACACATGTGCGCATTTGGAATTCCACTTCTTATATGACGTTATTTGAGTTAAGAATCAAATTATTTATAAAGGTGAATGTAGGAGCGAAAGGTGTAATGTGCGGAATTAAAGGGAATAATTAGTTTAATAACGAGACTGGATTTGATGTCTTACATTCTTGAAAAGCTAGTATGTAAATATCGTTGTAATTTAGATACATCGCTCGATGAAATAGTGATATTAAACCAGACTTGCATGTTCATTGTAAGCGTGCACCAGATATGTCAGGTTGAAAATGAATATAACAATTTCGGATCAGTCCCTCTTCCAAGATTACTTGATTTTATAACCGACCAATCAGATTCAAAACAATTAGAATATATGATACAATATATCAAGAAACTTGTTTTTGTATATTTTGGCTATTGAAATCAACATTTCCTTCATAAAGAATAACTCTACTCTGGAAGAGTAATTGATTAACACATGATACACCTGAGAAGAATATTGTAATGATGTACAATTAAGATCTTCATTGAATGAATTTGCGTTTTGACTTTGTCGACATTTGTTTTTGAATTTTTACCTAATTACTTATTTGAAATAAGCAATTAACAACCTTCTTTGTTAATTTCATATATAAATTTATGATATCGAGTCATCTTCTAAATATACAATTCTTATAGGAAACTTGGATCACATTTATATAATATTCTAGCTTATCAAACTAACGTCTATGCCACAAGTTCTTTATTCATTGACTCAAGTTATTTATTCCCATTCAGTGAACACACTATGTCGTGTATAACAATTGATCTCACTATGGGACATCCATTCATTGTTGAGGTTCTTTCTTCAAGTGGGTCCTCACAAGTTTGAAATCAAATCTAACGAAGTCAATAAGTATGTTTACCGTGTAGCCATATACCCTCTCGCTAAATAACAACGCTAAACCCGTACGTTTTTAAGCATAGCACGTCTATCCATAGACACCATCTGAAAACATATGGTTGCTATGGACGCCATATGGCCTCTGTAGGCCCTTATCAAGCAATCATAACAATTATAGAAAAGTGAAACCCACCTCAATGAACAATCTAATCCCCATAGCGAGTCTATGCTTGGGGAAGCATATCAACCTCAGAGGAGGTATGCGTAGGGTTGAAGCCTGGTTTAATGTGTGATCGATGTCGGTTTTTCGTCAAGTACAAATTAAAATATTATAACGGTAACCTACTTTACTAAGATACATTAGAGAAGAAGAAGGTTACGTTTTATACCTCACGAGGCCTTATGAAGGAGAAACAGACGATGCTCAAGGAAAACACCGTTTTGTGAAATAGAAGATTTATCATAAAAGAGACGTAATAAGTTAGAACATAATTCATGCATCTAACGAACATATATTTTATGAAATACGTAAAACAGAATGATACATAAACAATTATCGTTATACACGGGGATTCTAGTAATAGGAATATAAGGAAAACAATTGTAATTCTAGTAACAGGAATATAGGAGAACATGGGGATTCTAGTAAAATGAATATAAGAGAGCATGATTCTACATGGGGGGGGGGGGGGATGGGGGGGTCATATGACAGGAATATAAGAGAACATGGGGTTTCTAGTAACAGGAATATAAGAGAACATGGGGAGACGAGTTTAGTATTAACATTTACATGAACTGTAATTATCAGATAAATTAAACGTTTAACGAACTCCTTTCTATGTCAAACTGTTCCTTATGATATTAATAAAACATTCGTGTTCAATGTGCTCTGTCAATGTCTGTATTGATTTCCTATACACAATTAAAAAAATAGCGACATCGTTATGCAATTAAGGGAGAAACACGATACTACAAACCGCAGTGCTAGTGGCTCCATGTTTCAGGTTGTTGTTCTGTTTGCTTGACAATACATTATCAATATTTGATTTAAGGCAGTGTGCTGCCGCACATGGCTGTTTCCTAATATTTTGTCACATCAAATCAACTTAATTCCAACCATACAAAACAGTATCTTATGAGTAATTATGAACAACAGTGTTTAACAAGAGTATATTTGATGCAGAACCCTGCTTGCAAAACTCAACTAAATGACAAATATTTAGTTTAAGGCTGCACAAGAACGTTAATTATCCTTAAAACGGTAATTTTTTGGTTTGCACTTTGCAGGTTTAGAACACCATAACCGACATGACTGTACATAAATACGCGTTTGTTCCCGAGCATACACATAATGTGTCACATAGTATTTAGAATCACTGATTGGTATGTTAAACGGACATGCGTAGACACAACTTTGGCAATAAACCTACTGTATTTACGGAATCTGAACTCACTGTGGAGGAACTCGCTTGTTTTGTGCTTACCCAAGAGAACAGGTCCCTTAACTACTATATGAAACTTAATCACATGGCACATTGTGTTCCCCACTCTATGGGCTATAAATCTGTATTACAAAGGAAACCTTGTGTTTATTTACGGTCGTCGAGTTACCACTGACTGCTCACACTGAAACTGCATTCAGCAACTTGGAAATCTGATATTTCGTTTTTTATTTATTTTCTGTCCCCTTAAAAGAATTAATTCAAACAGCAACGAACAACAAAAAGCATTATGACAGGCATCATCGTGGTTTCTAACGGTAGTGTGCCCTCTTGAAGCTCCCGCATGCCTTTGGAGCAAGACCGAAACGTTCTACTGTAACAATAGATATAGCCATTGTTAGAATAACAGTAACCGGTATTAATGTTGATCTGTCGAGAGAATGGAAAGTAAATCCTTCTGTTGAATATATCAAGAATGCAGTGACCCTTGACGACAGTGAAGAAAAGGGTTAAGGTTTTGTCTCAACTGTAAAAGCATTTATAGTGTGTAGTGACTTGAGGATGGTTGATCTATTCCATTTGGACCTGGAGACCTATCTTCCGTATGTACAAGGTGATATTAAGTAAGTATTCTCATAATATATATATGAACTAAATAAATATATGTATGAATCTGTCTTTTTGTCATACAGCATTGAATATTGGTGTTCAATTATAGCAATAAGATACACTCGTACGGTTCTTAAGGAATAATAATTAAAGGTGTATCAATTTATTTTATGATTGAAACATGATTGATTTGATAATTCTTTGAAATATTGTTATTCTACTTACTAGTTTTATTGACGTTTTATATACCTAAAATATACAAAGTAACTAATATTATTATTGGGTAAAATTTAAAAGCACTTTAATATGTGAAAGTAACATAAAATAGTGATGTTTATCGTCGATCAATATGCTGTTGTTCAATAAAGAAACATCGTTATAGGAACACGTGTCGTTGTACTAGTGTACATCATCTGCAGGTACATATAGTATACTACTGTATGTCATCATATCCATATGTCTCAAAATGTCGAATATAAAACAAGAATAAACAATTTGGAAACATAATACATGTAACAATAGACCGTCACGCTTGTAGACGATATACTGTAGGACCCCCCACGAGGGTAGTGGGAAGAAATGGTCTTTTGGTTTTGAAGCGAGCTCTTTGATAATACAGAAAAAAAAAAAATTCTGAGACAAAATCGACATTGTCTTTATGAACTACTGGGTCAAGGTAAAATCCAATAATACGAAGATGCCTCATTAGACTTATACTTAATCATTCAACGCTATAGTATTTTTACGATAGGTATATTTTTTTCTTATAGGTAAAACATTTTCAAGCATATATTGGATCATTTCAAATACATCACAAAATACCGTTGTATTCAATTCAACTTATCAACAGAAGCCGGGCGTTATAAAATATACCACGCTGCTATAAATAAAAAATCATCAAATGGGAAGAATGACCACTTCAGTAGCTATTCCTCTAGATTCAACGTTACATAGATCAGCAAAACAGATAAAACCTACGAACAATAGACAATCACCGTCATAAATGCGGCTGTGCTTCAAAACTGAAGTGTTCGCCGCACGTGCCGAAAATTAGTACAATGATATCAATGCATAGATAGCGTCACAATAAGAGTTGTTTATGTTTGTTTTTGTATGAGAAAATCACAATTTAAGATACAATTGATCATACGAATTATGATTATGATTTCACGTTGCAATTGCTACTTGAGCTATGATGACAGTCTGAAACAAATTTGATTTATGTAAACCGACAGTATACAAAGTGTAAAAGTGCATTGGTAGGTCGTCTATTTGAATATTGTTCGTAGTTACATACACATTTAATCAAAATGATACTCTTCTTTTGCCGCTTATGTTATGTTGGTCTTATTCCTTCAATATATCTATATAAATATTGTCTTTAAATAGTGTGCATTAATGCATCGATGTTACATCTATCTTTGCCTACAGCTGCATTGTGTTATTCTAACAATACACACACAAAAATAGGTCAAGTCGACCATTAGCTTATCCTGTTCCGACTACACATGCCGTTAACCAAATGACATCTCAGTTAACACTGCTGTATTAACTTGTCATACAGAAGCACAAATAAATGTAATTATAAGTTACAAGATCCATCATTTGTAACTCTATCTCATCACCATAATATAACGGGTATTGTTTTCTATAGTGGTATTTTATAGTAATACGTCTTATATGAAAGGGCATAGATATAAAATCGTCTAAAAAGAAAAGGATATCTGATTATTGGTACGCATATATATATATACCAGACCTAGAACCGGTTGTCTGACGTGCATCAATTACCCCTATGCGACCTATAAGAGAGGTTTTTTTTAGAAGGTGCAATGGTGATGTTGATAATATTTGTACATAATGAACATATGAACATATCGTCATCATCATAATCGTCGTCATCGTCATCATCGTCGTCATAGTTGTAGACACATTGCTGTTCATTCTGGGATATAGGAATTGTACATTTTTCATATCAATGTTTTAGAAGTCTGTAGTTTCGTAGCTTATTCTTCCCTTTTTTAACCCTCAAACGGCAATAGTTTGTCTGTCCGAGTCCGATTACCGTTGATAAGTAGTGCATATAGGTTGACAGACATCAGAATCAGCCATGTGCTCGAATTTCCAAAAAAAAGACCTGATTTTAAAATGCCTTTACCTCTGTTTGTATTTACTCACCCATTGGAACATATACTTTTTATCCTACTACTCGTGTTATTAACACTTCCTATCGTAGGTTTACATACCTCTTACCAATTCCGAACTTTCGAGAATTCTGTCCCATTTTACCGTTGACAGCAACACTAAAAAGCATGTTTTCCAAGATCAGGGAGGAGTCTCAAAGGGTGCTCATAACATTGGAATATGTGTTTTCTCAAATTGCGACTCGGTAACGTAAAGCTGATTAAACAATGGTATCATAAAGGTTATTTAGGACATTCGGACTTTTGTCTACACATTTAAACTGGTATTTGAAAAGTCAGGTTCTCGTTATGTGGATGCATGTTGCTGATGATTTGGCAACGTCAAATCGCTCAGTGGTACTCAGTGGTCCACAACGGTTAAAGCTGCATCTGTTCATGTTGGTTGAATGTTGAACTACATGTCAACAGTGTCTACATGTCTTTATCTGTCAGGTTAAAAAGTCATCATTGTTACAGCATTGATCAACTGGATAAAGTAAACACTGTACATGATTTTCAGTCAAGGTACAAGAACGAAGAGGAATATACAATATATGGATGACAACTTATTCATTCATGGAAGTTGGAATGACAATGATATATATTTATTCATGATATGCGACGTTTCGACCCAGGTTCTTGTGTCGTTCTTAACTTCTATAGTCATGGTATACGACGTTTCGACACATGTTCTTGTGTTGTTCACAAGAACCTGTGTCGAAACGTCGCATATCATGAATAAAGTAGCTGTCATCAATAACTGCCTCTTCATTATTGTCATTTCAACTTCTATAATGCCTCTCAACGAAGTGACAATGTCGTCAGCGTATGATAACACGCCTGTGCTGTTTTCTCCAACACAAGGTATAGATCAAGTCTTTAGTATGCATATAAAAGCACGGTGTCAGTGTAGATCAAGTCTATATTATGCATATAAAGGGGCAGAGTAGGCACGGTCTCAGTGTAGATCAAGTCTATATTATGCATATAAAAGGGCAGAGTAGGCACGGTCTCAGTGTAGATCAAGTCTATATTATACATATAAAAGGGCAGAGTAGGCACGGTCTCAGTGTAGATCAAGTCTTTATTATGCATATAAAAGGGCAGAGTAGGCACGGTGTCAGTGTAGATCAAGTCTATATTATGCATATAAAAGGGCAGAGTAGGCACGGTGTCAGTGTAGATCAAGTCTTTATTATGCATATAAAAGGGCAGAGTAGGCACGGTCTCAGTGTAGATCAAGTCTATATTATGCATATAAAAGGGCAGAGTAGGCACGGTCTCAGTGTAGATCAAGTCTATATTATGCATATAAAAGGGCAGAGTAGGCACGGTCTCAGTGTAGATCAAGTCTATATTATGCATATAAAAGGGCAGAGCAGGCACGGTCTCAGTGTAGATCAAGTCTTTATTATGCATATAAAAGGGCAGAGTAGGCACGGTCTCAGTGTAGATCAAGTCTATATTATGCATATAAAAGGGCAGAGTAGGCACGGTCTCAGTGTAGATCAAGTCTATATTATGCATATAAAAGGGCAGAGTAGGCACGGTCTCAGTGTAGATCAAGTCTATATTATGCATATAAAAGGGCAGAGTAGGCACGGTCTCAGTGTAGATCAAGTCTATATTATGCATATAAAAGGGCAGAGTAGGCACGGTCTCAGTATAGATCAAGTCTATATTATGCATATAAAAGGGCAGAGTAGGCACGGTCTCAGTATAGATCAAGTCTATATTATGCATATAAAAGGGCAGAGTAGGCACGGTCTCAGTATAGATCAAGTCTATATTATGCATATAAAAGGGCAGAGTAGGCACGGTCTCAGTGTAGATCAAGTCTATATTATGCATATAAAAGGGCAGAGTAGGCACGGTCTCAGTGTAGATCAAGTCTATACTATGCATATAAAAGGGCAGAGTAGGCACGGTCTCAGTGTAGATCAAGTCTATATAATGCATATAAAAGGACAGAGTAGGCACGGTTTCACTGTAGATCAAGTCTATATTATGCATATAAAAGGACAGAGTAGGCACGGTCTCAGTGTAGATCAAGTCTATATTATGCATATAAAAGGACAGAGTAGGCACGGTTTCACTGTAGATCAAGTCTATATTATGCATATAAAAGAACAGAGTAGGCACGGTCTCAGTGTAGATCAAGTCTATATTATGCATATAAAAGGACAGAGTAGGCACGGTTTCAGTGTAGATCAAGTCTATATTATGCATATAAAAGGACAGAGTAGGCACGGTCTCAGTGTAGATCAAGTCTATATTATGCATATAAAAGGACAGAGTAGGCACGGTCTCAGTGTAGATCAAGTCTATATTATGCATATAAAAGGACAGAGTAGGCACGGTCTCAGTGTAGATCAAGTCTATATTATGCATATAAAAGGACAGAGTAGGCACGGTTTCAGTGTAGATCAAGTCTATATTATGCATATAAAAGGACAGAGTAGGCACGGTCTCAGTGTAGATCAAGTCTATATTATGCATATAAAAGGACAGAGTAGGCACGGTCTCAGTGTAGATCAAGTCTATATAATGCATATAAAAGGACAGAGTAGGCACGGTTTCAGTGTAGATCAAGTCTATATTATGCATATAAAAGGACAGAGTAGGCACGGTTTCAGTGTAGATCAAGTCTATATTATGCATATAAAAGGGCAGAGTAGGCACGGTCTCAGTGTAGATCAAGTCTATATTATGCATATAAAAGGACAGAGTAGGCACGGTTTCAGTGTAGATCAAGTCTATATTATGCATATAAAAGGACAGAGTAGGCACGGTTTCAGTGTGGCTAATTTGTTGACAAGAACGCAACTTCTGCCGGGTTAGCTTTTTTCTTTTCTTTTCTTTTCAAATGTCTGATCTACATTGTTTTTATTGAAGAAATATCGTCACCTTTGTCATATGCAATAACTCCGTGCCAAAAGTATAAATAACGCACGGAGTTTCAGGCTCAGGTTTTACAAGTAACTATACGTTGTTACTTATATTCACGGTTATCGAAATATTGTACTTATATCTACACATTTATACATAGTGCCAAATGAAACGATAAGATAGTACCAACAGAGTTAACCTTTTGCTATATATTGCTAGAGATTTTTGTTTGCTTATTATCATTTCGCTTGTTATCCAATAATTCAAAATTTGCGGAATGCGAAATAACAATGATGCAAAGACAATTTACTTGAAATTATATAGAACGGTTGCTTTGTAAAAGACGTTATATTTGGCCGTGCAATCAATATGAATGATTCGTATGAAGACCCAGTTAACATATGCATTAACCCTCATACTTTATTTTGATACTGATATTCATTTAAAATTATTGCTTTTTACTTCATGTTTATTTCGCATGCCAGTTTAATTAGGACACGTATTGACTTCATGTGGTGTTTACTATACAGTGAAGATGGTGGTTGTATTCATACGCTATAATGTAGCTGTATTCATTCGATCGTCTGTAGGTTTTTATCATAAAACCTTCCGTGAGAATATAACAAAGACTTGTTTTGGTCAAGCAAATTCAGGATTTCCATTAACCTTATCATTTTACCATTGTGTACTTTTGTAGCCTGTAAAGAAAAGAGGTTTTGTTACTGAAGGCTTACACTTGAAGATGTTTACGTGGAAATCTATGTTATTTTGATATTTATGAGATCTACATAAATGACAATTCCCTTGAGACTCCTTTGATTGTAAAGGTCTTTATTCCAAGTGTCATGGTCAGTTTAGCCTTACTAGCCCTTGAATGACCTGAAGGTATACAGTAAATGAATTGGATCTCCCTAGATACAGTATTTACGAAGATAATCGACACTCCCCATGACGTGCTTGAATATATAGTTTTTATACAAGGGTACACTCACCACAACCCCAGCGTTTACTCGAAATGACAACCTGTTTTAATATCTTCGATGTAGCCTAAAAACGTTTTCGAAATTCGCACAACATGTTTCCAAAATGAATTGCACATTCATGGACTAAAATGTCGTGAAGAAGAGCGATTTCAATGTTCAGTTTATTATAAGAAGTCGGGGTATGATCCTTTATTCACATAGTGGGTCTCAAACTTGATTATATACTCAATGAAAAAATAACGGACCACCCTGAAATTTGATATTAAAGTAATAGATAGACCAACGAAAACTAAAATATACTTCAATATTAGGTGCCTTTAAGCGTTTGTTGAGTATATACATGTATGAGGGTCCCGTTTTACATATTACTTAGGTAATTTTATGACACCAAAATATCCAAAGTGCTACAGGTATGTCAAGCGATGGTACTAAGGTTAACCTTAGTAGTAGTCTTTGTGGTCCGGCGCATCAGTCGCATATGTTTTGATCATATTAAGGAGTGTTGAGGAAGGCTAGACAATACAGTGTCGTGATATGGGACAATGTCACAGTGGCTTCGTCAGCCTTCCTGTCATGTAGGAGTTCTATACTATACACTGCTGACAAGATCTACCATTCACTTAGATGTCTATTGAGCTTGTAGATTTCCAAGATATTGCACGGTGGGATTGTGTTGGTTTATTTGATCTGGACCTTTAGGTTTACACTTTCACTTTTGTGGATATTTGACATGAAGAATTTACCTCTTCGTTGAGACTTAGTACACAGCTTGAATCAAATATTAGAGCAACTGGCCGGTGTCATTCATTTACAAATTGGATTATGTGTTGTGCGCGCGTAGTTTTTGTGATGGATTGTATTATCAATCATTTTAGATGGATAATCTGCTTCTTTTGAACGAATTCAAGTGTCGCCGTGACAACATTTGGATATGTTGTTGAAGCACTCACTGGATAACGAGAAAGAAGTAGATTTAACGAAGTTTTATATGACGTTGTCAGCAATGAAATAATTTTCACCGCACCAGACAGATAGAAAAGGAATATTTATAACATTTTGGTTATATAAGAGTAAAATGGCTGATTCCTTAACCTTACCTTATCTGGTCCCAACACAAGAAACACACTCGGGCAAAGGGAAAAGGTGAGGCACAAATATACATTAATAAATTTGTAATGTGATTTAAATTATATTTGCTATCTTATCTAATAGAGTTCATGTATACATATATACGCCTTATTTTGATTCTAATAACTAGTTATGACAATATAAAGTTTTCCTCAAAACCAATATCCTTTGATTTGAACAAATAGAGGTTATATCAAATACAATCGTCATAGGAGCTATATTTGGAATTTCAAACACATTTTGGGGACATATCAGTGAACAAATGTCATAAGAAGAACTACCAACGTTCTTTAGTGTATGTATTCCAAGTTAAAGTAAAGACATACACGAAATACCATGACCAATATTATTGTACAGCATGAAAACAATAATAGCAATTCAATAATTATGATTTTCAGTTAGTTATATATATGAATATTTCCATGCATATTTTTCAATTATTTTGTTTGTTATTTAAGTTTGAGTCTTCACGTATATTAATTTAACAAATGAATCTTGGTCTAATCTTATATTGTTTCTATGACGTAGAAAGCGTCGTATTGGTCGCCATGGTTACCATAAAGAGGAATCCTTTTCTTGGACAATTCTAGAAAGGTAGAAATTTGTTGAAACACTCAAAGGCACCGTAGCACGTAGCACTATTGTTGTTTTAATTTGCAAGTATCCTCATTGACAATTAGTTTATGCAAGATGTATTACGCCTTATACATCGCATTACTCAACAAGATTAGCCGTATTCGCAACTTAAGTTGTTACATGTAAAGCAAAACGTATGCGGTCACCACTTTTATAGCATTCAAAATGTGTAAATTGCTTTATCTTTATGTTTTCCCTTTCTTAAGATCTCGTTATTTCTCGTGCTTTTACACGTTATTACACGTGCTACAGTGCCTAAATAATGGTTCTAGGATTTGGGTGCATGTCCATGGGGAAATGATTTGCATTTATATTAAAGAGAAACTAGCAAATACTTTAATGGACAGTTTTATAATTGCGTGTCGTGACTTTAAGGGTTGCGGGCCGTTGTGCATACATTGGTTTGGAATTGTCATTTGTATCCATAACTTACTAAGTTTCTGACTGGGTGCATCTTTGTCACTAACAAATACTTGTGAACCTTTTGATATTACCATATACTTTGCACATTGCATGAGTTTTATTACTTGTATGCTTAAAACGTGGTGATTGGGATAACATATGTTGAATTTATAGATGTTCTAATCATGTGCTTTCATATTCAAAATTTACATTGATTGTATTTCTAGTATTAACTATCATTCAAAACACAACATTTAAACACTTTTAAACACTTTAAACGTTAATTATGAAAATAGAATAATTCTAACCAGAGACCTCTTATGAAATTCTAGTCAGTGCTATCAATATGCGAATGAATATTTAGAATGCATTAAAAAATTCAATGATAACATCAAAGTGTCGGTTTTAAGCTGTTCTGAAATGCTTTCACGCCACTCCTTAGGCAGTTCAGTTTCGTTCACCGTAGACTATTGTCGACGACAGTGGTTGTCAGTGGCAACTTCGTCGCATTACCAATTACACAGTGGGATACGCGTCATGATATAGCGATCTAAAAGTATTCACCAGATAGATGTCTGGCAGGTACAACGTTATACCATATAGAGTCATTGACAAGTGGCTTAGATCACATGATTCACATCGTTAGGTTACAAGATCAAGTACATAGTAAATGATTGTAGTTGAACTGAACGTGTGCTTTTGTTAGTAATAACGTTAATAGAGGTTAGAAAAAACTTCTTTGATAAGTATTCTTAACGTAACGATGTTGTAATGGACAATAGGGACGGTTCTTATTGATCAACGGTCTTGTTATGCAGTGAAAGCTACGTTTCGTCATAGCATCCAATGAAGCTTTCACGCAAATGAAAATGTCAAATATTTTCAAATGTTGAGGTTCCCCTGGTTTTTGTGTTCTATATGCTAAAGTTTGAAGTATCAAAGGTTCTATCAACACGAGCATTATGCTAGAGGTGACATTCATGCACCAACTTGAGTTAAACCATTTTTATGTATATTTATACCAAGCCTCTTCTGTGTTTTAAAACAGTATCCAAATAGATTACCACAGAGAATTATCAACATATGAATTTCAACGTTTCCCAAGTATGTATTCAAAGATCATGTGCGATTCAGTATCAATCATGCATATGAAAGAACCAACTTGATTGTAAATGTACAGTCAGGAACATGAATACCTTCACCTAATGAAACGAAATACCTTACTGAAGGACTCTACGATCGTATGTTAAGAGCTACTGGAACCAAATATTCAAAGATTTAATTCCATTCAAAACAAGGCAACCCTCACTCCCGATAAATAATTACCTCTTTGAGTAAGCACAGATATATATGTATATCATATGACCGAACTGTTTCATCTGTATGAAACCAAACACCATCTTTAAGGACTTAATCTAAATCCCCATACCTCGACTGCGTTCAAAGGGTCAGGTAATGGAAATTTGTGATTTTTGTCAAGCAGGTGTGAATGTAAGTAATCTAGTAAAGAATAATAAACAGTGTCGTGTGAAACTATAGGTTAGAAGGTTTCTCATGACTGACATAGAGGGTATGGGATCGAGGGCAGTGTTTCAAGTCATTTCGAATCAATATCTTTGGAAGAATGAGTGAGTTTTAATGGTTTTATCAATTTACAGTTATTGTTTTTTTCTTATATGTGTCTTTTCTTTTGACAATGAGTTAAACTTCTGCCAGTTTTCGTTCTAAGACTTCTAGATTATAAACGAAGATTCAATTATCTATTTGTGATCTTTACACTCTTTGGGGATTTGCGATCAATCTATGTATATATCTTTATATATTATATGTAAATATGCGTTATAGAAGCCGTGATCCTTTTTATTAGGGCGTTAATTTTAATGATTTCAACTAATGGAAGTTATGAATATTTGATTCTTTCTTTTTTAAGATAAGTCATAGACGATCATATGTGATTAACAAATTTTTAACTGTTTTCACCATTATTGATAGTTGGAAATGTAACTTACTTATTGTGTCAAGGTCTACTAATGCGTTTGATTTTGTCAATTTGACAATTAACACAAAAAATACAAGCATATAGAAAATCCGCACCATACAAATAAACCTTTTAAGTTCTGATCTTAAGGAACCTCATTCTTGTTTATGTAGTCAAACTGTGTTTTTTTGGAGATACTCACAAATTTAAGATTTTGAAATGGCTGAGTTTATACACAGTTGTTTCGCATATTACTTTAAATGAAAACAAACAAATCACAATTCGCAGCTTCGCTGGCCGTGGCTGTACGGTACAATGTGAAAGGATCAATTCAAGAAAGCCTCATTCATTATGAACTAATGGTGTGGAACAGGCGGACTTTGAAGGGGGTCTGGCGTTGTTATTGGAACATGGCACATGTACACATAGATCTCATCAATAAAATGTATAAGCTATTACTCAAACTTCATACACAAGTATAAGAGCCCCTCGAAGAGTTTCATGACAACCATTAATCATTTTGGTTTGATATGAACATGATTAACATATTTTGTGTTATTATTTAAAAAAAATTAATTTGTCACCTCTGAATTACAAATATATTTTGTTTCATGTATATTATTAGAAGCACGTCTTATTTACATGGATACTAGTTATATAACCTATCAAACACTATCATTCCAACAACTCTGTAAATAAACTATAAACTGTTTATCGTATACAGTGCTAAGTTTGATACAATCTGCAACTCTTTAGATGCGAGTGTTTTGTATGCAGATACAGAACTGATGCAAGATGCAAGCCTGATACAGATCCGAATAGAGGCAGGCTTTATCAAATGGCTTATTTATCATCACCTTTTGAGAAATCTTGAGACATAGATATTTAGAATGATTGAATGCAAAACTTCTTTCAAAGTAGGCCTCCTAGGTTGTAAGGTACATGTAAAAATTGAACTCATTCATGCAGAAACTTTAAACAGATAAATTGACAATAATATAAATAAAGTTTCAGACACTTTTCTAACATGCATCACTGGCAACTTTAAATTACCTTATAAGATCAATGGTGCTTAAGGAAGAAGTTGTTTTATATGTATCTTCTATGTTGACCTACTTAATTTGAAACACCACATTATAAATGATGGCCCTTTAACATGCAATGAGCTCACCTGTACCTTGACGCATCATCTCATGAATAAAGCTAACACACGTTGATTACCTTGTGCATTACCTGCATTGTGTACACTGTTGTCATAGGACGGTATACATACGGTTGAATTCGTCTCAGATGACCTGGTTTAGTATTCAAGCAGGGTAGTATGTACAGTCTATGTAGTAATGTATGATACCCAGGATGTATAAGTGTCCTTACCTTAACATGTACATGCATATTCAGTTTATGTTTTACCTTGAATATCGGATGGCAAATCTGCCATGCTAGATGAAAATTGTATTCATCAAATAGCACGTGATTACATATTTTGGATTCATGATAAATGTTCGATCCATTAGGGCGGAAGGCTTAATTTTGCATATCCATGAATTACGTTTTACCTTTAAAATGTTCAGTGATAATGTTTTAATGTTACTTTCGCCTACGATTATGAAAGTCAGCTAATAAAAGGTAATTTGTAGCTCCTCCAGGATACATGTAACGCTAATATATGAATATTCAATTTGATATACGTTATGAATATTATCGTTTAAGAATCCCGTAATCCTTAATTGCAAAGTACGCATGTTACCTTTGAAAAAACAAAACATTATTCCAAAACAGTTAAGACAGCATGTTTGCAATCAATGCACAATACGTGCTTCTGGTTGGGTTTCAAATTTAATCATCGTGTAAAGGTACGTAAAGGGTATATTTTGTTAGAACATTGAATCTTGAGAATCTTTCATAGCAATGTATCACTTTTTTTTAAAGTCGCAATACTTCATAATTCTAGAATTGCCGGAGGAAGTGACGTAACGGGTAGACATGGGCATTCAAGGGATCCATTTCCAACTCATAAACAAAACGGCCATGTGGCGTCAAGGGAAACACTTCCGGAGCAGCATTTGACCTATTACCACAACGAGGCTGGGTCACGTGTCAGAGCGGAAGCTCCTCCAAGACAGTACAAGAGGAGACTGCAATCTCTCCCCAGCCGCAAACCAAAAGGTAATCATATCAAATTAGATATCTGTCTTACGTATTTGCACACTAACGTTCATATTTCATCGACTTATAGGTAGTTTCTAGATTGTAGAATCTATTTTTTCTCATCTGAAGTTTATCTTTTCACGGTGGATGTTTGTACATATTTTATGCATTATTTGTTGCTTGATTAATGTATTTCCCTAGATCCAAGCAGAATTGCAAATCTATGTTTGATTACTTACGAAGTAGGTATAATCACAAAATTATTTCATTTCATTAGCATCAGCATTTTGAATTATTTTTTAAATTGTAGCCCATGGGCTTCTAAATGAGAGGGCTTGCTCCGATTTTAACAATGGTTCTTTCTACAAAATCTGAATTCTGATTGAAGATTAAACGTCCAAGACAGATTAAAAAATACACTTATACTTGTATATAACAAAACCTCACAGAACTTACTTAATGAATTGAATCTAAGGTTTATCATGCTGAGGTGATAAGGCTTCTTCTTTGTTTCTCGCTTTAGTTTTCATGTCTGTAAATTAACCACTGAGATTGCTTTGGTTTGCTCATGAGCTCTCCACGAATCTTCATTGCAAGAATCCAGGACAATACAATCTCATGTCAAGGGCACTGAATTTTCCAAGAACCAAATAAACGAGTGTTTGGTATTTGATAGGAACATAATGTTTCATCATCGTCTCAAACGTTTCAATATTGTGTTGACAAAACACCTTGCCTTGGGAAATGTTTGCGAACACCCGAGTACAAGATATTTCAACTAAAATTGCAAGCAATGTAACAGACAATTGTTCGGCAGCTGGATTTAGATATTATATTTTGTAGTATTTATTTACTTCCCCTTCTTCCACAAGCAGCAGCAGATGATTCCCCACGCCAAACCAACTCGGCACCCTCTAAGAAAGGGAACAAGGCATCTGTGGCGCCCTTACCTAAACTCAACAACTTGATGGCCAAACTTAGAACGTCCGAGAGAGAACAAACGTATGGTAGACATTGGACAAATGGTAATTGAAGATTTGAGGGTTATTGAAACCACCATACGGACCATTTAAATTTTCCAAATGTTGGCTATATGTCACTTTAAATATTGTTGGCTTACCCTGAGGGTTAAACAGTCTTGGATTTAAGCAGCATTCGTGACCATCTTGCAAAATAAGTATGATACTAAGAATAGATTGTATATGTTTGACTTAAATAAAACAAAATGTATTAACGTCATCTAAATAATCAATGCCATAACCGCCGTCTTGTTAGAAAGATATTCTGGTATCAGAACGGTATACTTGATAAGGCTTTGTCAAAGAGCCATTCCGAGAATTGCTTGGGGTTACATATGCCGAATGTTGCTATAAAGTATAGTTTTAAAGCAAAAACAGTGAACACTGACAAAATTAACTTCAAGGCTTTAGAAGTCGCGATTTTGATTGAAAACGTAAAAGATAATTAGTCAATAGTTATTTGTGAAACCTAACTAGACCACCTATTTAAGAGGTTAAGTATTTTATTGATTATATAATTAAATGTAGTACATGAGACGAGTGATCTCCAACTCTGTGTATAAGCCTATTTTAAGATTTTAAAAGAATTTTGTATAAAAAACATATTTGTCCTTTAGCTATAAACGTATTGATGTTTTGAATAAACGTTTTTACAAATGACAATTAGGTGCGTATCAAAGCTAAATAATTTGTCCTTTAAAGGGGCAGTAGCACGTTTTGGAAAATTTCATATTTTCAATTTCTCACTGATAATTGTACGTTAATGCTAAATGTATTTTTTTGATAGTGTTAAAAATCTCATTAGACAAACAAATCATCCATAGTCGGAGAACAAATCATAAAGTTACACATAAAGTCTATTGACGGCCATTTTTGTGTGAACACCTTTAATTCATTTGTGTAAGTTAAAGGAATCGCATGACTTTGCATTTTATAATTGATTTATTACTGATACATTTATTTTAAATACATTGTCTTTCAATTGGAACCATTTATTTTCATTTTCCTGACATCTCCTTGAAAAACGTGCTACTGCCACTTTAAATCACAGGGAGCTCTTTAACACAATACGACCAATAGTCGTTGCAAAGTAATGAACGATAAAATGCTTCACATCCTCAATGTTCATCATTACAATCTAAGGATGCGAAGTAGAATTAGAATAGAATCATCATCACTGTATCATTCTGCAACTTCAATCAGTAGTGAGTGTGTTTAGATGTGGACCATTTAACAACTTGACAATAACACATTTTATTTCTTGTTGAGTTCTTTTACTTAATGCTCTTTAAGTGAAGCATGTGCGTTTGGTTTTCTGATTCATGTGTTACAAAAGGCGGAAGCTGTTACAAATATGTACATTGCTTAATTTTGTGTTATGAAATGAATACACAATATTAAGAAGGATAAATAACTATAACTTTATTTTCTCGAAATAACTTCTCTATATAGTAGACATGTTTATTCAAAATGAATATTTGACTGAAATATGCATGGGTTATCATTTTCTAGAAACTGTCTTTTCGCTTTATTAAGTTGACAAAACCTGTATGGCTATTCCTTTCAGAACATGCCGGTGTCAGTACGAAAGGGCACGATGCTCAAAATCAACGGTGAGTAATACAAGCATAAACACATGTGTTTAATAACCCGGAATCGCTAGAAGATTGTATTTGATTTGAAAGGAAAGTGTCAAGTATGGAACGAGGGTTATAAAACATTATTTGGTTCTCGTTATTTTAAAGCGAGGTTCAAATGCAAACATATAATATTATCCAATTTAACAGATATAACGGTGTTCGTTTCTCAGTATATGATAAGGTCAATTACAATTGTTATGTTTCCATGTTAAGAGTTTACTTTCGTAGATTATCTTTATCTCTTGTGTTTCCATTACTTTAAGAGCAATATAATTTTGTGGTTATTGAAAACCCGTAAACTTCTATTCTATCAGATCTCAGAAGTTTGCTACCTCTTGGGCTCATGCGAGAGCTGAACAGGCGAATATCAGAAGGTATGTACTGAAAAATACAAAGAAAATTGATATCATTGAAATTTTTTTTAAACGTTATGTAAAGAAAAAGATACTTTAATAAACTGAAGAAACTATCACAATATTTCATTGAAGGAGACTGTAGTATCATACGAACAGGATTTATCCATTTAAGCGTCATTGAGGCATCAAATATACAATAGATTGTCTTGTTCAAAGCAGCTGTTAAATCATTTGGTTAGAATCTTCTATCCATTTTAAAGACATCATTAATTTCATCTCGGAGAGCTGTGAACAATCACTAAGTGAATGGATACTAACGCAACACTTACGTACTTTATCATTATATGATTATCATAACCTGGGCAGTCTCGTGACTGCAGACTGCGTTTAATGTGTTATTGTCTACGGCGACTTTTATTGCCTTCTCGTATGCAAGTTTGTGATCCCCCTCTAAACTGTATCTTTGTTCTACAGCAGGGATCACTACAGTGCGGAAGACAAGAAGAAACAAGAGAGCAAGAAGTCAGAAATCTCACAAGAACCTCACAATCCAGATGACAAGAGAAAGCAAGAAGCAGCAGCACATGACACAGGCACTAAAGAAAAGGACCACTTGAGGCGTAAAAACGAACAGACTCTGAGTCATATGTTTCATGCATCTGATAATAGAGAAAGCCATTCTCCTAACCATGACAACCACAGAAAGAAGAACGATTCTCCTTATCTATATTTGAAACTGAAAAATGACAAGGAAAAACGAAGCCGAGAGAAAAGAAGGAATTGGAACCCGAGTTACGTTGTTGAAAAGCCAGTTGTGATAAGTCCTCGCCGACAGGAAGCGGAACTGACTCATCATCCGGCGATAACGGAAAATGATGAGGTATACAAGGCGTATACCGGTGTGACAAAACGAGAACTAAGGCGAGGAGACGACAGTGTGAGCCGAGTGTTTTCCCAATACGGAGACGTGTACAATGCTACCATCACGGTGTCCCCGAGGAACAAGAAGGAGTATGTGTTGACACTGAGAGAAGCTGAGGCCTACAAGAAGATCAATTCAGTGTACGGAGAAGATGGAATCCGGCGGAAACGGAAGTCTCTCTTAATTCAGAAATTGGTCACCGTTGAGATTGACCAAATGCAGCAACATAACCAAATGATTAGGGAGAGGGAGCGGAAACGAGCTGAGTCTAAACGGCGGCAGCAGAAGCAGTTGAACTACATCCGGAAGCGGTTCAAGAACCAGCAGTCCCGGCGTTTCCGGTCCCAGTATGTAACGAGTCGGGTCCTTGAGCACGAGAAGATGAACCGTAACGAGTTTGGACTTCCTGAAGAGGAGTATGAAGACGATCGAGAGGAAGACGGTGCAAGTGATATGAACTCTGAAAAAAGTGGTTCCAAAAAACGTGGGGAAGAGAAACAGATTGATCGGCGGAAGAAGAAAAAGGCATATGAGAAGAAGTTCAAGAACATGTTCGACATTAAGGTTGGACCAGCTTGGGATCCAAGACCGAAAACGCCGAAAATGGAGGGCGTTGATATTGTTACCGTGGAGATTAAAGACAAGGAAGGTTCGTAACCACTGATACGACAAGGATAGAAAACAAATAAATTGCATAAAAGGATTTGTCATACACATTCTTGATTGATTCATACATGCAGCATATACTATATGACCACAGAAAGTTTAACATCAGATACAAAATGCCCGAAAAGCATATTGCAAAAGGTAAATCATATATAAATATGCAGATCAAAAAAAGAAGAGTTAGTAGGATACATTGAAATACAGAATAATGGTTGATTTCATTTTAATGAATTGTTGTTGTAAATGAGGTTATGTGTGAAATTATTATTTTTCTTCCCGCAGGGAACGTGAAGGAGGAAAAGAAGGAAGTCAAGGACATCATGAAGGACGCAAAGAAGCTGCTGAAATCATCAAACAAAGGTGAGCTTTTGAAGACCATTACATCAATAATTGTATCTGTGGTTGATTCTACTCGGTCATATTCTAAAGCAGGAAAGTAGAGGAATTGACTATATTTTTATACCCGGCCGACCTGAACTATGGCGGAAATAACACCTTAGAAAGTATCGTTCCAAAATGTGGTTTTATACCGCTAATGGTCCCAATGTTTTTCAAAACTTCAATAAAACATGCATGTCCGATCCTTTTCACGAGCTTGCATGATTTTACTCAGTTAGGGGAAAAGATCGATGCGCGTGATGAACTATTTCCGTGGAGTGCATAAATACACTGCAATATTGCGACAAGAACATTATATCTTCAAGATTTATGTTGTCAAAATGATACCTTACACAGAAAGCAGTAATCAAAATCATGTCATTTGATGTTTAAACTCTAGATCGGGTATTGTGAAATTTCATATGTGTAACAGACAAACGACACACTTCCGTTACATATAATCTGTGATTACTAATAGAGTGGCTCGAATGTAACTGTCAGCTATTTTACTTTATTGAACATCAATTTCAGATATCGCGATCTCGGAAGACGAATCAAGAACGACAACTCCTCCCCGAAAATCACAACAACCCTCTCGGAGGAAGCCATCTTTAGATTCTCTGGATTTCGAGGATGATGATGACGACGATATATTTGAACGGGCGAGGAGAAAATACAACCTGGATGTTGATAGCAACGTTTGAGACTTGAGAAAAAGTACATTCGCAAAAATTCTCATTTGAGAGCAGGGGCAGTGGCACGTTGTTTTGGAATTATTTTTTAAACATTTTCTTCGTATGCCATTGGTATACAAATCAGAGAGTCTAATGTCTCATCTCTCAACCTTAGCATCCGTAGTCGCAGAACGCAATATCATGTTTAAGGGTAATATGCTGGCGACAATTCGAGTATGAACACCCTTTTGCTTCGCTTCACCGAACGTTGTAAGCGTGTATAAAGGTTTTAGGTGGATCAATTGTTTAAATAGATTTGGTTGCATTTGTTTCCCTATAAGAAAGATACCGTAAAGAATATATAGTATAAATTATAGTGCTACTGCTCATTTAAGGTGTCAACAGTTGTGAAGTCAGTAACCATCATCCGCTCAATACCGGTTAAACACGTTTCATAACTAGGTCATAGGTCATATCTATTGCACAATCTCATTAAAATGATATCTTAATTGCTTCTCTACGTTACGCAGATTAAAGATCTCACAAGGCCCCGTAAGTCCAGCCGTCAGGGTTACCTTTGACCGCTTGAAGTGATGAAGATTTCATCCACCAATCAAATCGTACGTCTCTCAGAAAACAATTCAAGAGATTTAGCGATTTTAAACAGTACAGCCCAAATGATAAAATGATAACTTATGACCTTTCGATTTTTCCAAAGAGCAGTGTTAGGTAATTTGCATAGGTCGTAACGTTCACTAATTCACTTGTAATGTTTGACTATTTGACAGAACTTGATTCTTTCTAATTTGCATATGTACATCAAATATGTGTGATATCAAATCATCAAGACTTAATCTAATGTTTTTATGTCAGTTCTGATCTTCTCATTTGTGTCAGTATATTTATGGCTACAAAATACAACGAATTTAATGAGCATAATTAGTTTCATATAAGATTTAAAGGGAAACGTTTATATAACGAAACTGTTCCAAAAATAGCATCTAGAGATTGCTATTTGAATTTGCCCCGTTTACGGTGATTTTTTCGATAATGATAACATTAAAGTATTTACGTGGACGTTTTTGGACCAACAAATTGATAGGAGCGATATAAAGCACAGTTTGAGTAATTCATTTGGACATAACAGGAAATATTTGTTGTCGACATTTAGAAATAGTCGGAAATGTTCGTTTTTCGAGTTCTGAAGATTAGATATGAATACCCGACACCAGCAACCCGAGTTACGGGGCAAAGTCGCTGATTGGCTGAGTCAAAGGATACTCTGACGGCTGTTATAACTGAGCCTGGTAAGATCTACATGCGTAGCGTAGTGTAGCAAATAGATCATATTTTAATAAGATTGATCTATTGCACAGTCTTCTTTTAGATTGATTGAATATCAAAACTCGGAATAGTCAAGGCAGACGCTACTAGTTCTCATGCATGCATTACAATTTGTTAAAGAGGCATTATAATTTATTTTATCAAACAATCTATTAAAACTGTACCTAGAAAGTCAATTCATTGCTTGAAATATCATTACGTTTAGTTGCAAAAGTTTAAATTACCAACTTTGTAGGTGTTAATAATAAATTACATGTGTAAACAAGAATTCCTAATGATATCTACAGATGCGCTAAACTGCATATATATATGTTGGAGCTTCAAGAGTTGCGCCCCTTTGCAAAAACAAACGTTATCGATTCAAGTCTGACATTTAGATTTCGCCAAATACAAACGTTTGATGGGAAAGAAAGTAACTGAGAACATCGTTATGGTAATGTTTATACATGTACCTCACAATAAAGTCTTTTATTGACGCACCTGCGTTAATTTCCTTGTTACCTAAGGATATGATATTATTATACATGTACATCCATAACATTCATTTTCTGTAATATTTACTGAAACTTCAGAAATAACTATTATGTCACGTAACTAACATTGAGGGATATAAAAGGATTTCATCTGTTGATAGTTCATTGATTAATTTCAATTCACAACGCATGAAATATAAATAATTTACTCGTCGATGTCAAAATTGTAGATAAAATAATTATTTATCAAACATGTGTATACATTATTGTAATAATTTATTTTCAGAAATAAAGAAAATGTGAAACCAGTGTCCTGTAATAAATGATTCAGCTTTTCAGAAGAGGAGACATGAAATTCAGTTATTACAGTTGTTCTGAGTAGATCGGACGGTTTAGTTTTTGTTAGTTAGATAAGTTATTTTGAGTCAGATTTAACAGTACATGTAAGTTAGATTAGTGAGTGGGTCGGATGGTATAGTTTATGTCAGTTGGATTAGATTACGGGCCGGGCCTGGTGTTTAAAATATCCCAGGTTAACATGAAATTAGAATATATGATTTCGGGCATTTGTAAAACAATTTGAAGAAGAGAACATACAGGAAAAAATGTCGTCATTGTTAAGTTGTAAATCAACGTATATATTGATTCGTATTATTTTGTATATTGTACTAATGAAATGAAGCAAAAATTATATTTCTGATCATTTTCAATTTAATTCGAGTTGTTTCCATTTGGATTTTTGAATCATAATGTCACACGGGAACTCAGTTCACTCGGAAGTATTATGAAACAAGGGTAAGCGCTTTTCTTTACAACTTCAGTACTCTTAAATCATACCCCCAACTAATAGCATGACCATAGATGTTATTCTTCCAACATATGAGTTCATTTTTTGCAGACCCCAAAAGAATGTAAGTGAAGATGACAACCGTAAAACATTGAATAAGCATTTTGACTTACGCTTCTGCCCTTGTGTACTTAAAAAGGATATCCAGCCTGAAGAAACGTCATAGGCACTTATTACTATCATTACATTATGTGTGTTATTAATCCAGTTTTGCAGTATTGGCATAGTTACAGGTTCGAGGTCTGCTGTATTGGCCCGAGGTTGAAGAAGGTACATAACTTATTATCCCCCGCCACGAAGTGGAAGGGGGATATAGGTTTGAGCTCCGTCCGTCCGTCCGTCCGTGCGTCTGTCCTTCCGAGTTAAAGGAGCCAATGTTTCTCAGAAACCGTTAAAGGTAGGATTATCAAATTTTGTGTGTGCCTTCAGGGTATCAATACCTTGATGGAGTTCGAAAATCAGAACCGCGTAAATATGTTTCCAGAGTTATTGCCCTTGTTACGTTTTTTTGGGACTCTGTTCGAGGTGTCTTCAAAGGAGCCAATTTTTCTCAGTAACTGTTTAAGATAGGATTATCAAATTTTGTGTGTGCCTTCAGGGTATCAATACCTTGATGGAGTTCGAAAATCAGAATCGCTAAATTATTTTTTACGGACTTTTTGCCCTTGTTTCGTGTTTTTGGACTCTGTTCGAGGGAGTCGTCAAAGGGGACAACTTACCACCGAATAAGTTTCAAAAAGAAGTATAACTGAATTTGATGACGTGCAAATATGAGGCGTATAGTTTCAACGGGATAGAAAACCTCGTACAATGAAGTCTCTATATTGTCCAGTTCTTGGTATCAGTTTTATCAATTATGTCCGGGAAATTAATCCAATCTGTCACCGTCCTCTCAGACATGCCAAGCACAAAGATTAGGAACGTCATGTACTGGATGGCTTGATACGTAAAGCCTTGTAGCATGGTATTGTTGTGTTTGGCACAATGGCAAACTGTAGCTATATTGCCTCTTTAGTTAATAAGGTATTGAATATGTGTTATCTCTTGGATTATTAAGTTCTTCTAAATGATATAGCACTGTCCTTGTGCCAATACTTTTACTTTAATGATGAAGACTGCATTGTAAAATATAAGGCATTTGAATATGAAAACACAATCCGTTTTGAATTTAACAGAGTTAACATGGAGTTTTAGTACATGTTTTAAATATGAGTGGAATGATAAAACACTGAGTGCCATTAAAGATTAATAAGGGAAAGTATCAGGTTTAGGTAAATAAAAATATCTCACGAAAACTTAAATATATTTAAGCAGTTGCAAAGAATTGTTTGAAAACCAAATTGGTATTGAGAATAACATGCCATGTTCGTTTGAGCTAAGAATCTATGTCCTTACCTTAAGTGATTAAAAGATATTCATTCTAAATGACCATCCGCAGTTTGTGCTGGGTACCCGATACTTTGTTCTATACTACTGGTAGTAGCGGTGAGTAATGGGATTATATATGACCCTCTGACGATGAAACATTTGCCATATATTGACTTTTTTGGGAAAATTGTGAAGATGAATTTTCTTTAATATACGTTCTTCTGTCCCTATAACAGGTTAGACTCTTTGTAAATATATCTTTATCTCAAACACTGAGGTCACTTGGTGCATCTCTTATGAACTTGTCATCGATAATAGTATTTGTACGATTTAGGATTTATTATAAGCATTTTAACCTAAAGCTAATACCATAACATTATCAAGGCTATTTTCATCGTTACAAATCATAAGGATATTCGTTCATTTGACAAACACATGAGACATATTTATTATTTTACGGTTTTATTAGAGGTGTAAATGACAGATAAAGTAATGTTTTTGCAAATATATTGGAAAAAACTAAAAAAAACCGCTACACCATTATTACATAGAAGGTTTTACAAAAAATGACAAACTGAAATCAGTAAATCGATTTCAACAACTTTGTTGTTCAAATGTATAAACGAGATCCATTAAATCACTTCTACTTGTACGATAATATTGCCATTCAAAAAAGCCTATCGTTACTTCATAAACATGGGCGTTCGATAAACGTGTCTATCAAGGGAAGGGCTCTCTTCATTAAACTAACATAAGTTAAAAATAAATTAACGTTTCTTTGAAAACTTTTAATACACCAACGCCCAATAATTGTTTTTCTCAAAAGTCCAGTTGTACCACATCCTATTTTATACACAAAGCCTTCCATATATTTCATATCCTTGTCATGACTTTGTTAGATCATAAGTAGTTTGTGAATAGCTTGTAATGGAAACCTGAGTGCGTTCCGTGCTTTTAAGGATTAACAAATGTGACAGTGCAAACAGTTGAAAAGGATTTAATTTGTTGATACATATAAACATAAGCAAGTGGATCAATTCAATGAGTTAAATGGTCATATTTCTGATGTCTTGTTAAAGGGGCAGTGGCACGTTTTTTTTTGAAAATAAGGTGATGTCAGGAAAATGACAACAAATGGTTCAAATTGAAAGACAATGTATTTAAACTAAATGAAGCATTAAAAAAAAGAGAAGAAGCGAGCAAAGCTCACATACCCCCGCTCCCCACTTTGTTCAAAGAATTTCAAATAGTAAAACTGATTAATATTGGTTAAAGTTGTATGATAGTTGAGATACAGTAAGTCATTTGTAAGTCTTCTTTCCACTGAAACCCAAATACCAAATTCATTAACGGGTTTTACAATTAAAAGGGTACATCTAGGGATAATGGTTGATCTTTGTTTCAAATTTGAGGTAGTTATCATGAATATTCTACGAGATGCACTGAGGACAAATTATTTTTGTTGAGTCACTTTGTAAGTAATGTTTTCAAAAGAAACCACAGAGAAGAAAATCCATATATATATTGTTTAACTCTCACAAGGCATATCCAGCAATCACGATTGACATATGTAGCAAATTTTGTGAAGCTGAGATGTATATTTCAGGAAATATGTTCAGGACAAAGTAATTTATCATGGAATCACTTTTTAGTCATATATCAATGGAAACTGCAAAAAATTAAAATAATTTGTTGGTCTAACCTTCAAAAGGCACATCTATGGATCATGGGTCATAAGTGTATGAAGTTTGGTGAAGCTAGCATGAATAGTTTAGGAGATATGCTCTGGATAAGGACTTGGTCATAGAGTCACTGTTTAAATCTTGTTTCCATGGAAACCGCGCAAAAACTTAATAATTTGTTGGTCTTACCTTCAAAAGGTACATGTAGGGATCTTGGTTGATACGTTTTTGAAGTTTGGTGAACCTAGCATGTATAGTTTTTGAGATATGCTCCGGGCAAAAGACATGGTCATAGAGTCACTGTTTTAGTCATGTTTCCATGGAAACCGCACAAAAAATTAATAATTTGTTGGTCTTACCTTCAAAAGGTACATGTAGGGATCTTGGTTGATACGTTTATGAAGTTTGGTGAACCTAGCATGTATAGTTTTTGAGATATGCTCCGGGCAAAAGACATGGTCATAGAGTCACTGTTTTAGTCATGTTTCCATGGAAACCGCACACAAAATTAATAATTTGTTGGTTTTACCTTCAAAAGGTACATGCAGGGATCTTGGTTGATCAGTTTATGAAGTTTGGTGAACCTAGCATGTATAGTTTTTGAGATATGCTCCGGGCAAAAGACATGGTCATAGAGTCACTGTTTTTGTCATGTTTCGATGGAAAACCGAAAATAATAGAAATAATTTGTTGGTCTAATCCTCAAAAGGCACATCTAGGGATCATGGTTGATAAGTGTATGAAGTTTGGTGAAGCTAGCTTGAATAGTTTAGGAGATATGCTCCGGGCAAAGGACTTGGTTATAGAGTCACTGTTTTAGTCATGTTTCCATTGAAACCGCAATAAATATTTTAAAATTGTGGATCTAACCCTCAAAAGGCACATCTAGGGATCATGGTTGATAAGTGTATGAAGTTTGGTGAAGCTAGCATGAATAGTTTGGGAGATATGCTCTGGACAAAAGACTTGGTCATAGAGTCAGTGTTTAGTCATGTTTCCATGGAAACCATAAAAAATAAAAATAATGTGAAGGTCTAACCCTCAAAAGGCACATCTAGGGATCATGGTTGATAAGTGTATGAAGTTTGGTGAAGCTAGCATGTATAGTTTGGGAGAAATGTTCAGGACAAAGGACTTCCTCAAAGAGTCACGTTTTAGTCATGTTTCCATGGAAACCGCAAAAATGAAAATTCAGAAATAGTTCTAACCCTCAAAGGCACAACTAGGGATCATGGTTGACATGTGTATGAAGTTTGATGAAGCTAGCATGCATAGTTTTGGAGATCTGCTCCGCACAAAGTTTTGGGACGGACGGACAGACGACCAGACGGACGGACGGACGCTTAAGGCGGGGGTATAATCAAATATATAATGTAAAGTTCAGCTATACGATTCCTTTTTCTTACACAAAATGAATTAAAGATGTTCACACAAGAAGGCCGCCTATGGACTTAATGTGAATCCTAATAATTTGTTCAATGACTCTGGCTGATGGGTTTGCTTAATGAGATTTTTGACACTGTCTAAATAATACATTTAGCATTGACGTACAATTATCAGTGAAAACATTTAAAATATAAAATTGTCTAAGACGTGCTACTGCCCCTTTAGGGCAGTTTAAAAGTTGAATACGAGTGGTTTGAATTATTAGAATGGTCGTTTGGAATATCTAACAGAGACAAGTTTTTATTCTATATTTTTTATTCTGGTGAAGCAAGCATTCATTACATAGATAAAACATACAATCACACAAGAAACTTGTATTTTCCTATAAAGTCAGAGGAAGTGAATATCACACAGTTTTACAGTTCGGTCAATTCAGTGGTGTATTTCAAACAGGTACACCCTAATCACTTCAAATGGCTGCTCCAATTGCACACAAAACTTTATAGTATGCATTCCTTTCGGCTATTTGTCCATTGAAAACGTCTTCACAAACATTATCTTTAACCAAGAAACTTCACTTTGCACTCACGGTTTGACGTATTTTGCAAATGGCGACCGTTTATCAACGACGCATTCGCAGCCAAGTTTGATTGGTTGAGCATACTTCTCCCATTCGTCTGTGATGTAATGGACGCCATCTTTGATAACCGTCATGCAACTGTTCATTTTCCGCAGCATTGTCATGTAGAATACACTTTGGCGGCAAGATCCATGGGCTGAAAGAAAATGAAGACCTTCTGTACAGCTGCGTATCTTAAGTTTGTTCACCTACCTGCGTATTCTAGTGAAAATATCATGTCTTTGAGACATCTTTGCATTGTCAAAACGAAACCAATAATGTTGAAATTTCAGTGCATAAGATAAGATTCAGTTTGCATTAACATATTCGCATGTCATACAGATAACCGCAACAAATTTGGCAGGTCATTAAAGTGACCAGGGGTCGAAATTTCGAAAACAACATTTTTTATCTTTCTCTACAAAACCCTTAATTAGTGATCAACAGCTTTAGATCTTATTAAAATTTGTTCCTTTGCACTAAGGCAATGTAACTGTGCTGATTTTTACCTACAAAGTTTACATGGATTATTTTAATCGAAATTTAAGAAAATCCGAATGTCACAAATATGACCCCATCCGTCTATTTAACCATGCCAAATATCGACATTCAGCACCAGTGACGACACGATCCCGAAATATGAGTTTGAGAATGGTTATATAACACATGGACAATTAATGATCCTTTGCAAGTGGTCCTGGAATTATTTTATGGACGTCAAAACGAAACCCAAATTACGTGATATTTGCACTAAGATACACAAGCAAGTGAACAAACTTAAGATTCGCAGCTGTATGATTCATCAATAATTTAATACGTACACGCGTTGGAATCTCTGATAACGCATTTTGTCAAAACTCGAGACTACTCACGAAATGATTAATTAGATATAATAATTTTTCATCAAAATAACATATGTACATTATTTGATTATTTGCTGGAAGTCTAAAATGTTTTTTGGGATTGTGTCAAATCATCAGGATAAGGAAATTCAAACTTTGCGTTACTAACGACAAGGAACTTCTGAAACAACCAACAACATAAGATAACAACTCTTGTCTGGAGAGTTCTTTAAATGGTTTAAAGTCGATTTGCCCTGTTTAGCAAAATCACAAACCAAAATTCGCATGCTGGTGGAATATGTACGTCATTTCTGAAAGCTGACCGATATATGCAGATTCCATATTATTCTCATTAAAATATAATCATATTACGATTGCATTATTCGGTTTTTATTAAATCCGGTTCTTTTCGTTTTACAAGCTAATTGCTATATCTCTTACTATTGCATACTGATAAAGGCCCACTTCTGAAATGCGCGATACGTTCAGCAATGCAATGTATTTAATTATTTTACCATGCCTGTTCTTACCCACGTGATCGAGGTACATGCAACCCTTGCTGTCAGTATTACACCAGACCTCGTTGATGATGCGAGGAAAGTACCTGTCCCCTAGAGTTGTGGTGTGGGCACAGGTGGAGCACAGGTATAAGTAACCATCTGCCGTCATTGCACCGGGGTTACGGCAGTACTCCATAACCGTCTTGGCACCTGTTTGAATTTAGATGATATGACATTGTCCTTACGTTGTTTTATTAGGTTCTTAACTTTTGATGTGCATTCTCATCCGTGCAATGACGATTTATCTAACTGAATGTATTGCCATTTTACAGACACGAGTTAATGAATTTCATGAATTCACTGGTGCAAGACATTAAATCAGAGCATTGTTTTGAAGAATTAGTGTCGAGTTTTTGTGAACACGAGTAACGTATGCAAACAAGCAAATGATAGTCCAATCCTGTTGAAGTGACATACTTCGAAAAAAGGGATGGCAATTGAACACAATATATCCTTAGAAACTGATTTCGTAAATAAATGATAGCATGTGGTCTCGACCCCCTTGTACACAGAAGGAATATTTACCAGACGCTGACCGACGACGCCTGAAATCCGGGTAATGGTATTTTGCAGGAACAATCCGATGTAACGCTCGAAGTGGTATCTTCGTTTTAACATCCTTCCATCTGTCTTGGTTCTGTAGTAAAGAGTTGAGATCAGTCATGTGTATAGTCTTGTCGTCCTCATTGCTCCCGAGACTGTTCTCCAGAAGTTCCTGGAAGAGCGTTTGATTAGCTATTATATAAATTGATTTGAACGGGCTATTTCGCATACCTCGTATTAAGAGCAAATATAGTGTAATTTGTAATGTCCCAAAAGGATAATATTTACATTTCACTACAGAAGTAAAGATCCCGTGTACCTTAGCACAATGATATATCATTACCCATACCTATACCAACCAGTACAATGTTTTGAACAGGTCATTGAAGTAACCAGGGGTCATTTTTTCAACGAAAATTAATTCATTTTCTCTCTACAAAATCTCTTCAATTACTAAAGCTTGACATATAAGACACATCTGTTCGTTTGCACCAAATCGGTGTCTATAACAATTATAATAAAACTATAGTTCTATGACATCGGAATTTTGAAAAACAAGAACCCTTCTGTCTATTATACTAGTAGAGCCTATCTTCGGAATAGTGCCCTGAAAACCAGACAATTAAAACAAGTATCAAAATTATTATTATGCACATGGATAATGGTTAATCATATGTTTGTTCAGCTAATGTTATGATATTGGCAAACAAACTAAATCCACATTACATGATATATATTGTCATTAAGATATAGCAGGATGTGAAAATAGTTTTAGTATCATACGACTACCCTGTATAGTCCCTGTGGAGAGAGGGTCTCGGCCTTCTGCGGGTCGTGCTTCAGGGTGGTGGTGCCATAGAACTGCTTGTAGGCCTTGTCCAGTTCGTCCAGAAGGGTCTTCTTGGTCAAGCTGTAGTCCCAGGACCAGTCACTCGGGTGGGCCACAAATTCATTGTCCTGGGAAAGTATTAAATGAGTGGAGATTTCAGAATAGTTTGTTTAGTTGAAGCGTTTGGAAGAGTCATCCATGCCCTAAAGAATGCATTCATTCATAAAGAACATTTGGATGACCGTCACTAAATGGCGCATTGAATTTTGTAATATTTTATGGAATTGATATAATATAGAACAAATTGATAATTAGCATTAGAGAAAAAACATGTGTTCATAAATAAAGTAGGTTAATTAAACAGGTCTTCGCAGAAGAAGTTTTTTTCATGTTATTCGATGCCACTGGTCCATTGTGCATACATAAAAAGTCTTCTTGCAAAATGAAAACCTATACACGTGCATTTCTGTAGCAAATATAAGGCAGTTGGAAGTTGTATAGCAGGATTTAAAAAAAAATGTTTTTAGATTGGGTGTAATTTGTAATAGAACCTGTGTGCACCTCGTAAAGGTCATTGATGTGGACGAGATTCTTGAAGTTCATCTCCGCCTCGTCATCACTGGCCGCCATGTAAGCCGTGACGTAATTGCCTCCCTCGTCATTCAGCACTTGTTTCAGCATGTCATCAGATAGCACTATACGCTGGTAGGTCTTGGTGTCGCACGGCAGGGACCTGTTGACGATTGGTATTGGGGTGGGACACAGGCCCTGTGTGGGTCGCCTTCCATTGGAGAATATACCCGTGGGTTGCAGCGTTGGCGGAAGTTGGGGGAGGGAGGGCACAGCAAAGGGCTGTTGTTGGTTCCCCTTTTGGGAGCTCCCTGAAATTTAAGTGTTATACGTTCATGGGCAAAAGAAACGATAAACTGTGTTTGTAAACACTGTTTTCCCTCTATGCTAAGGTCAAGGTCACGAATTCAATTGTTATGACCTCATCTGAAAGGTCTTATCGTGATAGATGCACATGTGAAATACCAAAGGTCCATCTCTATCCAATTGCAAGTTATGGCCAAAATTAAACTTTTCGAAAAATGTTTGCTGTGCCAAGGTCAAGGTCACGAGGTAAAAAATTATGACCTCTTGTGAAATTTTTTTATGATAGATGTACATGTGAGATATTAAAGGTCTACACCCATCAATCAAAAGTTATGAGCAAGGTTGAACTGACTGACATACGGACAGGGCAAAACAATTATATTTTTACTAGATATGGCAAATCACGAGTGATAAATACGACTGAAACAGAGAGTAACTACACGCCTTTAGACGCCAACTAAACTGTTTTTCTCTCTTGGAAAGTTGCTACTGTTTTTTGTATCACTGAGCGTAATGTAGTTATTTAACATAATGGCTCTTTTGGGGGCTTTTCATGTTATGGAGTATTTTTTTCTCAAACGTGGTTAAAATTGATCAAATCATTTTAATATATTTACGAATAACGCCATTAACAGAAATTGACATCAAATTGCAGGTTTTGCAGTTACCTAGATCCTGTTTGCAATCAAAGCTCTTAACTTCCTACTGTAAAATATGTTATCAAAAGTATCGTTGTCTTGAAGTAAAATTACACACGGAATTTTCGATGTGTTGAATGTTGAAGTTAACAGTAACTTGCTCATACTTTTAGGGGGTTATAATTAGGTGCATCGCCATATCATATATAGTCAATTGTACTGAGAACGACTGTCAGATCATCGCATCAATTCTCTTTTAAAGTAACTGCAAATTATGTTGTAAATGAGAAGTTTTGACTTATATACTAATAGCATAAACGTTTTTCCAGAAAGTATATTGAAGTAAAAGAATTGGTTTATCAAAGAAGTCAACGGTTTATCTTCCTTAAACCTTTGACGATTGCTATTAGAAGTAAATCCGATGTTTTTAAGGCAAGTTTCTAGAGAAAATAGAGGGATCAAAGTAATAAAAATCATATGAAACCAATTGTATAGAACAAGAACGCCAACTCAAAATAAAGATGTTCACATTAAAATGGCTGCATGCTTTTTACACAGGAACCATGACAACTTGTTATACGATAACGGATAACTTGATTGAATAATGATATGTTTTATCCCTCAATAGTATATAAATACATTAAATATTAATTAAATATTCATATAAATATATAATAAAGAGTAAAAATTGTTTTGCCACACTGATGCCACACATGTTTAATGAAGGAAATCTGAACCAACACAAATGGCAAAAACGTGATAAGTTACTTTGAGGTAATCATCAGATTCTATTAAGTGGTGCAATGTTTTATGCAGTTTAAAGGGGGTCTCCAACTTCTAATTTTTAACTTCCAGTTTTTTATTAGCGAGGCCCCGAGAGGGTCAGAGAGGGCCTTGCTAATACACTGGAAGTTAAAAATTAGAAGTTGGAGAACCCTGTATTTTTCTAACTTCCAGTGTTTTATTAGCGAGGCCCCGAGAGGGTCGGAGAGGGCCTCACTAATAAAACACTGAAAGTGAAAAAATTTTATTATTCAAACTATAATTACGCTAAAACGTCTGGAGAAGTCGAAACATATGACAGAAAATGTAAGTAATTGACCTGAATCGAACTTAAGGTCATATTAAGTCAGTATCATACTTTATCATATCAAAATTATCATAGGGCATGAGGAAATGTTTAAGATATCTTCATTGGAGATTCAACAACCTGATACTATAATGCATATTTGATTTCTTCTTTTCAAATGACACTGTGAGTCATACTCAACAATATTAATCGTACCAAAGGTTTTTATATACATTTTATTAAATCCTAGAAATTAAAATTTGTTATATATATAAATAGTCCATTTTATATTTTTCATATAATTCATGAGTTATTTTCATTTACTACAATACATTATCGTTCACATAGAAGGATAAATATGTTGATGTGGAAATATCGCTCATTGCCATTCATTGTCTTATAGAATGTCTATGAACAGTTTGACTCGGAAACTGGAATGGATGTTACCTATGTGGTGCACACATGTATGTGCCTTTAGGTGTTATAAGTCCAGGTAAACAAAACTCTTTAAAAAAATTGTCGCAAAATGGCCAAATGTCTGACTATTTTTCGTTTGAATAGCATAAACTCACAACTATTTGCTTCTGAACAACAGAGTTGATATAGAGTTTACCTATGTCGTACATATATGCCTTTTAGAGGTTTAAATGCCAGTATCAATATTTCTTAAATTTCTCTTTCCGGAGCATAGCTCGACCAAGTGAATTAACTATATTATTTCATTATTGTTTCATCCTCTACATACATATATTCAATTCAATGTTCATGTTATGTCATACATCAGCTAATGAACAGATCAAATCTCTCGTATGTACATAACCTGAGCGTCTCCAGCTGTGATATATGGTACATTCTATCGATCTCTATTTTTTCCCTTAATAATCAACTTCAGTCCATAGCCACCAACATTCATTCACATGACTAAATAGATGGGTTGTTTTAATTTTATTATTTTTATAAATGGCGGCCAAGTTACAGCAGGAGCATATAAGCTTTTCTTTGTTTTGCCTGAAATATATCAGATTCTGTATTCATAATAATGTAATTGTCTCAAATATATTGTCTTCATAACATATTGCATGTTTACATGGGCAAATGACCATCGCCAACTACATTCATTACCGTAAGAGAAAATCTTAAAACTCAAGGTATATATCTTACCGTGTAACGACAGTCTTACCTGTTACAAAGTACGCCACAAGAGCTGTGCAGGTGAAGATCAAACGAACCGACACCGACAGGTTGTCCATTGCAGGCAGCTGAAAGGTATCGAGAGCTTTGATTAATATACGTGTGGGTGAGTGGGTAGCTGGTCGATGTTCCTATCTCCCTGATTGGGTGGATATCCTAACGTCACGATATCAAGCTGGTGTCTGATTGTCTGTGATTAATTGTAATTGCATTTTACTTTCAATAAAAAGAATATCGATGATAAATTATAATGATATTGATATATCAAGTGCGACGATAACATTGACAGTGTGTTTCATATTAAGTGTAACACACCTACACAATAAGAAGACGTCATATGTGTCAACCTTGTCGCATACAAGTGATAAAAATTCAAAATTAGATTTATCAGTGTCAATATTTGTAAAAAATACACTTTGACATCACATCCTAACATTGCAGAATCGTAACAGTGGCAAATATACTGAATATACTTTCTACCGAATTTCATCTCTGTATAGAATGAATATCAATATTGCAAATGATCTTATTTCATTGGATAACGATAGTAATTACTCACAATTTAAAAAAATACAAAACAAGTTAGTTCAAATAGTTAACTTCAGATAACAATTGTATAATGATTGATGGATAGAATCCTAAAATTATCATCATTCCCTGGTGTATGCTGCATTCTAAAAGTTCTTATACATGACCTACCAAAATCTCACCAAAGTTTCTTCAAATATCAAATATATCAACACAAGTTCATGAAAATGACAGATATTCGCGGATTGCCAGGGGATCATCAAAACATATTGATTTATTTCAAATAGGAAGAAATGAGGGTGAGATTCGTTGTTTTTTCATTTAAAATATTTTGTACCATTTGACCATAAAATTCAATTTATGAACACAACACTGCCCTATGGCTGCCAAGGCGTTGTATCGTTTATGACGTCATTGCATAGTGATGTCATGACTTGATGATGTAATGCAATTATGATTTCATGTACTTTCAGGTAATTATTTTCAAAATCAAAATCAAAGACATATCTGATAAGATAACACTTACTCTTCAAAAGTACTATTTCGATCGGAATAAAGTTTTGGATAATAAATGTATATAAAATATGAACATCATTGGACATGCATGTATAAGATTGTTATTCGTTGATATTAAATTTCATCAACAAGTCAATTCAGATATTTCTTTTTTTCTGGTAACAACGCACTTGATAAACAATTTCAAAATAAAATATATTTTTACATTTTAAATGATTGATATCTGTAATTTCCCCTTGCACTTTCTATTAATATATTTCAAATTGTAAAGTGGCAGTGGCACGTTTTAGGGGGAATATAAGGTGATGTCAGGAAAATGAAAATTAATGGTTCCAATTGAAAGACAATGTATTTGAAATAAATGAAACAGTGATAATTCAAATATATTACGTAACGTTTAGCCATGCGACTCCTTTTTCTTACACAAAAATGTATAAAAGGTGTTCACACAAAATGACCGCCAATGGATTTATGTGAATCCTCATATTTTGTCCTCTGACTATGGCTGATTGGTTTGTGTAATTAAATTTTGACACTGTCAAATTAATACATTTAGCATTAATCAATGAAGGTTCTAAAATAAAAAATATATAAAACCGTGCTACTGCCTCTTTAAGCAATGTTCATTAATTATGAGAAAAATCCACGAAGTAATGTATGAACATATCACCACGACATTCCGCACAGACATATGGTTCACTGGAGATTGAAAGGGGCATGGCAATGTTGATTGTCATTCCATTGTTTCTTTACATGGTGTCCAAGTATAGAACAACCTAATCCTCTTCCTTAAACGTTATCATAGGAAATTATACCAGTCAATACAAGCAGGTCTTTTACGCAATTTCGAACTGTGCTTAACATTTGAGATAACTTTTATGTCATCATATTTGCTTATTATTTTTATACCCTCATCATTTACAACATAAGCCTTGAAATTGAAATAAAACACGGTTATCATTTGCAAACTTATACAAATATTCATGAAATTTAATCGTGAATGTAAATGTTCTCAAATGGATTTGTTACATATTTCTTTGAAAATACTGTATAATAAACAGTTTTATTAAAGTCTATGATTGTATGATGTGTAGATAATATATGAATATGTCACTAATAATCAACAAGCGTACATGAAGACATACAGTTTCTTTATACGAAGAATATTTGTTGGTAACTGCGGAAATATTGCAATTTGTGGTCTATTTAATGATTAGATATTAATTTAAATCTTAAAATCAAAATGATCTAATTAGAATGAGAATTCACTTTATCAAAAATTTTATTCAACCCTTTTACTAACCATGACAAACCATGTTTCATCAACAAGTTCATCATGAAGTGAAATTTACATGCCATTATACATTAGGATTATACATTGGGATAAATTGAATATGCAGAAAGATTACAAAAGCTTATATTTGACATCTTTCATGAAGTTTGTAAACAGGTTTATTGAAGAAAAAACAATTCCCATTTTTGAATTGTAGTTATAAGAAGCAATAGTTTGCACCTACCTACGTGTGATAGTTTACAATAGAAACTTACCTTAAACAGCATGTACACGGCTGCTGATTAACCCCATGTCCTATTTGAAGTCTAGATCGAACAGCCTGGACGGGTGATATGAGCGAAACGCGGGTAAGGGGTCACTGGAGTCGATACTGACTAATCTCTGTTTGATTTAATCTTACGTCGAGTAGGTTTTTAATGCAGCCGTGTACAATCTATCAAATACCACATTGATTTCACGTGAAACATTGTTGATAATAACTTATTTCCCCCCTAGATACTCTCACTAAAATTAAACGAAACCCCGGTAAAATTAAACTAAATTTCGGTAAACTGAGTGACATTGTGACCCAGTTTTGAAGGACGTGATTGGTAATTGAACAATGTTTCTGTGTTTGTGTTTGCCACTTCGCGTCACCTGCACTTGACTGGATCTTTATCACTAATGCTGTTTTGTGCCTAGAAGAAACCAAACGACCTTCCATTTAATAGGATTTTATTAACAACTTAATAATCTAGTAGCACATGAGCGTCAGCGCTAGAATAGACACAGTGAAGAAATCAACTTTTCATATATATACTGGTTTCAGTTGACTAAGACACATGCTAAGTTTGAATTATCTGAACGAAATAAATACCACGTGCTAAGAAATATTGTAATTTTTAAATCAATACATATTTTTTCTGATCAATTCATTAACAATTATTCCTCTTGAGCCAATTTTGTTGTTAATATCAATCAGTGTTCGATTGAATATCATTTATGTAAATCTACTAAAAACATCAGTATCAACCCGGATTTTCATGCAAGATGTCATAAAAAAATTGAGTATTCTCTGCATATAAATATTATCTTTAAATTGTAATGATACCAATGAACATGTATAGAGGACTGAATATAGATATTTTGAAGACTTACGATATCAATTTGTGACAATTTTAAGTTCGACTAAGCTAGCGTTTTTCTTCATAATATCATATAAAATCAGGAAAATGTGAAGAAATAAAACATTTAGATTCGATCGACGGTCCTCTTACTTAAAGGACTTCGTTGTGGAGTGTACATTCTTAAATAAAAGTAATTTTACTGAAAAAATAAGGAGTCGCCTATCAATTAAATATAAATATGTGTAAAATGTTTTATGCATACAAGTCAATTAGTCTGAGCGAGCGACATTGAATAATTGATGCAAAATATTTGCGTTTTCCATACAAGATTCTTTTCCCCCCGAATAAGTTATTGTCGAGACCAGTGAAAAATAGTTTATACTTTTATCTTAAATTATTTATGATTCGCGGATTTAACAACCAACATCTTAACTTGAGCTTTCATTGGAAATGTGCAACCAAATACCATTTCAATAAGAATTTTTTTTGGCCATATGATATCCAATTATCCCCACTTGAAATTGTAATATCTATAGTATGCATACTGTCGAGGTGAAGTTTTCTGCTGCAAACAATCTAAGATACTGGCTGCTGTTTGAAGTAAGGGTAGGTATATTTTCAACAGAAGATGTTACTTTTCAATCATATGTAATTTAATTTTGTTCAAAACTGCCAACTATATTTATAATTCATAAAACAATGTTAGCTACACAGAGACATTGATTTTAACCTCCATATAATGCTCGACTGAATGGGCTGAGGTTATGTAATCTTGCATTTTCGAAAGTAAATTGTGTAGAATTGGGCAGAATTGCCGAGTATCAAATGAACAACACCAACAAAGATTATCACTTTATAAATGTGATGTTTCCCAGAGAAAATGAAATATAAATCATATTTTACAAGAGAGAAAGTGAGTGAGTGAGTGAGTGAGTTATTGTTTTACGCCGCTGGTCATTATTTCAGCCATTAGCGGCTTTTACAAGGCATGATATAAAATTTAATTTAAGGAACAGATTTCTGCAAATTTGTCGTTTTGTCAATATCACTTCCATTAAAAGAAATTATGATAAGAAATCCACTTCCGTCATCAACATTAAAGGCAATGCACTTTAGGGAATCATAAATGAATGCTTTACACATTGTAAAAAAAAACCAACTTATGAATAGCTGATCACCTGTTATGGGGTACGGGATAGCTCAGTCGGCAAGAGCGCAGGTCTCACGTTGCTGAGGTCCAGGGTTCGAATCCCATCCAGGCCAAGGTGTAAAAACCTAGAGTTCACCTCTGTTAGAACTCTATAAGTGTCACCCTGGAGCCCTAGTGTGTAGTGCAACAAAAACTGCGTATTTAAAAGATCCCACGAATTCATGTCAGTGTCTGAATGGTGGATACATGAACACGTGCATACGCCGAGCTGTCGGTTATCAGCGTTCAGCAGTGTTGGACAAACTGCTGTGACTATGTGTCTCAGTTCACCCAGCTGTGAATAGGTACCCTGTGAGGCATAGAATGGTCCTTAACCTGAGCGCCACATATGGATGCCGGTTGAATACTCCCCAGGGAGTTGAAATGGAAAAATGATCGGACGGTGAAAGAATACCATTGACCAGGGAAAAAATGTAAACGCCTTGAGCAACCACGAGTGGTTGGATATTCGCGCTATATAAATATCCATATAATATCCATATATAATAATATAATTTGTTGATTTAGGAAGCTGGAGTGATGGCATGGACTAAAATGCGGCTGTGTATATTTCTTACGATTTGGACAGGCACTACGGTAGCAAATTGTAAGATATCTTTTATCGTGTTTATTTGATTCCCCATATACGAATGATTTTTTGTTGTAAGTTCAATAAGATATTGAATATTTTACAAAATACCGATTTGTTGCAATGTTACTTGATTAAGCGATTAGAGACGGTGTTTCAAATAATTCGGTCATTTTAATTTTTTAAACTTGTGATTGATATGACGATGTAAGTCTCTTCCCTGTTACAGTAAACTGAGAAGTTGAAACTCCATTCACTAGTAGGTATTTCTCAACTGATAAAACTGTAATATTTAATACCACAAGCTAACCATAATATTAGTCATGTTAATGAATATGATTACAAATGATTTGGAATCAAACAAAAGAATGCCTTGAGCAATTGACACCTATATGCCGTTCTGACAATTAACCTGACTAAATAATCAATTACTGTGATATCCGTGCTCATCAACCTTTCTTTAAAAAGTCACTCACAATCTTTCTTTTGCAAAACAGTTTATATTGGATCATGTTTGTTTTTTTTCAATTTCATTTTATTCTTCTCTCAAAATCTGTGACCCCACGAAGCTATTACTGAAACGAAAATTGCCATTGCTATCTATTTTCTTGTGAATGCAAAGTAAACATATTATTATATTCTGTTCACATCCCTCCTGTCCATATGATTTACAACGATATAAGGGGCTACTCCGAATGTTAATAAGGAGGTTAAATAGTACGTTTTTGAGTAAACGTCATTATTTGTACTTACCGTCGACGACTCACCGTAGCCCATTGATTGCCAATCAATTATCTCTCGACCCATAACACAGAAAAAACAATACGGGAGTTACCTGCACATCCCCGCCGCGCCACCTATGGTCACGTGACCAAAACCTCATTCCAACCTACCTGGAGCTCGTGAACGCTAGAGCGAACCTACTCGCAGGAGGGGAGGCAAGGGTGGGAAAATAATGATTGGTGAGTCGTCGACGGTAAGTACAAATAATGACGTTTACTCAAAAACGTACTATTATTTAACGTACTATACCGTCTCCGACTCACCGTAGCCCCGACTACCACAGAGGGTGGAGGGCTGCGAGAGCGAGGCGGCAGGAGCGCAGGTACTTCCCCTTACTTCCGTATGGCTAGGGGTGGGAGTCCAGGACCCCCGCTAAGGAAGGAGCCCACCCCGAACCGAAAGAAGAACCCAACGAGACACGGAGGTGCGATGCGAAGTTTATTGAGCAAACGACAAAAAGCAAAATAAGCCCTAACGTTGAGCTGTGACCCCCCTGGGGAAAGCAGAACCCGCCGTGCGATGCTGAGCGAACACCTGAGGCCCCAGCCTGGTAACACCCGCGAGGTCTTCCGTGGACAAGTCTCGGAGGTAGTGGTTAGCGAAAACCATGCCGGACTTCCAAAAACAGCCCGACATGATGTCCGCTACGGCGATGTTGCTGTGAAAAGCCATTGTGGCTGAGATCGCCCTGATCTCATGCGGGTTAGTACGAGCCGGCGGTGCTAGATCCTTGGCCTTGTAGGCGTCTAGGATAGCAGACCGCAGATAGACCCCCAAGAGGCGTTTGTCTATCTCCTTCGTGCTACGCTGGGAATGAGGCAGAAACAGCCTCCTCCTCCCCTGCCTGAGGGACCGCGTGCGCTCAGCATACACCCGAAGCGCTCGAACCGGACAAAGGAGTCTGCTCTCTTCGTCCATGGGGGAGACCGAACCTGAGAGGGCGGGAATGTGGAAAACCCTGCCCCGTTCGTCCGACCCTTGGTTCTTGCACACAAAGTCGGGAGCAAGACCCAGCGTGGCCTTACCACCATCCGTCGCTTCAAAGCGGAGCAAATCGGCCTGCAGCGCATGTAACTCCGAGACCCTTGCGGCCGAAGCCATCGCCACCAGGAAGGCAGTCTTGACCGTCAGTCGGAGAATGATGGTCTCCGTCAGGGGCTCGTAGAAGTCTGAACATAAGTGTTCCAGAACGATCGCTAAGTCCCATTCGGGAGGCCTGGGTCTGAGCCGTCCGTCCTCCTGACGGTAGGTTCTGACCACTTCCTTGAGGACGGAGATGTCCACAGAGGGGTCCCGCTTGCGTAAAACCGACATGATCGCCGCTAGGTGGGTGTTAATAGAGGAGGCTTTAAGTCCCCTCTCCTCCCGGAGATACACTAGATACTCCGCCACCTGAGGGACAGTTGCTACCTGGACGTCCCATCCCTTGTCCAAACAAAACGAAGCAAATGATCCCCACTGTACATCATACAGCTTGCGAGTGGAGACCCGCTGGGCGGAGGAAACCGCGGCTGCGACTTTCTCAGAGAAGCCCGCCCCTTTCAGCCCCTTTTGGAGACAAGCCAAGCGTGAAGATCCAGTGCTTGCGGGTTCTCGTGCACCCGCCCGCTTGGCTCGCTCACTAAGAGATTCCACCTGAGAGGAATGGGGATTGGGTCCTCCAGACACATCCTCCGGAGAGGTACGAACCACTGCCTCGCTGGCCAGAGGGGAGCTATCAGGATGAGCCTGATCGTCCGAGTGGCCTTGATCTTCGCCACAACTTGAGTGAGAATACTCGGGGGAGGAAAAGCGTAGGCGTCCATCCCCTCCCACTCGAATGACAGAGCGTCTAGGCCCCACGCCCCGGGGTCGGGAACTGGGGAGACGTAGACCGGCAGCTGGTGGTTCAGCCGGGTCGCAAACAGGTCTATGTGCGGCCTCCCGAAGTGCTGGCACACTTGTTGAAACGCCTGGGGGAGGAGTTTCCACTCCGTGGACGGCGGTTTGTCCGGCCTGGAAAGGGCGTCCGCCAGCACATTCTTCACCCCCGGAATGTGCACCGCGCGAACCGACATGTGCAGCCCGTCCGTCACGCGGAAGAGGTCCAGTGCTAGCCTGAGGATGCCGACTGCCCTGGTCGAGCCTTGCTTGTTTATCCCCCAGGCCGCTGTTGAGCTGTCCGTGTGCACGAGTAGCACTTGACCCCACAGCCGAGCGGACCAATGACAGATCGCCAGCCTGATGGCTTCCATTTCCAGCTCGTTGATGTGGCACGAACGCTGGGCCAACGACCAGAGCCCCGCCGTCTGTTCCGTTCCCAGGTGGGCCCCCCACCCCTGCGTGGAAGCGTCCACGAAGAGGTGCTCGGTCGGCACGGGAGGTCTGAGTGGAACACCCGAGAACACGTTCGCCTCCACTGTCCACCACGCTAAGTGGGGGACTAGCCTCTGGGGAAGTGGAAACACGTGTCTGCACACTTCCTCCCTGACGTGCGGGTTGATAAAAACCTGGAGGGGTCTCAGCTCCAGCCGTCCCCTCGCGGTGAGGTCCTGAGCTGATGTGAGTAACCCTAGGATCCGCTGCCACTGTCGGAGCAGAAGCGGACCCTTGAGTCCCCGATCTAATAGGCTGTCTATCCTGGCCATCCGCTCCTTGGGAACGAAGGCCCTGTAACGAACTGTATCCAGTCTGGCGCCCAGGAAGGTGAGCACGTTGGTTGGCTGTAAGTCCGACTTGTCCAGGTTTACCAGCCACCCCAGCCTCCTGAACAGGCCGATCACGAAATCCCGCTGCTCCGCGAGGATTGTGGGGGAGTGGTGGTGACTGAACCCGTCGTCCAGGTACATGGCGAACTGTACGTCGTGATGGTGAAGGAAGTGGACCACTGGTTGGGTCACTCTGGTGAAAAGCCACGGAGCGGATGATATCCCGAACGGGAGCACGTTCCACTGAAAGTGGCGCCCCCCCAGGACGAACCGGAGGAACTTGCGGTGTTCCCGGAAGATGGGAATGTGCAAGTACGCATCCTGAAGATCTAGGGATATCATCCAATCCGATTGCTCCAGTAATAGCATTACTGACGACACAGTCAAGAGACGAAAATATGGCGGCCGTACGAGGTAGGAGCGGTTGAACACCGACATATCGTGAATGAGCCGCCATTTTCCCGAGTCTCTCTTGGGTCGAACGAACACGGGTGAGTAGAACCCGGGGGAGAGATCCTGGAGCGGGATTTCCTCCACCGCCTCCTTGGAGATGAGAATCTCCACCTGCTCCAACGTGAGGGCAAGCTTGTCGGCTGCCAGTGGACGCTCCGTTGGAGAGCAGGTGAGCGGAGGGGGAGACGAGACTGGTATCTGAAACCCCCGCTCCAGAATCCGACACACAAAGGGATCCAATCCTAGTTGCCTCCAGTTCGCTGCGAACTGGCTGAGACGCCCTCCGACAGGGCCATCCCAGTGAGAAATCGTAGGTGGGGGGAGCAGGGGCGGACGCCACGTGTCACTGTTTCCTCGGGGTGAAGGGACCTTTCCCCCGCTTGGGCCATTTCTTCTGAGGGGTACGTTTGCCTGGTGAGGGGCCGGAGACATTGCCCGAGTCTCTTCCTCCCCGACCCCCGAACCGAAACGACACCCCCCCCGTACTGGGGGGTGGGGCTTTGTACGTAGGTCTCCCCTTCTTAGGTGTGGTGAACCCCTGCCTCCGCTCTACCGCGAGCCTGTTAGTCAGGTCCTGCTGCTGGAATTCGTGACGCTGTCGGAGGGCTTCCGGTATCGCCCCGGCAAACAAGGTGTGGGCTGACCCCGACACTCCACGGAGATTGCTCCGTATCCCGACGGGGAGGTTGGTCCGTCCGAGGAACCCGTCCCTACGCAAGTTGGTGACCCCCGCCGAGATGCGTCCTGCACTCAACATCACCTGCGCTAATCCTCCCGCCACGGAGCCGAACGCACGGTAGAGAGCTGGGGCCCCCTTGTCCATCTCCGCCTCCCTTGCGAAGGCTGTCATTGCCTGACAGGCATGGGCGACAGAGTTCACCGTCCCCAGGATGGACCTGGCCTCCTTGTCCAGGTGGACAAGATGGGCATCCGACACGAGGTGAGCCGCGGAGGGTGCGGCCACCCGCCTGATGTCCTCATCCAAAGTGGGAGGGTTAAGTGGAATCGGTGGGTCCGCCACCGGAAGGGTTGACCGCTGACGGTCCGTCAGCACAAGTGGAGGAATGAGTCTCCCCGGTGCGGCGGCCGAAATCGCCGAGCCGAAATCCTTCCCCGCCGTGTCAAACAGCCGATGGGGGGGGAAGACCTGTCTCGCGGAGCGGGGGGCTTCATCCTCGCAGAAGGATTCAAGACGAGCCCGCTTGGTCGATGACGGGGAATCGTCCACCTCCCGCAAGACAAGCCCCGCCCACTCCGCCACCGCATCCATCTTATCAGTCGCATCCGAACCCGATGCATTCCCGCCCCCACTCTCGGTGATAGGAATGAAGGGGGGGTCCGTCGTATCCACGAACTGTTGGTCCGAATGAGGTGACAGGGCGGGGTTCGACGTGTCACTGGGGGACACCTCCGGGGAAAGGAGAGTGACCCTACGCCCAGTGCGTTGAGGAGGGGAGTCCTGGGTGGACCTATCCACGGGTGGGGGGGACACCTCCCGACGTACATTATCGGGGGGAACGGTTCCCCTGGCGTCCAACAACCCCGAAACCATATCCTTCACCGACGCAAGCAGCTTCGCGGAGAAGGCAGCCTGGTCGAAGGGTGCACGCTCCTCTGACTTCTTCTTCTTCTTTTTGGACTTCCTCCGCATCCGAACGGGCGACACTCGGGAGGGAACGGAGGACACCGAAGAGGAACGGTGAAGAGCGGAGGGACGAGGGGTAGGGGGAGGGGAAGGGCTCCCATCCCTACCCCCATGTACGCCCCTGTCTGAATCTGAAACCAGACCTTCCGTCTCAAACTCCCTCGTATCCTCCGAAATTATCAACCCGTCCGTGGGGGAGGTGATGGTGGACGAAGCCGAAGGGTTCCCGGCAGTCCGCACCCTACGCTTGGACGTTACAGCGTCCCTCTCACTTCTCCTTAGAGCTCGAAGGTACGCTCTAAATTGTTCCGAAGTGAGAGATTCACATTCCTCACACCTGTCCTGCCAAGAACAGGTGGAAGTACAAGCGCGACAGAGGGAGTGGGGATCATGGGTCCCCGACTTCCGAAGTCCACAACGTCCACAGAAGCCAGGGTACATCGCTGACGATACCCTGGTTCCCGTCACAAGTGAACCGAACCGGCCCGACACTCACGTCCGTCACTCGCCCGACGGACCGAGGAGGAGTGAAGTGAATCACCCGCGACGAGGGTGAAGAACGAACCAGTCACCCAGGTCCGACACCCGCCAGGTGAACCAAGATGGAGCGAAGCGAAGCAACCGCGTACCGAACGAAGGGTGGACCACCGAACGAAGGGTGGACCCTTCACTCCAGTCCGTCACTCGCCAGGTGAACCAGAGCGGAGCGAAGTGAAGCAACCGCGCAGCGAACGAAGGGTGGACCACCGACGAAGGGTGGACCCTCCACTCCAGTCCGTCACTCGCCCGGTGAACCAAGCGGAGCAAGGACGAACCCCCGAGGAGCGGACGGCAAGCCGCACGCTGCCTGCACACGTCCCACGCACCAACCGCGGGGTCAAAGGTCAGGTACCCGTAGGCGAGACCTACAAGCCGAGACGCACGAGCAAGCACGTGCAACACGAGCAGCGCGACCCAAGCAGGGTAGCGCGACACTGACTAGCCTGCCTGATACACAGGCAACCAGTCTAAATTCCAATTACACAATTGGAAACCAAACCAGGAGATAGGAGAAAGAACCCTACCCCCAAGTAAAGGGAACGAGAGAAAAAAGGAGTATACTTTAATACAATCCAAGGCAATATAACTTCGAGAGCGCTCAGAAACACGACCGTTCACTGAGCGACAGGAAGTTGGAATGAGGTTTTGGTCACGTGACCATAGGTGGCGCGGCGGGGATGTGCAGGTAACTCCCGTATTGTTTTTTCTGTGTTATGGGTCGAGAGATAATTGATTGGCAATCAATGGGCTACGGTGAGTCGGAGACGGTATAGTACGTTAAATAATATCAATAACACATTTCACTTCAGAGCATACGTCTCGTTACAGATGACAAAACCATTAGGATGCATCTGGTCCGAGGGTACCTGGCCAATGTGAATGACTATGGGGTGCCCATTGCTGACAGGAGCTTCGTACACTTCAACCTGCGCACCTGTAGTGGAATCTACCTGAGTCTTCAATCTACCTGGAATGTGACTTTTGGGAAACACCTTATCGTGGAACTGAGACCCGGAGCCGCTTTGTTGTACGACTGTTCAAACGAACCGGAACCAGTATGCGTACGCCGCCCAACCACAGTTGAAGAAAAGTTCATTTTCGCTTGTAACGTAACGTTTCTACTTAAAGTTTCATGGAGTGACAGCGGATATTTTGAATTTTCCCGCGGTGAAAGTTTGAATGCCGAGAGCAGACATCTGATTTCGTGCGGTGGCGGGCCAAAAGTTGAAAAGTTGTTCACTTACAAAACTATCAAAAAAATGAAAATGTTGTATTTGGCTTTTGGGCCTCTTGGTTCTGGTCAAATCTACGTTAACGTGACGTATTGTAAGTACTATATTGTCTGGTTTAAACGCTTACCGTTGAAATGTATATATGTCGCGTTCCTGATCGAAAACCGGACACCTTCAATTAGTTAGAACGACCTTATTGGTGACCTTACCTTTTTTTCGGTTGGAAGCTTGTATTGATATCAGTCATTCATTTTGGATTTTTCAATGAATATGTTTATCTCCTATTCTGTAGTTGATGCTAAACATTTAACTTTTTACGTGTTTTCCCCTTAGTATATGAACAAAATTTGGTGCAAATATATTGTAATCAAATGTAAATAATGACAATAAACTTTAAACTTTTCTTCAAAATGTAAATCTCAAAGTATTGTTTGTAAAATGTGACATGTATATGTATAGCAACCGTTTCTCCTTATCATTACAATCGATTCACCATTCTTAACTCATAATTCTTATTTTGTTCTTTATTTTAAAAATATGAAAATCGTTGTTAATATTTACCCAGTGCCTTTTCCGTATAATGTCACAATATTGTCTCCGGCAATCTGCAACAATGTGTCATGTATATATGTATAGTTGACCTATGGACCCTTCCATATTGATCCAAAGGTATTTTCTTTAAACTATCCCATTAAGTAATGGTAAAAATTCAAATATTTCCAAATGATGAGTTTATTATAACTATTAATTAAGTTGTTTTCTCTCTACAAGCAACCACAATGCCCTACAAAGAAATCAAATCTTTGAGCTTAATGGTACGAGAGACAAAACGTCCGAAGATACAGCTCCACCGCCTTCGTGAGTTCCACAAAAACGAGGTCATTAAACTGGTCAGTTTGACCCCTGACCCCGCCGTACTGACCACCCGGGGACGTTCTCTGATACTGAGCAAACCACTGGACTATGAAACTGAAAGGACGCATGTCATTGACATGGTGTAAGTAATTCTTAAGAAGACTTGTATATTTTTATTTATTTATTTATTTGACTTATCTTGTTCTTTCTTTAAATTGTGGGGACAGAGTAGCGCAGTGGTTAGCGCGTTCTGCTACGGATCAGGAGGTCTTTGGTTTGATTTCCGCCAGGGGCTCAGGGTTCGCTATTTAAATATCCGGCAATAGCGTTAACGCCTAGGCAATACAATTTCAGGTTGAGAAATTATGTGTTTGAACCTTTGTAGATAAAACATGAATCATAAACTAATAAGAATTGGGAAAAACTTAAAACTATGACATATGAGTGCAACTATCCCTTTTAAAGTCAAAATCATCAGATTCTGAGACCCGCCAATTTTATATTATTATTCCATCAGGTTACAGGGGGACGTTCTGACACTGAAACTCCGTGTGGTACTACGAGTCATAGATGTTATAGAACACGGTCTCAACATCACCCTGGCGAGAAAGCTTGAAATGGTTGAGGAACTGCCCGTTGGAACCATCCTCTTGTCTTTCGTGATGGTAGATAACATGGAGCTCGGAGACAGGGTCCTCTTTAAACTCCACGGTTAGTCTATTTCGAAATTTTTACGAAATATAAAATCAGAAATAGACTACAGTCTTGGCTTCGGGAATTTTATCAGCGATATAGAAATACTATTTGTCTTTTGTCATTATACAATATTCACACAACGTTATGACGATACGTGAATCATGTTTTTAACAATTCACAGTATTTATATTACTTAGACACAATACTAGTAAACAGAAATTTCATATGCCAGACATGACGTTAAGACAATTCAGTATGGTCGTTATTTCATTTTTGACATGTTTAGCAGAACTGATCTTTCGGGTTATTTTTGGTCACACGAAAATAAATTAGATCCTGCTATGAAAGTTACCAGTTAAATCAAAATAGCGACGGTTGATTATATACTGCGTAGTTCAGCTGGTATGCTTTGACGAAATAACGCACATGTATTCAAGAAAGGAAATATGCCGAAGTGAAATCATTATTGAACATCATTTAGGCATAATAAGCTTCTGGATTACCTATTTCGTTCGTATATTATACCATTACTTTAATTGTAATTTCACTTAAATGTTAATTGCTTGTTATATACTTTATATATATTTGCACCATTTGCTATGATAAAACGGATCCATTTCTATGCCGATGGAACGTTCCCTTTACATGGGACGATGAGAATACAAAACCTTCATATTTTCATAGATAACTCCTTCTTCACGATCGACGAATCCACTGGAGCAATGACAGTTTTGAAACGAGTTGATAGAGATGTCCCGGGAAATGTGAAGAACATACCTATAGTTCTGGAGATAACAAACCGGGCCGAAAGTCGAAAGATTAAATTCACTATCAATGTCATAGATATCAACGATAATCAGCCAACCTTCGAAAATGGACTCCATAGAATTGAGATGCCTTTCGGTATAAACGGTGAGTTCCTAACTGCTCTGAGACAGGAAATATATCAACTCAGCAATTACAATTGTGCGCAAACTTGGAGCAGCCTTTTATGTCAGGATTGTGAGCATTATAAAAATACTTTATGATTATGATCAATGAGAAAGTGAATATTATGTGTTAGCCTTTATAAGAACTAACCACAGACCACCATTGTTTACACCAAACATTGGACCATGACGTTGACTTACAATAAACAATCATCAACTTTAACCTGGCACTAGAACCTATTTTTTCGAATGTTTATGTCCGCTTAGCTTGGTCAATATGTGTCATCGTGTTTGTATTTTGCGGCACTGAAACCATCAAAATATTCAGTTACATTATTTATTATAACATTTTCCTTAAAGCGACTTCTAACGTCGTCACAAGATTCAAGTTAGCAGACAAGGACCTCAACTCTGGCTTGCAGCTCCAGATACTGGAGGGAAACACATCGATATTCTATCTTAACTCTTCCACGTTATGCGTTCACGTGGACAAGCTAATGAATGTGAAGACCCTGAGGAACAACGACTGGAGCTTCACTGTAACTGTTCTTCTCCGAGATAAGCCCAAATTTGGATCGTCACGTCAGAGTTTCTCAACTGTTATTCTGACTGTTCCGGTACGTCATTAAACCTATCTGGATTATCTTGTATTCGAGGGCACTAAATGAAAATATCATAGGAATATGTTTATATGCACACTCAAGACCCACATAATGGTCGAAATGAATTCATCGTATTAAAGAAGATTGATCCAGTCTAAACCATCCGATGTTTGCTTTTTCTGATATACAACCTTTCTTCACGTGAGAAACCAACTCTCCCTTTTTATGATATATATATATATAATATTGTGAAGCAAACAGTATTAAAAAAATATCCACACATTCACATACAATAGAACTAATCACTGTCTCTTAATGTCGTAGCAAGTCTTTCCATACGTGGCGCAAATGAAAGGCTTCATTTTTCATTGTTGTTGGATTTTGCTATGCCGAGTGTTCGCTCTTAGTTATCAGAATGTCAAATCTAAATTAACTAACATTTTACCTACAGGGACGTTTCGACTATATATGTTGTGATAAAATAGCATATTATTCACGTGTGGATAATTAAAGGGAGGATATTGGTTTAGTAGCATTCTGCACGAGAATGTGCACCCATATGATGAGGATCGTTTTAAAGAGAAACTTCTCAAATAGTTTCGTAAGTAAGGCTTGTTGTTAATGTCACGAAAGACCTCACTCAAAGAAAACGTTATCCAGGTTCCAACTCAAGCTGCCAAATTCAGCTGAAAAACTTCATAGTATTCTCTTTCTAGCCACCAGAGGATATCGTCAGTTCTCTTCAAGCCGAAAATCTACCTCCTCTCCAAATACCCGAAGATACTCCTATAGGGCAAGTCATATTAACTCTGTCGGGTGTTCTCAATCTTCCTTCCAAGTACAGTCAAGGCTACCAATATTCACTGCATTCCGGCGATTCAGGTATATCAAGTTTCAGATTTCATGATTATGCATTGAAATATAGTGGGTGAGTTGGAGATTAACGCCGCTCAGGCAATATAATTAAAATACATCCCCATCAGTTTACAACTTATTTTTCAAAAGTCACTATCTTCAAGGGCTCGCCTTGAATGATAACTTAAATCAGAAAAATGACATGAAATAATGTTTTTCTGATTGAATGATTGAGATTTTAACGTAGTAAAGGTCTAAAAATATCACCACAAAGCAAAAATCAGATGTTAATAAACATTAACTTTTGGCTGAATCTTAAGTTACATATTAAAAAAAAACCAACATAATGAATATTCTACATTGTTTCTTTACGACTGTCTTAAGATGTTACATTGTAAAATATGTTTCAGATTGTGAGAACGGCAAGCTTGCCACTGACTATTTTGGAATTGATCAGTACAACGGTGATGTAATGGTTGGGGCAAACCTTGACGCTGACATTGAGACAAAAGGATGTAGGGATATATCTCTTTCATTCAATATCACCAACATATTGAGCGGAGACAGGGACATTGTCGCATATATCAATATCACGATCACCGATGTCAACGATAATTCCCCGATATTCCAGGAACCAAGGAAGGATGTCCTCATACCCTGTGTTCCCCAACAAGGTTCTGCGTCTATCGATAAAGATAAACAAACTTTCACAAAGAAGATACCCATACATGTTTCTGATATTGAGTCTGATGTAAATATCTCTATGGAACTTGTACACTGGAACCATTTCGTTTATAACTTAACTAAAAAGAACGCAAAGCTATGGGTCTTGGATATATCAGTTGATACTCAGATGAGGCATGAGAAGGTAGACGGAGATGTGGTGATGCTTCTTGCTGTTGATGAAGGTGTCACTCCACTTACTTCAACAGCTCTTGTCACCATCAGGCAAAATTGCACAACATCTTCTCGTGGACAACATTCACAGGAACTTTTAGATGTTGATGGTGAAGCTAAGGTTTTAATCTCTGATGCTGATAATACTACGATCACAAAGGCTTATAGGAAACCAACATCAACTACACAACCTAGTGGACCAACGACTCATGACATTCTGAGGTTATCTGAAGATACGGAGATGTCTGAAGACATTAAAATACCTTCCACGACATGCAAAACGTACAAGGTCGGTTTGAACACAAGACAAACCAGTTCCCATTCTGCAACACAGCGTACAGAGACGATCACAACTCAGTCAAGCCTACACACATCAGTATCAACTCTCTCGCCCTGTTGTCCATGCACCAGTAAGTAAATGGTTCCTGTCTGTATACTTACTTAGTGAAATCCGAATTTTGGTATTTGTGTGTTAACATTTGACGTAATAATTGTTCATGGGCTCATAGAAGCTATTATCTATTCTGAAAAGGTTATTTGTGCGTATTCCTGAAGTGTAAAAGAAGGTTGATTTGAAAGAATATCAGCTGTTATGTTCGTATTTTTCGTCACAATGATATCAGGTATTTATGATGGAATAATGCTGATCTTGCTCTTCATTTAGTGAAAATTTTTTTGTGTAATATGGAGGAATAAAATAAACGCTCACTGTCACATTATTATTCTTATCATAATCGTATTCTACCTACAAAGGAAACAACAAAACCTCGAGGAAGACAGGGAGATCATTGATTGTCCAGTACATGCCTATCGCCTTATGTGTCATCTTTGCTTTGGTGCTACTCATTCTTCTGGCATGCTGTATCAGAAGGTAGGGTTATCCCCAGCACGTGATGTATCAGAGTGAGTGAGTGAGTGAGTTATTGTTTAGCGCCACTTGGGCAATATTGCAGCCATTAGCGGCGAATAATGTATCAGAAGGTAGGGTCATCCTCAGCACATGATGTATCAGAAGGTAGGGTCATCCTCAGCACATGATGTATCAGAAGGTAGGGTCATCCTCAGCACATGATGTATCAGAAGGTAGGGTCATCCCCAGCACATGATGTATCAGAAGGTAGGGTCATCCTCAGCACATGATGTATCAGAAGGTAGGGTCATCCTCAGCATGATATATCAGAAGGTAGGGTCATCCCCAGCACATGCATGATGTATCAGAAGGTAGGGTCATCCCCAGCACATGATATATCAGAAGGTAGGGTCATCCTCAGCACATGATGTATCAGAAGGTAGGGTCATCCTCAGCACATGATGTATCAGAAGGTAGGGTCATCCTCAGCACATGATGTATCAGAAGGTAGGGTCATCCTCAGCACATGATGTCGAATACAAGAGTTGGATATTTCTCAAGGATGTAGACGAGTTATCAGAACCTTAATATTTTATAGCATACACAGTGCAAATGTCCAATTGTAAATTTGAATGCAAAAACGAGTGCTAATGTGCACTTAAAGCACTTTAATCTTATATTGTTTTGCTTACGCATTGTAACATCATCACAGCTATTAAAATTTCATAAGCTTGATATTTGTGTCATAAGCACATGCAAGATTAGTTACCTATGAAAGGGAATAAGTGCATCAGATACAACATTTAAAGTCAATTCATACCAACATGATCTAATGTATCAATAGAACATTGCTTGATTTCTTAATTTTTCAGTAAGTTGAAGGAAAAACAAACTTCTTCACAGTTGTCGCCTTGTGAGTAATCCTTACCATAAACAAATAATACATATTATCTATATTCGGATTATGCTTTTGTAAACGCCTTTTACATAATGGATGAAAGTATCAGTAACAAATCAAAATATTACATTAAAGATTTGCAGAGCAATCGATTGAACCTCTGTAGTTAAGATAAAACCATTTCGATTCTACATGATTCTCAATTGCTATGATACCAACCCAATGACATGTAAACAGGGCGAAAGTAGCAAAGTTTGACAATTATTAAAAATAATAAAATGAATTTAATTTCTTCTTATCCATAATATCACCATGTTCAGTTTCAGGTGAAGATGAAGAGACATGAGCCTACATGATGAACTGAATATATCTTAACATCACACACTTGCATCCGTTACATTTGTTGGCTAAAGGAAGATTTATCATATAAAACCTTTCAACACTTTACTAAAATTTAAATAAATGAAATAAATCTATTATAAAATCCTTCTTCTTACATGTTTCTTGTGACCTTCAAGGATTGTCCTGACCAAAGGTTACAGGTGTTTAGTATGTTGGGTGTGTACTTGTTATATTGAGTGCAACCCTACGACCGTAACCTATTTCTATATATACAATTTTCCATACATGGAAATAAATCAAGCAACGCCGAAATCAATTTCTATTAAAATTCAAAACAAATAACCTTTTGTTAATGTAAAGGCATATCAAATCTTGATGTCCTCATGGCTACCAATGATGCACATGCTGCATTCATGACACAGGTGAATTGCCTCACCCTCAATATACTGAAAGGCAAGTTTTTGCCGATTGCATTAACAACTCATGTTTGTCTCTATCAATTGAGTATTCAGTCCACAGGAATCCGATATCGTAAATAAAATGTAGGTAAAACGTGGGTAAGAAAGATCCGTTCCTATACTCTATATACATATAGGAACGGATCTTTCTTACCCACGTTTTACCTACATTTTATTTACGATATCGGGTTCCTGTGATTCAGTCCCATTAATGACATGGCACGTTGGCAATTATTCGCAATTGTTGTGGTGTCCCTTTGACAAATTGGAAATTGAGAGACATCATTCCATTATTTCAAATCTTTGAAAAGTTAAGGGCTACAAACAATGGATCTCCCAGGGCCTTGTAGACTGGAACGAAAGAACAGAGTATTGATGAGGCGCATTAGGCGCTGATAACAGTAATCAAGCACGTTGAGGCAGCACTTGTTATCAGGGAAAACCATCTCTTTAAAGACTGTCCGTAATCGACTAAGGAGCATATCCAAGACGTGTCAGATTGTCTTTAGGTGACCATAATGCAGCACGACTTGTTGACTAGTGTAGTGTCTTCGTTGGAACAATGCAATCTCAAAAGGGTTAATTTTCTGATGAGAGTAGATTTTTGCTGCACATGGTAGACCATAGTACAGTGACTAAGACAAACAACAATGGTTACCCGTCATATTCAGGAGACAGTTTCTTTTGGAGGAATGTCTGTAATGAAATGGAAAAGCATTTCAATGAATAATTATTATTGTAAGATGGACCTCAAAGCCATTCGAGGGAATCTTCAATGTTCTTTGGTACCAACGAGAGACCCTTGACAGAGCTGTCATCCGACATTTAAATAACAATCCTCTTGGCACAAGTCTTCATGGATGACAATGCCAGGCCACAGAGAGCCTGTGGTTTTTTTATCCCCTTTTCAAAAACCTCAATGAACTGACTGCCACCTTGCATGAGGAATGGAACAGAATTCCTCAAAATCTAATCCGGATTGATATTAGTGATGAGGAGTCTCGAAACAGTCGTTTGTGCACAGGGAAGCAGCACTGGTCTTTATGTAAAGTATATAGTCAGACTTACAGAACATTATAATCCATTCCCATGAACAATATATACTTAACAGCAAAAGAAACGCAAGTTCAACTTCACCAGTTAGCAAACTCAACATTTTGAAATATATTACATTAACATTATGAAAAAACAACAGACAAGTCATCTTTGAAGAAATTTCATTGCAGTTACTGTGGAAAATCACTTTGGTTTAATCAAATAAAAGTACCGAGGGTACAGAAGCTCACCTTAAAATGAATGATGTGGTAATATGGTTTAATTGTGTAACCATCTTTTATATGATAATAGATTATGGCTGCCATCATGATTTTTTTATCTTTTAAAATGCTATTCTTCTGTTGGAAACCACTAGAGTTTGAACAAACATTAATACAAGAATGATATAATCATGATTTGTTAACAAGCAGTAGGTTTTTGTATAACATTTTTGTATATCTATGGCTAAATTGGTGACCATCTTGGACTTTTTAATCTTCAAAATGCTACTTTTATGTGGGCATCTGTATTAATTTCATTATGATATCTTGATTGGTTTAGGAGTATTCATTTAGTCACACTCTCAACTTCCAAAGAACTAAAAAGATGATGCACATAAACATTTGGAATATATCCCTCTGACACAAATCACAAATTCAGCTAGTGATAGGTCCAATTGCCAAAGTAAACTGTCCAGGTCAATGTCTCATGTAATTCTAACTGAAGATTTCTGAATATCTTAAATCTTGACCTATGTTAGTGCAATCTGATTGGTCAGAATAGGCTAGCAACATGGGGGTTTATGCTAATTACTAGATATGATGACCTATGATGACCTCTTGCACCTGCATGTAGCTTATGTAACTTATCCTCTTATGTAAGTTACTGTTATTCCATATAGTGAGTGTCCTCCCCTCATTTCAATATGCAAAACATATACTCTTTAGAGGAGAGTTGCAGGAGAGGGGCTGGAAGGATAGATGGGGAAAAGGGTTGGGGGAGGGGAGGGGATAGAAGGAATGTGGGATAGGTTTGCAATGGAAGGACAGGAGAAAAAAGGGGAGGAGGGAAAGGGGGGGGGTAGTAGAAGAGAGGTTTGCAATGGAAATAATCTGGAGGTCAACTCAGTAATATGTTTATTGAAGTATCTTAACTAACAGAGAGAATTGGTGAGAAAGACTTTGTAAAAAAAGAATTGTTCAGACAGCTGTTCAATTAGTTTTGAAGATGAATATTAAATCATATCTTTTATTAGCATGACAAACAAAATAAAAGATAATTTGTTATTCATTAACCAAAATTTTCAATTTGGAATAAATTAATTGCATGGGAACAATGGACTAAAAAACAGTTAGTGTTGGGAGTGAACAAATTTAATCATTTTAAATGCTTTTGAAAAGGATTTGTTTGAATTGAATGATCATTATAATTATCTAGATAATCATTGTTCAGACCGTAATCAGATATAGATGATTATAAAATGTATATTTATCTCTCACTGGCTACCGGTATGTTATTTGCCATATATATGAAGTGTCAGGAATTATGTAAAACGGAAAGGATTTATTAAAACAGTCATGCTTCAGGCTGTTCGCAGATAAAGATGATTCATACAGTTTTTTGTAACTGTATTTATAGTGTTGATAAATATTACAACAAGCATATCAATACAAATATAATGACATTGATTTGATTGATCAGGAAATGTATTCTTTTCAATGAATTTCATGAAATCTAATTGAAAATTCAATATAATTGACATATTGACCATCTTGGATTCTTGATATTAAAATAAATGCGTCTCTGTCAGGAATCACTATATAAAAAAATACTCTTTTTTCAGAATGATATCTTAATTGATTTAGTAGGAGTAGTACTTGGCCTGAAATCTAATTGAAAAATAATGACTTCTATGATGACATGTTGTTCCCAGAACCCCTTCAGCATGATACAATTATCATTTATTTTTACAGGTATTTATAAAACACATGGTATTGGAATTGGAACCTGATACAAAATACCTCTATTATTAACTTATCATGTAGATTACTGAACATAAAAGCAGATTCTTGACTTGTTAATATTAACTCATCGTGCAGTTTGTTGTACACAAAAGCTGATTCTTGACTTGTTTAAATTGTTATTTGTAAAAAGTATTACTATTAATAGAATACAAGTACCGTATACTTTTCATAAAGACAATTTATATACTTTCCATAAAGTCCATTATGTTCTATTAATCAATTAGGTCAGGATTACTATGCAATATACAAGCAGGCAGGGCTGCTAGCCCCAGATCCTTAAGGAGAGTGTAGCAATTTGTGTATTTGGCTTTGTGTATGTATATTTGGAGAAGCATCCTAGTGTGCTGAGCATGTAAACCTGAACTCTGGCTAAGCCCTTATGTGTGGTATTAATAGACTTGACGGGAGAGAACATGAATTGTTGTGAAAAATATATAAATTTCACAAAATATAGTTAGCTTATGTCCTAAATTGATTTTGTGTCAAGAAGAACTGCTGTTAGATATAGAAATGGTACAAATATGAGTAAAACACAGGAACTGGAACCTGATGCAAAATAACTCTTTCCACATCAACTTATCATGTAGATTGCTTAACACAAAACAAGTGACAATTTTTGTGTAAGTTGTTATTCTTAGAAAGAACATATCGCTGTCATGAGAATACAAGTCTAATTTCCATAACTCTTATTGCATACACATGGCCATATAGCATAATGCTCTACCATATCAATTGGGTCAGGTTGATTATGCAACAGACTAGCAGCTGACACTATGATGCTAGCAGCCTGTATTGGGATGTGTATTAGACAGCATAGTGGACTCAACAGAAATATCTGAACTCTGGTTGACCCCTTATGTGTGGTATTTAAAGGAATATAAGGGAGATACCATTGTTCAAAATCTAACATGATGTTTAATGTCATTGGGTTTTTGCAGCTAGTTGCCATAACTATTTAAAACAAATTAATTAATTATGTTTGTCTTTCATCTTAATGTTTTAGAAACACTTAAAATATAGAACAACTTGCATGACAATCTTAAATATTCTATGTTCAAGATAAAATTATGATTAGTAAGTTCAAATTAGAGAATTTATATAGTGCGAGTGATCACTCGATGAAAGCTTAAAATTTAGTAATAATGATGTGTCATCTGCAGCTGATAAGTCAATATGGATGCTATCGCGGCCATCTTGGATTCTCAAAACTGAAACGTCTACCTTTGTGGAAGGAATCACTATAGGTATAACATACTACAATATGAAAATGATATCTAGATTGGTTTAGGAGAAGTAGTCATTTTCATGAAATCTCATTGAAAATTCAATATGGCTGCTATCGCGGCCATCTTGGATTCTCAAAACTGAAACGTCTACCTTTCTGTGCGGAATCACCATAGTTATAACATACTACAATTTCAGAATGATATCTAGATTAGTTTAGAAAGAGTAGTCTTTTCATGAAATCTAATTGAAAATTCAATATGGCTGCCATAGCGGCCATCTTGAATTCTCAAAACTGAAACGTCTACCGTTCCGAGGGGAATCACCATGGGTATAACATACTACAATTTCAGAATGATATCTGGATACGTTTAGGAGGAGTAGTCTTTTTCGTGAAATCTAATTGAAAATTCAATATGGCTGCCATGGCGGCCATCTTGGATTCTCAAAATTGAAACATTTACCTTTCTGTGAGGAATCACATTGGGTATAACATACTACAATTTCAGAATGATATCTGGATACGTTTAGGAGGAGTAGTCTTTTTCCTGTAATCTAATTGAAAATTCAATATGGCTGCCTTAGCGGCCATCTTGGATTCTCAAAACTGAAAAGTCTACCTTTCTGTGAGGAATCACCATGGGTATAACATACTACAATTTCAGAATGTTATCTGCATTCGTTTAGGAGGAGTAGTCTTTCTCGTGAAATCTAATTGAAAATTCAATATGGCTGCCATGGCGGCCATCTTGGATTCTCAAAACTGAAACGCCTACCTTTCTGTGAGGAATCACCATGGGTATATCATACTACAATTTCAGAATGATATCTGGATTTGTTTAGGAGGAGTAGTCTTTTTCGTGAAATCTTATTGAAAATTCAATATGGCTGCCATGGCGGCCATCTTGGATTCTCAAAACTGAAACGTCTACCTTTTTGTGAGGAATCACCATGGGTATAACATACTACAATTTCAGAATGTTATCTGCATTCCTTTAGGAGGAGTAGTCTTTTTCGTGAAATCTAATTGAAAATTCAATATGGCTGCCATGGCGGCCATCTTGGATTCTCAAAACTGAAACGTCTACCTTTCTGTGAGGAATCACCATGGGTATAACATACTACAATTTCAGAATGATATCTGGATTCGTTTAGGAGGAGTAGTCTTTTTCCTGAAAGTTTACGGACGGACAGACGGACAGACGGACAGACGGACAGACAGACGGACGACGGACGAAGCGCCATGACATAAGCTCACATTTACTTTGTAAAGGTGAGCTAAAAAGCACTCTTATCGACTGTACCCCCAAGCAGTGAAAATGTCACAAGACAAAGTCTTCCTCAGTAACGAGTGTGACCCCCATTGGTTGCTACACACGCAGTACAACGAAGTCTCATTGATTCAACAAGTCTCTGGAAGAATGCCTGAGGGATTTGATTCCATATCCTGATCAACATGGCCTCCAAATGTCTGAGATTTTGAGGGGGACCAGCAGCCTGAAGTCGTCTTCCCATTTCATCCCATGCATGCTCAATTGGTGCCATGTCTGGAGACAGGGAAGGCCATGGCAGTGTGAGAAATATCTTTATTCTTACCCGCCCCAGGAATACGAATTCCTGCTCTCACATAAAGGTTTAACCTTAAACTTGTGTGTGTGAGTACCAAGGAGATGTCACTTTCAAACAAACTTTCGCATGCACAAGAAGGCAACAACACAAAAGTCTGCTCTACATATTTATTCAACACATGTCATATGCTTCAAGAGTCAAAGTTTCATTGGCCACCTCAAGTGGTTCAAACGGTCACAATATAATACTTGATATACTTCAGGATTACGGAGCACTTATAGCCACTCAACAAATTCACTGTATCTTGACAAACTTACTCAAAGGTAACAAGGGTTAACGAGAAGTGCCACAAGTTTCAAAGTCTGCTTTCAAAACTGTAAATATATGTCTCAATAAGCTTATTCGCAGTTACAGTTTTCTACCATGTCTTGTCACGTTCCTTCAAGGTGTAAGTGTCTTGACAACTGATACAAAGTGATGATGGTTATAAAGCAAACATGTTACGGGTCTCAAAACGTACTTTCAGTATATCAAAACGATATATGGTTGCAGTTACCAACGAAGAGTTGTTATGTATCTTAAAGCGTGTCTAGATTTGTGTATCCTGGCAAACATGTACCAAAAACAATGACTATTAACACACCATGTTACAATTTCCAAAACAAACCCTCAGCACATAGGTGCACCTCGGCACAGTTGTACAAAAATCATAGTTCGAAAATATGGTCAGGTCTTGACAAACTTATTCAAAGTTTAAAGCTTCAACAAAACATGTCTCAAGTGACTATGAAAAGGTGAAATGCGATACAAGCTGATACAAAGCTGAGTTTATCAGTACGACATGATATATGTCTCAAGTTACTTATGGAAATGTGAAATGTGATACAGTAAGATGGTACAAAGCTGAGTTTATCAGTACGACATGTTATATGTCTCAAGTTACTTATGGAAATGTGAAATGTGATACAGTAAGATGGTACAAAGCTGAGCTTATCAGTACGACATGTTATATGTCTCAAGTTACTTATGGAAATGTGAAATGTGATACAGTAAGATGGTACAAAGCTGAGCTTATCAGTACGACAGGTTATATGTCTCAAGTTACTTATGGAAATGTGAAATGTGATACAGTAAGATGGTACAAAGCTGAGCTTATCAGTACGACATGTTATATGTCTCAAGTTACTTATGATAATGTGAAGTATGATACAGTAAGATGGTACAAAGCTGAGCTTATCAGTACGACATGTTATATGTCTCAAGTTACTTATGATAATGTGAAGTATGATATAATGTTGTGATTATTACTGTGACATGTTTAAGTATCTCGAAAAGTGCTATGGAAATGTGAAATACGAGTCAGGAGAAGAAAAACACTACTCTGGTCAAGAGGCAAGAGCGTTCAGCTCGAAAGGTCTGCACGAACAAGTTTTAGCAAACACTAAAATATGACCACAGTTCATGTCCAACAAAGATGGCGGACCAAAACACACGTGGTCCGAAAGCATGGCTAAACACAACGCTAAGCGTCTAACGCACATTCAAGAAACACTGCTTCGCAAACAGTTACATGACTAATGCTAGAAAACGATAAACTAAACGATGTGACTGACAGTACTAAATTACCTGACCAGAAAAATGAGTGCATAAACGAGTAACCGGAGTAACGAACTTCGTGGTGGCCCCATCTCAAACACGTGTATCAGTCCAACAGCAGTGTCTGCCTTATATAGGCGAGTCAGCCCTATTACAGCCTTCCTACGCTCGCACGATATAGTCCAGCGAAACACAACGGCCACAGTCGTCACGGAATCAGCCGAAGTATTCCTAATGTTCCACATCCATCCGTGTTGCGCAAGTGCAACCGGAAGCCACCCGACTGTCAACAAACAAACACTTCCGTCCCGAAGGTACACACAGGCATCAGCCCACTGCGAGCACATAGGTAAAACACTGTTCATTACATTGCCCCCCTCTTAGAGACGACCTCCGGGCGTCCATTCACATCATACACATGTTCACCGTCCACGGTAGTACACTGGAGCTCGTATTGGACCACAGTTCACTGGAGCTAAAGTTAAATCACCATTCACAGGAGCTTCATATTAAATCTCAGTTCACAGAAGCTTATATTTAATCACAGTTCACAGAAGCTTTATATTTAATCACAGTTCACAGAAGCTTATATTCGATCTTAGTGCACAAGAGCTCCACAAAAGCTCATCTCAGATGGTCCATAGGTCAAACACAGGAGCTTATCTCAGATCAGTCCACCAGCGGAATACAGGAGTTCCTATCCAGTTACAGTATGGGCTAGTACAAAATACAGTTGCCCTAAGCCCCTCAAAAAGAGGTCAATGGTCACACTCATAATAATTATTGTCACAATATAAGTTTCTATGTCAGTCACACCACAAAGAAAAATAACTCTATCAAACAATAAAAACATTTTACACAAAAAAAAATACAGAAATACCAGTACACAAAACCCACGGATATTCACATATCCAACACCTGTAGAGCAGAAATTAAACTAATAATCATAATAAATGAAAATAAAGCAAAGAAAAGAAAGAAAAAAACAAAACAAAATGTGCCACGTGTTTGATATTGAAAAGGGGCCACCAAAAGCAGCACCATGCAGTAGAATAATACCATAATAATAAATTACATCCTACCCTAACTAACATGACTACAAAAACTAAACAATTTAACTGACATAACATGGAAAGTCAAAGATCCCAAATCTCCACATGACATAATTCATATGAAAATCAAGAATCACGTATAACAGACAAGAACTTCAATATGAAACAATTTCATATCAAAGTCAAAATTGTATACATTTCACAAATACGGAACTTTTAGATGAAGCAATTTCATATCAAAGTCAAACAAATCATACCCTACACAGGCAAGACTTTCATATGAGCCAATCTCATACAAAAGTCAAAAATCAATAATACTACACAAATACCTAACCTTTAGATGAAGCAATTTCATATAAAAGTCAAGGTCATACTCTGAGCAACAAAAACTTTCATATGAGATGATCTCATACCAAAGCCAAAAATCAGAAATACTACACACATGCAAAACTTTTAGATGAAGCAATTTCACATAAAAGTTCAAAAGTCCTTACTGCCTCTATAGCTTTGAACAAGGAAGTGGAAGTTTCCAAAACTAGCAAACACATTGAAACATCACTTCTCGTAAAAACATAGCATAAAGACTCAAATCTCTACACAAGAACTACAAACTAATCAGACCCAGGTACTTTGTTGGTTTCAAGCAATATCATGAAATCCAACGAAGTCATAAAAACAAACTATTTACATCTAACTCATACCAATCTAACTTCTGATCAAATCATATCCAACCAGAACTAAACGTAATTCACGGAAGAAGGGGTTCAACAAATGGTAGCTGGTACAAAAAGAATAATCAATCCGAGTTTGCCAGTCACAGATCTGAAAGATTCACTCACACATTTATGTCTAGCACACAGAAGGCGTCCCTCCTCACATCCTGTATCAGCTCATTCTGTGACTCGAACAATCTCAAGGAAAGATTTTAACCTTACTTCATATGTTCTATAAATCTGACGGCACGTCTTACTGAACGAAATCCCGGTACCTAGGATTCGGACGGACTTGACGACCAACTCTTGTCATAACCCTTCTATCCGGAACTGCTAATTCCCCAGAACTTGAGCCCGAGTTACCTGAAACGGGGAACTCACCCCTGAATCCACTAAACGAACTCCCACTACTGGTCTCAAAGTCAAAGTCTACACCAGCCGGTGCTACAGACATACTAGACCCACTTTCTGACTCAACACTTCTGTCCGGAATAGCCCCGGGTGAACCTATTTCCTCAAAAACAGAGGAACCGACAGAAGCCTCCTCAGGAGAGGAGTCACTGCCTGACCGCACACTGGAAGAGCCTAAACTCCCAGATACCGCCAAACCTTCCGAACTCTCAAACACCTGAGAGTTGTCCCTTTTGGCTAGAACACCACCAGTCCCGGACTCATCGGGAACCTCCTCAATCACTGAAAGCACAGGCTCCCTAGCAACAGGGATCCTGGGTCTAGCATAAAACTTAACCTGAGGCCCTGTATCTCCAGAAACCTCCTCCCTATCAGACTCCATCACCTGACTAGCAGCTGTCATATCTGCAGGAACTTCAACATCCACCCCCTGATCTGCGGAACGAGAGACTCCAGCCTTACACTTCTTAAGACGGTTGACATGCACCACCTCACGACGTACACGACCATTGACCTTGCCCTTAATCCTTACTACCACCGGATTAATTACCTTCACAACCTGCAAAGGCCCTACCCAAGGTCGAGACCACTTTCTTGACCGTCCTCTCTTTACTCTAGGGTAATGTAGCCAGACCATATCGCCTACAGCTAACGACTGTTCCTTAACTTGTTTATCATAATGAAACTTCTGCCTCTTATGACTGGCTTCTAAACTACATGCCACCGACTGAAAAGCTTTCTGAAATCCTGTCTTCATCTCTCTAACATATCTAGGCACTGTGGTCTCTTCCTCCACGGGAGAACCAGAAACAAGGTCAACGGGTAAGGTGACCTCTCTGCCAAAAACGAGATAGTTAGGAGAAAAACCGGTAGAAGACTGCTCTGCACACCGAAAAGACATCAATACCTTAGGGAGGTGGAAATCCCAGTCACGCTGGTTATCCTGAACATACTGGCTAAGCATTTCAGATAAAGTCCGGTTAAATCTCTCCACTAAACCATCACTCATAGGGTGATACGGGGTCGTTCGAGTCTTCTTAATTCCCAACTCCACACACATAGCCTGAAAGACTTTAGACTCAAAGTTAGCTCCCTGATCAGAATGCAAAGTCCCTGGCATACCAAACCTACATACAAACTCATCTACAAGTTTTCTAGCCACAGTCTCAGTCTCTTGGTTAGGAATAGCGTAAGCTTCTACCCATTTAGTGAAATAATCTTGCACGACCAAAATATACTTATTTCCACTTCTTGATACAGGCCACGGCCCGGAGATATCAATAGCAATACGCTGAAATGGGTAACCTGACGTAAAGCCGTGTAAACCAGCCTTTGGCCGGGGAATGGGAGCCTTTCTACGATCACAAGCTTCACAAGATCTTACCCAAATCTCTACGTCTTTCCTCCACTTTGGCCAATAATACCGAGCTCTGACCTTAGAAACAGTCTTTCTGATCCCAAGATGTCCTCCACCTGCGACAGACTCATGAACGCCACCTAACACCTCGTTCACCATATGTGCAGGGATCACTGCCTGCATCTTACCAGTACCTTCCAACTGTCTAACAAGAACCCCATTACTGATCTTCAAAGAATCCCACTGATCGAGCAAAGTCTCAACAAACTTAGTGACGGGACGAGACACAAGAGAAATCTGACTAGACTCAACTGCCTGATATAAGAATCCTAACCCCTCTCTCTGAGCCTGCTCTAACGGTGACTGAACAGCAGTGGCCAAAACTTCTACTCTATGACACTGACGACAGGGCAAACGAGACAATGCATCCGCATTGTTATGTTTAAGCCCAGGCCTATGCTTGATCTCAAAATCATACGGAGCTAAAGCCTCTAGCCATCTGGCTACCTGTCCTTCCGGTTCTTTGAATCTCATAAGCCAGGTCAAAGAACCGTGGTCTGTTCGAATCAGAAACTTTCTCCCTAGCAGGAAATGACGGAAATAAGCTGTCCCTTCAACCACTGCGAGTAACTCACGTCTAGTGACGCAGTAATTCCTTTCAGGCTTTGACAAAGTACGGCTACCATACGCTACGACCCTTTCCTTACCATCTACCAACTGACTCAAAACATATCCTAGCCCTTCGTTACTGGCATCGGTGTCTAAGATGAAATCCTTAGTGAAGTCAGGATAGACTAGAACTGGTGCTGATACTAAAGCCTCCTTTAACCTACTGAAAGATTCCTGACATGCCTCACTCCACTCGAACTTCACTCCCTTCTCTGTTAACCTAGTCAGAGGCTTAGCGATACGGGAGAAATCCCGAATAAACTTCCTATAATAGGAAGCCAGTCCGAGAAAACTCCGAATCTCTGACACAGACTGTGGGTTCGGCCACTCCTTTACTGCTGAAACTTTCTTAGGATTAGGAGATACACCCTCCCCGGAAACTCTATGCCCCAGATACGAGACTTCCCTAGCACAAAAAGTACATTTGGCAGGTTTAATTTTTAGCCCATTTTCTCTAAGTCTATCTAAAACTTGCGCTAAATGATCAAGATGTTCCTCAAACGTCTTAGAATAGATTATGATATCATCGATGTAGACGAGACAAATTTTCCACTGTAAACCTGCCAAAACACAATCCATCAATCTCTGAAAAGTCCCAGGAGCATTACACAAACCAAATGGCATGACATTAAATTCGTAGAGCCCCCCTAAAGTAGCAAAGGCTGTCTTATCCCTATCTTCGGGGCATACCTCCACCTGCCAATATCCCGACGCCAAGTCTAACGAGGAATACCAGGACGACCCTGCCAACTGATCTAACGAATCGTCTATCCGGGGTAAAGGGTAGGCCAGTTTGATACTAACATCGTTCAAACGGCGATAATCCACACAAAATCTCGTGGAACCATCTGGCTTAGTGACTAAAACAATAGGCGAAGCCCATGGCGACTCAGAGTCCTGAATTATCCCATCTTGTCTCATACGTTCTACCAACTCCCTAACTTCTGGCTGTCTATGATAGGGTAACCTGCGAGGGGCCTGCTTAATTGGCTTAGCATCTCCTGTCCGAATCTCATGTTGGACACGGTCCGTTCTACCTAAGTCATGTGATCCTGTAGAAAATATTTCTGAGTAGGAAGCCAACAAAACGTCTAACTTCTGCCTATGCTCTAACGGAAGATCCCCTACCTTGTAACTATCAAAGTTAGGCTTATCAGGAACTGACGAAGGCTTAACCTGGTTCTGATGTACTAACTCCGTAAATACTCCAATCTGTGTACCCTTAGAAATGGTTAAATCCGAACTAGTCGCATTAACCACCCTAACAGGCACTATGTTAGCCTTTGGCTGAACTGCAACACGAGCTATCATAATCTGACTTGACCTTTCAAAGCTAGGTTGACCTTCAATCAAACCCTCACGACTAAAATCCCCATCTAACCTTGATGAAAACACCATCTCGTGACCAGCGGGAATAACCACGGACTCATAAGTTCGGACACCAAACTGCACAGCCTTGCTAACTTCCTGCATAGGAACACTACTACCTGAGGCTAACTTCAGCCTATTCTTATGCATGTCCACCGTAACTCCATATCTCTTACAGAACTCGGCACCCAAAAATCCATCATAGGGCAAACCCCGAACTACGGCAAAATAGCAAGTCACTCTATTCTTACCCAAAGTCAAAGACAACTGCACGAGACCTAATGTCTGCAAATTTCCATCTCCTAAACCACTCAAGGTTGCATCAAAGGGCTGAATCACTGGACCGGGCCTTAGACGATTATAGAAAGTCTCACTAATCAAACTAATTCCGCCCCCATTGTCTACCATTAACTGTGCATAAATATCATTCAAACGCCCCGTAACAAAATATTGCGGACAATTCAAATACCTTGGTGACCCTGAAGTGACACTAGGACTAGCTTCATCCCTATCGGCTGACAAATGGGTCTCGTTGGCAGCCTGCATTAGTTTGGGTGCCCCCGAGAACCAGACCCATTCCCTGATGACCTTGACCCACATGTCCTGGCTAAGTGTCCTTGCTCCCCACAAACATAACATGCTCCTTTCTTTCTATAGCAATCCTCAACTAAATGCCCATTCTTTCCGCAAAACGTACACTTCCTCCGAGGTGGACCACTAGTAGCTGCTGCCTGACTATGTTTAATAGCAGTCAACTCTGCCCTAAGCTGGCTAATCTGCTGGCAAAGCCCCTCTACCATTTCCTTACAAAAAGTCTTATCACTCGCCTCCACCTCGGTCGTAGCTTGTAACAGCCTACAATTTCCAGAATCAGCCACTTCAATAGCCTCCCACTCTGTAGCAAAATTCACGGCCTCATCTAAGGTCTTTAACTTAGTATGTCTCATCTTTAACCTCAACTCACGATTCCCCAGCTTATTGACGAACTCATTAACACAAATCGTCTCCCTAGCTGACGTATTAAGGCCGGGAAAAGCAGTATGACACAACTTGCGGAGAGCTACAGCAAAATCAAGATAGGTTTCCCCGGTCTGTCTACCCCTACCATGAAATTCGACCAAAGCCAAAGCCTGAGTGCCAGTGGGACGGAAACGGTTAGTCAGGGCTGTTTTCACCAAAGCATAATGATTACGAGTCTCAGGTGCCAGGTCAAAATACACTCTACGAGCCCTTCCTATAAGTCTTATTCCCAGAAACCGTGCCTTCTGCACCTCACTCCACCCATTCAGCTCCGCGAACATCTCGAAAGTAACTACCCAGTCCTGCCACTCTTCCATTTTCTCCCCAGTAAACACTTCCGGCAATAAGGTACTACTTAAAGTCTCTGTCCTCCCCTCATCTACCATGTCCCTATCTCTAGGTGTCGAAGCTGCCATTTTCCTTCCCCTACCGAAGGTCCTAGGAGTCTGAGACCCAAGCGTCTCAGGCCAACTGAATTGGTCAGACTTATCTTCTCCAGAAGCCATACTGGAAAATCCTAACAGCTACAAACTACAGCTTGACAAAATGACGGAGCACGTAGGATGTCGAGCCAGCCTGATCGGACACAACCATCGAAAAGAAAACCAACGTATCGGGAAGGGAGACAATCTCGCTTAGTGAAACCATCGAGGCATCCAACTGCTCAGTAAATGATTCACCTGAACCGGGAAAGGAACTAGCCAACTACAAGGGAAACACCGTATCAAAGCCACAGAGTACACGTACGATGGTGTGAGCGTTGCTATGCTAGATCTATTCATTCGGTAGATACCAACATCGGAAAGATAACTTTACAGAAAATGACTTGCTTGTTCACTACTAAGAAACCTCACAGACTACGGACCAATCTCACGGACTGGACTAATCAAACTGTCAAAGACCCTATGTGCTTATCTTTACCTATGTGCTTATCAAATACTAATTAAATATAACAAAGCCTATTTCTGTTATTCTATGTCTAACAAACTAACCTACTCTATCAAATTATCAGACTAACCGTTAACCTAACCAGACTATATGTATGTATATAAAAAAAAACTAAAGGCTAATACTGCATGGTGCCAAATATTAATGTTAACAAAATGAAGCTATGAAGGTCGTTACTCCGCACTCTTAAAACAAACAAAAAAAATAATACCTTACTGTCAGTCACAACTTATCTAAATTAATCTACCTAACCAACCTAATCTAACTAATCTATCTACTTAACTTAAATATCTAACTTAATCTTACCTAACTTAACATATCTTACCAAATGCGAGAAGTCTGTTCTGAAAGTTCTAAACCACCTGGACTCGTACACACAACTTTCGTCCTTAAATGCGACGAATTATCCTGCCGACGACGCCAATGTGAGAAATATCTTTATTCTTACCCGCCCCAGGAATACGAATTCCTGCTCTCACATAAAGGTTTAACCTTAAACTTGTGTGTGTGAGTACCAAGGAGATGTCACTTTCAAACAAACTTTCGCATGCACAAGAAGGCAACAACACAAAAGTCTGCTCTACATATTTATTCAACACATGTCATATGCTTCAAGAGTCAAAGTTTCATTGGCCACCTCAAGTGGTTCAAACGGTCACAATATAATACTTGATATACTTCAGGATTACGGAGCACTTATAGCCACTCAACAAATTCACTGTATCTTGACAAACTTACTCAAAGGTAACAAGGGTTAACGAGAAGTGCCACAAGTTTCAAAGTCTGCTTTCAAAACTGTAAATATATGTCTCAATAAGCTTATTCGCAGTTACAGTTTTCTACCATGTCTTGTCACGTTCCTTCAAGGTGTAAGTGTCTTGACAACTGATACAAAGTGATGATGGTTATAAAGCAAACATGTTACGGGTCTCAAAACGTACTTTCAGTATATCAAAACGATATATGGTTGCAGTTACCAACGAAGAGTTGTTATGTATCTTAAAGCGTGTCTAGATTTGTGTATCCTGGCAAACATGTACCAAAAACAATGACTATTAACACACCATGTTACAATTTCCAAAACAAACCCTCAGCACATAGGTGCACCTCGGCACAGTTGTACAAAAATCATAGTTCCAAAATATGGTCAGGTCTTGACAAACTTATTCAAAGTTTAAAGCTTCAACAAAACATGTCTCAAGTGACTATGAAAAGGTGAAATGCGATACAAGCTGATACAAAGCTGAGTTTATCAGTACGACATGATATATGTCTCAAGTTACTTATGGAAATGTGAAATGTGATACAGTAAGATGGTACAAAGCTGAGTTTATCAGTACGACATGTTATATGTCTCAAGTTACTTATGGAAATGTGAAATGTGATACAGTAAGATGGTACAAAGCTGAGCTTATCAGTACGACATGTTATATGTCTCAAGTTACTTATGGAAATGTGAAATGTGATACAGTAAGATGGTACAAAGCTGAGCTTATCAGTACGACAGGTTATATGTCTCAAGTTACTTATGGAAATGTGAAATGTGATACAGTAAGATGGTACAAAGCTGAGCTTATCAGTACGACATGTTATATGTCTCAAGTTACTTATGATAATGTGAAGTATGATACAGTAAGATGGTACAAAGCTGAGCTTATCAGTACGACATGTTATATGTCTCAAGTTACTTATGATAATGTGAAGTATGATATAATGTTGTGATTATTACTGTGACATGTTTAAGTATCTCGAAAAGTGCTATGGAAATGTGAAATACGAGTCAGGAGAAGAAAAACACTACTCTGGTCAAGAGGCAAGAGCGTTCAGCTCGAAAGGTCTGCACGAACAAGTTTTAGCAAACACTAAAATATGACCACAGTTCATGTCCAACAAAGATGGCGGACCAAAACACACGTGGTCCGAAAGCATGGCTAAACACAACGCTAAGCGTCTAACGCACATTCAAGAAACACTGCTTCGCAAACAGTTACATGACTAATGCTAGAAAACGATAAACTAAACGATGTGACTGACAGTACTAAATTACCTGACCAGAAAAATGAGTGCATAAACGAGTAACCGGAGTAACGAACTTCGTGGTGGCCCCATCTCAAACACGTGTATCAGTCCAACAGCAGTGTCTGCCTTATATAGGCGAGTCAGCCCTATTACAGCCTTCCTACGCTCGCACGATATAGTCCAGCGAAACACAACGGCCACAGTCGTCACGGAATCAGCCGAAGTATTCCTAATGTTCCACATCCATCCGTGTTGCGCAAGTGCAACCGGAAGCCACCCGACTGTCAACAAACAAACACTTCCGTCCCGAAGGTACACACAGGCATCAGCCCACTGCGAGCACATAGGTAAAACACTGTTCATTACAGCAGTACAGCAACATTGTTCATCCTCAGGAAGTTCATCGAAACCCTTGCTGTATGGGGACGAGCATTATCCTGCTGGAACCAGTGGAGTCGAGGATGGGCTTGGAACAGAGGCACAACGTTGTTTTGCAGAACTTCGTCCCTGTAGACAACAGCAGTCACACGTTGTCGGAACACATGCAGTTGTGTTCTGTGATGGTAACTGAAGGCTCCCCATACCATAATGCTTCCTCCTCCCCAGCGGTCAGCTTGCAGAACGCAGCAATTAGCATAGCGTTCATTGGGTCTTCTCCATACTCGGATTCGACCATCAGCGTGCGACAGGTTGAATCTCGACTCATCTGAAAAGACAACTTGTTGCCAATCATGACGTCGCCAACGCTGATGTTGTCTGGCCCACTGTAGACGTTGTTGGCGATGACGTTGCATCAGTACTGGTCCGACGTAAGGGCGTCGACAACGGATTCCCGCAGCTCGCAGACGTCGACAAACGGTGTCTGCCGAGATGTTCCGACGTGGCCCTTGAATGGTTGCAGCCGTTTGTGTTGCTTGCTGTTGACGGTTCCGAAGATGAGTGACCCGGATGTGCCGATCTTGAGCCGGCGTTGTCACCCTCGGTCATCCTGAACGTGGTCGATCTTGAACGTGTCCTGTTTGGCGATACCTTGTCCAGAGTCTAGTGATGGTTGTCAGATTACACCCGAAGTGCCTGGCAACCGCAGTTGCTGTTGAGCCCGTCTCTAACATTCCAATGGCAATTCCTCGGTCCTGCTGGTTTAGGCGTGGCATGATCAATCTTTCTTCTTCAAATCATTTGTTGAAAGTGAAATGTTTTCTGAATGTTTCGCCTTTTAAAGGGTACATCGAGCGAGAAATCCTTTAACTTTTGTGTGATACACGAAGAAATCATGCAAAAAATGCAAGAACATGGAAACTGTTGTGTTTTGACGACTTTCACAAGAATAACCGGAAACGTCAACAAAACCATCTTGGAGAGCATGTTTTAATGTAAAACTGCATTTTCTTTATAAAAAAATCTATACTAAGTCGTTGGTTACAAAAATGAAAAAGTTGCGTTTCTTATGTATATTATCATGTAATTTTTTTTCCGGCTTGGGCAGTGGGGCAATCTGGAGATGAGTTGATATTGCCAGTCTAAGAAAAGCTAGTCTCAAAAATTACCCGTTTCACTCCGATATCGAGTCCACAAAGGTCCAGTAGAGGGTCGCGTAAGCCGACCTTTCTGCAACCCATGACCCTCAAACGTTGTACGTGCAAAGGCAGATTATTGAGGCTTTGTAAGATTATTTCTGATTGGTCAATTCGATACCTGGGCGACACTCTACTAAACCTTTCTAGACTCAAACTTGGAGTAAAACGGGTCATATTGAGGCTAGGTTTACTTAGACTGTGATATTGCTGCACACAAGAATAGTTCTTGACAAAGTGGAACAAAGCTTAAATCAACCAATAAGTGAGAATGACATGGGCTTTGCCTTGTAAATTTGTGCTTTGTTGAAATAAGTGTCTTAGCAAAAAAAACACAACACAAATGTTTTTATCATGAGTTTATTGTACAAATAGTTATGAAATGTGAATGTAATTGTATAAAGACTTATAAAGAAATTAAGAATAGCAAGACATTTCCATAAATTTGAAAATATAATAAAATACAATAAATATAGATAAAACTTTCAAGCTTAACCTATCATTGGTTACTCCTGAACTCACAGTGCTTTAAGGAAAGCTGTCTTCCAGCCTTCTTGGCTTTCATGCTCTCGTTAATCACTATCGGATAGTCTTTGTTTTTTGTAAAAATTAATAATCCTTTGTAAATAGTATTGTTAAAAATAGCTTTATCATACATTAGACACGCCTCTGTTTTCCTTCAGAACAGTATTGATGAAGTCTAACAATTAATTCTAATAAATACAGTTAGTCAATCTTGTATGTGATTTGCTTCTGAATATTACCATATCTCTACTGAAAAAGCTAAATTTTATACAATTCAATTTTCAGATGTTAATTCCGTGTATCAAAATACATCAACTATAGATCTTACTATGGTAAGTCTAGCATCAAAGTGAACATTGTGCATATATTCTGAATTATAGAGGGAATTTAAGTCTGAGTTCAGAAAAAGAGTATTTTTTTAATTAATTTATTATTTTGTAATGTATCAGATTACAAAAATGTCTAGTCCATTTTACACAAACACTTAAAAAAGCAACATTAAAACTTATTTGACATCACTCTCATAAGCTTCAAAAATGACTATAACTTCAATAGATAGTGTATGGTGTATGATGGAGAATTTGGATTCAGCTTAAAAGATAGACAGATGTACAAAAGAAAGAAAGAACTGCGAGACATGGTAAAGATAACTACATCATACCAAGAAATATCTGAAATAGTATTTCAAGCCTTCTTGGTTTTTTTTGCATAAGTTCAATAATTTGAATAAAAAGATCATAAAAAGTCAAGAAAGCAGTTGAGTTTTCAGTTGATAAAAGGGGGTCAAGTCATCAGAAGAAAATAATGGAAAGATATATGAAGCTAGCCAATGAAGTGCCCAGAAGAACATCATGATGTAAACATCTGTACATTTGCTTGTCGGAGGCTTGATGGTATACTACCCTGTACAGAAAATAAGAATAGAGACTGTGTCCATACCATGCAAACATAGATTTGAACTTTGAGACAATTACAGTATTTTCTCTGCAGCATACAAGACTGAACTCACAAACTTGTCAGTTAAACAATATGTCTCAAAGGAAAGCTTAGCAAGAACAGTAAAACTGTCTAGAAAGATATTGCACAGACTGCAGAACCAGATTTATTTAATAAAACCCTTGTTCTTAGTAGCCTGTGCAAGGTATGTTTTAGCTTACAGAGCACATGATTCACTTTTGGGACCTTGCGTCTGGAGAAAGTGGTCTCCAGTTAGAGGAAGATGGATAGTCTGCATACATAGGGTATGATAAAGCATGTTGTTTGAGCAGAAAGACAACCTTGATGGTCAAAACCTGATTGATCAAAGAGGCAAAGAGCTGACAAATATGAAATTTGCTCTCCAATACGGGAAATGCTAATACTTGGGAGAACTTTTTGAGGCTGAAATTAATCAAATTGAGAAGAGAAATAAATTGATTAGAATCGCTGACACGTCAGAGGGAGATTGGGAGACGGTTCGTGAATACGAGAACAAAGGTTTTGCTAACAACTCCTATGACGAAAAGAATATTTCAGGGGCAGATGCCCGAGCCGACACAGGGGACTTACAAAGATGTTTTATCTGGTTTGTGGTGGTGGTAGAAAAGAAAGCATGTTGTTTGAGCGGAAAGACAACCTTGATGATCAAAACCTGATTGATCAAAGAGGCAAAGACCTGACAAACATGGAAAAAAATAACCAGTCAATGAATCTGGATAACAATGTGACGTGAAGGGAGCAATTGGAAAAAATAATAAAATTGTTACAATCTGTACACACAAATGTTTTGGTATTGTTTTCTTACAAATTGTTGTGGACACCGACTCTTATTTTCCCTTATAGAAATGTAGTATGTTTTTTGTATATTTTTTGCTTTTGACAATATCCCAAATGATGAGGTGCATAAAGAGTATGACCTTTGAAGAGTTTTCAGCAGAAAGACAACATTGATGGATCAATTTTGCGGCAATCCGTCCATCTATTTTCACCACAAAGTTTCAAGGCACAAAGGCACACGGCAAAGAAAACAGCAAGAAGATCACGGAAAGCCTCAGAGGTGACATTGACTCATTTAATGATCAGGTGAACATCAGAATGTTTACAAAAGAGGCCAATGAAATCCAAATCTGATGGCCAACTATGTGAATGCTCTTATCACAAACATGGACACAAAATTTGAAGATTCCTCAACAGTGCTTAATGCCTTCTCCATATTTGTCCTGTCAGTCCACAAGCTTCAAAGAGTATGGAAACAATGAAATGGAAGTGATTGGGCTACATTTCTACCAACAAGAGGAGCCTGCAACAAGACAGAGGAGGACAGACAAGCTCTAAATGTACTGGAAAGAAATTACAACTTCAAGGACAAGCTTTTCTAAACCTATGCCTACAGCAGCACTCACATCCACTGAATGGTGTTTGGAAAAGCTCCTGCAAAATTCATCTCTTAAACACTTCTTTCCAGAGTTCCCCCACATTGCTGAAGTTGTGACATCATTTCTTGTGTCAATTGTCTGGCCGTCGAGGGGTACAAGTGTTCTAAATAAATAGCGCATATATAACAAATGCTTTAAGTAGAAAGATAAACTTGATAATCAAAGAGGTAAAGAGCTGACAAACATGGGATAAACAACCAGTTGATAAATAAGGACATAACCATGTGATGAAATATCTATTGATTAAATGTTTGGATGTATCTGTCAGCAGAGTACAGCTAAAACTACAAGAAGTAAAGGATGCTCTTGCATGTTCTCTGACTGCACGTCTATGGATACAGTACATGGAGATGGTTGATTTGCTTCACCAGTTCATAAAATACTGAAAGGACAGAAATCTTGTATATATTCTTCCATATTTTGCAGCAGCTGTACACAAAATCAGTATACATCTATCTTCAGCAAATGATCCAACTTGAAAAAAGGAAACCAGATGTATTTGGTCTTTTTATTTCGAGCAACCATGTCATACGAAGAAATGACCGTTTTTGGGCAGGGTTATCATCTGATCTTGTCATTGAACAGGTGTTGATGAGAACTATGAAATCTACTGGTGGACTAACACGAGGATGAGGAATGTTTGAATATCAGCTTGCTCAGTGGTTGCTGTCAATGCCAGCCTGTACAGATATAAATGGGGCCATGCAGGAATTCACAAATACTGATTTTGTGACTAATGAACAGCACAAAGACATGATGGATGCAAGACAGAAACGGGACGACAGAGATACTATGCTGCTTCATGGATTTCTGCAAGAGAGAAATCCATTTTCCCAAGATACATCTTTACGTAGCATAGACTCTGGAGTTACTTCTGATGAATCTGTAAATGTTGACAGAGCCAAGGATGTTGGTAAAAGGATTCTTAAATCAATGGCATGTTGTCCTGTTACAGAATTTACTTTCAGAAAGAAAGACCAAGTCGTTGGTCTGATTCAGAAGACATCTGCAAAGATTGGTGGAGACACAATACTAGTTGATCCACAATTGATCTTTCAAAGACTGGTAACTGCTGCTAGTAGTATCACTGAAAATGTTGCAGATATTTTTAGAAATGAACTTTGCACGCCACCATCTTCACTCGTTGAACCATCTGAGCTTCCGAGACAAGTTAACAAAGCTGCACTTGCAGATGCCATGTGGACATCATCAGGAGGAACCAGTGTACCTAAGTCGCCTATAGAAGAAGTACAGTATATCTTGGATGGTGGATCTCTCCTTCACAAGCTTCCATGACCAAGGTTGCCAACATGTACATTGAATATGTGAAAAGAAAGTACTCCAATTGTCCAATTGTGGTTTTTGATGGATATGACAACAGCCCAACAACTAAAGATACCACACATCTAAGGCGTTCAGGAAGTTCTGTTGGAGCACAGGTCAATTTTGTTGAAGATATGCAAATAAAGATAAAGAAAGAAACTTTTTTAGCAAACTCTACAAACAAACAGAAATTCATTAACTTGTTCAGCAACAAATTTAAGGCAAATGGTTGTTCAACGTTTCATGCTGATGGCGATGCCGATCTCCTTATTGCACAGACAGCAGCAGAATGTTCCACCAAATCTGTAACCACTGTCATTGGAGAAGATACAGATCTGCTTGTTTTACTTTGCTTCCATGCACAATCAACATTATTTGATGTTCTCATGAAATCTGAAGGGAGGACCAACAACAAAAAGTGAAAAAGTATGGAATATCCATCAACTTCAAACCTCTTTTGGGGCGGATACATGCCTTCTTTTACCTTTCATCCATGCAATTGCTGGATGTGACACAACGTCCTGCTTGTTTGGAATCGGAAAGGGGGTGATCATTAAGAAAGGATAAAGAATTCACCAAATAAGCGAAGGTATTCTGTAAAGAATCATCAAAGGAAGATATCATAGTATGACACACACCCATTTAAGGACAAAATTGGAAATGTTCCACCAAGTACATGTTTCTACATATTTTGTTACAATCTGTACACACAAATGTTTAGGTATTGTTTTTTACAAATTGCTGTGGACACTGATTCTTGTTTTGTTTTTATCATTTTGTATTTTTGAAGTCAAGTGATGTTATATGGATGGATGTTTGTTTTTTGACGATACCCCACTTGATGAGGTGCATAAAGAGTGAGACTTTTAAAGAGCTTTCAGCAGAAATACAACCTTGATGACCAATTTTGCAGCAACCCGTCCATCTATTTCAACCACAAAGGCACAACTAAGAAAACTGCAAGAAGATCACGAGAAGCCTCAGAAGTGACATTGACTCATTTTATGATCAGGTGACAACAGAATGGTGACAAAAGAGGCCAATGAAATCCAAACTATGTGAATGCTCTTATCACAATCATGGACATAAAATTTCAAGAAACCTCAATAATGCTTGATGCCTTCTCCATCTTTGAACGGCTTAGAGACCACAAGCTTCAAAGAGTATGGAAAAAAATGAAATGGAAGTGATTGGGCAACATTTCTGCCAACAAGAGGAGCCTCCAACAAGACAGAGGAGGACAGACAAGCTCTGAATGTACTGGAGAGAAATTACAACTTCAAGGGCAAACGTGTCTAAACCTAAGCCTAACAAGATCAAAGATGGAACAGCAGCTCTCACATGCACTGAATGGTGTTTGGAAAAGCTCCTGCAAAATTCTAAAGTTGTGGCATTGCTTCCTGTGACAATTGCCTGGCCTGAGTGGGATACAAGTGTTCTAAATATATAGCACATATAATATTATTTAGAAAATGCTTTAAGCAGAAAGAAAAACTTGATCAAAGAGGCAAAGTCATAACATTTGAATAAGAAGTTATTAGTGCCATAAACACTTTTGCGTTTTTTAAACAACACAAAAGGAAGAGAAATCAAATATAAAAAGAGTTTGAATCAAGATCATCAGATCAGCTTAAGTCATTTACAGCATTGGAATAACAACAAACTTTTGCTTTTAACACTTTCAAGGGAAAAGAATACCAACATGCTCTGCTACACATTAAAATCACTTGCAGTGGCAGTAAAGTAAGTTCTAAAAACTATTGTCATTTTATACCATAGAAGAATCAAGGCAATACACTGGAATAGTAAAAGAATCAGGAGTGGCCCATCAGCTTTACTTGTTTCCAAAGTAATTTCAACCAGAGAAAAACATAAGAAAATATCCACCGGATACTCTACTTTATTCATATCCTACCAAGAATAGTCAATGAATCAAAAGTGTCAGATCAGCTTCACTTATTTCCAAAGACATTTACTCATACAACATCAGAATACCAAAAACGGGAATGTGAAAGAAAAGAGACCAACCAACATGACTAACAACATACAACTGAGGCTCATCATTTCAATCTTGTGGAATCAAAAAAAGATGTTTCATTAAGTTGGCCAATGTACAGAAAATACCCACATGGTCTAGTCTACGTAGCTCAGATCTTTTGTGTTGTTACATAACAGGTTTAAAAACAGAAGCACCTACATATAGGCCTTTGCTGCCTACTTGCTTATCCTTTTTCCTTATTGTATATATATTTTGAATGTTGTGTATGTTGTGTATTGTTTTATGGAAATACATTCAACATTTTTCTACCTTACTGCTGTGAAAAAAAACCTACAACACTGACAAATGCCACTAGAAATTCTACTGAATCAACTGTGATAGACATAGCCCACTCTCAAACAAATGTCCCACAAAACAGGCTGAAGAACAATAACAACATGCCATTACAAACACTGCTAATACACACACGAAACATAACAGAGAAACTCAAACAACAACAACTCTCACCAACATAACAATGACCCGACAGGAACTTTCATCATCGTCTCAGCTGAGCAGGGAAAGTTCCTCATCCAGCAACTCAGACATGAAAGGATTATTCTATCTTTGCCAGAAATGGCTACACTTTCAACCAACTAAATCAAATATTAAAAGGCCAAATATTTAATTACCTTCACAACATCCAAAATCGCTACCGCTGCACAAGACAAATACTTGCGTTAACTTCACAACTCCACTTTGGTTCTCAGAGTCAAAAGGGGTAATAAACTTCTCCTCATTGGATGAAGATCTTCAATCCTAACTCAACGGAGCCAACACCTCAAACAACCATAACCCCACAAGCCTAGCGTCATGTGGAAAAAGATCATTTCAGTTTGCAGCACTATCTCTATGGAACAGTCTCCCAATCGAAATCAAACTCTCAATATCGACTCTTCTAAAACTCATCTGTTCAACGAAGTTTACGACTAATATTTTTATTTCTTTTTCTGTTTTTTTCTTCAGCGTGTTGAGTCTATTTTTCTGTGTAGATATTAGGCGTTTTATAAATATCAATATCATTATTATTCTTATCAAAAGCGCCAGCGCATAACTTAAAAAACACCTGAGGTAGGCAAATAAACACCCCAAAAGTCATCCTCATTTTCAATGTAAGGATTTAATCTATTGATTGCGGTTTAAATTTACCCTCCAAAACACTATCTGGCATTAATGCTTTAATGCTTATCAAAATAGTCACCTTCCACTGACCCTTGCAGTCGGCCTGAGTCTAGCAGCACCATTCCCAGGGTCAGGGAGATACGATCCACCCAAGGGCTCTGGGGGGATATAAGGGAAAAGGAAAAAGGGAAAAGGCAGGAAAGCATTGACCAATGATACATCTGCTCGGAGGTACCCACAGAGTAACAGTAAGGCACCATACGGTCAGTCGTTCTTGGGACCCCATGCTGGCAACGCCTATTTTTATTTAATTCTCTACTGTTACCGCCTTATGACATATGTCAACCCAAGAAGACCCTATCCAACTCGCCTTTTAGGAATGGGGCTGTCGGAGACCACAATTGAAAAGATGGTTGAAAATGAAATGGATTTTATCTCTCTACAATACTTAACATTCAGTCACATTGAGTCCTTCAACCTCAGTCTTGGCAAAAACGGGTGCTGTGGCGTCACACAAAGGCAAGGTGGAGAACCAAGTGCAGCAGGCGTTCAACGAGCAAATGTCCAACCTGTTGAAAACCATTGCCAACATGGATGCTTTCTCATCAGGTGATCTTTTTGACACCTTGGTTGTCCAACAAGTCACGTCACCAACACTGGCCCAGATAGACCAGGACCTGAGGTGTTCCTTAAGGTTAATGCAGGTGAGAGACCTCTAGAAATAATTGACTTTATTAAGCCGAGCTTGACGGCAAAATTTGAGCAAGTTGTGTCCACTGAAAACGGCTCAGAGCCCTAATCTCCACAACGTCACTATCGAACAGTGGGGTGCCTCAAACTTAAGAATAATGCACGAATGGACGGAATATTTTGTCGGAGACGGAGGTATATGGCCAACTCAGTCAAGGTGTTTGAGCTTGCAGCACAATTTGACTGGGTCAGTGTGCTGCTTTACAACCAGGAGTATCATCACCTACAAGCCAACTATCCGTCAATCTCAGGGACCTGGATTTCACCACTTGGGGAGAAGACCACAACGTTCACGGGAAGTGTGTCTGCTGTACAACACTAATCAGCAGGGGTGCAGGTTTGGTCAGGCGTGTAGATTCCTGCATGTCTGTCTGCAGTGTGGGGAGTCACACCCACAGCTTCACCATTCAAGGGAGCCAAAAAACCAGAAGACCCCACGGATCACAAGTTCCAAAGCAACCCGTTAACAGCAGCTTTCAAGGCGTGGTCTGTGAAATTAGAATACAAATAAGGACTTAATCCATACCGAAATTATTGATCTCTTTTCATTATCTATTTTCCATATCTAATTTTCAACTTAATTGTTATACCTCCTACTTCTACCTTCTGACTTCGTACTGGGATATTTGGGAGCTTTGTTACATTACATTACAAAACTTTCAATTTATTATTATTGCATAACTTGTAATTAATATTTTCATATTAATTTGTTAAATAGCATTAATATGTAATAAAAGCTCTCATTTGTCCAACACACATTTTTGCTTCTGTCTTTAATTCTTGAAAGGTATTATTTAAACACCAATCTTACCCAAAACATTCTTCTTCGGTGCAAGTTCCCGCTCGGTGGAACCTTTTTAAAAAACACCCTCTTCATGCACTACATGCCTCAAATACAACCACTCACGGTATCAGTGCAGGGCCTGGGAAACAAAGGTGTCGCACCTGTGGACTGCATGAATGCTCAGGCCAGGTCTAACCCAGATTGCTCGGCCTTTTGCATTCATTGCAATTCATGTGGACACACCACACTACATTACTCCTGCACTAAGTCAAAAAACATATCAGCAGCCAATCAGAATAGCCCACACTTCACAAGTAAGCAAGAAAGATTATCTTGCATCCTACAGCACCAACAATTGCAGCTGGCGGAAGGAAGGGAAAGACTAAGAAGGATGATAAACCTGGCAGAAGTATGGCGACAGAGGAATAAAAAAATTAAGGTACATACATTATTATATAGAGAGTTGGATATACAAGAAACACACCTGACCTTTGCCCAGACAACCCTGAGTGGGATATATAAAAAACACACCTGACCTTCTCATGGACAACCCTAATCAAATGAACAGGTCTGAACTATCCACACTACGAAGAAGAATTTCAAGTAGTAATAATTAGTGAGCCAACAGGACAGAAGTTACCTTAGCTTCTTAAATTGTATCGGGAAAACAAGAGACTACAGACAGCACAAACCTGAAGTGAACAAGGAGGATCAGGCCAGACAGGCAGGCAACACTATGGATCTGGACATATTGACTGGCAGAGAAGGATACAGAAAAGATTAAAGGTAACTACTGACAAGTAGGCCATAAATGTTCATCCAACAAGAAAAGAAAAAGAAATGAGAATTTTGCAACCAGGAACAGAAGATTGTTTAGACATTTCTATATAATGTTATCTACAAAACATTGTTGAGGTACTTACAGGAGTTCATATCAGAAACTTATAGAAGAAAATATCAGACTTATCGCAATTTGAGAGACTTGTTTTAACAAGAAATAAGACAAATTATAAAGTGTTCTTAAGTTTGATATTTTTCTTTAGTTAGGGTAAATGACCGACCAAAACAACGGCAACTATCACTGTTTTGGAAGGAGGTAGTGATACCATCGATCACCAGGCTTGTGATAGCAGCTGTGAATATAATGATGAAACAGTGACTAGTGAGGGCATATATCACCTAGTGAGGGCATATATTACCCAATGAAACGAGTACAGCGAAAGATGATACAAATACAAGATTCCTGGAAGACAACATTTTAATGGTTAGAACTTGAAAGTAAGTGGGAATCATGTTCTTTATGTATTATAGTTTATCAATGTTAATATTCAATTCTGCTTACAGAAGTGACTGATTGGAGTTCTTGTTGTCTTCTAAATGATAATTGGTAAAACAATAAATGAATAACCTTGTCCTTCAGGCTTGTCACAAATTTTTATCTTGACAAAAGATATCAACATATATCACTGAGACTCTTCAAGGTTATCAATATTGATATTCAGAGATAACAATTAATGGCTTTATGCTGCCATGCATCTTGGTTTGTATAGTATATATAGTTGAAAGCACAATGATAATAGATTTTGCAATTAATATAAACAATCGTTACACAATTTTCTCTAACTTGCAGAACACATCACCGATAAAGAGGCACTTAAAAATTGACATCATGTAAATGGCACAATTGGTTAAGGAATAAAAAAAAGACAACAAGTTAGACTTCATAACGAGATCTGTAATTTGATATCACATGTCACACTGTCACTTGCGTCAGGCGGTGACAGCAGCACTGGCAGCAGTGTCGACAGTTTCTTGACATGACATGTGTCGTCATCAGTGCAAACAAAGAGCTGGAATGTGAAGACAAGACCTGTTTGGTTGGTGACTGAGTCTGGAATATGTATCTTGAGAAGACTCTGCGATGTAAGAGGCTTCAGTTTGCCTTTTGATGAGTTGCTTGTCACTATCTTCTCCCCATTTGCATCTGGAAAGGATTTTCAAAAGAATTTGTGATACTTGACATACATTGTCATCATTTGCATATATGAGTCGAGAACAAAACTCTTGATTGTTGAAATGTATACTTTGTTGAAGATACTCACAGGACTTCTAATTGTATTTAGATGTCTTCCCATGTTGGTGCTTTAAACGAAACTATATTTCTCACTTTTTTCAACTTCTGCTCATAGTGACAATTTTGAACAAGGATAACATCATTTTGTAGTCCAATGACAGATTTCAATCATATCCAACTGAAATGTCTTGAAAATTGCACCAAAGTTGATTGAACCCCATTTTTTAATTGTTAAACAGTTAAAATGCTTGGTTTCTAATAAAACTCTGATTGCCTTGCTACCAAAATATTCTTGTATATTTCATATTTTTCTTATGAAGATTATCAAAAAACACCTGTTGTATCTTATGCAAATAGCATGGTCTAACTACTGAGGATTTCAAGTTTTATTTATTAAATCAAACTTTGTAAATCACTGCTAATCGACCAGAAGGGATACTATTCACTACCTTGACTACTCAGTTTCCAGGCATTGGGCGCTTCCTCATTCAGATGACAAGTTGATGGAAGGTCAAGGGTCAAGGTCAGGTCAATGTGACCTCCAGCCTTGACCTTGACACCTGGCTGCTCTGAATCAACTTTCAAAACAGTCTTTGATGATGGTGCTTCTGATTCTTTTGTCGGGGTTTCAAATATAACAGGCAACTGAAATATCAGAACAAAAATCCTCTGAATGTGTCTTTTATGTGTAATGCAAAAGAAAGCCCAGGTCCCCTTTGACAGTAAGGCCTTTGACTTCATCATGGTCACATCTTCTGTAAATAAATTATCAAAACAGAACATTACCTGCCTGAAAATCCACATAACAAAAGTTTTTCCCATACAAGAAAGTCATTAACATCTGGTCGAAACTGTTGTTATAAGAGCCCCATTTTGCTTTGGAAGGTACCCCACGCAGAAAAACATTGTGACACAAACTATCTAGCACTTGCATGCTATGACGGAGGCCTTTGATATGATTCAGTCCCAAAATAATATGACCTTGTTCTGTCAAGACAACTGTTCAAGGTGCATTGTGCAAAGTGATTTATTTGCTGATTGCACAAATAAGTTTGATTACATCCAATTAGCGGTCTCTTTTCAGCCCAATAAATGATCTTATTTCAATAGAACTTGATCAGACTTGATAACTTGAGCTGCGTCTGTTGGAAGAGGTATTACAAGAAAATCTTAAAATAAAATCTTGCTCTAACATTAGAAAGTTAAAACGATTCATTAATACCTGTGTCAGACTTTTAGATTCCAAGTCATACACTTTGATTGCATGGTTATTTGTATCTGCTATATATGCAAGATTTCTTTTGTGGTCCACAGCTAATCCTCCTGGTTCATCCAGTTGTCTCCCTTTGTTTGAGTCGCCTATGATAGTTACCAGCTCTTTGGTCTTTAGATCTAATGACTTGATCTGTAACAAAATTGTATACAAACACATTTACCGATTATGATTAAAGATATTAACAATTGAATTACTGATTTGAATTTGATGCTGAATAACAAATTATAGAACTTAGATACTGACAAATATTTACATTTTAAAAAATGACAAGATTTACAATTCACAAAACGAAAAGATATACATGTCACCAAATGTGAAGCTATCCAAGCTGAAAATGCCTGCATTCACGCTTCTCCACTCTGTCAATGAACAGTTGATGACACATGTCAGACAAGATGCAAGGGAGATAACTGGTAGATGACAAGTGATAACGATAGAGCTCTTGTTCCTCCCTCCCTACCTTGTGATTGTACGAGTCGGCCACCAGTAGAGGCCCCTCATCAGAGACCAGCGCTACCCCCAGAGGGTGTTGGAGTTTGGCTGCTACCCCCACCCCGTCTACATCTCCATATGCAAACAGATTCTGGTGAGAGAACAGTTGTCAGAATTAGTGTCGTATTGGGGTATGGACAAAAACATATTCCAATTACTTGAACTTTCACAAATGATATTTTTAAATTTTTGATCAGGTAATCTTGTGGATTAATTACCAATATCTGGTTTGAAGTATTTGCTATTTAATCCATCATATTCTAGTAACAGAGTAAGTAGGTTTGACAAACAGTCAGCAATATTTCGGCTGTTTAACAATGACAGGGAGGACACTTCTCAGGTAGCAAGTAAATCATTTATGATAAATGAAGGTGTCAGAGTAAATCCTGTAGTTGAACCTCTTTCTATGAAAAAATGTATGATTTGAAGGCAAAGTTGTACCAATATCAATATCAAAATTGTTCTGTTGCCTTTAACTAAAAAAGGATGTCAGCATAATTGACTTAAACATTGATGTTAGACAAATGTTAAAACAAATGATGAAATGTAGCAATATTTGTAAAATTTCCTGCCAATATAGATCCTAAGATTAACAGGATCGAATCTACATCAGTCTCAGTAAACCTAGCCTCAATATTACCCGTTTCAATCCAATATTGAATCTAGAAAGGTCTAGTAGAGAGTCGCGTCAGTCCATGTATCGCCCACCAATCAGAATTAATCTTACCAAGCCGCAATAGTCTGCTAATGCAAGTATAACGTTGGGTCAAAGGTCGCAGAAAGGTAGGCTGACACGACCCTCTACTAGACCTTTCTAGACTCAATATCGGAGTGAAACAAGTAATACTGACGCTAGGTTTACTTAGACTGCTACACTAAGACCCAGATACTCTGTAATACATAAATATCTATCCGTGCTTTCGATCTGTATTACCTGTATCATCTTTTAAATGCCTCCAAATCATTAAAATCTCAGATTTAACCTCAATAAAAAAAATTAACTGGTAAATTTTTAACCCTTTTACCAAGAAAAATGGTAACAAATATTTTTTGTACCTGGTTTCTGAAAAAGGAATATGTGACAATGATCTTACTGTTGGATCCCTCTCTCCGCCGACCAGAGCTTTAACCGCTCCATCCTTGAGTGCCATCATGCGTATGGATGAGCTCTCTGCATCAGCGATGTACAGTGTGTGGAGCTTGTTGGAAGGGGATACAGCCAGGCCTGATGGTTGGGCGAAGCCGGCCTTAGCAGGGTAACTGTTGTTTCTGTTCTCCTCGTTACCAGACCCAGCAAACCTTACACACGTCCCTGCCTTGTGTTCACTGGAACAAGTTTCATGATAAACTAAGGCAAATATTTTTAATTTTGTTAGGATATCAAACCTTCATGTGGTACTTCTCATACTGTGCCCATGCCTATATCATAGTTTCTTTCACACATTGTTTGTCTCTTGTCTAGATAAATACAGCATTATTTGATGTAGTAAGTAAACCGTTAACAAATAAAAGAATCAAGAAGAAGTCAATTTCTTATAAAGTCTAGAAAGGGTGTTCAGGACTGACTTGTAGGTTTTGTTAATTGTGCTTTTCATTGGCAACATCTCAGGAAATATAAAATCTACACTAATATAAATAATTAAAAGGGTCATTCAGGCATGTAGACCTTTTAAAGGATAAAAACAAGATGTGTTTGTGAAACACAAATGCCCCCGGATGCATCCTGCTCGCTGTGTCAAGGTCAAGGTCACAAGGTCAAATGTCTTGGTGTCATCTGAAAGGTCTCATCACAAGGGATCCATATGTCAAGTATCAAAGAGCTAGCTCTGACCAATCAAAAGTTATGACCAAGGTTAAAGTTTTTGTGGACAAACGGACAGATGGACGGACGGACGGAAAAGGTCAAATATCATGGTGTCATCTGAAAGGTCTCATCACAAGGGATACACATGTCAAGTATCAAAGACCTAGCACTGACAGTATAGAAACTATAGCCAAGGTTAAAGTTTTCGGAAAAGGCTCGCTGTGTCAAGGTCAAGGTCACAAGGTCAAATGTCATGGTGTCATCTGAAAGGTCTCGTCACAAGGGATCCATATGTCAAGTATCAAAGACCTAGCTCTGACCAATCAAAAGTTATGACCAAGGTTAAAGTTTAAAATGCTCGCTGTGTCAAGGTCAAGGTCACAAGGTCAAATGTCATGGTGTCATCTGAAAGGTCTCATCACAAGGGATCCATATGTCAAGTATCAAAGACCTAGCTCTGACCAATCAAAAGTTATGACCAAGGTTAAAGTTTTTGTGGACAAACGGACAGACGGACGGACGGACGGAAAAGGTCAAATATCATGGTGTCATCTGAAAGGTCTCATCACAAGGGATACACATGTCAAGTATCAAAGACCTAGCACTGACAGTATAGAAACTATAGCCAAGGTTAAAGTTTTCGGAAAAGGCTCGCTGTGTCAAGGTCAAGGTCACAAGGTCAAATGTCATGGTGTCATCTGAAAGGTCTCATCACAAGGGATCCATATGTCAAGTATCAAAGACCTAGCTCTGACCAATCAAAAGTTATGACCAAGGTTAAAGTTTTTTGTGGACAAACGGACAGACAGACAGACGGACGGACGGACAGACGGACAGGTGAAAAACAATATACCCCCGGAATCTCCGATTCGGGGGCATAAAAACAAAGTTATTACCGAGAATTCAATTAATTGATAATCGTGAAGCAGATTCTTATAAACTTTCTGAAAAGAAATAATATTTTTCACCTCAATAAATGTTTTAGTACAGAAGTTTCACTCAAATAATACCTGTGATTCGTATTAAATGAAATACAATGTGGGGACCATGCACACACCTGCCCTTGTACCACTTGGTGTCCTGTAGAAAGTACGCCCATATCTGGTGCGTCCCAGCCATTGCAATATACAGTACACTGGGTGAAGCCACACCTGTAGCAGGGATAAATCATCATGAATTATTCATATCATTGGAATTGTGTTAGGTACAAAATGGCTGTGATCACGTGCACATTGTTTTGGACTAATGCATAAATTTTGAAGTAACATTTTATGGACTTGTATATTTTGTACAGTCTTTGATATTTCTTATCTAAATAGACCCTCACTCATGCTTACTAGGTGTCTGTGAATGTAAACCAAAATAATTCAATCTGTAAAAAAGTTGTTTATTCACAAAATACCTTGAATGTCATAAATCAAAAATGAGATATTGCTTTTAAGATATTTTTATGTCCAGATGAGATAAAAAAAATAGAGCCAGTGGCTCTGTAGCACATCAGGCTTCATATAAATTTTGCTTTAGGGTGTGCAAAGGCTTCAAATTTGTCTCACCTTCAACAAATCCCAGGGCGATATCCCAGGGTGAAGAGATCTCCTGTTGGGTCCCGGTGCGACCCCCGTCCTTGTCTGTACCCTGTCTGCCAGTCCCTGCTATAGTACTCACCGTGTTCCTCTCCAGGTCAATCTGTAACACAAACTAACACTTAGTATCCTTCAAACCATGCTTATCATATATCTGTACAAGGTTTTCACATAACCTCACTGTTATATCCCCATTTCCTTTATATATATATACCGGTACAATAACTAAGAGCACGTTACCCCCATCATATTTTACACAGACACAGATTAGTTAACTCATATCAAACAAACGGCAAAAATCTTAACCCCAAAATTCCAATAATTTTTTCTTTTGCAGATAGTATAATCCTAAACTTACCCATGTTAAAAAACAGACCTTGTTTGAGTTTATTTATCAGTTGATTATTCACAATATATACATGTACAATGCAAGAACCTGATTGTCCTGCAACATTATGCTTTATATTGACTATCCACTGAGAATCCACTTAAAATATATAAGTATGATCAGTTAAATTATCTCAAATTCAGTACAATTTAATATTCCACAGACTTAAAACATCTTTTCATCTCAGAGAACTCTTTGCATACTTCAGATGGTACATAACTTAATCAGTCTTACCTTGCGTATGAGGTGGTTGTCTGTATCCGCCACCCATACTGTGTTGCCCCAGGCAACAACTCCCTGGGGAGAGTTGAACATGGCCGTCGAGAAATCTCCATCTTTCCATCCTCGCTCTTTGCAACCGACAACAGTCTGAGAACACCATGTTTCTTTTAATTATCATCCACATAGGCTTTAGTTAAATATGCAGTTAAAAAAAATGGTAAAATATCTTTCTATGAAATTGGGTGAGGAGTTAACTAATAATTAATTAGCTCTAAAAAGATGTTGTGAGAGGCTGTAGTTGTCATCTAGTGTTGTTACTAGATGTTTACATAAGGTGTAATTTTGGCAAATTCTTACAGATGGATCCTTTTGAGTTCTTGTGTATTGCTGCTTGGGGAGTATAGCAGTAAAGCAGCCATTTAAAGCCCAATTACAATAGCAACGGTACATAGATCCAAAAATTTCACGGGACACCATTTCCAAAACAATTAGCCTAATGACCCAACAACCCCTTCAAACACCAACACTCAGATTATAAGTACAGATGTCATAGTTGAGAACCAACCTGAACAATTCCAGTATTTCCTTCCAGGCACACAATCCTGTGATTCCCTGTATCAGCAACAATAAGGTCCCCACCTTCAGTCACAAAAACTTTGCCTGGAAACTGTAGCGGAGATTTCTCAAGCTTATCCTTTTCTAACTTCAATGGAATGTCAGATGTTTTCAGCTTGTTCTGAGATTTATAATGTTCAACAGCAACTTCAACAAATTCAATCAACTTCTCTCTGTGACCTTCACCTACCATTGCATGAATATATTGACCTTGGGGTCCAACTAGTACGAAGGTGGGCCAACAGCTGACCTCCAATTGTTGCCATAACAACGCCTCTGAATCGTTTACGACAGGATGTTCAATGTTGTAACGAAGAACAGCACTTAGAATGTTTGATGTGACTTTTTCATTTAAGAATTTTGCGGAATGTACACCAACTATAACTACACCATCAGTGACCTTGAACTTTGACTCAAGGTGTTCAAGGTCAGGAAGAACATGCATGCAGTTTATACAGCAGTATGTGAAGAAGTCCAGCACCAACAATTTTCCAGAGAGTTGATTGGTCAATGAAAGCGGCTCAGAAACATTTAGCCAGTCCAGATCTGAAATTTAAGAGTTAGAGAAAGTTTTTCTTATTGATAAAAGTAAAATCACCTACAACTTATTAACATGGCCACTACGGAAAATTAAATCTCAGTGACAATCTTATTATTCACCCTTTTTTTATCTTACTTACACTTAGTTACACCATTATTACAGTTAATCTTAATTAAAATATATTAATAGATTGTTAAACTGATAAAACGAATAAAAGTATTGAAGTGATGCCTTTCTCAATTCATATGTCTGTGAATGATCAAAGTCGTCTATTTGCCCTGTTCCTTCAGTACTTACTACAGTAACTACTCAAAAGAAGTTGAGGGTCAAATCTATATTCCTTCATGACATCTTCATTGAGAAGAATCATTGCGTGGCTGCAGGGTGGTTCCACACAGTTGTTCACGGAGACTAATGGTAGGAGTCAATGAGTGAAAACATCTCTATTGAACCACCTGTAGCCACAAAATGATTTCTTCCACCATCAAGAACAGTTTGAATGCTTTCGATAAGTTTCCAAAATTATGTTTCACTGATTGATGTGCGCCATTGTCTGGTTTTCAATCTCAATCGCAATTTCAAACCTTCCTTTTGTCATTATATAACGTTGATAAGCCTCTAAATGCTACTTTCATGCAACCAACAGTCGATACTTAACCTCTAGACATAACAAAATATACAAATTATAAAGCCTCTTCTCACTTTCGAATTGACTTTAGCAGGTTCTGCACACCCCTCGATCGGGGTCAGTACCCGATCGGGAACTAACACCCCGATCGGGATAATAAAATCATCGAAAATAAGGTTAAAAGGGTTGTTTTTCTTGCTCACATTTTCATATCACAACGGCGCATCATGACGGATGAACCATCAGGTTAGCAAACCTTTTGGCCAGCTATCTGCAAAAAGTGCGCATCGAAACGATGCCGCAATTTGATCGCTGCCCCCTCTAAACAGGAGCCCCCTTTCCTAACTTTTGCACATTATTGTCTCCAAAAGCACAATCAAAGTCAATATTCACACAAGTTTTAACAGAACGTCAAGTATCACCCACCTAACTTTCGATATATCTCCCCTGCACCAACTAAACTCCTTCCGGTTTACTGCAAAGGGGGGTAACGCTCCTGATTAGAGAGTATACGGTGAAAACGGCTACACACCAAAACGGCAGCAAACAAGAACGGCGACAAGTTGATAGAAACAACTAAATATGGTTATTTTATCGGCACAACACATTTATCAATTCAAATTCGCCAAACAAAACGGCAACAATTATTTTGGAAATACAATTCTTTCGTTATAAAGATGTTTCTGAATTAAATGCATTGTTATGTCATAAAAACAATTAGTATAACATCAAAGACAACATAAAATTGGATTTATGTGAGAAACATCATCAAATGAACTCAGTTCAGCAACTTTGACATATGATGTTCAAATACATGTGTTTTGCCGATTTGACCAACCATATCTTATCATTTCGACCAACTTGTCGCCGTTCTTGTTTGCTGCCGTTTTGGTGTGTAGCCGTTTTCACCGTGTACTCTCTAATCAGGGGCGTTACCCCCCTTTGCAGTAAACCGGAAGGAGTTTAGTTGGTGCAGGGGAGATATATCGAAAGTAAGGTGGGTGATACTTGACGTTCTGTTAACACTTGTGTGAATATTGACTTTGATTGTGCTTTTGGAGACGATAATGTGCAAAAGTAAGGAAAGGGGGCTCCTGTTTAGAGGGGGCAGCGATCAAATTGCGGCATCGTTTCGATGCGCACTTTATGCAGATAGCTGGCCAAAAGGTTTGCTAACCTGATGGTTCATCCGTCATGATGCGCCGTTGTGATATGAAAAGGTGAGCAAGAAAAACAACACTTTTAACCTTATTTTCGATGATTTTATTATCCCGATCGGGGTGTTAGTTCCCGATCGGGTACTGACCCCGATCGAGGGGTGTGCAGAACCTGTTAAGTCATAACATACGTAGTCTAATGAAAATTTTAAAATATTTTCAGGGATTGGGAAAGACATCTTTGACAATGGGCCATTTTCAGGGTTTTTGGTAATATTTTGAATTTCAAATGGGCCATTGCCCATTATATCATATAGTAAACTTTTAATTTTAATGGGCTATTTTTCATCAAATTTGCAAAATGGTCCATGGACCCTGCATTTCCCAATCACTGATTTTAATGGATTGTTAACAGCTGTCAAGCTTAAAATTGCAATTCATTCAATGTTTAATCAGTGAATCACGTGTCTAAATTTCTAGAATTATCTTTTTCATCGAAATTTACCTTTCTTGAAATCAGGGATGAGGACATTTAGTGCGTCTACTTGCTGTAGGTGTTTTGCAATAAGTTCTCGCCGGCGGCATGGGTCGTCTGAAGTTTCTAACACCGCTTCGTCAAGTTCCATGCACAGTGAAACAACTTTGTGCAGTCCCTCCATTTTCACGTGAATTTCCGGTTTGTCGTAAACTGGTTTCGTAGGCCGATGCGTTGCGCTCTACAACAACCCGTAGCCAAGTTTGTCAAATCACGTAGGCCTACAGATTAGAATGATCATAATGCAATAAACCAGAGACATTATATAACATGTATATAAAGTCCCCGAATAAACAGAATACAGAGAGTATTCTGAATAAAAAAAGTTTAAAAATCGGTTATATAGCAGTTCCTGTTTCGATAGGTAGGAAAATATTTTAAAAGAATTTAACGGTACATGAAATCTGTCCCTAATAAAAGCTCTGTTGAGAATAATGATACCCAAATGGGCGGTAGCATGTTTTATGAAAATTTATACTTCCATTTTATCACTGATAATTGTAGGTTATGTATAATGTTGATAGTGTCGTAAATCTCATTGCACAAACCAATTATCCATAGGCAGAGAACAAATTATAAAGATTCCCATAAAGTCCTTTAATTGGCAGCCAATTTTGTGTGAACACCTTTAATTCATTTTGTGTAAGAAAAAGGAATCGCATGACTGAACTTTACATTATTTATTTGATTTATTACTGCTTTATTTAGAAAAAGGAACCATTTAATATGTTCCTGGCATCAGCTTATATAACCCCAATTAAAACGTGTTACTGTCCATTTAAAGGGGAAAAAACAACAACAATTACATAGAATAGTGAGAGAGAATATTTGTCTGAACCTAAAATCACAACAAATACGCTTTTAATGTTGCATTTGTAACTGAATTAGAAATTGGAACAACAAAAATCAGTAACAATATAGTATTGAAAACTATAGTACTCTCAAACTGGACCATGTATGTATATATAAGAGTTATTAAATGGGAAGATAAAAAGTCAAAACTATTCCATTAAAACATTTGAAGATGTTATTGAACCAATGCAGGAGTATCATGTGAGATTGGTGACGACATAAGGATCATTAGACTCAAACCAACCACAGGAACCCGATATCGTAAATAAAATGTAGGTACAACGTGAGTAGGAAAGGCTCGTCCCCTCTAAATACTCTAGCTATTTTTTTGGGGGCCCATCTCTGTTGTGAACTTAACCAAGCACGTGGTTAATAACCACTGGATCCATACATGAAATAACGCTTTGAACTGTACTGCAATCTCATTAAAATGATATCTTAATTGCTTCACTACGTTACGCAGAATACCTGCGTAGCGTAGTGTAGCAAATAGATCGTATTTTAATAAGATTGAACTGTACTGCAAACATTGTTTCTGGGATAATTATTGGGACAATAAGAATCTGATTGCAATTTGGAATTAAGTGTTAGGTAATTGATTTGTCATTTTCAACTAACTCTTGTTGTTTCTTTGCTGTTACTGCATAAATCTGAACTGCTGCTGCTTCTATTACGACTTCTGCGACTTCAACTGCTACATATATATACCTGTTTCTCGTTCTTCTACCATAACAACTTCTGCCATTATAACCACAGCAACCACTTACACCAATACTAATTCTACTGCCACGGAACTCTTACCACTTCTTTAACATCAACAGTGATTGTCAAAGCACGTCTACTAGTACAACTATCACTAGCTACTACATCCCAACCTACCAGTACAACTACGTTTACATGGTTTATGCTCTGTCATCAGTTTCCTTATACTCGTGTAAATTTCACTTAATCATTTGAGAGATGAATCTGATCTATACGTATAGGTAATAGATACGATACGTTTGTTATAAGTAAAGTGTAAAGGCCTTTACCGATCCTCGATTTTATAACGGTCACGTGGTTTATAAGACCAATCAGCGATTAGCGAAATTCACCCAGGTTATAAATGGGGTCCCGTTAAGAGGAGAGAGGGGGCAGTATGTAGTGATACTACCTGGAGATAAGTTTAACTCTACTTGGTTCGCGCACCTGTTCTCATGTGAATGCTTCGACAATATGTAAATGTTGTCATATGGATGGATTATGCATTTGTTACAGTGCTATCAGTTCTGATTGGAATTGGTCATAATAGTTTGTATTTATCCTTTTGCTAAGTGCTTAAGACACGAATCTGTAAACTACGATTGAGATTTCGTTTAAGTGAAAAACAATGTGATATAGCACTAAAAGGTATTTGATATCATGTTAACTATAAGATGAACAGCAATGATAATTCGGGACATATTGATACATCATATTTTAGCCTTTATTGATTTCAAGGATGTGTCTTATCATACAGGGGAAATCAAGAGTCAGGTCAGCATTGTATGACATCGTAGAAATCTCAAGTGAATCCGGAGTGAAAGACGCACTTTCAAGAGTTGTGGCACATAAGAAATAGAATTGGAGATTTCTAGCTGAAACTTTGAAATTAACAGATGTAGTTTGTAGCAACTGGTCTAATAAGAAAGAATGAAATCTTGACTGAGTTTTGAGAGAATTCACACCAGTGAGTCGATATAAGGGTGATCAGCAACGGTTGCCACAAAGGAAGTTCCCTTTGAGATTTTATAATCACAAGTACATCAGGATTGCAAGAGAGAAGTCCCCAGAGCATGAGGATGGACACTCAACAATCTTGGTGTGTTCGTGTGGGAACTGTTCGAGCTAGACGCCACTGTCACCTGGACATACCTGTAATCAACACATACTCAAAACAGGTAGGTGATGGAAGTCTTTCAAAAGTGACTTATTAATGCTAAGTCATTCACCAAGGAATTTGCTTTGTTCTGGTTGTATAAATAATGTAAACCATTCACCAAAAAGATTTAAGCAAAATTCAAGATGATTTCTATATCAAATTTCTCATGTATTTTATCGTATTGCACACAAAAAATGATATACTATTCACTAACATCTAAAGATTGTACCTAATGCAAGATATAGTCGAATAGGACGCCTATTGTTTTATTCCAAATGCTTAGATTTTGACAAACCTTTGAAGATAAACGTCTTTGTAATGATTTTAATATATGATAATATGATAAATCGTCGCACTCCTTACAAATTTCATTAATTATGTTGGACCATTCGTCACATACATTGTGAATATGTACCTTTGGTGACGAGTGCTACATACTATAGAGTCAAAAGAACATATGAAATATTCAGCTCAAACTCATGGCAGGCATATCAACTATAAGACATATCAACCCGTACGTTCTGTTCCGTGATCAGGCATTGTTATAAATGTTTTGTATAAACCCCCGCAGTGTGCGTGCCAATGCACACAAAAGAAGTCTTACTGTAATACATCTAAATGATGACATCAAACAGTGATCGGATAGTTTAACACAGGTATACTTTCAGATCGGGTGAACATTGCTTGTCAGTTTGTAGAGCATTCGGGTATAACCAAATGTATGTGTTGTTATAAATAGTGTTTCCTTATCTGTTTTGTTTTAAATTGAAATAATTGTCCAGGTATCACTATAGTCAAGCTTTGAAATTGAACTTTGATAAAAGGTTAACCTTTTCCCATCATATACAAAGAAGCAAAAAGTGCTTAAATGTTTAGGTTAAGTTTTTACTGGTGGCATAACGAAACCTAAAAGGGGAATCAATTGCAAGAGCTTTTTTCAAAAATCTTATTCCTTCAAATTAAATTTTTATATATATTTATTGTTTATGCTAACAGAGGGTCAAACATCTCCTATCAGAAGCCGACTATCGTAGGAGAATTCTCGAATATCAAGCGAAACATTTCCGCGACCTTTTTAATGTGACCACCTTTTAATTTGGGAAATGGATTTGCGAACTTTACCGTGCCATGTAAGGATCGTAAAATACTCTTTTGAAATTTGTCTTGCAATTTGTTAAATTTACAACTATTTTCCCTGGATTCCTTAAGTTCTCTTTAAATGTTATTCTGCTGCTTCAAAACTTAGTTGATAATCACGTGACTTATGCTAAACAATCTCGTGGGAAAGCAATGACATTCTGAGCAACTAATGTGCCATAACGTTCCGGTGAATAACGTTATTTTGGCTGTTACTCCTTTCAAAAGAACTGAGGAGTTCATTTCGCATGGTTTATTTGTGTAATTACGACCCATTAGAAACTTCAACCTACTTTATAGTGAACTGTGAGCAATCAAGCAAAACCATATTGTGTGCGTACCATTTCGAAATGGACTTACAACAAAACAATCTTTGGCACAGGTGTTGTGTGTATCAAGGTGTTTGTTTACTAAACTGGTCTGTAAGGAGATCTCTGTCTTGTATATTGAGGATTCTTGCATTTGATTAAAAGTGGTAGATAATGGAACAATACTGTCGTCAGTAACCCAATGGAGTGAGAAATGGGAACTTATTTAACTCTTAATGAAATGAAATGTATAAAATAATGAAAAACACATCCTGCTAAATCATCGTATATGTCTCCGCTAATGCTACAACCTATCCCCTGATATCCTCCTATAGTATTCTGTCGTTTCGCTGACGAGTGGTTGCTCAGTGCTATTTATAGCCTGTCTGTTTTCAGTCAAACTATTTCGAACTCCATACACTGTTGTTTAGTGATGTCGCACGTGGAAATCTAAGAGCGCGTGATTTGGAGCTTAGCGGGAGACTGCAATGAGAATCAGATTTATTATCTAATAGCACTCCTATTGGTTAATTTGAATCACGAGTTGAGCACGCGGAACGAAGCCAAGAAACTAGTTTGTCGCTATCGCTGAACGGGCATCATTTGATTGGCTTGCTATATATAGCGATACGACAGAAGACTATAGGAGGATATCAGGGGATAGGTTGTAGCATTAGCGGAGACATATACACTGATGTAGCAGGATGTGAAAAACATCAATCCTCAGATGTTAAATTTAATTCATAGTAGCTCAGTCATACCCGAGTTAGCTGGCACTGAGCTGCCTCTGTGGGGGAGAGAATGTAGTAAATTGTGACAAAATATGTTCATCGAATGAAAAATAATCATTTTGAATGTGAACCATAGCAATGTAGAATGTTTGGTAGTACCGACGAACAAGGAAATCACGGCCTGAGACTTCTGTTAACTATAATCCCAAAATTCATATCCCAATCACAAATTTCAAACGAACAACAATTTTAATTGCAATTTTATTTTTGTGTATTACTGTTTATGTTGAATGCACAAGTAATTATGTCATCTTAAAATATGTATCAATGGACCATGAGGTATCGACAAAATATCCATTTCTTATGTTTCAATTTTGTTCAAATATTGAACACACGTTATCTGGATTTATATCCAAATGTTACCCAGAAGGCTTTGCAATATTTCAATGAATTCTACTGAACTGGTGTGGTTAAACGTTCACATCAACACATGTGGTTGCCATGATTATTTCAACAAAAATATTTGAAGCTTTATTCATTAGCTCGTTTACCTACTTATGTAAGTAAAATCGCTTCAGTGCCCCTGTAGATTCTATCTCTTTGTCCAATGTAAGACAACTCATGGTCAACAATAAATATAAGTGGAAAGTCTGTAACCTGAGCTTTAGAGCAAATATTGATTTCGGTCAAGTTACTCCAAAGCGTTTTCATTTTGAGCGTCCGTAACTTAAACCGAAGTATTGTGTCGCTATAATGCATTGATTGTCACTATAATGCATTGATTGTCACTATAATGCATTGATTGTCGCTATATTGCATTGATTGTCACTATAATACATTGATTGTCACTATAATGCATTGATTGTCGCTATATTGCATTGATTGTCACTATAATGCATTGATTGTCACTATAATGCATTGATTGTCGCTATAATGCATTGATTGTCGCTATATTGCATTGATTGTCACTATATTGCATTGATTGTCACTATAATGCATTGATTGTCGCTATAATGCATTGATTGTCGCTATATTGCATTGACTCTTTGTCTGCTTAGAATGAAGTTATTGTTTGATTGGTTAATAAGTACCAGGAATAGGCTAATTAATTGCCTCCCTATTTTGAAGTTTAAGTTAGTACATAAATGATATCTTGAAAGAAAATTACCCCCGAAAAAAACCCCCGCAAAGGTGATTTATAAAACTCAAATGGAACAATACAACGTTACGTTACATTAAAAACCCTACTGTTTGCATGTATACTGTTTCAGTGCACAAATGGGACTATTTGTATTTTTGTTGTTACGAAAATTGATATAGCTTTTTAAGATCTTTTCAGAAAACTGTTACGTAAAAACCTGAACTGCTGTCCAAAAGAAACAACTTTACCATCTGTTCTCATTTTGATTACTGATTGGGAAATAACGAATTTGCTGTTGAATTATCTCAAGAAATAGGGATTAAAATTTTGCCTCTCCAGAGGTTCGTTAAAATGATTGTTACGCAATATGTTCTTTAATGTTATAAACTGCCAATAGTACCAAGTACGAGCAACGCGTGTGACATCACTTCCAAAACTTCCACGTGTCACGGAATAAATAAAGTGTCAAATGACGTCACCGGTCAGCAGTTTCATCCTTTTACATGAAATCTGCATTAATACTTGTCCAACGTGGAGGGTTACACAGTCTAACATGTCATACTGAAACGGTTTTGCGTCAATCGGAAACTAGCCTTGAGAGCTGTCGAGACGAATTTCACTTGTATTAGGTTATGGACAGACATAGGCAGGTTTTCAAGCATGATATTGTTCATACATTACAACACGCTGCATGGTCCACTGCCTGCAAAATCTAACGTTAAAATTTGCAAAGGGTCCAACACTAGATTTTAACGCAATAACAATAAATGTGAACTCAACGTCAACGTCACAATATGCTTCAGACACTTCAACGCAGAGTGAAGGAATAACGTCAAAGGGACTTCATCAACTTTTCATTCATTCCATGCAAACGATACCTGCAACTTCGGTTTCGGCACATCCGTAAGGGTGTTGAGAATCAATATGCACACGTTTTGAATGTATACGAACATATAGGGATTGAGATAGTGTAATTCTAATGATTAATATTTCACCAACATATCCGTTATTACTATTGTCCAACAGTATCTATCCCACTGTGAGCTTCTATATATTGTGACTTTGTTTGTCTAATTCAATTATGCGCGAGTTTTTTATTACACAGTGTGCCTTAAAATTGTACATTTATCCAAAAGTGATATGTTCAACGGCAAGGAATGACGGTTTATTAACAGAAGTTAGATACACATTTTTAAATTCCGTATTTTGACTTTAGTGAACCACAGTGTGGGGTGACATGTACTTGACATCGGTATTCGTGCATTTGAGGGTTTTATTGAAACAATATTTGTTTTATATTGATAAGACCTTAGATTGATAGATTATGTGTTTGTGGGGAGCTTATGTTAAGCATACAGTCACGTATATATAATCAGTGATATTGAAGCTTGCTTTGTAATATTAATGCTATTTCTCTCATGAATTTCACTTATCAATATCTTTATTGTATTGTCTTACACATTAGAGTGTGGATAAAAGGATTTGAGCTTCAAATAAAGGAGTTTATTTAACTGACATGGCGATCAAATACAAATCTCTTGGATATTTTATCACGATAATAATATATAATTTGTTTCACATGCAGCATGCTCTACGTTTATGTTATGTGAATCAGTCAAAGCGTATCGACTCACAAAATATAAAAATCGTAGTTTGTGAACAAAGCTAAATTATATTTCAACTTAATGTAAACTTTTTTCTTGAATTGTATACCGTAAGCGTTTTTATTCCAAGAGTCGAATATGCAACGATTAATTGTATTTAACTTAATGTTGGGTACATGTAGATTAAGTTTTTAGTTCTTCAAATACAAAAAATGATAACGTGATGGAAATTATTGTTGAGTGAGTGAAAAATATTTAATGAGTTGGACAGGAACTTTTTGTGCAAAAGAACTGTCTGTTTAAAAAATATTTGTATTAATACCCAATAAATATTCATGTAGATTTGCCTTTCTCTAAATCACTATTGAATGCCCAGATTTATTTCACATTAAAAACAGCCAACATATGAACTCCTCTTCATTCAGATAACACCTGTAAATGTCACTTGGTATCTTTAAAGACCTTTAATTTATTATCACGTGTGACGACATACATGTAACTGTTTACACAGACCCATGGCAACACTGTGCCTCACAGGTATTCGTCAGTCGTTATCATGGTATGTCAAAACTAACATTATTTTCCCTTCCGAGTATTGAGATGAATTTGAGTAATTATAATAAAACAGCATATAGGATGGGTTCGAAGTTGAGCCTAGCAGTAATTATCGCTTTGCTCTGATTGTGCAATATTGCAGCTCAAAAGGCTTCTTGAACGTTAATGATATGTCAAACTTTGAAAATGATTACAATAGTGAAAAAGAACAACACCCCGTTGTATAAGTTTGTATAAGAATAATGTATATAAAAGGTGATTGTTTGTTAGAATTGACGAAAGAGCCGTGCTTAGTAATAAGATTAAATAGTGTATAATATTTTGACTTTATGATTGTAATGAACTGTGATAACACAGTTACAATTAATTAGAATGCAAATCCTTCAACAAACTGATGATCAAAAAGGAATACAGTTTTGTCTGGGTCTTGTTTTCTTATCGTCGTCATTCATTTTTCGGATTGTCTCCCATTCCAGTCTGTGTCTGTCTGGCTTTTTCTCTAACTCTATTCCTCTTTCTCTGTCTTTCTTTCTGTATCTGTGTGTTTTCTATCTGTCTGTCTGTCTGTTCGTTTGTCTCTGACTCTGGCTCTCTATCTCTGTTTCTCCGTCCCTGTGCATAAATGCCTGTCTGTCTTTCTCTCTATCCTGTTGTAAATACCCAGGGTGTTCAATCCTCTCCTTCTTGAGAAAATCTGCCTTATAAATACCATTGCCTGTATTGAGTCTCAAGGTCTTTTCTCAAGTGAAGATATCCCGCATGTCAACAGTGAGTCAAGTGTATGCCTTTCTAACAGACTGTTTTGATGATAAGACTGGTAGGTAGGTAGGATGGTGACCTTCCTGTCTCCAGTTAGATTAGAAAAAACTTGTCGGTGTTGAAATATTAATCAAAGACAATTGTCAAATTTAATTAGACCTATGAATTATAGATAAATTAACGTAATAGCAACCCTTTAACAAGTCGAGTCGTTAAGTCAAAGGACTAATCTGGAATACCTACTTTCTTTCCATAGTATTATGATATAATATTAAAGGATTCTGTAATCTTTGTTTATAGATATATGTGTTGTGTAATATTATATGTCCCATCATAGTGTTTGACATGATATTCACAATCACAATTGTTCATACCTCTGTAAACCATATGCTAAAGCAGATGGATATGACACTCCCCTAAAATGCGATCGATGAATTTACGATTTGTTTTTATTTCATTCAGGCATGTTCAGGACCCTTAGTACTTTAGATAACGTATGTATGTGACATTTTGTATCTTGAAAATCCTCCATGATCAGCGAGAAGCAACTGTTTACACAGATACCTGGTAACACACCCGAAACAAGATATTTAGCACTCGACATCACCGTCAGTCCCATTGACATTAACTTCTTATCAAAACATTAATATTACCCGAAAATTATTTCTGAGAATAGTTTTCTCTCCCTTAAGGTCATGAACCAATTCAATTCCATTTTTCGAATAGGCACTGGTCAACATCAATATTTCTTATCTATAACAATGAAAAATGTTTTACAATATTGATACACAACCATTTGTGTCGAGAAGTCAATCCAAGAACAGCAAGTCATACCAACTCAAGAACTACTTACAGATTAAATCTGAAATTTAGCGAGTTAATCTGCCATCATATATTATGTTTCAGTTCTCACGGTCACTTTTTAAGTAAAGATATCCCACCTGTCTACAGTTATAACCTTTAGTAAAATGTTAACCAATCTATTTAAAACTATATCCTTTGCATTTTGAAGATTGTATTATCCAGACAACCTGTGTGAACCTGCAGTGCGATTTCATTTCGCGATATCACCCTTACTGTTAATCTTAAAGTTGGTCAACGTTCATGATACCTGATATTGTCAATTACTTTAATATGCATGACATAAATAAAAGTGCACGCTATTAAACCATCATTTTAGTAATTATAGACCTTAATATATAAGTTTAGAAATCGACAACAAAAACAAACATACTTTGTAAAGGAAATGACATTCCAAGGACGAACAGCTTAATGTCCATTTCTATTGTGGTATAGCGCCGCTTTGGCACTATTTCAACCATAACACCGTGTTTCTATTTCAGAATTACGACATTTTGATAAATATACCTGTATGTAGTACATTGTTTTGACATAAATCAGGTCGTCATGACTGAATAATCACTTTCTTCCTTATATATCATCCTAACTTTAAAATGCCCATCGAACAGTTCAACATGAAGATGAAAAACACAATCTCTACATTATGCCATGTCAGTTATTCATGGAGCTGATTTTACACAACAGCAGAACATTCGATGTGCATTTGATTATAAAGAGTACCTCAATTGATAAATATTACATTTCTGTATCTTTGATTTTATAAGTGAGGCTATATACATTACTTTACTTTATTATTGAAGTATCGAGAACATATCACATAACACTGTCCCTTTAACTCTTTATTCGGGTTAGATTGCTGGTGGTGGCTTCAACCAAATCGTGTCATATCGTACTGTGTAAAGTGCTAATTGTGTTATTACCTGAGCACGTATGTGTGGATAGAAACATGAGTATGACGGGAAATCGTTTAGACTATCTACTTAAAAAAATTGTGTTAGTTAATGATACGGTTCTTGAACACGTTTATCTGTGCTCAAGGAATACAGTGGATTTATAACAGTGATTAAACTATACAAAAAGTGAGTGTTTTATTAAGTACCCTGTGACGTATATGCCACCTGTTCAGGACATATGTCATGTGTACATAATAAATACACTTTTGAAAACCACATTTTTCAATGTTAGCAATGCAAATAACTGGATAAGACACCTGTTGTAGATTTGATGACAATCTAAATATATCTGAGGATTTATATTATCCTTTTGGATAGCAGATAATAGTTACACCCCCTGTCAACTTCATGTTTACTTTATTGTTGCTTCATGGTTTCAAAATGGTTGAGTAGAAAAATGAATTAATTGTTTTATGTTTTGAATTCATGTTTTAAAAGAAACAAAACAGAACAGCGTCAGAAAACAAGACAAAGAACATTGGATCGCCATTATTAGATTCAGTTGTCCCGCTTTGACCCCTTAAATTAATTTATCCATCTAAAAAAAATAATGCAACCATGGAACAGTTTCAGCGTTTGAACGACTATGTCACATCCCCTTTAACCATCTTTATGTTTCATTTGTTTTTCAAATCATAAACACAGGTTATTAGCTTTGCAATATTTCGAGGAATTCTACTGAACTGATGTGGTTAAACGTTCTCACTAACACATGTGGTTGTCATGTTTATTTCAACGAACATATCTGTAAGCTTCATTGATAGCTCGTTTTCCTACTTATGTAAGTATAACCGCTTCAGTCCCCCTGTAGATTCTAGCTCTTTGTCCAATGTTAGACAACTCATGGTCAACAATAAATTTAAGTGGAAAGTCTGTAACCTGAGCTTTAGAGCAAATATTGATTTCGGTCAAGTTACCGAAGTTAATTTTCTTTTACCAAACTCATGTAACTTTAACCGAAGCATTGGGTATTAAAAATATTTGTTTGAGCATGAATTAAATGTTTGACGATGACGAGTTAGTCTGGAGCCTATATAAGTTGTAAAGATATATAAAAGGTCTTTCAAACAAAAGCCGTGTCATGAAAATCATCAAACCTGAAGCCATTTTCTACACAAAGTATTGTATCTAAATTGCCACTCAATTATTTGTTTGATTCAAATGTACCAAACAAAAAGTATCGGACTGTTGCTAAAATGGATGATATTTGAGTGCTAAATAATCGGTTCAGTAGAGTACAAAAGAATATACAGAATGAAACTTAAGCAGTAATTTTTGCATCATTTCTAAAGAATCGAATTATAATTTGATAATGCATGAAAGGTACTAGGACTAGTATTCATGCAAATGAGGTGTTTTGATATTAGGTGTTGTTCTGGTACATATTAAAGCTCTGCAATACCATGTCAATATCATTGAGTTTAAAAACTGAAACCAAGATTGTGTTCCAAGGGGGCAGTGGCACGTTTTTTGATAATTTTATATTTTAATTTTTTCAGTGATAATTGTAAGTTAGTGATAAATGTATTATTTTGAACGTGTCAAAATTCTCATTACACAAGCCAATCATCCATAGTCAGAGGAAAAAGTATGAAGATTCACATAAAATCCATTGGCGGCCATTTTGTGTGAACACCTTTAATTCATTTTGTGTTAGAAAAATAAATCGCATTGCTAAACTTTATGTTATATATTCTAATTTTTACTGCTTTATTTAGTTTAAATACATTGTCTTCCAATTGCAATAATAAATTTTCATTTTCCTGACATCACCTTGTATTCCCCCTAAAAACGTGCTACTGCCCCTTTAAAACTTGTTATATTGACCTCTTATAGTTTCCTCTGATTCACTCATTAGTTTATAACTGACCCAACATCAATACTGGGTCTCCTTTCAAATATTACTCCCATTGTGCCTAATATAATATGCAGAAAAGGAATACCGTGTATTTCTGTTAATCATTGTGGGGTACCATATAATTGACATTGGTGTTTGTAAATATAAATACCATACGAAACAATGTTTGTTTTATTCTGATAAGACTTTAGATTTATAGATTGTTTGTTAGTGTAGGAGATTATGTTAAGCATACACACAGATAAATATTATCTGTGATCTATAAACTTACTTTGTTATGTAAATGCTTTTTCCCTCATGAATTTCACTTATCAATGTCTTTATTGTATTGTCTTACACATTAGATTGTGGATAAAAGGATTTGAGATTCAAATACAAAAGTTTATTTTACAGCAATGGCGATCAAATACAAATCTCTTGGATGTTTATTCACAATAATAATTCATAATTGTGATTAACATTCAGCATTGATATTTTCTTAGATGATTTACAACAATCATAATTCACATAAAGCATGCATCAAGTTATGAGAATCACTTCCGCAAGATTATCTAATCAATAAATAACAAAAATAGCTGACGTTTGTACAAAGCTAATTTCTCTTTTCGATTACTATTACGAATACTTGATTTAGGATTTCATAGATTTCACAATTTTTTCTGTTGCTTCTCTTTCTGGTCCCTTTTATATGATTCACTGGTTGGTCACTTCGAAACGATTGATTGTATGCAATGAAGCATATAGCAACATTCTCTTGTAGACCGAGGAATATACCTTTTTACCAAACACATAATGAACATTAAACAACACTTCTTCACCTCAAGATCTTCACGACAATCCCAGATTAAGCATAAAGTACAAATACGAGACCTACTAATATTCAATGTACCTATACCCCTTGAGAAAAATCCGCTTAATAAATGTCTTTGTTTATGTCAACTCTCACGGCCCTTTTCTCAAGTGAAAGCTTACCGCATGTCTACAGTGATAACCTTAAGTCAAGTGATAGCCTTTCGGTTTAAAACTATATCCCCTACTGTTTAGGGATTGCAGTCACAAGATAACCTAGGTAGAAAGACAGTCTTGTCTGCAGTGAGATATTTTACTCACAGTCCTAACCTATAAAGAAGTTGGTGAGAAATCTGCTTTACAAATCTTTTCAAGTTTCACAGTATTTCTCAAGTGAAGATTTATCACATGTTAGGAGATAGCAGTCACAAGATAACCTAGGTACAATGGTTATCTTGTCTGGAGTGAGGTATTTGTAGCCCTTACCTAAAAAGTCACTCTTGAACGATTTATGTGAAGAATATACATGCAACGTGATGCTTGAAATGCAAAAAATGCACGTAGCCATTCACTCTAAAATACTATATTATAAATACTAAATACTATAACTTGTATTGACCTACAAATACATATACACATCTCTTTTGCATCATGAATTGTTGTGAGTTGATGACATCATATGACTGAAACTATTTTGAGAACCTTGATATATATATAACCAAGGGAAACTAATGTTTATACTCAATTTGCTTTCATCACTATCACAAATTGTCACGCAAGAAAGTCAGAACTCTTAATTATGTCTTATCAAGGCAGACAACATTCTCTCCCCACAGAGCTGAGCCTCTGTTCTATTACGCCTAGATCTTGGGGTTCCGGCAGATTGCCCTAGCGGCAAAAAGTTGTAACTTTAAATATCTCCCTTATTTGCAGCCAATGAAAACACCTTTTGGATATCCACGACTTGGGGAGTTCTTAACGGTCGTATAGTGACAAAGAAAAATATTATGTTTTTATGTTTATTTTTCAACAGTGTGAGAGGGAAACTATTTGAAAATCTGATATGGATAGGGTTTTTCATTCGATAGAAACTGTTTTATAATTGTGTAAATTATTATTTGTTTTATGATAGATTTTATTGTACTAATCAACCAAAAAATAACTAATAAGAAGGCAAAAAGCGATGGTTGGTAATAGGAAGAATGACCTCCCCTGGATGTGAAATCTCAACGAAAGGTTTGACACGGAGATGGACGAGGTTTTGCGAATGACCACTTTTGAAACGGCGTCGCTGATTGCACAACTAACTTCGATTGCCTCCAATCAGATTTCTACTTTTCTGTCCCGTGTATTAGCCGTAATAGAACAGAGGCTAATTCAGGTATGACTGAGTTGCCTCTGTGGGGAGAGAATGGGCAGACACTCGCTCCTAGGCTAAGTCAAATGGGAAAGCTTACAGTCTGCACATGTGGAGGTGTTAAAGTTATGAAATGAAGGGGCTGATATGAGCTTAGATACACGAATATTTACCAGCGAAGCTTACCTCTCCACTTACTTATATTGATTTTGGTAATAATATTTTTTACGTTTACTTGTGATTGATGACAAACAAAGTACTACAACAGCTAAAGAAATAATCCAAATGATGATTTATCACTTCAAAATTAATTTAACGTGAAACAAATTGTTAAATTGTCAAGTAGTTAAGAGTAGCCTACTCAGACATTGTGTATAACTCATAATTGATGTCAACGTTAGAATATATAAAAAGGAGATGACATATTCTTTGTTAAGGTTAAATTCCAACTAAAAAAACTTTCCAACTATGGATATGTCTTCCATCAAACCATTTGTTACAGATGTTAGTTGAAAACAGTTTCAGTATCCACGCCGATCTGTCAAAGACGTTCACTATACATATACAACTTTGTTTTGATATATTGAACAAGCCAATGAATAGGCTCGCTTCTCTCTAAAGCGACAGGACCCGGATGACAAGTTCGTTGATATGTGCCTCAAGGTCTGAGCTTTCAGAGCTTGAAAATATAATGCTATATATGAATAACCAGCAATGATCTATACAGTACATTTGATAGCGCTCGAGCCATTTGATTTGGCCTCATGGAAATAAGGCAGTTGATGGAGCTCTGTCGACTCGAATGTAATGGTTAAGGAGGAAGCGGTGCGATTTCTTTGGGACTTTTAGTGTCTAAACTTGAACAATCAGACTAAATATTCATAGTATTAACTATAATTTCCAAACTAAGTATTCCGTTCAACCACATAATTTTCTACAATAACTCTACAATAGATTTCAAGTGGCTTGAGAACGCCAAAACAATACATGCACTTTTTACAATATTTCAAATCACCCTTTGATTATTGTTATTCATTATTGTATTACACATGTAGAACACACATGTTCCTAAATGAAAATTTACATAGCTTAATTTATTTCATCATTGATTGCTATTTGCTTTACAATTCTAAACTGACATGAGAAGGCCTCATCACTATTTAGATAACACCTAAAATGTCAACTTGTATCTTTAAATCCCCCCATTATCAAGAATAACGAAATACCTGTTGACACAGAGTCATGGTAACGTTGTCTGTACATGATATGTTAACAGGGTCTGTCAACACCAACATCCCTTTCCGATATCAAATTATAGATAATATTCATATCTACAGCTGCATCATAAAAGTTTGTTCATTTAGTAAGTAAAATAACGCAGTAGAGGAACAAACTTTATTCTATCACAAAGCGATAATTCGGGCGTCAATGCGCCTTATAGCATCCTAAGTTGTGCTGTAAACACATCTTGCCAAGTCAATATCAAGACGGTAATCCTATATCAAACATGTATTTACAAGTACAAGACATAATGGGTCCTCCGCCTCTAGAGAAAATCTGCCGTGCTTTATTCTAATCTCAGGGTATTTTCTCACGTAAAGATCCCACATATGTCTGCAGTACTAAACCTAAGCCGAGTGTTAGTTTGTCGATTCAAAAGTCATAAAGTCCTACTGTTTGGGGTTGAAGTCACAAGATAACCTGTCTGAACCAGAGTAGGAATAAATCTTGGATGCAGTAAGATAGTTAGAGAATGCCCCGACTCCCAAGTTGCTTGATAAGATCGTTATACACACACGTACCAAAGAAACGACAACATACAAAATGCGAAATTAAAAAAACAATTATGTTGTTTGTTTTCACACGTACTTCGTAAAAGTTTTTTGGTCAAGTTGATATCAATGAAGGTAATTATATCGACAACATCTGATGTTAAAATCAATACCTTTATCTATATAATTTGTTTAAAAATATTTTTAGAAAACTGTTACACGACTCAAGTGTATTTGGACATATAAATCAGAGTACAAAAGATCAGTATTATGAGTTATCTTAACAATGCATTTGCCTATCGCAAGGATTCAACGTCGCAGTAGTATGTTATTTTACTCCCTTGAAAAGTTGGTATCGTTTTTAATGTCTCCGCGCATTGTTATATGAAAAACGCAATCTCATTAAAATCCGGTGAAATCTGATCAAGGACGAGGTACGAATGTTTGGTTCGACTTGAACTTAATCAGCTTGACGTGTCATGATATCCTTATAAATTTATGTAGTTTTTATTCATAGTCCTTAAACCTTTAATGATTTAAATGTAGTTGACAATGAATAAATGATTGTTTTCAGACACCATTGAAACTTGTTAGATTGTTTGTTATTTCTCAAATATATTATTTATCCATCATAAAGCATCTAGGACGATCCGATGTCTCAAAGCTTTTTATCCAACTCGTATGTCTGTCCATCCGTCCGTCCGTATTCATTTCGTTACGGAACATATATCCAAAACAATAAGACCTAGCTCATCGAAACTTACTTAGTGATCAGTCAACGTGTGTACTTGTGCCGTTTAGGATTTTAAACTTCTTCGTTTTTTTATTTTTTTAATGAAACGTAACTTAGAATTTCCTTTCCGGAGCAAATCGCCAAAACAAGATGACCTAGCTCATTGGAAAATGGTACCCCTGGTATATGGATCAGTCAGCATGGGAACATGTGTCTTATTTGGTTTTTGACTTCTTCATATATATATTTTTGTGTGACGAGTTCCATTGAAACGTAACTTAGGATTTTGTTTCAGGAGCTACCCATAAACTATTTGACCTAGCTCATTGAAACTTGGTATAGTCAGCAGATATAGCTCTTCAGATATGTATTTTTGGCGGTTTCTGAAATGGAACTTATTACATTGACAGATTATAATATCCTTTATATTAAGCTTAAACGTAATTTTAAGATAGATATTCTGATTTATTCGAGGCCGATGGATATATGTTATCTTCTGATTAGTCTAGCATTTAGTCTCAGAAGTATTCTTTTGCAATATTGACAATATTTTTAAACGAGTCATGTAAACTAGTGTCCAAAAGAAACGTTACCGCGTGTTAGCATCGACATAAAATAAAAACAAACCCATATAGAAATATTATTTTGGTTTAACTTTAAAGAGTGTCCTTTTCACACAATGTGTATAAAGTTTCATTTTAATCAAGTCCGAATAACAATAAGGACAAGCCTGTAAAGATGGATGGGGTCCAATATTTGAAAAATCATTTAAACACTGATCGCGAAAACGTGGATAAATGTCACAATACATGTTACAAAGTGATGTTAGTAACGGGTATGTACACCATAAGAGTCTATACAGGCAAAAACACGTCTATGGACTGACGTCGTCAAACGTCTGATGACGTCTGCGGTGATCCGTTGCCATTCGTTGAGGGGCCATTGTTTAAAATCCTGGATGTTGGATTGACGCACAAGGCGACTTCTGACATTCCGATTTAGATAATCCCGTAAATGTTCGATTGGTTTCATATCGTGCTCAGTTGCGACTCTGTCACCGGCTTACTCGCCTGGCCATCAGTCTGTTTGTCAGGTATCAGGAACCATCCGCGGTAGGAGTTAGTGGCCGGATACCATGTTGTCGCAGTATCCGGTACACGGTCTATCGACTGAATCTATTTCCCAGTGCTGTAACCACTGTTGACGCTGTTGTGATGGCGCAGTTCCGAAAGTGTTATAACCGGATGTAGTGGTCTTCACTGGCAGAGGTCAAGGGTGGTCTGTCGATTATGGGCATGTCTGATGTCTAACCAGTTTGACGTAATCGATACATTAATCTGCGGCCTGTTATGCCACTTTTCATTGACTGTCAAACATGGCATTCTTTGGAGTTCTTTTTGTTGCTATAACGTGTGGGTCGAGCCATTTTATACTATTTATCTGCCCATGCAAAACTGGCTTCAGTCAATAATTCCTTTTTCACAAAATTCCCGATTTAACCGGAAGTGATGGCATGTTCCCGGTATTTTCGATCAAATACACAGTATTTGGTATACCTGATATACAATATCATGTTTCCAAACGAAATGATAACAAAGTAAAAAAATGATTTGGAAAAAATGTGTGTAGCGTTTCTTTTGGCCAAGAAGATGGTTTTACTTCAGACTAACATTAAGTCTCAGAAGTATTTTTTTTAAATATTGACAATATTTTTAAACAAGTCATGGACAAAATGAAGATGTTTTAACCTAAAGCTGAGTGATCTAGACTTTTTATACTTTAGAAGACTTGGTTGGTCGGTAATTGAATATTTTTGCTTTAGGGTATTGATGACACCAAAAGCTGAGTGATATAGACTTGCTGTACTTTAGTAGACACAGTTGTTCGTCAATTGAATATTTTTGCTTTATGGTCTGGATGACAGACTATCTTCTGATTACGTTAAAGTCTGAAATAACTATATATTTATTTATTGATGACACAAGACCGGGGAGCCGCATTTATATCTTATCAGGGGCGACAACTGCATCTTGCTTAAGCCAAATGATATCAGCTTAATAAATTATGTCAAGCTGTAATGCATTGTGTTATTACCGGACCACGTGTGTGGATAGAGATACACGGAATATAGAGGATATTGTTTGAAGTACCTACTTCTATAGATTATGTTACTTAATTCTAAGGCTCTCAAACACGTTTACCTGTTCCCGTAAGCACACATTTATTTATTACAGCCATTTAACTAATCGAAACAGTGAGTGTTTCTTTCGAGTATTTTACATGTACATTCTATCATGATAACGTCTTTCACTTCTTTAAAAAATGGTACTTGACTGAGACACCTAACAAACAAGCTTGAATGTTATAAGACCTTTCTGATTTCCTAATGTTGCCAGGCAATGTCGTTTTTGTTAGCGGTATATGCAACATGTTCATAACCAACTATGGTTCTCTTACACCACCTGTCAAAATAATATTTGACATAGCTAGATAAATTTTCAAGCCAAAAATATATTTCAATTAGGCTAAGCGGCGTTGAACTCCACCTCACTCATTCACTCTTGAGTCAAATATAAGCAATCATTACGATATATCCAAAAACATAAACAGTATTACATGTACCTAATGAAGAGTGTCAAGTTTACGAAGCGAGGGTGACATTTTGCATGACCCAATTTATAACAAGCAATTCCAAACGAAAAGGCTTTTGTAAATAATAAATCGTTTCTATTACAAAATTGGGGAAATATTCCTTAATGAAGCTCTTCCCCCGCGCCCATCCGCTACACTGACGTCATGAAAACATGTTAAAAGCTACAAAGTACAGGAATTATCGAATGCAGGCAAAAGTAGTGTGTACAAATGAGAACATAGTGTAAATACGTACAGGTACTACTTATATTTACAATATGGGGAATATATATTGATATATTTAATAATAATATATTTATATAACACTGAGAAAGAAATTGAAGATATAGATGGACACTTGCAGTCTATCATATTAAGAAAACCTGTGTTATCACTAACACTGAGGTTCAGCGGTAATAGGATAATGAAATAATTGAAGTAACAATACCGAAGCGGGGATATGGATCACGAAATCAATTAATTGTTTGGAACATCATTATTTCTTTTTTTTATATTGGTTCCGTAGTTCCAGTGGTTGTTACGTTATTCGTGTTTAAAAATTGAAGTGTCGTAAAATATTCACTATGTCGCTCAGAATGAGGATTATACAACTGGCTACGTACAGCTTCAATATCCCCCTGTTTACAGACGTTTTTCATATCACATTAGTAACCTTTGTTGGAAGTGAATGTATTTCATTGCTTTACATTAAGATTTAATTCTAATCAAAGATAATGTTTTAAATTTTAAAACGACGCTGATTTTGTCATTTCGAAAAAATATTCGTTGCAAGAATTCTAGATAACTCATTTCATCTCGAATTCATGGTTTTTGTTTCAAAGGAGCACAAGCATTTTTATAAGCAAATTATATTTCCTCCAATTTCCAGTATTATTTATGAAAAAATAAATAATTGTTCATTTTATGCGAGTTATTTGTTTTATTACTTTTCCCTATTATTGGTATTATCCGTAGTTGAAGTGTTAAGCGAAAACAACTATCAGTCATCAAAGTGTTTTAAACATTTTCTCTTAGAAAAATGTATTCGCGTCGCCTAACAGAACTTTAAAAGTACGTTTAAGTCATCATTATGCTTTAACAATAAGTTGCCTCGCATTTTGCAACATTTCTTCAACTTTATGTGCGCGACCCCTTTTCCTGAAAACAAACTACTGCTAATGTCGTAAGCCACTTTGTTTGTCAGGACTGAAGGCGACTTGTTACTGACAGTTAATTAATAACGCGCCAATTATAACCTCAAAACACATATTTTCTGTGTCGTTCATTGTCGTTCCTTACAGGAGTCAAGAGAAGAAAAGCCTCCTATAAAAAGTACTACAGATTATTTGACAAATTTCAGCCAATGAAAACAAATCTCGCATTGAAATTGTTGGTGTAGTCACCGAGGCCTATGCAATGATGTACGAGCGAAAACGATGACTTTCAAACACTGTCGCTGATTGCAAAACTAACCTGAATTGCATCCAATCAGCTTTCTCCATTTCAACCCATAAAGTCGTCTTATTCAAACAGAGACTTTGGTCGGCATTTTATGACTTGATCTACCTCTGTGGGGAGAAATATGTATTACCTCAAACACTACGGGTTGCCCCAAAAAGGCCTTTGTTATCCTTGTCTAATGATTGACACATTTTGATATTTCAAACGGAGTTATTTTCAGAACACACAAATATTTATAATATATTTATAAATATTTGACACATTGTTTTATTGCTTTTGATTGAGTAATAATCCTGGAAGATTTGTGTATATTGACGTTATAATATGTCAAACAAGGGACCATGAAATAGCAGAATAGAGTTTCAGAAGGTTTGATTAAATTTAAAACATCAAACCATTAAACGTTGCATTTGTTTCATTGTTTTACTTAAGGCTATAAATCGGACAGCCCCGTACTGTAACAGCATGTTATCAACGTACATATTATGTCGTTGGAACAGGTAATTGCAACAAAGGGAATTTCGGTAGTGATGAATGTACCATATTGAATTTTTCAAAAAGCCAAACTCGACTAAGCAATGTCCTTCAGTAGTAGTATTTGCTTAATTTTGACATCTCACATTAAATAGTTCTGATATTTTTGTTGAAATGGGTCTATTATATATAATCAATGCAGACACCACACGTACTTTGGTACTAAATTACATCCATGGGACGTTTCTCAACGAGACATAAAACCTTTGCATGAGGTTCCTAAATATGAGTTTATATTCTGGGGCTGTGGTACATTGAGCGTTATACGAGTCATGTATGACATCTTTACCTACTGCAAGACACGTGTGTACTATAAAAACGTCAACAGAAGATACCACTTTATATAAAATATCAGTGAAATAGGTTACCTGTTTTCTTCTTGCATCAGGTACCTATTTTTGTATCTACAAAAATGTTATGTATGGTTAAAAGCCAAAAACAAACATTAGCAACTATATCTAACTGTATGTATTTCTTTCAGATCATCGACTGTAATGCAATGTATGGGAGATTATTGCAAAAGTATCCGGTCAGAAGACTCCCAAATGCGACGACACCAACATCGCATAGACGGACGAACCATCATTCAACTTCCACTGGGCTGAGGTCGGCACCGCCATTTTGTTTTCGTAAACGAGAATCTACCAGACTAACATCTACAGGCAGCACGATGATGAATGGCAGGGACAGCAACGTTTCGACTACGCGAGAAAGTAGACCTTCTACACAAGGTCACACCCAAAACATTGATCCAATCAGGTTAAGCAATTATTTGAAATCTCGCGGTTGTGGAACACCAACTTTAGTGACGTCATCACATTTTGTTGAGAACGACAATACGTTACCAGCGGGTGTTCGCGCAAGGGTCCTCCCTAAGAATCCTTCTTTAAGAGAGAAGTTCAAAGGAAGGGCACGGTTAGATTACGAAATGGCTAATATAAAAGCTGAAGCATTTTGTGAACAGGAGAAAGGGAGGTACTTTCGCACAGCATCAGCGAACTTACGCAACCGTGACATCAGGTTTCAGGAGGAAGAGATGCGCGAACAGTTGCGCCGTGAACAGGAAGTCGACGTCAATGACGAGGACGATGATGATATTATCAGTATTGCAGCTTCTCCATTAGAGAAAGAAGAGTTGTTCTTTCGAATAGAAGTGTGGCTTAGGGAGGTGGAAACTGCGCTTGGGGGCAGTGTCAGCTTGTAACTTTGAATGACCCTTTTACAGAGCAGTTTATAGGAATAAGGTGGCTGTGTAATTGTTATAGAGAATATAGCCCAAGTAATGCTGAGGAATATATGGATGAACGATGAACAAAGAAGTTGTCATCCATATATTCCTCAGCATTACTGTCATTCCAACTTCTAAAATGCCTCTCAAAAACGTTATAGCCCAAGTGTCTTCTAATATCCAAGTTTAATAGTTAATAAGTTACAAATACATTCTGTCAAACCAAGCAATCAACCTGCTTATTGTTGAGAATATTGGAGTCCGTTTACCTGTGCGATGCAACCAAAATAATTGAAGTTAGATGTTTGATGCGATGAATAATATGAACGATGAACAAAGAAGTTGTCATCTCTCATCAGCATCCTCAAAATATTTTAACGATTTTATGTTCAATAATAACGTTTTGTTTTGTTTTTTAAAATTATGTTGATATTTATTCATTTCTTAAACGGACGAGTAATGATACCATTTTTACATGATCGTCGACATCAGATGTCTTCTGGACCTTTACTTTCGATAATTAATGATATGTGTTATGATGTTAACACACTTGGAAGATTGTTTGCAACCCCAAAAATTCAAATCAACATTATATGAAGGGATAGTTCAACCGAGTTATTTTTTCACGGGACGTATATGCAAAGTTCAAAAAGTAGTGAAATGCTATCTGATTGGATTCAAACTTTTTAAAGTGAAAGAAACATAGGTTCTATCGTTAAAGAAACAATTATTATCAGACCATTTTGCTAGTGAACTAGGTGTTGCAAAGTTTGATCCGTTATTCTACCTTTCCGTGCAACGAGTTATAACCTTTTATGTACAATGTATTTGACAGTGCAATAATTCGTTTAAAAGAGTTGCCTTTTTGGTCAGCTTTAAATTTCATTCAAACCTGCTACACAACATATTGGTATCCTCATAGTTTCTACAATATCCTGATTTCTATGAGACTAAAAACATTGTATCGCATTTTGCAATCTCTGTCCTGACAATAGTTATTGTTAGTATCGAATGCATATCAAAGTGTTTTAATTTGACGTGTGTCTTAAAGTATAAATCCAAATCTTCGTTAATGACTATCTTAACATTCTTCACATATACTTTGAAAGACAGTAAAATGTCAGGGTTGAAAATGTTTTGTAAGACCAATGTTAGATCTTTACTGCATTCATTGTTAAATTTATTTCAGGAAAATAAACGATAACATAAAAAAAACTATTCAATTTTTACCAAGTTAAAAAAATATTCGGAGAGGTACAGATTAAGAGATGTAAAATATTAATGATGTAAACAAAAAGCGAATACGAAAATATTTGAATATCATTGAATAGAAGTAGCGGTACTAGTATGTGGAAACTGTTCAATGATATATTTCCATCTTGTGATTGGTAGTTTAATAAAAATATAATAAGAAAAAAAGCTATCATTTCTAGAACTAACAAAGCTTTTTATGCATCATTTGACTGACAAGTAATATTTATGGAGAAGACGAAGGATGTTGAAACATAAGCCAACGTGCGTTACAAGTTTCAAGGTGTCAGCTTAAATTACCTCTTTTAAAGGGGCAGTGGCACGTTTTTTAAAAAACCCTTTTTTTCATTTTATCATTGTTAATTTTACGATAATGCTAAATGTATTATTTTGATAATATTAAAATCTCAATACAAAAACCAATAATCCTTAGTCAGGGAACAAATGATAAATATTCACATAAGGTCCATTGGCGGCCCTTTTTGTTTGAACACCTTTAATTCATTTTGTGTAAGAAAAAGAAATGGCCTTGCTGAATTTAACATTATATATTTGATGTATAACTGCTTCATTTAGTTCAAATACATTGTCTTTCAATTGGAACCATTTATTTTCGTTTTCCTGACATCACCTGATATTTCCCTAAAAGCGTGCTACTGTCCCTTTAAAGGCGATGCCATAATAAATAATGTTTCAACAAGACCATTACTGTTCGTGTTAAAGGCGATGGTCTAAATGAAACGATGAAATAGAGGAAAGTGACAGATGACACATGTATGCTTAAAGGTGTGAAGATCTTTGTAAGGAGAATCAAGAAAGGTGGAAAGGTTAATTAACCTTGGCCTGTCAGATGCACTCTCCCTTGTGACTGGTAGTTACTCCATGGCAGATGAGTGATGATATATTATATGTTTTCACAGTGTTGTACAACGTTTCAGCTATGTATATAATGCCTATGGTGAACTTCGCTTGAAGTATGCCAATATGATAACGGGGCTTTTAATAGCGCGGCTTCTGTTTCTTTTGACCTGTTTTCCCCAAACGCAGGGAGTTGCAACACATGAAGGTAAGTGACATAATTTTGTTGGTAGAATGCTGCGTGTACTGTGTTAATTTTTACCTATATTCTAAATTAAGTTTAACCAATTTAGCACTAATTGTTTGTTAAAGGGGCAGTAGCACGTTTTTAGGGGGAATGTAAGGTGATGTCAGGAAAATGAAAATAAATGGTTCCAATCGAAAGACAATGTATTCAAACTAAATGAAGCAGTAATAATTCTAATATATAACGCGATGTTTAGCCATGCGATTCCTTTTTCTTACACAAAATGAATTAAAGGTGTTCACACAAAAATGGCCGCCAATGGATTTTATGTGAATATTCATACTATGTCCTCTGACTATGGGTGATTGGCTTGTGTAATGAGATTGTTGACACTGTCAATATAACACATTTAGCACTAACTTACAATTATAAGTGAAATATTTAAAATATAAAATTATCAAAAAACGTGCTACTGCCCCTTTAAAGGTCTCATATTGCACCCCAAGATAGATCCTAGTATGGACTTAAATGTTGAGAATAATATAATGTTATTAATCATGTTTTTCCATATTGGCCCAGTTACAGGTCCGAGGTCTGCTGTATTGGCCCGAGGCGAAGCCAAGGGCTGATACAGCGGACCGAGGACCTGTAACTTGACCAATATGGAAAAACTTGATTAATGACATTTTTATTAATTAACTTCTTTGTGATTTACTTGTACAACATTAGAGATTTCATTTTAATCGAAATCAAAATTATAAAAGAGATTGTTGAACTGTAATATATGTTGAAAGTTTTGAAGCGAAAGCTTCGGACTTGCGCAATTTGTGTATATGCGCATGCTCAGAGTCGTATTGGCCAAGTCTGCTCGTATTGGCCCAGTTTGGCCCGTATTGGCCCAGCTTACCTGTATTGGTCCAGTTGCCGAATCGTATAGTGTAAGCCGTTTAGATTGTATTAGTGCCATATCATTGATAGTTAATTAATAATCTTACATAATAACATTGTATAATGCACTGGTTTGTAATTTTTGTAATACACGGGTGTTTGTATACAGCATTTTCTTTTCTCGTTTTTTTAAATAATAGTATTATAATGTTATTGAATTTATATGATAAAAACTACACTTAATTTTTTTAGGTATGATCATGTAACACAAACAGAAGGTGTATTATAATAATTCCCGAAAGAAATACTAAAACTGTGAACATTTCTTCTTATGAAATAAAAGAGACCATATCGCAAGTCGTCGAACAAATAAACGTGTGGACGTGTGAATTGTGTGAACGCCTTTAATTCATTTTGTGTAAGAAAAAGAAAAGGCATGACTGAAGTTTACATTATATGTTTTATCTTTTACTGCTTATATATTTGATTTATAACTGCTTCATTAGTTTAAATACATTGTATTTCAATTTGAACCATTTATTGTCATCATCACCTTATATTCTTCCCTTAAAACGTGCCACTGTCCCTTTAACGAAGGTGGTAAATATATGATATCATATTATGAAGCAATTGTTTTTGCGTAAAGAGTTTTCTCGAAAGTAACAAGATAAAATAAAATATGCATGAATAATCGAATAAATCATTGGCAAAGCTTCAACATATAAACTCCAACAATTATAAGACTTGACTTGAAATATTTAAAGGTGGTCTGCAACCTGAATTTTTAACTTCCAGTGTTTTATTAGCAGAGCCCCGGAAGAGTCGTAAATACTCGGTAGGGACGAAATCGTGGTTGCGAACCGCTTACAACTGACAGCCGGTACCAAGTTTGTGTCATGTGACCCCCCTTACCCGTCTGGATGCTCTTGTTAACGATGGTCAATGAGATTTCACGAGCCAGGTTGTTGATCCCCTTTAAATATAAAACTAAAAATGTTATTGAAACCAAGAACTTAACATGTTTACCATACACGCAAACTCTGTACCCGTTTATCACATCTTTATCTAGAAAATCGATTGTTCAGATAATTTGTACACTCATTGTTCATTTGGGAACATCATTTAATCTTTATTGCAGTACTGACGAGAACGAACGTCCATAGTGCATATTTACCCCATTACGGATAGACCAGTGTTCAAAAACAACATTTTTATTATAACGAGTCAATATAAATCATCAGTTGGTCGGTAGTCAGCGTTTAAGTGCTTTACGTATTAATTTTCATTGACATCAAGAAGAAAATAACATTTGTCTTTTCAAACAATAACATGACAGCATTTACAGATTCTGTTCACCAATAATAATAATAATAACAACACTCCAATGAACAAGATCAAAAGATAATCGGTTGAAGTGATATGCTTGTGCTTGAAACATCAAACCTAATATTGAATTCTCTAGTATCTTTCACTTTAGAGATATATGATCGCGTTTTTGTTATCCAAGTAATCACTTTAATTTAAAAATCTGATTTAATATATTCATTAGTCAAATCAGAAATACAACAACATTAATCCTATTCTGCTCTATTCCGAAAATGTTATTAATTGAAATGAGATCTCCTATAGACTGATTGTTTCAATATGTATACATCTATAAATTCAGACTATGATATTCAGACTATGATATATGCTCCTTTCTCATTGGATCGAACACGGTCATGTGACAGGTATACATTTGAACCCTCAAGTGAAGGTTATACAAAATTACTTGAAGGTTAAATGAGGGTTATACGATATGGTGCCTGTTGATTGGACGAAGCAAGGTTCACAATATCAATTTTCACAATGCAGTAATGAAACCACCATAACAAAACTTTTTTCACAAATACTTTATAAGAATATTTCATAAGAAAAATATTTAATTCAGTTTTAAAATTTTATAAATAAATTAAGAAAAACAAGTTATATTAGATATATATTACTATTTCTCTGTGAACTACCATTTGTCAATGAACTCAGTGGAGTTTAAAGGGCCTGTTCAATAGAGGTATCAGACGGATGTTTTCCTGTCATTTTTATTTTGCTATTGATTAAAATATTTGGTCAAAATTTATAAAAAAAATATTTTCATAATGTGTTTGTCTACACGGTTATAACCTGTTTGAAACTTATAAGTTAAACCTCTGTATAACTGACTGCGCAAGCTTTGCCAATTATTTTTATAAAAAAAGGTTACGACCGTGTAGAAAAACAGATTAATGAAATTCATTTCTTAAATAGTCGATTAAGTACAAAATTATTGTTTCAAATGTTTTTTTTTAATAGTAACGCCTTTGGTCCATGTATAGGACAGTGCAATCTATAAAATTTCAACGTCACATTTTAATAAAATTTAAACCTATGTTATCTGATTCCGAGTTTTAATTTTTGTGTGAAACGTTATTCTTTATAAACATAGTACAGTTCTGGGGAATAAATGAGGAACATGAACTTGATAGATCAATACGTCAATATATTTTCGAGTAAGTATAAACTAAAGACCTAAAAGACAGATGTAGTACTGGGGGGGGGGGGGGGGGGATTGATGACATCAAATTAATTATTTTCCAAAGATAAAATGTACATAAATATGATTCTAGTTCAAAAGTCGACGACGTATCTTAATAATGAGATTACATTTCATATAATCTGACTTAGCATTAAAGAAATATTTCTGTTAAAGAGAAATTAAAAGAGACATTTATACTTGTAACAGAATCTCGTAGGCACACATGTGAACACGGCAACTTCATTGGAGAAATTATCTATATTATTCTAAACAAAGAAATTGATTAATATCTTCTTGTACGATTATATATCAAAGATAATATCGTCTTTCAAACACGATGAACATATTTTTTGATGTATGACTTATTTTTACACTATGATTACATTCATCACAATATATATTTCGGTAAATATGAAGAAGAACCTGCATTTGGACATATTTACATACTCATCTTGATAATGCTTCATAAATACTGAATGTGCAAAGGTTCATTATTATAATGTGACAATTTATCCTTAATGCAATGAATATAAGTGTCTTATATATATTTAGATAAAGATCATGCTAATAAGTATAAAACGAAAGTTTGAAAAAAAGATCTTGATATAGATATAGATACAAATATAGATATTACGTATATCTGATTATCAACACACTGTGAGCATATAAAATTTCGTCGCAAGTTAATAATTAGCTCCTTTTGTAGTCGTGTTCTACAATATATATATTGAGCATTCTCAGAAATCTGTAGATGAGATAAAGATTTATATATACATATATTGACTTATCAAAATTAACATTTTCAAATTATCAAACCAATAATCCCATAATTTTTTGTTTTATACGTCCTTCAGCGCTTCTTTTCAGTAAGTTATTTTTGTCAAAAACCGTGTGGACATCTCGACTTTTAGCACATTCCTAACATTATCTAATTTGCATTTAGATAACTTACAGAACCATGGCATTCTCTGAAAAGGAAATGCCCTACATTTAGCGTTGTCCTCTCACATTAACCCTTTGTAAGTTACAGCTTGTCTTCTGAGGAAGCGTGATGTTGAGACAAACAGCTACTTCCTTTAACATTAAATATACGCCTTAAAACACATTATTTACATTAGTGCAGAATATCCTGTGCCGTAAAATTGTAAACTTTAAGTAAAGGACATGTAGTGAGGCCGATCTGGCAAAAAGAATTTAACATAAAGGTGTTAAAAAATACGACATGAAAAAGAATAAATAAGAACGCTAACGTCTTAGAATCAACATAGTATTACGATGAAAGAAAAATAGCTAAAAGAAGCGTCTTGATGTGTAAAAATATAATTATAACGAGCCTTTTGAAACAATGTATGGCAGGTAAGTACCTACATCGAGGACAGTGTATTTTTTCATATGATGCCTCAGGGAATATTCAAATAATCGTTTTATGGTTATGTGACATCATAAACAATGTTAACACGTCATGTTTCGTTCAGAATTAAGCGTTTTAAATGCAACCCATGGACAGTCAGTCTATGCTTAGAAAAAGTCCCCTCCCCTCAGTACACTCTTCATTTGATAATTGACATATTATGATCATATCAATGTTTCCCTCTATATAAAACTTCTTTTAAAGGCTATTACAGCCGCTCTTAGAAGCATAACTGAAACTTGGCGTGATCTGAAATCAGGTGAATAGCCATAAGGATTAAATAAAAGCAATATAAAGAAGCATTATGTCTAAAAAAACTAACATTATTAGGTTTTCAATTTGTGAATCATTATCTGTTTGTATTTCTTATAAAGCATTGTTAAGAATGCGTTGCTTTCGAATGTTCTGAAACCAGAGAAGATAGGGAAATAGTACTATTGTGTATGTCTTTCTGCATGCGTCCGACATTGAATTATACGTCAACAATATGATCAATCAGTTTTTGTCCATATCGTGTAGATGTTTGTAATAAAGTGTCAAACAATGACCCCAATAACATTTTCCAAACACCAGTTTAGCAGCAATAGTGCTTCAATAGATATGAAAAAATATTGGAGAAATCATGGGTAATTATGAAGAATATCATATTGGTTAGGTATGACCAGTTGCAATCACGCAATCGTCTAAAAAAACTAATTTAATGATAATAATAATTAAGTAGATAAGATAATTTCAATGACTTTTTGTATATGGGAGTGAAACTATTTATCTACAACATTAACATGAAAAAACATTTTTTCAATTTCCTTTGTCTCGACATATTGGTTTTGGCTGAGTTCCCGTCCGGGTAGGTGGCTGCTGGCGTTCCCTTTCAATTCCGTAGAATACCTCTGAAACTGCTTCACCAATTTTCACAATATTTGGTATACATCCTCTTCATATCGTGTAGATGTGCCTTTTGGGGGTTTTAACTTTTTTTCAATTATATATTTTTGGTTTCCATGACAACAGATTGGACTTTTGAAGGGGATGGTTAACTAAAACTTTCAGTCAATGTTGTTTTATAAAGGATTATGTTTTGTATTTGAGTTTTAAAAATATAAAACGAAGTTGCAAAAACAAAATTCAGCTGAAATGGTGTATGGGGGAGATATCTGTGTTCACGAGTTAAAACACTTTCAAATTGACCGTTGATATCGGTTTCGTAACCGTTCCATAATGCCATTAACAAATACTATCGGTTTCGTTACCGTTCATTATTGATCATTTGGTATAGATATTCAACTGCCATTCAGTATTACATTACAGATTTACATGAAATGTATAACTGTTTCAGTGCTATGTGAGAAGCACCTATCAGAGCGCGGCTACGGGTACTACCCGGTACCCAACACGTGCAACATGTTCGTGCTGTGCTCCTACTCCCAGAACCTGACCCAGTACTGTCCCAGTGGAACCTTCTGGAGTAGCCACATCAACTCTTGTAAGCAGGTCGAATGGGTCAGGTGCCCCTATGGTGAGCTTTTCTTATAACTGTTTGCAGAACTCTACTGCGCCTCTGTTATTATGAATGTTCAAGACTCGGTTTATTTCCGTAGCCTTTTAAGAGTCGTAAGTAATAATGATATAGATAGATTAAAAAAGACTTGAAATGATTTGAATCCCCGACCGGTTTCACACTATTCAGTGATCATCATGGGGTCTTTATGACGTTGCCTTTCTATGAACAAGGAGCGCAAGACAATCGATGCGTACCCACAGAATGGTGACGTCATTACTTTCAGTTTGTTAACATGTACATAGTTAGGTGACATTAATTGTATTTAATTGTGGCTTGAAAAGTCTAATGAAATAATGTTCTTTCATTTTTCTATTTTCATCGCTGTTGGACATGACTTTATAGAAGGGGAATATTTTGAAATTTCGAATTTTATCGGCAGCCCATCTTTCAATATGTCCTCTTAGTGGAATGTAGCGGCAGGACGGGTCCCTGATTTGCTGGTTATCGACCCTCACTCTTGATCTAAGTGTGTCCCCCCCGTTTGTCCTACGTAATTGTCGCCACAACCACTGCATTACATTACATATATTGAATTTTGTAATGCGCATTTCATGTTTTTCCGTACATGGAATAAGTGGCCACTTTTGAAGTTTCTGAAAGGCACAATGTTATTAAGATGAAACGTCTGGGAATCCAAAGCTTGAAGCGTTTCTATAACCATAAGAGATAATACACTTTATAGATGAAATTTATCTTGTCTTGAGCAAATGCAATTTTCATCCTATCGAAAGTACAAAGTATATATATAGTTTTATTCTACCATAAATGTGCAAAATACTCGTTTCTGATTGGCTGCTGTGAAAAATCAGAGGGCGTATAATTTGGTTATACGCTGCTCTGTTTACTTAGTCTAATGAGCAAGAATTCATTTGTTGCCTAGCAACAATTAGTTGTATGTACATTATTTATAGAATTTATTCAAACTTTCTACAAGCTTAACGCTTGCAGTCTGTCAAAACCGGTAAAATACACGACACTGAGTCATTGACAACAGTTCAGATTTCCCGTTAGCACGGTCCATCATTCTGTAGCGTTAGATCAAAACGGGCCCGGAAAAGTTTAACCGGCCAGAATATCATACAAATTAAATCGAAATGCGGTATACACTTACCTAAAATTTATTTACAACACCAATGCAATTATACCGACGTCAAGTTTGTGAATATATGGCATACATTCAAAACGCTAACAACCGTCACGAAATGATAAAACGTCTACTGAATAGAGTGAGCTCCCTTTGCAGCATTCGGACATGTGTCGGTAATCTCCGAGGCCTTCTATTTGTTATTTTTTATTTATTATTCGAGATAACCAAATCCGTCAACACTGTGTGAATGTCGCTCCGTGGAAATCGTGCACGGGCATCATGACACAGCACACCTGAGTCAATGCGAAAGAATATAGTTCAATTTTAAATCGCTATTATGGTAGAATGCAAATAACATACTGTGTTTGGAAATCAACGGCATATAATGGAATTATTATAGCTCTGAAGTATCCATGTAAAGCCTCACGCTACGCGTTCGACTTTAAATTAATTTAGAGCTATAATAATTTCGTTATATGCCGCTTATTTCCAAACACAGTAAGTTTATCTCCTAATTATCTTAACTTCCCTACCTCACGAGATGAGATAAATATGGTAAATGGCATTCTGTAATTGATATTCTATTTACTATATGATATATATCAACAACATAATTATTGCAGATCCCTGCAAGGCATTCCCCGACGGATTCAAGTACCCGGATGTAGACCAGTGCACCCACTACTACGAGTGTCTCGGGGGTCGCTCCCGACACGGCAGGTGCACCACTGGGGAGGCCTTTGACAAAAAGATATCAATGTGTGTAACCAGTCACGAATGTGTACGCCCAACAAGTGGTAGGATATCTATTGTATACTCTTGATCTGGTACAAACTTGACGATTTCGAAAAAATCGGAAAAGCTGTAGAATTTCAATAACCTGAAAACTATTGTTCAAAAGTCTGCAAAGTCGCTTCTGCGTATGTCCAGCAAATTGTATGAGATGTATTGTTATGACCTTGAGTTTGCCAAAGGTCTTTTAACCGAACGAATTGAACAATTCAGAGAATTGTTAAACTTTTAGAATACTAGAAATAATAAATAAATATCAAAGTGTGTGGAAATGGAACTACATGTAGGCACGTAAAGAATATTGTAGGACATATAAGAATAAGGTGGACTTCACATTCATAAAATTAAGAAATTTATGGAATTATCATACCATATATGTGTGAGTTGATCTAGAAGGCTTGTGCTAACGATGAAATTGAGGGCATGTCAATGTGTTACTTGGATTACGCTAAAATGAATCGTACCAGTACAGTCGTGTATTTCCAGTTTGCAGTGCCAACAAGAAAGCCTCCCCCGATCCAAACAAGTTCTACTCTGGCAGTGACAGTGTGGGGTGGAGCTTGATGGCTTGCCCAGAAGATCTGGAGTTCAATCCCGACACCTGTCGCTGTACTTACGTGAAAACTACAACAAAGACTGTTGTCATACAGTCGGGTAGGTAACTTGTTAATATTCAAGTTAATATTCATCCCTACGTCGCTAAACAATTTAAAACGTTATCAATGAAGACCTTTGGTTTAGAATCATGGATGTTTAATTAACAGTGTAAAGAAGAATGACAGGAACAATATATTTTTGCTTTACAAAATGTGTAAACATACACGACAGTTCAGAGTCAGTCCCGAGAACATTATCAGATGCAATGATGAACGTGTTTACAAATGTAGAAGTTGTTCTATCAAACAAGTCTGGTTCTAGATTTGATCAGATACAACAGTTCAAACATATCATACAAAACATTCAAATCAACTCTTAGTTGACAATAGAACATGTACAGAACAGTGGATAATGAATGGTCATTGAAACAAATCATGGCAACTTGACCAGAATTTTACAAATGAATTATAATCACAGTTTGAATAGCAGATATAACAGATTGTTTTTTTTATTTTCTGGTAGTGTGCTAATTCTTTTTTTTTTAATAGCAACATCTTTGAAGATGACACCATTTATTACAAGACATGCTACCATATTGTTTTATAATTAGAAGGATGTATCAGCGATTTCCTCTTTGAGTACAACGGGACGTTACGTGAATCCAAGGATCGGGTGCATCAGTCTGCTCTCGGCTCTGTCAGTGTAAGACGCGACATGGCAATATTCAGTGGTGCCGGAAGGCTTGACATTCCCTCCCTTGCCAACAGTGACTTCCGGCCAGAATTTGCCCTCTCTTATAAATTTAGAGTTACCACCCCTTATACAACATGGACCAAACGCATGGCACTTGTTGGGAACGGGTGTAATGGCACTAAAGGAACTCTTCGAATGTATGTTGTGGGGACTGCTGTAGTTCTGGAAGTGGTTACAACTGATGGAGTCAACGTTGAAACGTTTCAGAGGAAGGTCAATGCTGTGGTATGTTAATTGAGGTCATGCAATTTGTCTTCCGAAGTATGCGATGCTTCTCGATTCATCAATATAATAGTATCTGCAAAGATCATTGTATTTTTGTGATTAGCCTCATACATAATGTTAACGCTCTTCTGGTCTCTAATATAACTAGGCCAAAAATAATTATCATTAATGTATGGTCATAATGGTGATTGGGGGCATATCGTATGAAATAAATTAATGTAGGACTTTCCCGAATAAAAGATATGCTGATGTAACATGATGTGTCAAATAAATGTCCATCCCCGTACTTGAGTGTATTATTTTGAATTATTGCAAACTACGTCCCTTGGTCACCTTTGAGATTATGGCTTACAATAAGGAATCTATCATTCCGTCCGCTCTGTTCTAAGTATCTGATAACTGGTTACTCTAAACTCTTTTCTGAGACGCTCGTAGTAAAGACTCAACTGTAGAAAAAGACTCCTCATCAAATGGAAGTAAACACCAGTAAAATCACCAATGTTTCCTTCATATGGTGAACGACTCTCTTGCAGGACATCCACACGGAGACTACTGTACAATTGTCACGAAGCGACTTGGTCATACGGTTTCTGGTTGACGGGAGGGAAGCTAACCCTATCTATACACGTGAGTAACACGGAGAGGAAATAGTTTACTTGTGTGTTGTCATAAACCCTTGTGTACCATTACCAACTCTTCAACCAAAGGAAACTACCAATCGTATGTGGTGTATTAGGATACATGTCATGCATATAGTAAACAAATGAAACATCGTTATATTTGGGATCCTATAGTTGTTAGGAAGGCATCTTCCTACGCAGAGCCTAAAAGGCCAGTTTCCAAACTGTCATTTTATGCCTTGCTGCAGAGACTTTACTTTTCTGTGCTGCTATAGTGCCCCTACAGAGTAGAGAGCAAGCACAGAAAACTCAAGGCTATGCAGCAAGGCATAAAATGACAGTTTGGAAACTGGCCTTTTAGGCTCTGCGTAGGAAGATGTTAGGAAGGATGAGTTAAGTTACTTCTCTGTTGTAAGTGAGCTTACATTCTTTTCTCAGATTTGTTTATCAAGCCAATAACGTGTCCTCTTGCTATTGGAATGGGGAATGGTCTGGACAACTTCATCGGAGAATTCGATGATGTGAGTATATGCAAACCTTGAACAAACCTAGATATCCCTCATGTCAGTGTTAAGCCCATAAGTATCTTGAACCCTCATGCCATTTCTGTACCCTGTGGATAAAGATCTGTCGCTCTTATCCTTTATAATATCTATATATACCTCATGATAAACTTCGAAAATAGAGATTGCTCTTGAACTTGTCATACATTTAGTTAAGACATTTAACGCGACAATTTTGTTTCAGCATATTTTCAATAGTGTAAGGTCTTTGAAACAATGGGATATAAAAAGGGATATGTAAAGGGAGAAAAACCATACAATAAACAATAAAGTTGACGAAGATTATTTTTTTTGGGGGGGGGGGGGGGCGGGATTGACTTAGAGGTTATTTTCATTATCACATTTGATATTGAGAACTGAAATTTATTGATATTGCTATACAATGAAATATTGAATATGACAGTCATAATGTTTTACCATGTCTATTTCAGTTGCTGTTCTATCGGTGCATACCGGAAGGATTTGCATTGAAGTAACCATGAGAGAAGCAAATTATGTACTTGAAATCGGATTGAATATCATTGAAACAGGAAAAGTCATGTCACCACCGCATGCATGATCTTAAATTGCACTCTCGCACCTTATATAAATGTATAAGAACCTATTGAAATAGAAGCGGGATTGTAATGACCGCCTCATTAAAAATGGAATAAAACAACAGGCATAAAATCAATTAATATTATCATTAAGTATTATTAATATCATATCACTAATGTAAGCCAAACTCAGTGGTTGCAACATAAACCTAGCAATAACTATGCGACTGAATGAAATATGGTAGTCTAACGATGGCACATGGAAACACAGGCTGTCACTGTTAATGAAGAGTGAGAGAAGAGATTTTAAGAGCGCTTCAAGTGAAAAATATATTTTCACTTATAATAATAATGAATTGGGTGTAGTGTTACTGTTTTTGCAAAGCACCGTATTGTATTCATTTGGAAACAGAATGGAATCTGTCTACTAGAAATGAGAGTATAATACTATCTGATTTTACCTAGAGTGATACGAACTTGATAGGGAAGTTTTTAATCACAACAAATCTTTCCTATCAGTTGCGTTAGGATCACCACGATATCACTTCTATAAAAAGGATAAAAATGTGACATCGATTATCGATTTCCGATACCGAAACCCTTTGATAAAAACGGACTTTGAATGCCTTTGATACTCAGCAATTTAATTTCATTGGACTGTGATGTGATAATAGACACGCTAACTTTAACAGAAATGTGTCATCTTTATGAACTTTTGCTCCTTACGTCAATCATGTAACTCAATAAAACTCACCTTGTTTTAAGCAATTAAACTTTGTTGTTCTGTTACATTACAGTGATTAAGTTGTTAGCATGGCGGTCTCTCACGGCAAAGACACACTATTTACTTTGGTACCTGAAAATAGTTAGCTGGACGGTAATTGTCTTTCGTAACACAAAGTAGTTGCTTTGAAGTACAATACCTTTCAAGTAATGGTGTAGATGGAAGCAAGTAAATGAAAGAAGCGTCATATAATATTAATGTTATTATATGATTATAAACCGTTTGTTTTACTCTCCCCATCTCCACGGCTGAGAGAATAGCATGCATATTTCATAACTTTGTTTCTTGCTTGCTTATTCACGTACTTTATACAACCCATTTGTTATGATTTATCTAGTACCTTTCCTTGGCATGATAACATCCGCATGACTTCGAATAACTGTTGCAAATTATCGGCGAATTTATCTGCAGCAATCACTTGCAGATACGATAACATGTTACATTTTTTGTTGTTGTTTGTTTGGAAGGTACATTTGATAAAATGGTAATATATCGGTATCTACTAATCACATCCTGTATCAGCCCTCAACCAACATCAGATACATGTGATGTGAAAATACCCACATAATACTATATGTGCATCTGCTTATATTTTACAACGGCTTTATATTTACACATTTCATTTCATTACTTTTTCATTCATTACCTATTATTAAAAATATGAAATTATGAACATGTATTAAGATCTAGAGATGTTCATCATAAGTCTTGTTCAGTTCAGTAGAATTAAATTGTTTAATAACCATAACCATGAGCTCTGTTAGACTTTCATGAACAAAGGTATACGCGTCGACCTTTCCCACAAATTATGCAATACAAATACACAGACTATCTGTATATGATCACAATGATGCAACCGGTTATCAATGCCTATTTTTCTTTCTTTCGCATATTTCGTTTTCTGTATTTTCGATCAAAGACACAGACAAAAACATTGTCATAAAGTGAATTCCGCATTGATTCAACAAAATGGCTACCATGTTTATTCAGATGATTGCCTACCTAATATGATTTTGACGTTGTAATAAAAATGTAGCCATTGGACGTCTTAAGAGATACGTAGCCTTTGCACGATTAAATGAATCAGTTAGGCATTTATCTGGTGCTCTGTTGTCAAATCTGTTTTTCTTATTGATAACTTAAGGTTATAACCGTTGCTTTTGAAACAAATCTGATTAAATAACTTTTATAACAGGAAGTCATAGTTCTCAAGTATAACATAAGAAAACGTATCCAATAAGACAGTTCTGCCATTACATATTTATGACACCGGTATACGATATACGCTCAAGGGGGGATGCAGTAATTGCAATCATGAACCGTTTAGATTGTCTATATATCGCTTGATGATAATCAGGAAGTGATGTGCCCTTCCTCTAGGCAGATAATCGATTTGGGCTCTTCTACAAGGAAGTATCAACTATATATGCAATAATCGTGTATCATTTGCAATAGAATCATTGCACTGAGTGTTCCCTCAGTTACGAATAGGTATGTTAAAAGTTTATATTTTGTGATACTTTGTATTTGTCTGAGGGATTGTGAAATTGTGTGGGCAGAAAAAAGTTTTTATTGGTTGACTACCGATTGTTATTCCCACGTTTGAATAATAACGCTTTTTTAAAGGCCTTTTGGTTGTCAAAATCTTGATAAATTCTAAAACATGTCTTAACTTAAATGTTAATGAGTTACCGTACGTGCACGTTATATTGAAACTCCACGTAACTCATTCCATTATCTTAATTCAGAAACCCTGCACTTTGGCTTATATATATTTATTTATTTATTTTTTATATTTTTGTTTTTCATGACGTTAAATATTCATCTTTCTGGGTTGTTCTTTGCTTTCTGTAATCACGGTATTCCAAGAACATTTTGCAATCACTTTTTGATTGGGCACAAACCCCGAAAACCATTTCATTTAACGAATCTATGAATACGTTATGACTTCAATAAGTCTTGTACCGTCCTTTTTTAACAATTGTTACAAAGCGAACACCGTAAGATATAAATTGAAACGTTCATTTAAAAAACTAATTTTAGTTTCTTTGCAATAAAAAATAAATGTTTATGTATATTGGACCAACTAAACTCATCGGCAAAAGAAACTTATCACTTTTGAACTGAAAATATAGAAAAATATTTTATTTAAATATTGACAGTAACCATCGCAATATAAGCACATTATCCCTATATTTGTGTATTTTAACTTGTAAAGAACGAAAGGTTGATGCATTATGGGGGAAAATGAAAAAAGGTGAAAATCACGTGACTTTGCCATTGGTGCCAAGTCACGTGACACAAATGTCAAACAAGAGCTAATTATGGATAACGATCATCACCACTGTGAAAGACCACCTACACCCCATCAAAAGTCGGATCACAAAACTGTGAGAAGCTTTTGAAAGTTGACAAATACTGTGCACTGATACCAACTTTTGAAGACTTGCCATAGTTCCTAAATTTGTATTTACAATTTGTTTTCTCAATATAGATATAAGATGGTAAGATATTGGACAATCCCAAAACAGCAAAAACAATTGCATTTTTACCATATGAAAACTTATACCCGTTTGCATTTGACCATCGTCAACACTTTCTTTAAGTGACGTCATGAACGTCAAATACTATAAGTGTGTATTGCGTTTTGAACGTACGTACTAGGAGACCAAGGACAAGTGAAGTCAGAGCTCTTCGATTCCTCAGTGGTCCTACATTAACCACTAAACTTTGATTTATTGCAAATGCTAAATGGTAAGAATAGACTTAATTTGTAAAGATATACAGCTATTTAAAGGTCCTATGCCCTGTCACTGATTGAAGAACACTCAGTCTTTCACAAAACATGCTTCAGTCAAATCTGACTCACCAATCTATGAACAAGTCACGATTAAGGGTAAACAGGAATACTGAAAGAGCCATTAGGTGACGTCACACAATCCTTCTATGTTTATTATTAATTATTGTTATTTTTGTGTGCTTACACTTGTCTTGAGCATATTTAAGTCTGATCCGATGTTTTCCTTCCAATATTCATGATTTTAAAGTGAAAAGATTATCAAAATGATGGTCTGTAATTTTTGTTTTTGACCCCTTCTCATTTAAAATGTTTTGAGCGCACTACGGGTTATGTCAAATACTATTTTCTGTTTTTCAATGTTTTTGGGACTGGTTGATATACTATAATGACTTTATTTCAAGCTTTTAGCACTTTTCGTTATTTAATGAGAGTAATTTTAATTGAGTGATAAGTTTCTTTTGCCGATTAGTTTATGTTCTATTGAAAATTGTAGATATGTTACTTATCATAAGTATTAAAGAATTGTAAAAATTCCTAATTATATTAGTTAAATAAATATGTATCTACAGGTCATTTAAATGTTAAGCAAACTTTAAAACTGTGATTTAAGTATAATAAAGGTCATTGAACTTTACCTTACTTTGGTGTAACCACACGCTTAATCGTTTTGGATGAAATTTCTTTCATTTATTAGGACTTTCCAATTTGATTCTAGATTCATAAAACAAGCGTATATTTCGGAATACTTAGCATATTCAATCCATTAAAGGTTCGTATTAAATGTAAAGCATGCCAAAAAATACATTTTCAGGAACAAACGGCAGAAATCGGCCACCATAAACATGCTGTGCAATGAAACCTTAAACATATCAAATATACATGTCAACGTTAACTTCGACTTTGACAGATAACCACAATGAAGAAGGAAGCGATATCGCTGACAGTTATGGCCTGCATAGGAGCGTCAACATTCGCTGAGCCGGTCAGCTACAAGTCCCTCGGGCTATGCGCAGGTCCCTACGGTAAAAGATACAAGATTGGGGGGCTCCGCACACCCGGATACGCAGTTGGGGCTGCGTACGCATTCGGTTACGGATGGGGCGAGCTGTACGGTATTCATGGACTTGCAGGCACCTGTGGTGGATTTAAGAAATATAGCTACGGAACCTCCGGCCACTTTGGTGGATATTTTGTATGACGAAGATGGTTGTAGATATAACTTGATGTAACTTTCCTTACATAAGGAGCTGATATTTTGATGCCACACGTTGCAGTCACATGATCAGAGGATCGTTCGATTGGAGGACATATTGGTGGGATCAAGGAAATGCATAGTAGCTGTGGTGTATATTTGAAAATATAACCCGAAGGACGGCATGCTTTTGCATCATGATATATTATTTCTTTAGATATAGGAAGGGTATCAATAATAAACTTTGAAACATCCATAACATTTTAATCTCCTGTACTATTTTTAACACAGATCTTGGTACTGTTTCTCTGGCCCTTTAATGCATAAGTGACCCATATTATACATTAACTACTTAATAACTACAATAACTCTGTATTGAAATGATATCCCAGTTTAGATTAATATTGGGTTGGCAAGCGTTACAAGTTTGCTTTGAAAAGATTAATACATGATATATAATTATAATGTCCGTTTTGTGTTCACTTGTTAAACCAATTCTATAAAAAGAATTGTAGGACATCTAAGTATGTAATGAACACGATGGTTATTTTCAACTAAGTATATACACAAAATACGAAAATGTAATACATGTATGTAAATCCCTCACATGCATGAATATACAATATTAAAAATAACAGTGAATTTATTTCTTGAGAAAATAATGTGGGATGTAAATACAAATAACTTTGGCCTTGGTGTTTTATATTAGTGTTTTTTTTCATATCACATTGATTGACATTATCAACGGTAAATGACATCAAATTTTCCCATTTACCAATATCTCTGTAAACAATTTGTGTTGAAGACATCTTAAAGACGCGTATGCCCTTTAAAACGTGTTTACGACGAATAGATAAGCTGATCAGAGAGAAAGCGTTGCTGATAATTTAATAATGTTGTTATCTATCTGAGTAGGTGTGCTAGAAATACCCGAGGCAAAATCAATTACCAAGTAGTGATATTTGGAAAAAATAGTCACAGACGTAAAACGATTCATAGAAACAACAATTTCCCTAACTTGCTACATCCTCGGAGAATACACATCTAAGCAGATCATAAGAAGAACAGGGTGTCTTTCAAGCATTGAGCAGAGGAACAATTCAACTGTCAATTGTTTAATGAAATAATGATGGACAGGGGCAGGAAATGGTCATCCAATATTAAAATCAAGTGTTGCGAAATTCAGGCTTAAAGGGACAGTAGCACGTTTTTTTGAAAATTTTATATTTTAAATTTTTCATTGATAATTGTACGTTAACGCTAAATGTATTATTTTGATGGTGTCAAAAATCTCATTTTACAAGCCAATCTTCCATGGTCAGAGAACAAAGTATGAAGATTCACCTAAAATCCATTGGCGGCCATTTTTGTGAACACCTTCATTTTGTAGAAATAGAAAAAGGAATCGCATGGCTAAATTTTACATTATATATTTGAATTATTACTGCTCCGTTTAGTTTAAATGCATTGTCTTTCAATTGGTACAATTGCTTTTCATTTTCCTGACATCACCTTATATTCCCCAAAACCGTGCTACTGCCCCTTTAATACCTGGTATCACTGACTGTTGATTATTTTTGAGTTAGGGTATTTATATTTCAGGCAACGAACGCCATTTTGCAAGCTGCTTGCTTGACTCAATGGTCTTTAGTCGAGTCAATTCATTTTCAGACATTCGGACTGATATATTTACACCTCTGTAATATATTCACTTAAATGATATACAAGCTGCAGTGGTGTGCACATTTTGTTCATACTGTGAAACCTCACTTTCTTACAGCGTAGCATATTATGAAAATATTAAAATCATATCAGCAACAGAAACCGGAAAAAACGAATAAGTCTGTCAATGACTGAGCAATACTAGCAGCTGCCATCGTCCCTTAGATCGCTATTGATCAACATTTGTTTCAGTAAGTGAAAGTTCATGGTCATGATTAATGTAGCTAACATTGAATCAGTGTGTCAATATTGATTGCACATGTTTTGGATGTTATGAAACGCCATAAGTGTTTTTGTAGACGAACAGATAGTGAACATAGATCAATACGATTTCAAAATGAAATTGCTCGTTATGAAAGTCTATCCTGAAACCGTTACTTTAGTCATATCAATTTCATGTCTTTGATGTTTGTAAAAGTGTGCTCTGATAGCAATAGAAACTACTTGAAGATGATTTCAGAAACCTCTTTATGACAAAAAAAATTGATAGTTCTTCAACGACTTTTCAGACCTCATACATGTTATAGAAAAAGTTTTTTTTTTTTAGTGTTTTGTTCTTTGTTTTTAGTGTTTGATGTTTACACGACTTTTGCATGTACTTGACCTACGTGTTATGTTTGATGTGAGTTGAAAAAATCTAAGTACTACATTAAAAAGTCATTTACCGTAATTTCATAGTAAACATAAAAGACGATTTGGTATTAGTTATTTTAACATGAAAAATGAATGGATAGTTTTTTAACGTGCTTTGAAAAAAGACTCTGAACTTTTAAGAATGAGAGTAATTTCAATTGATTGATAACTTTCTCCTGCCGCTAAGTTTATTATATACATCAGTAGATAGGTCATTGTCTGAATTTCTTTCTTAGAAAAAAACTTCATTACCATTTCTTGCCATATAGCGCCCATTTCATCCTTCAAGGTGTATGTGTAACGTGCAATCTAGGAATGATCACAATCTGCAGATTGTGAGCTCACAATCTGCAGATTGTTCGAACAATCTAGGAATATTTTTCATTCTTAGATTGTTTAAACAATCTGCAGATTGTGAGGCCTGCACAATCTGGGAATGATCACAATCTAGGAATGATTTGTGTCAAACTGACTGAGTAGCGTAGTCCATTCCCAGATTGTGAAGGGCTATAAGTGGTAATCTATCTTCACTTTATGGAGTATAGAGATCGACTCCTAGATTGTGAGATGCTCTTAGCTGGTCTTGGTGTCCCTCTGGTGGGGCAGTGTGGTCTATTCCTAGAATGTAAAGGTCTTTGTACGCGACTTTGAATCTTAATGATTAACTGTAAGGGACGATTCCCAGATTGTGAGGGGCTTTTTATGCGACTTTGAGTCTTACTGATCGACTTTGAGAGACGATTCCCAGATTGTGAAGGGCCTTGAAAGCGACTTTGACACTTAATGAATAACTGTAAGGGACGATTCCCAGATTGTGAGGGGCTATGTGTGCGTCTTTGAGTCTTTATTAACAATTTTGAGAGACGATTCCTAGATTGTGAGGGGCTTTGTACGCGACTTTGAGACTTAAATGAATAACTGTAAGGGACGATTCCCAGATTGTGAGGGGCTATGTGTGTGTCTTTGAGTCTTTATCAACATTTTTGAGAGACGATTCCTAGATTGTGAGGGGCTTTGTACGCAAATTTGAGACTTAATGAATAACTGTAAAGGACGATTCCCAGATTGTGAGGGGCAATGTGTGTGTCTTTGAGTCTTTATTAACAATTTTGAGAGACGATTCCTAGATTGTGAGGGGCTTTGTACGCGACTTTGAATCCCACTGATCAACTTAGAGAGACGATTCTCAGATTGTGAAGGGCTTTGTACGCGACTTTGACACTTAATGAATAACTGTAAGGGACGATTCCCAGATTGTGATGGGCTTTCAACGCGACTTTGAGTCTTACTGATCGACTTTGAGAGACGATTCCTAGATTGTGAGGGGCTTTGTACGCGACTTTGACACTTAATGAATAACTGTAAGGGACGATTCCCAGATTGTTAGGGGCTATGTGTGCGTCTTTGAGTCTTTATTAACAATTTTTGAGAGACGATTCTCAGATTGTGAAGGGCTTTGTACGCGACTTTGACACTTAATGAATAACTGTAAGGCACGATTCCCAGATTGTGATGGGCTTTCAACGCGACTTTGAGTCTTACTGATCGACTTTGAGAGACGATTCCTAGATTGTGAGGGGCTTTGTACGCGACTTTGAGACTTAATGAATAACTGTAAGGGACGATTCCCAGATTGTGATGGGCTTTCAACGCGACTTTGAGTCTTACTAATCGACTTTGAGAGACGATTCCTAGATTGTGAGGGGCTTTGTACGCGACTTTGACACTTAATGAATAACTGTAAGGGACGATTCCCAGATTGTGAGGGGCTATGTGTGCGTCTTTGAGTCTTTATTAACAAATTTGAGAGACGATTCCTAGATTGTGAGGGGCTTTGTACGCGACTTTGAATCCCACTGATCAACTTAGAGAGACGATTCTCAGATTGTGAAGGGCTTTGTACGCGACTTTGACACTTAATGAATAACTGTAAGGCACGATTCCCAGATTGTGATGGGCTTTCAACGCAACTTTGAGTCTTACTGATCGACATTGAGAGACGATTCCTAGATTGGGAGGGGCTTTGTACGCGACTTTGAGACTTAATGAATAACTGTAAAGGACGATTCCCAGATTGTGAGGGGCTTTTTATGCGACTTTGAGTCTTACTGATCGACTTTGAGAGACGATTCCCAGATTGTGAAGGGCTTTGTACGCGACTTTGACACGTAATGAATATCTGTATGGGACGATTCCCAGATTGTGAGGGGCTTTTTACGCGACCTTTAGTCTTACTGATCGACTTTGAGAGACGATTCCTAGATTGTGAGGGGCTTTGTACGCGACTTTGACACTTAATGAATAACTGTAAGGGACGATTCCCAGATTGTGAGGAGCTTTTAACCCGACTTTGAGTCCTACTGGTGGACTATGAGAGACGATTCCCAGATTGTGAGGGGCTTTGTACGCGACTTTGAGTCTTTATTAACAATTTTGAGAGACGATTCCCAGATTGTGAGGGGCTTTGTACGCGACTTTGAGTCTTTATTAACAATTTTGAGAGACGATTCCTAGATTGTGAGGGGCTTTGTACGCGACTTTGAGTCCTACTGATCGACTTTGAGAGACGATTCCTAACTGAAAGGGACGATTCCCAGATTGTGAGGGGCTTTTTACGCGGTTTTGAGTCTTACTGATCAACTTTGAGAGACGATTCTCAGATTGTGAAGGGCTTTGTACGCGACTTTGACACTTAATGAATAACTGTAAGGGACGATTCCAAGATTGTGAGGGGCTATGTGTGCGTCTTTGAGTCTTTATTAACAACAATGAGAGACGATTCCTAACATTCCTGCTGAACAAAGGTATTATACAATATCATACAAAATTAGTTGTGTTTCCTTTGTGCTGACAAAAAGTTAGATGGTGTTAAGTACTGTAGCTTAGTATGACCTATGATTGTAAGGTGGTTCTGTTAGATAGTAGTTCCCAAATCAATGCCTTTTTTTGTTTAGAAGAGTGAGAAGAATCCTCTCTATTTTCAGGTATTTATTTATTGTTGAATTTTTTTTTAGATTTATCTTAAGTCATGTAGATTAAATTATCAAAGTTTACTTATTAACGTTGCTTTCATTTCCTGAAAAATTCTTTTACGTATTTTATTTCATAATTCCATTCAATCATCAAATGCTGTCTATATAAATCGACCAGTAAAATGTAAAAACTTTCACCTAGGATCTACATCGTCGCCAAAAATGACCAATTGCAGTGTGTTAATCAGTCCTTTGTGCCATCAACTAGAAGTGTTAAATTAATACGAACCATGACATATTCAAAATGGACAAATATATATGTTTTGGTTTAGATGTGTTTAGATGGTTTAGATATCCTTTTAATGCGTTAAAAAATCTTGTATAGATAATGTTTTATCTTATGCTTTCTATTCTTATTATTCAGCTCATGTATATCTATTTTTATCGTGTCAATTATTATATTTTATTATGTCAATTTTATGCTATATATCTCGTCTCTCATAACTCCATATAGGAGTGGCATATATACTATTGCCCTTAATGTATAGTTATATATGTACGAGTTTTATATGTATATATGGTGAGACGTAAATAAAAATTCTGTCTGTCTGTCTGTGTGATCTAATGAAAAAATATGCTCTTGCTCCTATTGATGAGTTATAAAAATGTTGTGACATTTTAACTGTTACTTTACAAAATTGTTATGTAACATGCATGTATATGTGACATTTTGTTTTGATTTGTAATGCAAAAAGGTTATATAAACAAGCAAGAATACATTCATGATAGAAATATCGTATCGTATGTGTATAATTTCCTCAAAAACGTGATATGGTGTTACTGTTAAGATAGCTAATGTTATTATTATGATATATTCGGTTGGCTTCGGCGACAATCCATAGAATCGCATTCTTCTATATGCTTAGTTGAAGCTAAACTTAAAGATATCTTTTAAAAATATTAACACTTTAAACTGATGAAATAGTTTTATCTAGAAATAATAATGTATACCGTGCCATGTTATATAATTAGACCAGCCGTCTGACGGTTCTTCAGATGGTTATCACAACAACGTGTCACTGTGTCGCGTCCATGTCTGACTTGACTTGAGCTGCACAATCACACCAACTTCCTCTTTCTAATTGAATGTATATTCATTTCAAGTACATTTGATGGCTGATTTGAGCAGCTGATTTAGACTCATTGGGGATTGATTAAACGTTAAGAACGTAACAATGCTATTGGTAAGGATTAATCAAGCATTTGCCACAGAGATCACAAGATTACACAGACATGTAATTGAAAGATTATGACATTTCACATAGAAATGATCAAAATTTTATTCAAAAATGATATAGTCAAATGTGAAGTCTTTGATCAAATACATGTATTGTTGGCACATGTTACTGCTCTATTGAACTGGCTTTTCTAAATTCCGCCAAATCAAGGTTCTTAAATTCAAATCCTAAAGAATATGAATTTGAAGCATATCTATAATGATAACCAGTAAATGTCAAAGACGGTAAACAGAGTACAGTATTCCCAAGAAACTGCACTGAAATTGTTTAGTACCAACAATTTATTTGTGCCTTAAAAATTGGCTCTTAAAAGGTAATACTATTTACTAAGCACTGAAAAAGTAATACAGACGGGCGTTGATAATAACAATAAGGTTTACTGCTAACTATCCTTTCTATCAGACAATATGTTTTCGATCATTGAATTCAATATTCTAAAATCTGTCTTTCAAAAGACACACACATAGCCGTTCACAATCCCAGGATTTTACCGTTATATTTAAATAGTTCTTGTTCTACAAAATATGAACACATTCCTTCACAACTTGGGAATCACCAACCCGCTCATAGTCCTTCACAATCTGGGAATGGACCATACTAACCCGTCAATTGGACACTAAGACCAGCTATGAGCCCGTCACAATCTAATAATCGTTCTCTATATTACATATATTGAAGATAGAAAACCGCTCATAGCCCTTCACAATCTGGGAATGGACCATATTAACCCGTCAATTGGACACTAAGACCAGCTTTGAGCCAGTCACAATCTAGAAATCGTTCTCTATATTGCATAAAATGAAGATAGATAATCGCTCACGGCCCTTAACAATCTGGGAATGGACTACACTAACCCGTCAATTGGACACTAAGACCAACTTTGAGCTCTTCACCATCTAAGAATCGTTCAATCTCTATATTACATAAATTGAAGATAGAAAACCGCTCATAGCCCTTCACAATCTGGGAATGGACCATATTAACCCGTCAATTGGACACTAAGACCAGCTATGAGCCCTTCAAAATCTAGGAATCGTTCTCTATATTGCATAAAATGAAGATAGATAATTGCTCACGGCGCTTCACAATCTGGGAATGGACTACACTAACCCGTCAATTGGATACTAAGACCATGTAAGAGCCCCTCACAATCTAGGAATGTACCCCCATACTCCATAGACTGAAGAAAGAAAGTCGATAAGAGTCCATCACAATCTGGGAATAGACTACACTGCCCCGTCAGAGGGACCCAAAGACCACGCAAGAGCCCCTCACAATCTAGGAATATACCCCTATATTCCATGTAGATAGAAAGTCGCTAAGAGTCCATCACAATCTGGGAATAGACTACACTGCCCCGTCAGAGGGACCCAAAGACCAACGTAAGAGCCCCTCACAATCTAGGAATATACCCCTATACACCATAGACTGAAGATAGAACGTCACTGAGAGTCAATCACAATCTGGGAATAGACTACACTGCCCCGTCAGAGGGAACCCAAGACCATGTAAGAGCAGGCCATCCGCTCAGCGTTAGAGCCTTCAAGAAGCCTGGAATACTGTTAAAGTTAGGCGCTTCAACCGTCACCAGATTGTAATCTCATATCTTAGGATATGAAGTTACGTTTTGCTTAGGCCGTAACTGGCGTTAACTTTAACGTAGTTTTTCGGGTTATTCAAAATTATTAAAGAAACTTATTGTGGACTTGGATCGTTGAACCATGTATAACAAGATAATAAGAACCACAAGATACAATTGGTTCCAGATATGGATCATTACAGCAACAAATGTAAAACTAGTGCGCATGTATCCTATATTGCAACATAGCACATATATAACGGAGTCTTCCAAAAATTATTTTTCGTTTTAACTAATCTGAATTTTACTTGAATACCGATTGGCTTGAAATGTAAATTCGTAACCAAAACAATTAAGCTATTATGCCTACTCAGAGATTATTTGTTTAGGCATTATGATACGTGCAAAACGATTGCTTTTTAACAAATATTTGATTATGTTAGCGATTCAAGTCCGTGGTTTCCATTGGTTAGGCAGCCAAACTAATTTTATGAACCCTGACGATGAATGAATTTATGTTAGAATATAATGATTAAATTATTAAAATTTGTTTATTTATTTATGTATTTTTTGGAATGTGATAGATATAGGCCTACTACATGAGAAAAGCTTAAACTTTTAGCATATCCGGCCTTTTGAAAAACCCTACTCTGTCTATTCGAATTTGCGCTGCAGTGTAGGCAAATTATATAATATTGCAAATTAATTAAATTTCTCTCTATTTATATATATTAAGTGCACATCAGTAATGCACTACTACTAATGACACACACTATAATAGTATTGCCACGATAGATATGTGGTAAGCCCTTTTCTCAATAGATGTAGCCTACACGCGCTACTGTATTCATGTACGAGTTTGATTTGATTACGAAATTCCAGAACTGATTGGATTTCTGGTCCGGATGTCGTCTAATTTCATCTGCGGGATTTTAGTTAGATTTACGAAAAGTCAAATGTTTGTCGTTAGTTCTATTATTCTTCGCACATTTAGTGCGATCTGGGCGAAGAAGATAACAGGAAATTTCATTTGGGAGACAGAATTCGAGTTGAGGCGAGGCCTTGGGTTGGCACATTGACGTTCAAGGTCATGCAGGTAGATATGCCTTTGAATCAAGTTTGATAGCTTCAATTTTAATCATTTATCTAGTTATTTTACATTTGGACACAATCGGTATGGATTAGTTTGACTGAGGAATACATGTCGTCATTGATCTACTGTATTCGACTCTAGATAACACCTGAACGGAAAACAGTGTTTCCCTTAGTGTACATGGTGTGAAATGGTAGTCAAATTTTAAATGACTTTGTTTTCATATTATATAGGCGTTATTCATTTCCCCAAATTTTAAATCGACATATTAGATCTAGATGTCATTGTGACTGGCCGTCATGACCTTGGCTTTATTTTGTTGCGGTATGCAATTACGGTTGTCTACCGATAAAACGTAGAGTTACGTCCCTTTGAAATGCGTCGTTTTTTCGGTGACATGAGATGAATTTTTTAAAAAGGAATTCACAATTTTATAATAGGATTAAAATACACTAAATCCATTGATAAAATAGCCACACATCTATATTTTTAAAAGATAAGACTATCAATAGTGGATTTTAAGGCCATAGAAAAGCTTTTCACACGATGACCACAGGCATACTATCCAGTGGGGTTGCAGGTAGAGACTCTCGACATTGTGTATAAACTTGGTATTTATAGCATCTTTAATTCTTGAGTCCAAAAAGATAAAGCAGTTACCTTTTCAGAGAGTTGATAATATTTAAGAATACATACTCATTTGACATTTATTTTACTTTTTTTATAGCTCAGATGTCACCCCAAAACTATATGCGGTCAACGAGAAATTGAGCCACTGACTGTCAACCCCGCAGAAACGCACAGACACAACTGTGACAGTCAACATTCCACTTGGTTATAACTTGCCTGTTGGTATAACTTGTATAAGCCTTTCCTAATTTATGACTTCTCAATGTTCAAGATAGCTATTAAACATCCAAAAAGTTATTTTCATTTCTAAATATTCAAATATAAATACTGTTTGAAAGATAATTGTCATAAAAGCCAATCAGGTTGTGTGTTACTGTTTGCTTCAGATGGGTCATATATATTTAAAATCTATATCTCTCTTTTTAATTTTCCTACATTTTACTTTTGTAATAATATCAACTGAAAAAAATATTAAACTGAGTGTCTAACTTATAATAAAGTTTTAACTTTCCAAAATATTATGAAACGTTTTGCTTGTGGGTTTCCATATATCTTTGCTATATTTTGCACATGTTTTTTTTATCTAAGGTGTATTATCTTTTTAGTGCTAAAACATTGATAAAAAAAGAGAAAAGTATCAACGTTTGGTGAATGGAGGTAACAATCTGGTAATATTTTTGTCCTTTTGCATTAAACTCTTTGACAAACTCCCCATTCAGACAAGCATGAATTATATGGGGCTTTCACGGGTACTAGTACTCGAGCCCGAGTCGGGTTCAGCTGGACTCTAGGCAATTTTCTTGATTTTTTGACTGAAATGTGTGAAGGTAGTTCAAGACAGGTGATCAACATAACCATTTCAAGACATTGATGTCACATTTATTCTGTATACCGGTAGTACCATTAAGGTACAGTCCAGGCTCCTATCGCGGTATATTTTGTGGAAATGGAATTCAGGAGGACTTTCCAATTAACAAATATATATGATTTTTACTTGATTATTTCATACTTAATTTCAAATATATGGTTAACATTTCAGATATTCAAGAATTAACAATTTGACAAACAATAAAGTGTATCACTTGAAAAAAAGAAAAACAATGATAACCTTATATGTTGTTAGATCTAGTATTGGGCTGGTGCCTTTTCCTATTTTGGTTATTCTGATTTATTTATTTTTCTGGTTTTCATGGAAAGAGTTTGAACTTAGTGCATATAGGGGTAGGGTCCCTATCCGGGCCATATCACAAAAACTTTTCAATATTTTGTTACAAAACTTGGTATCTGGTTAGACCTAATGATGAAGTGGTGCCTTTTGGTATTTTGGTTATTCTGATTTATTTATTTTTCTGGTTTCCAAGGATACAGTTTGGACTTAGTGCTTATGGAGGGTAGGGTCTGTTTCCGGGCCATATCTTCAAAACCTTTCAATATTTGTTTACAAAACTTGCTTTCTGGTTAGACCTTATGGTGGTGTGGTGCCTTTAGCTATTTTTGTTATTCTAGATTTTTTTTTTTCTGGTTTCCATGGAAGCAATTTGGAAGTTTAGTGAATTTAGTGGGTAGGATCTGTTTCCGGACCATAACTCAAAAACTATTCAATATTTTTTTACAAAATGAGGTTAGATCTAGTGTTGATGTGGTGCCTTTTGCTATTTTTGATATTCTGAATTTCTGACCTTTTGATGGTTTTCATCGAATCAATTTGAACTTACCGGTAGTACATATGGGGGTTAGGGTCATTTTCTGATTAAAAGTTTTTATGGGGGACATCACAGTGCATCACATGCACATATTATTGTTCTTAAAAAGTTGAAATATATGTTATCATATTCAAGCTTACAACAATTCAAGTTTTTTTTAGGTTAGCTAGAAAGCCATAAAAAAAAATCCTAGGGTAAGGATAAAACTTCTGGTCTGAATTTTTGAACCCGTAGAAACCCTAATGCCAACTCTTACTCAATGTTCTCTGTAAAATTGATAAATCATGATACAATAATTCAAGAAAGATTAAATTGTGTCTTCTCATGTAAACATTTGTTCACTCTTACAGTCTGTTACTTTTTCAGAACTTGTTGGGTCAACTACAACTTGTTTTAATCTTATTTGCTAGAATGAGAAGCCCTAGAAAGCTGAAAGTGTGAATCCTCCTTACTAGACTTAGTAGACTAAGTGCTTGGCCCCCATCCTCATAAAGCAAGGGCTTATGTCCTCAAAATACCTCCATGTTTACCTTAATCCATTAAAATCTTTTCATGCTACCGGTAATTTATTGAGTTGTCTGATTACACCTCCAAACAGATTTTGTGCAACTTGTTCAAATATTGTGTGTGCATTAGATTTTTTGTTTGTAAATTACATACACAATGCTATCATGTTGTTATAGTGCATTATAAATATCCAATATTTTTGAAAAAATATGATGCGAGTATCATGTGGCATTCTTATCTCCTCTTATAGAAGCAAATGAGGTTTAAGAAGGTTAAATAATATGATGTCACAACTCTATCGCAAAGCTTTACAGGAGACATGTTTTCACCTCCGTCCATGGTTCTGAAATATTCTCAAACCTTTGTATGCAGTTAGATCTTGTGGTGGAGTGGTGCCTTTTGTTACTTTAATTTATCTTAATTTAATTCCTGGTTTCCATGGAAACAATTTGAATAAAATTGTGTATTGGGGGTAGGGATCTTTTCCGACCTTTACAGCAAAATCTATTCATTAGTGTTTTAAGACATATCAGTATTGGTATGTCGTTGGACCTAGTGGTGGAGTGGGGCCTTTTGTTACTTTGGATATTCTAACATTCATATTTTCTCTCATTTCTATTAATATGATTTGAAATAATTCACTATTATTTTATGAGACTAATATGTTGTTTAACGTATGGAAAGAGTATGTTGCCTTTTTCTACTAACAGTCTTTGGTCAGTTTTGATTATTATTTTAAGTTCTTGCTTTGATTAACTTTTGCATAACTATGCAAATAATGCTCACATTTAGGTTTAAAGATTGTTGAGGGACATGACATAAATAAGTCTAAATTTTGCAGACTCAGTAACTAAGGAATCACTTCGGGTTATAAAATCATGTAAAAAGATTTTCTCATGATAATGACAGGCCTTCACATATACAATGTTGATCCTTTTGTTTCAGTTTGAGGAGTGAAGCAGCCAGAGTGTGTTCAGACAGTGATGAGAGGGTGTGATGAGAGGCAGTGACAACAGGGAACAGCCTACCCTGGTATCTACAATATACATATGGTAGTTATTGGTATGAAACTGTACACTCAAAGTTTCTTGCTTGTACAATTTCAGCTTAGTACACATCCTGTCTCAGGGTAGGAACGTTACGCTAACTCCACTAATCTGTACCCTTGGCTCAGAGGCTAGATTCGCTCGCGCGGCCCGACTTGGGATATAGCCAATCAAATTATTTTCTCAGAGCGGCGACCTTCTTGATAACATTTCAACGAGAAAATTATTTGTCTAATGTATCATCTGAGATGACAATAATTTTGGTGTCACACCAATGTGTCCATACTATAGGCCTAAGGAAACAAATCTAAATTATATATTCCCCATTGGATAAAGAACATTACGAAATGTTGATAATGAGCATTTGTTGTGTTTTACTGCTTATGCTTTCTGTGATTTTAGAACATGTGGCGATTTTGACCGGAAGTTTTCCCTGACATTGACTGCTATTTAGCTCATCAGGACTGAAAGTCCAGATGGGCTTATGGCATGGCCCGTCGTCCGGCGTCCGTCCGTCCGTAAACTTATGACACTTTCGACTTCTCCTCATGAACCATACACATTAGAGAGCTGAAATTTTGTGTACAGGTACCTTAGCATATGGAGATTCTAATCACAGGGGTCACAACTTTAAAAACCTATTTTCATCTTCTTCTCCAGTTCTAGAAGGACTAGAGAGTTAAAAATGATATGTGCAGACTCCTTGGCCAATGGGGATTCTCATTTGTAACTTTGGTGACCCTGTGACCCTAAATAGGGTCACAGGGGTCACAACCTTAAAAACCTATTTTCATCTTCTTCTCCAGTTCCAAAAGGTCTAGAGAGCTGAAATTATATGTGTAGACTCCTTGGCCAATGGGGATTCTAAATTGTAGATTTCGTGACCCCATGACCCCAAATAGGGTCACAGGGGTCACAACCTTAACAACTTATTTTCATCATCATCTTTAGCTCCAAAAGGTCTAGAGAGCTGAAAGATTGCATGTAGACTCCTTGGCCAATTGGGATTCTAAACTGTAGGTTTCGTGACCCCATGACCCCAAATAGGGTCACAGGGGTCACAATCTTAAAAACCTATTTCTCTCCATTAGATGACAGTCTATGGCAAATTTATTTCTCCTTTGATATTTTAGTGTGGACTTCTTTCACTGTCTGATATTGGCGATGCAGAAAGTGTTGAATAATAATAAATCATTTGGGTAAGGAAATTTATTCCGAAATCGTTACATTTGTTTTGGTAATTTTTTTTATAGGTTTTCTTGCAATAGGTAACATCAGTTTCATTTTTAGCTCATCTGGCCTGTATAAAGCAAACTTGATATGATGCCTGATGAGCTACAGAGCCAATGGCTCTATTTTTTCCAACTAATTTCATCACAAGAAATGCATATCATTGAATTAGTTTTTTTTTCGTAGAATACTTTTCTAACAATTATTTCGCTAGTTTAGGCAGTTAAACTTCTGTAACTGTCTGAATAATTTAGGGCTGTTTCCCCTATTTTTTGGGCTATCAAAATGCTGATTGTAATGAAAAGCTACATTCATGAACTTTCAATTGTCACTTTTCTATGCCCATGGCTCCAAAAAATGTTGAGACATTATTTTATATCATGCCCAATCCGTACGGTGTTTGCAGGTGCATAAAGCGTTCATTCTGTTCATCTGTCTGTTTCTTAGGCACATTCGATCTCTGAATCAGATCTCCTAAACTAGACATGCTAGCTATATTATACTTTTACACTCATCAACCATTAACCTTAGATGTGCCTTTTGGAGAGTTTGACCAACAATGATTTTTTTTCTTTTGCAGTTTTCATGGAAACATGACTAACAAAGTGACTCAACATTGAACAAGTCCATTCGTCCTTAGCCAATGAAAGCAACATCAGACTTGAATCACTGGTCAAGCATTAGCCCTTGATGTTTCCTTTTAAAGGTAAAACCTATTATTGAAATAAATGTTATTGCTTTTCCTTGAACAAAACATGGTAGGCAGTTGCATAGAAACATTAAGACAAGAGAAACAAAGTTATTTCACTTTATAAGCTTAATTGTGGAGAGAGAAAAAAAACATCCAAATAGCTGAACTTTCCTTTCACCAAGATGTTTTGTCGGTTAGTTTGGAGAAGGATTTTTTTATAAGGTTCATAGTAGTCTTATTAAAATCTGCCTACTTCCAAGGAATAAAAGTTTAAAAATATAAACTCTATGGGAATCGAACATGTTACGTTAAGACGGCAGCCCAGTAAGTCGCATGTTCTGGCGTTTACTCAGATAAAAAAGGATAAAAAAGCCTTCGGTATCAAGCTACAGGCAAGTAACTCCTGTTAACCATGCTTTGAACATGATCACCGCCAGCGGTGTTATAAGCGAGATGATGTGGTTGGTCTGCTAACCACTGGGTTTCAGCAGCGCTTTACTGGTATTAAACATGCGAGGTACAGGGGTGCGGTCAGACCTAGTGTAGAGTATTCAATATCTCCATGCAGTTAATATTTTGAATATTTTTATTCATTGGAGTTTCATAGTTTATCAATTTTTGACAAACTCCCTCTCCCCTCCTGAAGCAGCAACCTTTTACTATTAAACATTTTATGATTTTAACAAATTTGCCAAAAGGCCGCTAAGAAGCCACACTATTTAGACATTTTCTCCCTGTGGGATTGAGATACTAGAATTCTAAATTTAATTTTCACTCTCAAAAATATGGACAAGGCAGAGGTTTGAGGATCAATAATTTCATTCATGTATTGATGATTATTACAGTGAAAGAAAGGACCATTTTTGTAAATTATGTCACAGACAAATCTCTTTTGATCGCATTATTGTAAAAATGATGAGTGTATAGGATCTAAAGTAGAGGGCAGTTCCCTATTGATTCCGGGCAGGTTATCAGTCAAATTAATTCAGCAAGATTTGACATGTTGACTATTTGAGTTCACTATTTGAGTTACGGAAAGCCACATTTAAGTTGATATGTTGCAGTGCTCCAGATTAGTTTTGGACCTGTTAGATATTTACTCCCTGTTTTTGTAAAATTGTGTAATGTCGATTTTGATAGTATACTTTAATAAAATTTAACTCCTCTGATTTCGGACCAATGGGTATCTCACATAAGAAATGAGATTGTGCTCTCATGATTTAACATAAATGGATATTTCTTTGCATAAAAACATTATCTTTTAAATATAATGATACTAAATAACATGTTAAAGGCACTGAATATTGTTATTTTGAAAAAATTTTAATATCCATTTGTGACAATTTAAGGTTCAAATACGCTGGTGTTTACAAATCGTTGTGTACAGTACACAACCTATTTTGATTCTTTTGGGTTTTAAAGAAAATGTCTAGGGATCTGTACTCCTAGCGTTTTAAATTATTGTTTAAGTATTTCGATATGTAAATAACATAGATACGCTGCCTGTCTGGAGCACTGATGTCGGTTTGACTGATTTTAATATTTTATCTAAATATAAAGTCATGTGTTAAAATGTGAATCAAGTTGCTATCAATTAACTCTGATAATGAAAGTATATTTTTGTCTTTTAGGTTGATGTCCGAGAAAGGAACAAGAAAATAATTTGAATGCTGCATGGATTCTTTAGTTTGTGTAGCTATATAATTTGAAATAAAGTGAAAAACAAATGTTGGGATGTTTCATTTGATGACAATCTTGACTAAAAGTCATGATGGGTCTGTGATTGAATCTGGCTGTTTATCTACTCTTTCAGAAAACTTGATTTCTTGAGAAACGGTTCATGTATTTTTAATATCACTGGTTCTTCAGGTGGGCAGCCTGGCCTTTTTATGCTACCTTTGTATTCTCCTATTAAAGTATTGAAATAAGAAAATAAGAGTTTCAAAAGGAAAAAAGTTATTTTATATAATTTTCATTTTAATACTTTAATTCCTCAGTGTAGCGACATCCATACCCTGATGCCAAATGCCTCATATTGCTAACAGGTATGTTTTCTTTTAAACCAATGAAATGCCGGTATTCCAAGAGTCTGAAGCAAAATATCTTTAGCTTTGCATTCTTTTATCAAGGAACCACTGCTATTTCATTGGCTGATCCTGCAAAGTGCTTTGTCAGGCCTTTGCTTTGTTAGATACCAGGGTATGATTGTAGCTATGCATTATCATAAATGCTGATTAAACAGTTTGGTTTAACTTTAACTTTTGGCTGACAATATTCTGCATTTTCTATAATATTTTGTAATGATTTAACATTTGAATGAAAACTGTTAAATATTTTTTGTTAATAAACTAGTTTTCTAAAGTTAAAATAAATCTATACAACAGTTTCCTAACAGAAACACTTTAGCCAACAACAGTAAGTGGTCAGGAACAGAATGTGTGTAGTAACAAGGATTAAAATAATTCTTTTTTATGTAAGGAAAAACAATATATAAAGCATAAAATCCCCCAAAAATGTATCCCTTGATTGCATTGTCTGTACACAATTATCCCCCTACTGAGCTGCTAAAATGGAACTCTTGTCCCCGTCCCCCACTCCTTGAATTGTGGATACGTAAAACGGTCATAGACAAGAAAAAGGGTGTGCATGCATGGTTGCATACATAGACCTCTTTAGAAGTATGTGTTGCAAATGTTTTTAAATGGTGTTGTAGCTCATCAGGCTTTACATTTGATTTGCTTTAGGGTGTGGCCACTGGTGTCCCCCCTTAGTAGAGGTCACAGGGCCACTAAAGCTACTATTTATAATTCTCACTAGCCAAGGGATCTGTACACAAAGTTTCAGCTTCTAGGCCTTATAGTCTGGTGGAAAACCCGTGAACCTTGTTTTGAGAGATAACAGATGTTTTATTGTTTTATATGGTAGAGGAGACCTTCCTGAAAGTATATCAGTCGGGTGCAGTGACTGCACCCTTGGGGAAATTTTTTTACAAGCAAAATTCAAAATGGCCGCCGTTTCCCATGAGAAATATCTTTAAACGGTTATATCTTGCCTTCTAATTGACATAGAGACCTAATTTTTGTCACAAAGTATAGGTTTTCTAGGTAGAGGAAGACAATGACATAAGTCTTATTATCATATTTCAATTCCTTCATTACCAATCATCAAATATAGGGGTTTCGGAATGCTTAAAATATACAATTACCGTCGTATTTTGACTTCTTACAGACTCTAAGACCTTCAATTTTCCCGGATAAAGTCTATTTTCACTTTAAAATACAACAAAAGTTAATCAGCATACACATCTTCCTTAACAATGTCTTTGAATATGGAAATATTCTTCTTTTCATGTTCACAGAAACTGATCTAATGAGATTCTTCTTCAACATCTTCATCTTCATAAAATTCGTCAATTTCCTCTTCTCTGACACTGGTTATTGTTTGTGGATTTCTGCATTCCGTGTCAGCATGGCATGCACAAAAATCTGAGCAGGAGATTCGAGCATTGAGGCAACTACAACGAGCTGTAGAGCAAGGTTCAGAAGATGAACAGCCACATTTGATCATTTTCAGGACTGACTCAGGAGCAGGGGATACATCTGGTGACAGAGAAATTGGTTCCAACTTGTCAGTTTCAGCGTTCATGGTCCATCCATATTGCAAGGGGCTAAGTTCAGGTGGATTTGCATGAAGTGCACTTCTCCAGATGGCAGCTTGAAGGTGGGCTCTACGCACATGGTGTTCAAAAGCTTGATTTGTGGGTGGAAGAACACGTAATTTAGGAGCAGAGTTAAGCTTATGATTTGCCATTTTGCTTGTCCACACCAAGTACCGCAGTGATGTCATATCTGATATATGTTGAAGTCCATAGCAAGATGCAATGAACGAGATGGATTGTGCCATAACACTTTCGTCACTCGCTGTTGTGTCGCCCAATTTTTTGAGACTTTGATTTCCCGATTTTAGGACTCTAATAACAGTCCCCTTTCCTATTCCCCATAAGGCTGAGACAGTGTCGCATCCAGATAGCACAATGGGATAGAAGGACCAAATATTTAATTCTTACGCAGTAAATGTCGATAATTCAAATGAAAGTGGGATAGAAAGACCAATTATGCAATTCTTACTCAATTAATGTCGGTAATTTTAATGATAGTTGGAATTAAGGATCAAATGTACAATTCTTACACAGTAAATGTCGGTAATTTCAATGGAAGTGGGATAGGACCAAATTTTTAATTCTCACATAGTAAATGTCGGTAATTTCCATGAAAGTGGGATAGTATAGGACCAAATATATAATTCTTACATTGTATAATGTCGGCAATTTCCAGAAGAAGATTCTCACACAGTAACTATCGGTAATTTCCATGAAAGTAAGGATAGATAGCACAGAGAAGAATTTTGCACAGATACGGTACTGTCGGTAATCAGCACGAAGGTCGGAAATAAGGACACAACATATAGGGCCTATATTATAAGTTAAGGTTTAAGAGAAACTATCTTATATCAAGTCGGATAACAATACCATATTTCGATTCAATAGGTACCACAAAAGCAATTTGAATATAGTTACTGACGGTAATTTCCATCAAAAGGGAGTTGTAGAAGTAGTCATAAAGAACATATTTGCATATGGACCAACTTTACACAGTAACATAGGCTAAACTTAATGAAAGAAGGGAAACCACTTATCTGATATTGTGGCAGTAACTGTCGCCTCAGATTACCAGGACAACTGTACTGTTGACCGAATTTAAGACATTTGTACTTACAAAACCGCCTATTACTTCCATTTTAAAACAGTTTGCTAACAAATATAGGAGTATTATAACGTAGACAATGTCTATTGAAATTGGTTTTGTCGGCAAGAAGAATGAGGACTGAACAAAGATACGATTTTTTTACATTAACTGTCGTTAAATTCCTTTGATATAAGGTTATGTGTTTATATTATGAATGTTCATATTAACTGTTGATAATGTTGTGAAATGGAATGAAACTTCCCTGAAAGCGAGATTAAGGAAAATTACTAGTTTCTAGTTTTATTTGCTTCGAGTTGGTGATAAGCTGGATTTGCACAAATCTTCTGGCAGTTTTTTTATAAAGATGATGATTCATGCTGCATTTACCATTATAATATGTTATTTCAAAACAATAAAGAAATTTGATCTCTTAATCGTTGTCAATTTAGCTAATTGCATACTGAAAGATATTAAAGAATGTTTGTATGTTGTTCCTATTTGTTTGTAACGCGTTAGGGTTTCCATCCTTTGGCGTATGGTTCTAACTGAAAAACAAGAATGCAGAGCTTGTCTCAAGATTACTAGAAACCTATCAATTTTGTAGTGATAGATGTTCAGTCATAATAGTGAAAAGGATAAAATTCAGCTTGGAGGATCTCATTCAATTATAGTCTGATGAAGCAGAGCAACAATAAAGGCAGATGACACGGTCCCAAGCCACTTTTATACCCAACTTCCGGTCTTGTTGCTATGGTTTTCTTTGTTCTGACTGTAAGTGTATTGACCGATACACCTCCACTTCTTATGTCCAAGGGAAGTGTGGGTATAACTATTACTTATCTCTGGATGAAGTCCAAGGTCAATATTGTTTTCTCAGATCAATTCAAAGGGGATATTGAATGGAATCATTACAACCAATTGTTTATAATTATTAGGGAAAGGGACATAACATAAAGGGAAGGCTATTCATTTTAATTTTCAGTTGCTAAAATTGGGAAATACGCTTCCATAATAGTAACAGCAGAAATATTCTCATCTGTAATATAATGTTATTAATCATGTTTTTCCGTATTGGTCCAGTTACAGGTCCGAGGTCTGCTGTATTGGCCCGAGGCGAAGCCAAGGGCCAATACAGCGGACCGAGGACCTGTAACTGGGCCAATATGGAAAAACTTGATTAATGACATTTTTATTAATTAACTTCTTTGTGATTTACTTGAACAACATTAGAGAGTTCATTTTCATCGAAATCAAAATAATAAAAGCGATTGGTGTACTGTAATATATGTTGAAAGTTTTGAAGTGACAGCTTCGGACTTGCGCCATTTGTGTATATGCCATTTGTGTATATGCGCATGCTCAGAGTCGTATTGGCCCAGTCTGCTCGTATTGGCCCAGCTTACCTGATTTGGCCCAGTTGCCGAATCGTATAGTGTAGGCCGTTTAGATTGTATTAGTGCCATATCATTGATAGTTAATTAATAATGGAATATATAGATGTCTTTTCCTTAATAATGTTTGTACTTGAAATCTCTTAGTTCCAGAGCCTGAGTTTGATCAAAGCAATTAATCCATGGACATGTATGCCTCATGGATTAACAGAATTCATGATCCTATTTCTTCATATCTTATCACTTCAGAGAATAAAAAATTAAATGAAAACCTTCCCGTTCTCATAGATAACTTTTACTTTTACATGCAAACAGAGTGAGTTATTGTTTTCCTCGACTGGGCATATTTCAGCCATTAGCAGTGTACATGCACACAGAACCTCTGATCATCTTACCGGTAATTGAGTTATAGTGAGAGCCTCTTGGACAGTATTGCGTATCTTAAACAAGGCAAAAGTGAGCACATCTCACATACCCCCGCTGTTATTTCACTGCCATTTTATAACAATGATAAATCTAAAAATATTCTTTCAGTCATGTGAATGAATGCTTACTTTCATGGATTAACGGTAAGGTTAAACAAAATAACAGCCTGACAGTCATACCTTTAATAATTTGAAGAAGGCTGGACTTTAGACTATATTTAGTCAAACTTTGAAAATGTTAGGGCCACCTAGATATATATCCCTTAAAGGCAAATCAGCAGGAAATGATAATCTCACATTTGTTATATGAAATTTCTAAGCTAAAGAGTTTCGAGTTCGGAAAAGGAACAAAGTCAGAAATCTGGCCTTTTTAGGGTCAAAATTTCAAAAAAATTTGGTACCCTGGATTTCAAACCACCAATAGGCACATCTACACTACATAGGTAACATCCATACCAAATTTGAAGTTTTGAAGTCCAGTAGTTTTCAAGTTATGCTCCATAAATGGAACAAAGTAAGAAATTTTTGCCAATTAAAGGCCAAAATTAAAAAAAAAAATTTGTACCCTGGAATTCAACCCCAAAAAGGCACATCTGCACCACATAGGTAACACCCATACCAAATTTTAAGTTTCTAAGTAGAGTAGTTTTCAAGTTATGCTCCGGAAACGGAACAAAGTCAGAAATTTGGCCAATTTAAGGCCAAAATCTAAAATAAATTTGGTATCCTGGAATTCAAACCCCCAACAGGCACATCTGCACCATATAGCCATAAGTATAATCTATACCAAATTAAAGTTTCTAAGTCAAATAATTTTCAAGTTATGCTCCGGAAACGATGTCGGACTCACGGACGGACACGCGAAAGCGCTTTATACCCCCCCCCCCCCCCCCCCCCCCCGACTATGTCATAGCGGGGGTATAAAAATGACTAGGGATAACGTTTTGAAATGAATTGTGTTTCATTCTTCATTCTTAATATATAAATGTTCTAAAGATGTTTTGTATTTTTTGTATAAGGAAAGGTGATGGTTGATGTTTTGAAGCAACATGAATTCTATGAGTGAAAAAAACCCCAAAATATTCTTGAATATTAATTAATGCACTGTTTATTTTTGCATGCATAATTTCATTCAAACCAAACTGTATCAATCAAAATATAAGCTCATAGTTCAAGTTTATGTAACAGCTGCAACATAAAATTCCAAGAATCTGATGTTCATCACAAGGTATTTGGATGAACAGTATATTATATATCTTCCAAGTTCCAACCAAGTTCTTTGGTCCATGGTCAAAGTCCAGATTCATTCTCTAGATGCAGAATGGTGAGAATACCTGGAATGTATAATCAATAATATCATAGAACATTGAAAATGGTACATATATATACTCTGTAGTTCATGGGACTCAGGAATGAATCAGTAATTGTTAAATCAAAATAAGGTTTCACAACTCTTTGTGACAAAAATACAACTCAAGACCCCTTATGGATTGATTGCATGGCCACATTTAAAAATAAGTGTCCCTTCTGACCAAGGAAGCAATACATATGGATGCTGGCATAATATGAGATAAATTTATAACAAAAACAAGTTAATCAGCCAATCGTGAAATAACACTAACATACTTTTGGAGAATTAGAAAAATGCTTTCTGCTTTCTTATTTCCTGACAAATGATACCTTAATTTGTGGAAATATTTACTTAATACATAACCACCTAGCTAGAAACTAACACATCCTTTTAGGATATAGAGTTTTGCAGTCGGGTTATGGCATTATTTGTTGGAAAAGGCTACCCTTACTGTTTTAAGACAAGAACAGAATGCAAGACAAAACACTCTCTAGATTATGCAAATGAGGTCAAATAATAATCATAATGAGAGTTTGAAAGACACAAATTAGATGTTCAGAATACTCAGAATACGTTGTGTATCTCACTACACTAACTGAAATAAAATTTAGAAGTTACCTCTTCATGTTAGGGGTAATTATTTATGGTTCCGTAATACAAGACCAGGATTATTTTTTATAAGGTTTATATAAGTTAAAACATACCGGTACTGTATTCTTTTCAAAGTTTTTGTTATTGTTAGTATTTGTTACCCATGTAAAAACTTTGTGGATGAAGTAAAATTAGAAACATGCTAGATTAGGTAGTTGTTGGACAGTTATTTTGTTATTCAATTATCTCTAGGTGCAGAGTGTTCAATAAATCATAATAATAAAAGAATATTTTGATTTCTTGTCAAATACAAGTATGTTTTCAGTATGCAGCAATTCACCTTACAATTTGGTTGACAGGGATCCTCAGCAACAGAAGGAAAACAAGCTTGTTCCTCCAACTCATGATCCATGATCTATAGTCACCTGGAAACAAAGGGTTATAATTATAAGTTTTTGAAGTAATATTTACAATGATAAAATTTATACAATATAAGGACTTCAAAACATTAAACATGTGCAATTCACTTGAATTTTCTCATTGAATAGAAAACAAGAGTAGAGGCAAGCAGAGCCTAGATACAACTGTTACCCACTTAGATTTTATAAAATAGAGCCATTGGCTCTGTAGCTCATTAGGATTCATATTTAATTTTGCTTTAGGGTGTTGTCAATGTACAAAGTAAACTAAGTTACAGATCTAGGTCTTATGCTTTTGAAGAAGACAATAAAAAGTAAGTTTTAAGTGTGTGGACCAAGCATCCCTTATTAGGGGCCACAGGACCACCAAAGCTATAAATTATAATCCTCACTAGTAAAGGAGTCTGTATGCATCTAGTTGACCAGCAGTGTTGTTCCTAGGTGGTCATTTTGGCCTTTTCTGAGTGGATGGGACCCCTTGCAATGCTTAAAGTATCCTACTTCTCCACATTTTAAGGGACACCAAGCCAAAAGGGTAGGCAAATGTCCCCAGGACCCCCTCTAGGAACAACACTGGACCAGTGTATCAAATCTGATGTAGCTTTGAAAAATACTTTAGGATATATGCTAAGGGCAAAGGACCAAGTTACGTAATTGTTCAAGTGACGTTTTCATGAAAACCTAAAAAGGGTAATTCACATATAGGTTTTACCTACCTCTAAAGAATATGGTTAATACCGGTAGGTTTATAAAGTTGAAGCTATCATTTCTAGTTTAGAAGATAAGATCTTGACAAAGGAGGTTACCATCAAGTCACTATTTAGTCATTTTTCCAATGAAACCATAAAAATAGAGCCATTGGCTCTGTAGCTCATCAGGCTTTACATTTGATTTTCTTAAGGGTGTGGCCAATGTGGTTCCCCCCTTAGTTTGGGCCACAGGACCACCAAAGCTACAATTTATAATCCTCACTAGTCAATGAGTCTGTACACAAAGTTTCAGCTTTCTAGGCCTTATGCTTCTTGAGAAGAAGATGAAAATAGGTTTGAAGGGTGTGGCCCCTGCGGCTCTTATTAGGGGCCACAGGGCTACCAAAGCTACAATTTATAATCCTCACTAGCCAATGAGTCTGTACACAAAGTTTCAGCTTTCTAGGCCTTATGCTTCTGGAGAAGAAGATGAAAATAGATTTTTAGGGCGTTGCTCCTGTGACCCTTATTAGGGACCGCAGGGCCATAAAAGCTACAATTTATAATCCTCACTAGCCAAGGAGTCTGTACACAAAGTTTCAGCTTTCTAGGCCTTATGCTTCTGGAGAAGAAGATGAAAATAGATTTTTAGTGCGTGGCCTCTGTGACCCTATTTAGGGGCCGCAGGGCCATAAAAGCTATAATTTATAATCCTCACTAGCCAAGGAGTCTGTACATTAAGTTTCAGCTTTCTAGGCCTTTTGGTTCTGGAGAAGAAGTCGAAATTCCACAAAGTTTACGGATGGACGGACGGACGCCGGACACCATGCCATGCCATAAGCCCAACGGGCCTTACAGGCCAGATGAGCTAAAAATGAAATTTATTTTTTATCTAAACCTCATAAGGCAATCATGGTTGACAAGTGTTAAATTGGTAAAGCTAGCATGTCTAGTTTAGGAAATATGCTACTGACAAAAGGACATTGTTATAGAGTCCCTGTTTTAGTCATAGGTCCATGGAAACTAATAAAACTTAATAGCTATGTAGCTAATCAGACTTCACATTCAATTTTGCTTGTCAAGGAGTCCTTACACAAAATTTCAACTTTTTAACCTTATGCTTCTGGAGAATTAAATGAAAAGAGGTTTAAGGGTGCAGCCCCTGTGGCCCTATTTAGAGACAACAGGGTCACCAAAGCTACAATTAATAATCCTCACTAGTCAAGGAATCTGTACACAAGGTTTCTGCTTTCTAGGCATTATGCATCTGTAGAAGATGAACATTGGATTTAAGGTCGTGGCCCATGTGGCCCTTATTCGGGGTCGTAGGGTCACCAAACCTATAAATTTTAATCCTTACTAGTCAAGGAATCTGTTCACATGATTTCAGCCTTCTAGGCCTTTTGCTTCTGGAGAAGAAGATGAAAACAGATTTTAAGGGTGTGACCCCTGTGGTCCTTACTAAGACGCCGGACACCATGCCATGCCATAAGCCCATCGGGCCTAATAGAGGCCAGATGAGCTGAAAATAGAAATTATTGTTGTCTAACCCTCAAAAGGCACATATTTTGAACATGGTTAATAAGTTTGGTGAAACAAGTATGTCTAGTTTCTGAGAGTTCTGGGGCAGATGGACAGAATGAGCACTATAACTCGGCTTACGCTGTAAGGCGGGTTATAATAAAGCAATACACTTGATTGGTTACCTGCAGGGCTAGTAGTATCAAGAGACATCCTGGGACTTCTTGCATTTACATATGCAGAACTTTAAAGTTGGTATCATTTTATCAATGAGTACTGATTGTTGCTGAAAAGTATCATTTTCAAACTTATAGGTTTAGAAGAGAGCAAATATAAAGCTTTAAAGTGTTCATAACGACTAACATCTTAATAATGAAGAGCATCAATAATAATTTGTTTATACTTATTCAAAGCAGGTTGTATCTTAGTATCAACAATAATGGTGTTGTTCTATTTTTTTCTACTTTAACTGTCATGAAATTAATTAAAAATAAAAATATCAAGAACTTGTAAATTCCAAAAGACACATCTATTACATGTCACAACATTGTTAAAAAGAGAGCATTTAAACTGGAATTCAAACACTGAAGTTTTCTTAAGATATATTAATAATACAACATTTGATTAATTATATAGGAGGGGAGGAGGGGATTTGAAAAGCACTAGGTGTATAGGGGAAATAGCTGTAAAGAAGGTAGCAGAACTTTGGGGACGTCAAAAGAAGATTTGATAAAGGACACCTAGCCAAATAACACTGTGTCACCAATATGATCACATGCACTGAAAAGTAAACATCTAACCATAGTCTGCATTACTGTAAGGGCTGGACAACCATACATTGAACAGCTTTGTAATGTTCTTACTTGGGAGGAGGATGATGAAATTAAAAATCTGCATCCTACAGACAGGAATTTCAATCTATCTGTATTGTACATTCCTTGTAATATCGGATTTCGGTGGAAGAGTCAAATAAAGGTTTTAGAGAAAACGGTTATACCATGGCAATATCTAAAGGTACCAGTAAGAAAATATAATCTTAGAAAGCTTAGTAGAACTTGCCTATAGATCCGAGATATCAAGATTTGTTGATTGGTGTAATGCTAATTTTTTATATTTGAACGTTCAAAAAACTAAAGAAATGATAATTGATTTTAGGAGAACAAAGTCAACATTAGAATCTGTGTGTATTGATGGAAATGTTATAGAAAGAGTAAATGAATATAAATACTTAGGTACTATCATTGATTCTAAACTCTCTTGGAATGAGAATACTGAGAAGATATATAAGAAAGGACAACGTTTACATTTCTTTAAAATTGATCAAACCATCATGATGTTGTATTACAGAACCTTCATTCAAAGTGTCCTTACATTTAACTTTTTAAGTTGGTTTGGGAACCTGTCTGTTCAAAATAGAAACAAATTGTCCAAAATCTTGAATACTGCATCAAAGATTATGGGGCTTCCCATTGAAACGATCGGCAGTTTTTATAAGAAGCAGTAATCAAAAAAAGGAACCAAAATTTTGGGTGAATCTACCCATCCACTTTTCTTGGAATTTTCAACATTACCTTCCGGACGTAGGCTTCGTATGCCGACTTTTCGAACAAACAGGTAGTAACATTTTATGGCGGACTACATAAATATAGATTTTCTATAGTACCCTAAATGAAAGAGGTTCAAACAGTTCAAGAGGAATTGTACAGGTTATAAAATGTTTACAGACTGAAAGCTCACCAACCCACAACATAAGCCCATCATGCTTCATATACTAGGTGAGGTAAAAACAAATTCTATACACACCATTTTATAAAGGCAACCAGTCAGTCAGATGTTTTCTTAATCTGCATTCTTTTTTCTGAAAAAAATCATTAAAGATATAAGGGACATACCTTATACAAAAAGGACTTGATTGATCATTATTTTGAGAGGTATTCTTCAAATACAGGAATTCTTTAGAATAATAAAATGTAAGAAATACCAACAAATTGTAAGGAATTCTGAAGTGTCAGTCTAAAGTAAATCAAAGTGATAAGCTACAATTGAGATGGTTTTTATCAACTTGATAAAGATTAAATGTCAAGTCATGGTCCAGATTGCTTGCCATCTTTCTTTGTAGGATGTGGCCATCGCACATTTACCTAAGTTTAGATTATCTTAAGCCAATGACAGATTAATCAGTGGTCATGAGTTATGACCATGGCTTAATGTCTGAAAAAAGGAGTCACAGTAAATAACTTGATATTATTTGAACAACTTTGTGGTAAACATGAACACATATCTGATTTTCAAGTAATAAATGACGATATCTACATTATAAACAAACCTCAAAGGAATGCTGTACTGAACGGAACAAGCTGCATTCATCTCATTCTTTCCCTTCTGACATAACCTGAAATGATATGGGTTATTAGTGTAGAATATAAAAACAAATAAAAAATTTCTTTCTGATCAAATTTTTATTTCATTCCAATCCAAAATTAAGTATAAAACTTCAATACAGCCTACAATAATTGCCATTTATTAAAAACTCCACAACTTCTAGCATGACTAAACCCAAGGCAAAAGCTTGCTTTTGATACATTCATGTTATTCCAATACAAATACTGATTTATTTTCATGAAAATTTGGAAAAAAGAGCCTAAGATATGTAGCTCATTAGGCTTCATATATCTCCAAGTTTTTCCCTTCAGGACTGATGAGCAGAAAATGCAATTCCTCAACAGTGACCTGTTTTCATGGGTCACTTGTTTTCATGGTATTAACAAATGATGTCATCTCACTAACTGTACTCTTGCTCCTATCAAGCAGAAAATTATCAACAATCAACTCATCTGTTCTATTCCTCACTTGAGTGATGAAACCAAACAATATTCCATGATTTTCACAAATGCTTTTGCGCCGATTTTAAAAACAAAATTAATGAGGATTATGATTTATAGCGTCAGAATATTTCTGGAGAAGATGAGATATAGATTTTATACAACCACTTTTTTACTCGGCATTATCACTTCTCTATTTTTATTCAAAGATTTTTAAACAAGATAAGAACTGGGCTTGATTTTTGTTAATTTGTCCAATAAACACCTTTAATTAGCCTTTCATTAAGACAGCGTAATTATCGACTGTGAAAAACCCACCTGGGCTATGGGCACATAAAAACCCGCTCAGTGTGATGTAATAAACAAACTGTACTGAGTGGCGCATCATAGTATTTCAATTGAAATACAGCCTTACATAATTGTTAAATTACCATTGATGTGGATATCTTTTACACCAAACACTAACAGTGTAACGGTACATCATCAAATGATTTATCTGAGTGGAAAACCTTTTCTGAAACTTGTTTCTTATTTTTTTCTGTCATAGATCACCATGGCAATGATTCTGTTTATGAGGTCACAAATAGGAAATGTGACCAGTCATGCACTGGTTTGTGGCCCGATAGATCTAAGCGGCACATCAAAAGGGGCATTCAAAAACGGCTTTCATTGACCCATATTAGAGGCCACAGGACACTATAAATTATAATCCTCATTAGTCAAGAAATCTGATCACGAAGTGTCAGCTTTCTAGACCTTATGTGTCTGGAGAAGAGGATAAAATAACTTTAAAGGGCTTGGCCCCGTTGGCCCTTATAAGAGGCCACAGGACCACCATGGCTAGAAATTATAATCCTCATTAGTCAAGGAGTCTTATGCTTCTGGAGAAAAAGTCGAAAATAGTATGTTTTTGATTAAACGTCATTATTTTTACTTACCGTAGACAAGTGACCTTAGCCTGTTAGCCATATAACATGTAATCGACTCATTCCCACTGATGTAATGAAACATCATTACCCAGAACAATCAGAGTTATCCGCCCGTCACTAGCCCACTAGGTGGCGTGACCTGTCATCCAATTAGATTCATTCACATTACCTAGGAGTCCCAATTAACGACGGATACGTAAGAGGGGAGGCGGGCGGGAGTGACGACGGTCACTTGTCTACGGTAAGTAAAAATAATGACGTTTAATCAAAAACGTACTATTATTTAGTTACTAACCTCCGACAAGTGACCTTAGCCTGATACCACTGTAGGTGGCGGGTAGCATTCGTCGCGTTCAGCGATAACTCTCAAGATTGATCTGAGGATCGGCTACCCAGCGAGCGACCGTTCTAAATGGGCCATTGTCTGACTCCTCGAGGTCGACGACCCCTAATTAAAACACCACAAAACACTATAAACTGTTAAAATAAAAGAATTTTATTTCAAAGTGTAAGATGTCCACCTCGACGAGTGAGGCGTCATCATCGTGGATGGTTGCGCCCCCTACCCGGGGGAGCCCCCGTGGTCCGCTGCTGTGCAAATACCTGCACCCCTAGACGGGCTACGCCCTCCAGGTCCTCCGTGGAGACATCGCGCAGATAGTGGTTGGCGAACACCAAGCCCGACTTCCAGAAGCAGCCGGCCATGATGTCCGCCACTGACAGATTGCTGTGAAGGGCCATAGTCGCCGATATGGCCCTGATCTTGTGTGGGTTGGTCCGCGCCGGCGCCGGCAGCCCGGCCGCCTTGTAGGCGTCCACCACCGCAGACCTGAGGTAGACCCCCAACTGCCTCTTGTCAATCTCCTTTGAGCTCGTCTGGGAGTGGGGCAAAAAGAGCCTGCGCCTCCCCTGTCTCAGTGTCCGCGTCTTCTCCACATAGACGCGTAGAGCGCGCACGGGACAGAGGAGACGTTCCCGCTCGTCCGTCGGCTCGATAGCCGGGGAGATTGACGGCAGTGTGAAGGTCCTCCCACGTTCGTCAGCGCCTTGGTTCTTGCACAGGAAGTCTGGCGCCAGTCCCAAGGTCGCTGACCCTCCATCTCTCACCTCAAACCTGAGCAAATCAGCTTGCAGAGCATGCAACTCTGATATCCTAGCCGCTGACCCCATTGCCACTAAGAAACACGTCTTAATGGTCAGACGCAGCAGCGTCGTGTCCGTCAGCGGCTCGTAGTGCTCAGATTTGAGGTGATTCAACACTATTGCCAGATCCCATTCTGGCGGTCTCAGTTTGTGGCGGCCATCCACGTTTCTGTATGTCCTAATGAGCTCCTTTAGGACCGAGATATCCAATCCCGTTTGAAACGATCGGCAGTTTTTATAAGAAGCAGTAATCAAAAAAAGGAACCAAAATTTTGGGTGAATCTACCCATCCACTTTTCTTGGAATTTTCAACATTACCTTCCGGACGTAGGCTTCGTATGCCGACTTTTCGAACAAACAGGTAGTAACATTTTATGGCGGACTACATAAATATAGATTTTCTATAGTACCCTAAATGAAAGAGGTTCAAACAGTTCAAGAGGAATTGTACAGGTTATAAAATGTTTACAGACTGAAAGCTCACCAACCCACAACATAAGCCCATCATGCTTCATATACTAGGTGAGGTAAAAACAAATTCTATACACACCATTTTATAAAGGCAACCAGTCAGTCAGATGTTTTCTTAATCTGCATTCTTTTTTCTGAAAAAAATCATTAAAGATATAAGGGACATACCTTATACAAAAAGGATTTGATTGATCATTATTTTGAGAGGTATTCTTCAAATACAGGAATTCTTTAGAATAATAAAATGTAAGAAATACCAACAAATTGTAAGGAATTCTGAAGTGTCAGTCTAAAGTAAATCAAAGTGATAAGCTACAATTGAGATGGTTTTTATCAACTTGATAAAGATTAAATGTCAAGTCATGGTCCAGATTGCTTGCCATCTTTCTTTGTAGGATGTGGCCATCGCACATTTACCTAAGTTTAGATTATCTTAAGCCAATGACAGATTAATCAGTGGTCATGAGTTATGACCATGGCTTAATGTCTGAAAAAAAGGAGTCACAGTAAATAACTTGATATTATTTGAACAACTTTGTGGTAAACATGAACACATATCTGATTTTCAAGTAATAAATGACAATATCTACATTATAAACAAACCTCAAAGGAATGCTGTACTGAACGGAACAAGCTGCATTCATCTCATTCTTTCCCTTCTGACATAACCTGAAATGATATGGGTTATTAGTGTAGAATATAAAAACAAATAAAATTTTTCTTTCTGATCAAATTTTTATTTCATTCCAATCCAAAATTAAGTATAAAACTTCAATACAGCCTACAATAATTGCCATTTATTAAAAACTCCACAACTTCTAGCATGACTAAACCCAAGGCAAAAGCTTGCTTTTGATACATTCATGTTATTCCAATACAAATACTGATTTATTTTCATGAAAATTTGGAAAAAAGAGCCTAAGATATGTAGCTCATTAGGCTTCATATATCTCCAAGTTTTTCCCTTCAGGACTGATGAGCAGAAAATGCAATTCCTCAACAGTGACCTGTTTTCATGGGTCACTTGTTTTCATGGTATTAACAAATGATGTCATCTCACTAACTGTACTCTTGCTCCTATCAAGCAGAAAATTATCAACAATCAACTCATCTGTTCTATTCCTCACTTGAGTGATGAAACCAAACAATATTCCATGATTTTCACAAATGCTTTTGCGCCGATTTTAAAAACAAAATTAATGAGGATTATGATTTATAGCGTCAGAATTTTTCTGGAGAAGATGAGATATAGATTTTATACAACCACTTTTTTACTCGGCATTATCACTTCTCTATTTTTATTCAAAGATTTTTAAACAAGATAAGAACTGGGCTTGATTTTTGTTAATTTGTCCAATAAACACCTTTAATTAGCCTTTCATTAAGACAGCGTAATTATCGACTGTGAAAAACCCACCTGGGCTATGGGCACATAAAAACCCGCTCAGTGTGATGTAATAAACAAACTGTACTGAGTGGCGCATCATAGTATTTCAATTGAAATACAGCCTTACATAATTGTTAAATTACCATTGATGTGGATATCTTTTACACCAAACACTAACAGTGTAACGGTACATCATCAAATGATTTATCTGAGTGGAAAACCTTTTCTGAAACTTGTTTCTTATTTTTTTCTGTCATAGATCACCATGGCAATGATTCTGTTTATGAGGTCACAAATAGGAAATGTGACCAGTCATGCACTGGTTTGTGGCCCGATAGATCTAAGCGGCACATCAAAAGGGGCATTCAAAAACGGCTTTCATTGACCCATATTAGAGGCCACAGGACACTATAAATTATAATCCTCATTAGTCAAGAAATCTGATCACGAAGTGTCAGCTTTCTAGACCTTATGTGTCTGGAGAAGAGGATAAAATAACTTTAAAGGGCTTGGCCCCGTTGGCCCTTATAAGAGGCCACAGGACCACCATGGCTAGAAATTATAATCCTCATTAGTCAAGGAGTCTTATGCTTCTGGAGAAAAAGTCGAAAATAGTATGTTTTTGATTAAACGTCATTATTTTTACTTACCGTAGACAAGTGACCTTAGCCTGTTAGCCATATAACATGTAATCGACTCATTCCCACTGATGTAATGAAACATCATTACCCAGAACAATCAGAGTTATCCGCCCGTCACTAGCCCACTAGGTGGCGTGACCTGTCATCCAATTAGATTCATTCACATTACCTAGGAGTCCCAATTAACGACGGATACGTAAGAGGGGAGGCGGGCGGGAGTGACGACGGTCACTTGTCTACGGTAAGTAAAAATAATGACGTTTAATCAAAAACGTACTATTATTTAGTTACTAACCTCCGACAAGTGACCTTAGCCTGATACCACTGTAGGTGGCGGGTAGCATTCGTCGCGTTCAGCGATAACTCTCAAGATTGATCTGAGGATCGGCTACCCAGCGAGCGACCGTTCTAAATGGGCCATTGTCTGACTCCTCGAGGTCGACGACCCCTAATTAAAACACCACAAAACACTATAAACTGTTAAAATAAAAGAATTTTATTTCAAAGTGTAAGATGTCCACCTCGACGAGTGAGGCGTCATCATCGTGGATGGTTGCGCCCCCTACCCGGGGGAGCCCCCGTGGTCCGCTGCTGTGCAAATACCTGCACCCCTAGACGGGCTACGCCCTCCAGGTCCTCCGTGGAGACATCGCGCAGATAGTGGTTGGCGAACACCAAGCCCGACTTCCAGAAGCAGCCGGCCATGATGTCCGCCACTGACAGATTGCTGTGAAGGGCCATAGTCGCCGATATGGCCCTGATCTTGTGTGGGTTGGTCCGCGCCGGCGCCGGCAGCCCGGCCGCCTTGTAGGCGTCCACCACCGCAGACCTGAGGTAGACCCCCAACTGCCTCTTGTCAATCTCCTTTGAGCTCGTCTGGGAGTGGGGCAAAAAGAGCCTGCGCCTCCCCTGTCTCAGTGTCCGCGTCTTCTCCACATAGACGCGTAGAGCGCGCACGGGACAGAGGAGACGTTCCCGCTCGTCCGTCGGCTCGATAGCCGGGGAGATTGACGGCAGTGTGAAGGTCCTCCCACGTTCGTCAGCGCCTTGGTTCTTGCACAGGAAGTCTGGCGCCAGTCCCAAGGTCGCTGACCCTCCATCTCTCACCTCAAACCTGAGCAAATCAGCTTGCAGAGCATGCAACTCTGATATCCTAGCCGCTGACCCCATTGCCACTAAGAAACACGTCTTAATGGTCAGACGCAGCAGCGTCGTGTCCGTCAGCGGCTCGTAGTGCTCAGATTTGAGGTGATTCAACACTATTGCCAGATCCCATTCTGGCGGTCTCAGTTTGTGGCGGCCATCCACGTTTCTGTATGTCCTAATGAGCTCCTTTAGGACCGAGATATCCAATCCCGTTTGAAACGATCGGCAGTTTTTATAAGAAGCAGTAATCAAAAAAAGGAACCAAAATTTTGGGTGAATCTACCCATCCACTTTTCTTGGAATTTTCAACATTACCTTCCGGACGTAGGCTTCGTATGCCGACTTTTCGAACAAACAGGTAGTAACATTTTATGGCGGACTACATAAATATAGATTTTCTATAGTACCCTAAATGAAAGAGGTTCAAACAGTTCAAGAGGAATTGTACAGGTTATAAAATGTTTACAGACTGAAAGCTCACCAACCCACAACATAAGCCCATCATGCTTCATATACTAGGTGAGGTAAAAACAAATTCTATACACACCATTTTATAAAGGCAACCAGTCAGTCAGATGTTTTCTTAATCTGCATTCTTTTTTCTGAAAAAAATCATTAAAGATATAAGGGACATACCTTATACAAAAAGGATTTGATTGATCATTATTTTGAGAGGTATTCTTCAAATACAGGAATTCTTTAGAATAATAAAATGTAAGAAATACCAACAAATTGTAAGGAATTCTGAAGTGTCAGTCTAAAGTAAATCAAAGTGATAAGCTACAATTGAGATGGTTTTTATCAACTTGATAAAGATTAAATGTCAAGTCATGGTCCAGATTGCTTGCCATCTTTCTTTGTAGGATGTGGCCATCGCACATTTACCTAAGTTTAGATTATCTTAAGCCAATGACAGATTAATCAGTGGTCATGAGTTATGACCATGGCTTAATGTCTGAAAAAAGGAGTCACAGTAAATAACTTGATATTATTTGAACAACTTTGTGGTAAACATGAACACATATCTGATTTTCAAGTAATAAATGACAATATCTACATTATAAACAAACCTCAAAGGAATGCTGTACTGAACGGAACAAGCTGCATTCATCTCATTCTTTCCCTTCTGACATAACCTGAAATGATATGGGTTATTAGTGTAGAATATAAAAACAAATAAAATTTTTCTTTCTGATCAAATTTTTATTTCATTCCAATCCAAAATTAAGTATAAAACTTCAATACAGCCTACAATAATTGCCATTTATTAAAAACTCCACAACTTCTAGCATGACTAAACCCAAGGCAAAAGCTTGCTTTTGATACATTCATGTTATTCCAATACAAATACTGATTTATTTTCATGAAAATTTGGAAAAAAGAGCCTAAGATATGTAGCTCATTAGGCTTCATATATCTCCAAGTTTTTCCCTTCAGGACTGATGAGCAGAAAATGCAATTCCTCAACAGTGACCTGTTTTCATGGGTCACTTGTTTTCATGGTATTAACAAATGATGTCATCTCACTAACTGTACTCTTGCTCCTATCAAGCAGAAAATTATCAACAATCAACTCATCTGTTCTATTCCTCACTTGAGTGATGAAACCAAACAATATTCCATGATTTTCACAAATGCTTTTGCGCCGATTTTAAAAACAAAATTAATGAGGATTATGATTTATAGCGTCAGAATTTTTCTGGAGAAGATGAGATATAGATTTTATACAACCACTTTTTTACTCGGCATTATCACTTCTCTATTTTTATTCAAAGATTTTTAAACAAGATAAGAACTGGGCTTGATTTTTGTTAATTTGTCCAATAAACACCTTTAATTAGCCTTTCATTAAGACAGCGTAATTATCGACTGTGAAAAACCCACCTGGGCTATGGGCACATAAAAACCCGCTCAGTGTGATGTAATAAACAAACTGTACTGAGTGGCGCATCATAGTATTTCAATTGAAATACAGCCTTACATAATTGTTAAATTACCATTGATGTGGATATCTTTTACACCAAACACTAACAGTGTAACGGTACATCATCAAATGATTTATCTGAGTGGAAAACCTTTTCTGAAACTTGTTTCTTATTTTTTTCTGTCATAGATCACCATGGCAATGATTCTGTTTATGAGGTCACAAATAGGAAATGTGACCAGTCATGCACTGGTTTGTGGCCCGATAGATCTAAGCGGCACATCAAAAGGGGCATTCAAAAACGGCTTTCATTGACCCATATTAGAGGCCACAGGACACTATAAATTATAATCCTCATTAGTCAAGAAGTCTGATCACGAAGTGTCAGCTTTCTAGACCTTATGTGTCTGGAGAAGAGGATAAAATAACTTTAAAGGGCTTGGCCCCGTTGGCCCTTATAAGAGGCCACAGGACCACCATGGCTAGAAATTATAATCCTCATTAGTCAAGGAGTCTTATGCTTCTGGAGAAAAAGTCGAAAATAGTACGTTTTTGATTAAACGTCATTATTTTTACTTACCGTAGACAAGTGACCTTAGCCTGTTAGCCATATAACATGTAATCGACTCATTCCCACTGATGTAATGAAACATCATTACCCAGAACAATCAGAGTTATCCGCCCGTCACTAGCCCACTAGGTGGCGTGACCTGTCATCCAATTAGATTCATTCACATTACCTAGGAGTCCCAATTAACGACGGATACGTAAGAGGGGAGGCGGGCGGGAGTGACGACGGTCACTTGTCTACGGTAAGTAAAAATAATGACGTTTAATCAAAAACGTACTATTATTTAGTTACTAACCTCCGACAAGTGACCTTAGCCTGATACCACTGTAGGTGGCGGGTAGCATTCGTCGCGTTCAGCGATAACTCTCAAGATTGATCTGAGGATCGGCGACCCAGCGAGCGACCGTTCTAAATGGGCCATTGTCTGACTCCTCGAGGTCGACGACCCCTAATTAAAACACCACAAAACACTATAAACTGTTAAAATAAAAGAATTTTATTTCAAAGTGTAAGATGTCCACCTCGACGAGTGAGGCGTCATCATCGTGGATGGTTGCGCCCCCTACCCGGGGGAGCCCCCGTGGTCCGCTGCTGTGCAAATACCTGCACCCCTAGACGGGCTACGCCCTCCAGGTCCTCCGTGGAGACATCGCGCAGATAGTGGTTGGCGAACACCAAGCCCGACTTCCAGAAGCAACCGGCCATGATGTCCGCCACTGACAGATTGCTGTGAAGGGCCATAGTCGCCGATATGGCCCTGATCTCGTGTGGGTTGGTCCGCGCCGGCGCCGGCAGCCCGGCTGCCTTGTAGGCGTCCACCACCGCAGACCTGAGGTAGACCCCCAACTGCCTCTTGTCAATCTCCTTTGAGCTCGTCTGGGAGTGGGGCAAAAAGAGCCTGCGCCTCCCCTGTCTCAGTGTCCGCGTCTTCTCCACATAGACGCGTAGAGCGCGCACGGGACAGAGGAGACGTTCCCGCTCGTCCGTCGGCTCGATAGCCGGGGAGATTGACGGCAGTGTGAAGGTCCTCCCACGTTCGTCAGCGCCTTGGTTCTTGCACAGGAAGTCTGGCGCCAGTCCCAAGGTCGCTGACCCTCCATCTCTCACCTCAAACCTGAGCAAATCAGCTTGCAGAGCATGCAACTCTGATATCCTAGCCGCTGACCCCATTGCCACTAAGAAACACGTCTTAATGGTCAGACGCAGCAGCGTCGTGTCCGTCAGCGGCTCGTAGTGCTCAGATTTGAGGTGATTCAACACTATTGCCAGATCCCATTCTGGCGGTCTCAGTTTGTGGCGGCCATCCACGTTTCTGTATGTCCTAATGAGCTCCTTTAGGACCGAGATATCCAATCCCGGATCCTTCTTGCGAAGGACGGACATAATGGCCGCGAGGTTCGTGTTGATGGAGGAGGCCTTAAGCCCCCTCACTGTGCGTAGGTGGACCAGGTAATCCGCGACCTGGGGCACCGTTATCGTGCGCACATCGAACCCCTTCCCTTCGCAAAAGGTCATAAAAGAAGCCCATTGAAAGTCATACAGCTTACGCGTGGATGACCGCTGCGAGGTTGCCACCGCCCTGGCTACCGCCTCCGAAAATCCTGCGCTCCTCATCCCGTCTTGGAGACAACCCAAGCGTGCAGATGAAGAACCTGCGGGTTCTCGTGCACCCGTTTGCTCGGGTTGCTCCTGAGAAGGTCCCACCTGGTCGGTAAGGGAACCGGCTCCTGAGCGCAGAGCCTCCGAAGGGGGACGTACCAGGGCCTCGCCGGCCACATCGGTGCGACCAGGAGCAGACGTAGCACTCTCGTCTCCTGGATTTTCGCTACCACCCGAGTCAGAATGGCAGGGGGGGGAAAAGTGTAAGCGTCCATCCCCTCCCATCCTAACGCGAGCGCGTCTAATCCCCATGCCAGGGGGTCGGGTACGGGGGACACGTATACCGGCAGCTGGTGATTGAGCCGTGTCGCGAAGAGGTCGACATGCGGCCTCCCGAACTGGAGACAGATCGCCTCGAACACTCGAGGGTGCAACATCCACTCCGTAGAAGGAGGTTTGTCCGGGCGAGAGAGAGCGTCCGCAAGGACGTTCTTTGCTCCCGGGATGTGCACCGCTCTGATTGAGATGTTGAGATTGTCTACCAGTTGAAACAGCTCCATCACCAGCTGTAAGAGTGATCCCGCTTTGGTCGATCCTTGCTTGTTGATCGACCAAGCTGCCGTCGAGCTGTCCGTGTGAACGCACAACACCTGGCTCTCCAAGCGGCTTGACCAATGGTCGATCGCCAGGCGTATGGCGTCCAACTCCAAGAAGTTGATGTGACGTCCGGCTTGCGCCGGCGACCACACGCCTGCTGCCTGCTCGATCCCCAGGTGCGCGCCCCACCCCTGCGTAGAGGCGTCCACGTACAGCTGGCTCCCGGCGGGGGGTTGCCGGAGGGGCACCCCCGCCAAGACATTGCTTCCGTCCTGCCACCATTGGAGGTGGTGAATGAGGTCCTGCGGCATCCTGATGTGATGGCCGCAGGATACCTCCCGCACGTGCCCATTCAGCACTACCTGAAGCGGGCGGAGGTGGAGCCTCCCCCTCCTCGTGTAATCTTGAGCTGAGGTCAAGAACCCTAGGAGGCGTTGCCACTGTCGGAGCGAGAGAGGCCCGCGACACGCCTGCGCTAGGAGTTCCCTGTAGCGCCCCATCCGCTCTTCCGTGACAAAGGCCTTGTCCTGAGTCGTGTCCAGTAAGACGCCTAGGAAGACGAGAGACGTGGTCGGTACTAGGTCCGACTTGTCTAGGTTGACAAGCCAACCCAGGCGCCTGAACAGAGCGATCACAAAGTCCCTTTGCCTGGCCAGAGCTGACGGGGAGCAGTGGCTCCCGAACCCGTCGTCCAGATACATCGCGAACTGGATGTCGTGCCTGTGAAGGAACTGGACGATAGGCTGGGTCACCCGAGTGAACAGCCATGGCGCTGTCGAAATCCCGAACGGCAAGACGTTCCACTGAAAGTGGCGACCCGCCAGGACGAATCGGAGGTACTTGCAATCCGCGGGGCAGATTGGGATGTGCAAGTACGCGTCCTGGAGGTCCAACGACACCATGCGGCTGTATGGTTGTAGTAACCGCATGATAGACCGCACGGTCAAGAGCCGAAAATATGGCGGCCGCTCGAGGTAGGAGCGGTTGAACTGTTTCATGTCGTGAATCAGCCGCCATTTTTTCGGGTCCTTTTTCGGTCTCACAAACACTGGAGAGTAAAACCCCGGTGTCAGATCCTGGAGCGGGAGCTCGCTCACCGCCTCCTTGGAGATTAGGATCGTACTCGTCCAAGTCCAACTGTCTCCAGTTGGCGACAAACATTGACAGGCGGCCTCCCACTGGCCCGTCCTGTACCGACACTGCTGCCGGCGGCAGGCGAGGAGGCTCCCAGAAGTCACCGCTTCTTGGGAGTACCTCCATAGCCGCGTCCTTTGCCACGCTGTGACTTGTTGGGTGTCCTTTTGGGCGAGGGGCCGGCGTTGAAGTCGCTGCGACTCCTGCCTGGCCGGCCCCCCTCCCGAAAGGAAACCCCCCCGGTCTTAGAGCCGGAGGGGGATTGCGCCGCGCCACCCTTGCGCTTCTTCGGCGTTGTTACCGTCGAGGAGACCCTGCCACCTCCCGCTGCCAGGCGGTTGGTCAGCTCCTGTTGCTGGGTCTCCTGGCGGTGTCGCAGAGCTTCTGCCACCTGTCCGTCGAAGAGCGTCGGCGACGCTCCCCGAGCATTCCTAAGACGGGTGCGCATCTCCGCCGGGAGATTGGTGCGCGAGAGGAACCCGTCTCGTCTCAGGTTGGTGACTCCCGCCGAGATGCGGGAGGCACTCAGCATAATTTGGGCTAGGTTCCCTGCCACGGAACCGAACCCTCTGTACAGTGCCTTCGCACCTTTCTCCATCCCGGCCTCCTTGGAGAAGGCGGCCATGGCCTGGCAGGAGTGGGCGACTGAGTTTGCCATGCCCAGGATACTCCTAGCCTCCTTGTCCAGGTGGGACAAGTGGCCGTCGGAGATCGAGTGCCCGACTCCTGGAGCTGCCACCCGCCTGATGTCCTCATCCAAGGCGGGAGGAGAAAGCATTATGGGTGAAGAGGCGACCGGGAGCCCCGCCCTTTGACGATCTGAGATCACCAAAGGCGGGACAAGACGGCCCGGCGCCGCTGATGACACATGAGTGTCGAAATCCTTCCCAGCTGCCAGGAGGAGGCGGTGAGGCGGGAACCGCACGCTGCGGGGGTTCACCACCTCCTCCTCCTGACAAAAGGTTTCGAGGCGGGCCTGCTTGGAGTATGAGCACTCCTCATCCACCTCCTGCAAGGTTACCTGGCACCAGTCAGCGATGGCTGCCATCCTCTCCGCCTGATCCGGCGCCTCCTCCTCGCGATTGCCGCCAGCCGAGGACAACGGAGGAACACGAGAGGGGGAACCCCCTTCGGTTCTGTCCTCCACCTGGCGCTCTGGCGAGGAAGGCACAGACGTGTCGGGCAGCGAGGAGGGGGGTGACACTAAAGTCACACGACGCCCTTTCCTAGCGGGAGGCGCCGAAGGAACGACAGCCTCGCGCCGATCCTGAGGGTCATTCGAAGCGAATTCCCTCAACATTGATCTGACGGACGCAAGGACATCGTCCTTAAACGCATTGTGGTCGAAGGGAGGAGGCGTGGGCGCCTTGGAACGCTTCTTAGCCTTCTTCACCTTCTTCCGACGACCTCCGCGCCGTGGGGAGGCGTCTGTGAATGAGGTGTGCCCATCGGGAGACGAACCCCGCGGGGGGGAAGCGTCGGGCACACGTTCAAGACCCAAAGGGTCACGTAGAGACTGGTCCGAGCGCACGGACCCCACGTCCGACGCCAGGGAGGACGGGAAGTCAAACTCGCCTGCGTCCTCGGTGATGATGAGGTCCGAGCGCTCAGGCGACCCTCGCGCGGTGCCTGTGGCGAAAGACGCACCCGGGGTGGGGCGTCTGGCCTTCCTGGAGCGCTGTTGCGACTCACTCTTCTGGATGGAAGAGCGGTAACGCTTGTGCTGCTCCCAGGTGAGGTCGGCGCACTCGACGCACCGATTATCCTCCGGGCAGGTATTCCTGCACAGGCGACAGACCACGTGAGGGTCGTAGCTTGCCGACTTCCGCGCCCGCAGAACCCCGCGTACGGGGATGCGGTGTCGCAAGGGATTAAGTCCATGCCTCTCAAGCCTGCGACACAGACGAGACAGCAACTAGGCAAGGGGAGGGCGTCTGCCGCGCCTCGATCCAACAGTCACAAGCGACCAGCCAACACTTGAGCGTCTAGCGCTAAACCACTCAGACACGCAAGCGAGCACTCAGCTGTCCTGTGAACCTGTACGACTGGCACGCACCCGGCCCAACGTGTCAGTCGACTCTCCGCTCAGCCGCTTCCCTCGGCGGGAAACTCCCCTGAGACCAAGAGCGATAGACACAAAGGCGAGGCGGGGGCCCGATCGCACAAGCACACGTCCAACCAAACGCTCAAGCAAGCGCACGTCCAACTGGCAAGCGCCCGAAGCACCAAGCGCGACAAGTGCAAGCGACTGTCCAATCCAGGCGACAGCAAGCGCCGATCCATCAAGCGCGTGAACCTGTCCAACTCTAGCGCTAGAGGAGCGCGACTCCCCCGCGACGAGACACCAAGCGAAGGCGCCTGTCCAATCCTAGCGCTAGCAAGCGCAAGAGACACCAACCGCAAGCGCCTGTCCAATCTCTGCGCCAGCAAGCGTACGAGACACTAAGCGCGTGGGTAGCGCAAGCGTCAGTCCCACCCCACCTGCAATAAGCGCCTCGCCCCAGGCGAAGCGTGCGCGACAAGGAGATAGAGAGAGCGACGGCCCGTCGCTCGCCTAGCACGTGCAGCACGAGCGAATCGACAGCACGTGCTACAGCCTGCCACTAAGTTGACACCACGCTGTATCAACTAAAACCTCTCAATACACAGTATTCCACCACGGGGGCTGAATACCCTGCAAAGAGACAGATAGACAGACTAAAAGGGAAAAGGAACAAGAATAAAGTAAGTCAACAAACAACAAAACACGTTAAATAGCTCAATACAATCGGGAGAGATACAGAAACACGTCTGCACAATACCGACTCTGTAATGTGAATGAATCTAATTGGATGACAGGTCACGCCACCTAGTGGGCTAGTGACGGGCGGATAACTCTGATTGTTCTGGGTAATGATGTTTCATTACATCAGTGGGAATGAGTCGATTACATGTTATATGGCTAACAGGCTAAGGTCACTTGTCGGAGGTTAGTAACTAAATAATGTATTAAGTTTAAGGATGATGCCATGCTATATGGAGTATATGCCCATCAGGTCTCGTTATACAGATTTTTCATTGTGAACGGGGGCCAAAGAGTTCCCACTTCAGATAGCAAATAGATTTCTGACAGTGTTTTACCCCTAAAAGAAAAGTTATTTGAGGTATTAAAATAAGTCTTTCTTTCAGAATTAGCTAATATACTTGGCTGTCAGCATGCAACAGTCATGTACTGCTATGCCAATTGCGGAAGGTCAAGCGACCCACTCAATGGTCGCTTCCGGGTCCAAAATCCCAAAAATTTCAATGTGTGAATTTCATATGGTCAATTTTCAAATAGCTGTAGCAAAAAAATAGCAAGGACAACTATAGTATTTCATTGATTTTTCAATCAGAAGTATGCATATCTTACTGCTGCTAGTGGTCGCTAGTGATCTATTTCAGTCGTATGGGACCGACATGCCAATGACCGGTGGCAATTTAACATTGGAGTCTATGGGGAAAAAAACTGTATAACGAGAGCTTACAGGTCAGAGAAGCTAAAAACTATAAAATAATTGTCAGAATATCATCAAATTTTGGTAAAAATATGTCTCCTATTGATTTTGATGTTCATATTTGTTATTAATGTCAGTGCACAAGTTATGTGAGAGATTGGAAAAGATATGTTTGACATTGGGCCATTTACAGGCTTCTCAGTCAATTTCAGAATATTTTATGGGCCATTGCCCTCATATCAATAGTAAAATAAAAAATTTCAGTTGGCCATTTTTTCATTCGATGTGCAAAATGGCCCATGACCTCTGCCGTTTCCGATCCCTTAAGATTACAGTTTCACATAATAGGAGCACTGTATTCTGAAACTAAATTTTAATTGTTTTATACAAACACAATTAATTATCTTCATTTTATGATAACAGAAGCTTTTAATAGCATTTTCAACAGTATGTGTATACTACGCAGTCACTACCACTTACCCAATATATACAAACCATCCAAGTAATCTGGTGAAGAGCTGTTTTTCCTCTTTCTCTCAGCTCCTGAAAAATGGAGGATACAAAAATACAAGCATGATGAAGCATTAATTTTGTTATTGGTGGAGTTTAGTAAACTAGAGTCTTGATATCGTTTTGAATGTATCATTATCTTTCATATTTGAGCATCACATCATGTCACACAAGTATTTTTTATTATCCAGGATTAGGAATAATCCAGGTTTGAATGATTCAATCTATATATGGCCTACAGTATAGATATTTTAGTCTAAAAACGTGAATTTGCATTACAATTTTGCGGCTTAAAATGCAGACTGCTGCGTATCCTTACCTCCACCACTTTAAACACATTCCCGCTTGTAAGGAGACTTCTTTTCTGTTGATGTAGCATCAATAATGACATAAATGAAGAGTTATCTAAACATTTCTCGTCCTTTCATCCCGCATTGCAAATGTCTGCCATCAAATAAAATTCAAGCTCTTTTTTCCTCCACGACAGGAGAGGTCGCCGAAATGCATGACGGTAGACCAACCTTTTTGTAGCATGTAACTCACCTAGATCTACTAGATCTACTTCGTAAAACGAAATTAATGATTTTTGTTCCTCAAGAACGTTTTCATGCTCTATCTCTGTGAAAAAAAATGATAAACAATAGATATTAGCCTTTGTCACATAGATCTAATACACGGAGGAAAATATTAAAACAGTTTTGACCCCGATCGTTCAGTTCTGCACCCATTTGATTTCAAATAGGGAATAGTTTTCTCTTGAATTGTGATTTTGGTTCCCCACATATGATCAATATTGATTGATTAAAACATCTATATTCAAATTCTGCATCTTAATAACTATGGGACCTACAGAATGCGCCTATCTTAACAATTTGATCTAGATTGTATAGGCCTATCTATTGTAGACGGTAAAGTTAACGCTTACCAAAGTAGTTTAGGCTTAACCTACAGATACATGATATACCGTTAATGGAATACGAGGTTACCCCTTTTCAACAAGATAACTGTATATCCCGGGATATGAGGATATAATCTGGTTATGGTTGAAGCGCCTAACTTGAAGATATTCCTTGCTTCTTAAAGGCCTTAACTAGGGGAGGATCGGGACGTAAGAGCCCCTCACAATCTAGGAATATACCCCTATACACCATAGACTGAAGACAGAAAGTCGCTAAGAGTCCTTCACAATCTGGGAATAGACTACACAGCCCCATCAGAGGGACCCCAAGACCATGTAAGAGCCCTTCACAATCTAGGAATATACCCCTATACACCATAGACTGAAGATAGAAAGTCACTGAGAGTCCATCACAATCTGGGAATAGACTACACTGCCCCGTCAGAGGGAACCCAAGACCATGAAAGAGCCCTTCACAATCTAGGAATGTACCCCTATACACCATAGACTGAAGATAGAAAGTCGCTACGAGTCCATCACAATCTGGGAAAAGACTACACTGCCCCGTTAGAGGGACCCCAAGACCATGTAAGAGCCCCTCACAATCTAGGAATGTACCCCCATACTCCATAGACTGAGGATAGAAAGTCACTGAGAGTCCATCACAATCTGGGAATAGACTACACAGCCCCATCAGAGGGACCCCAAGACCATGTAAGAGCTCCTCACAATCTAGGAATGTACCCCCATACTCAATAGATTAAAGATAGAAAGTCACTAAGAGTCCATCCCAATCTGGGAATAGACAACACTGCCCCGTCAGAGGGACCCCAAGACCATGTAAGAGCCCCTAACAATCTCGGAATGTACCCCCGTACTCCATAGACTGAAGATAGAAAGTCACTGAGAGTCCATCACAATCTGGGAATAGACTATACTGCCCCGTCAGAGGGACCCAAGACCAGGTAAGAGCCCTTCACAATCTTGGAATCGTCTCCTATATTCCATTCCATACACAGTTGCTTATAGCCATTCACAATCTGGGAATTGACAACACTACTCCGTTTGTTGGACCAAAAATATTCCTAGATTGTGACCATTCCCAGATTGTGCAGGTCTCACAATCTTCAGATTGTTTAAACAATCTAGGAATATTGACATATTCCTAGATTGTGAGCTCACAATCTGCAGATTGTTCGAACAATCTGCAGATTGTGATATACCCCAGATGGTTCGTAACATATGCATATGCATGAATCTACTGTATTGGTATCAAACAGAGCTCGCCATTACAATAACATGACAAAATCGAGAGTGCCTGAAACCTATTAACGTCACTTTTCAGTAATCTGATAGATGTTGACTCGAGCAGCCTTTACTGTTTCTAATGTTGAGTGATCACATGATTTGATATATCACGAAGGTGACTTTGATGAATGAAAAGCTATAGCAATCAGTTCAAGTTTGCATTATTTAAAAGGTTCGTGTTCAAAATCTCATTCATGAATATCAATTTATGCTGCATACTATTCCACATGTCTTGGATCTTGAGAATACACTCAGGGACAAAAGAAACGACACCAAATAGAATGCATGATAGCTTAAACACGATTGATAATTACCACGGAAACAGAGTTACTTCAATTCTTCAGCAGCCATCTGAATTAAGTTATCAATCTTAAAATGATATCTGCTAATTTTTTGAGAAACACGCCTTTCAAGATATGTCGTTGTGAATTGCCTTCACTAGACGAGATAGATAGATGATAGAGGAAACTGGGCTTTTTGACTTGTGTTCTAGTGGCCAACAGTAAATATTCGTATACAAAATAATCTCAATGAAGGATATTTATATTGATATCATCTTATTGTATTAAAAATTCTGCATATCAAAACTTTTTAAATTCATTTTAAAAACACTCAAGCACATATTTCATGTCAAAATCCAAATAGATGTTTTTTTCGTAGAATTACACTATTAATTACATAGAACATGGGGATTCTGAATAATTCACTTGGCATTGCTCAAGTTGTTTCATGGTATCAAAACACACTCCCAGATGATATAAGATATATATGATATTTGCTAACAAGTTGTTGCATTAAAATATGATTTGATAGATTGATGAGGTCAACACTGAAATAATTTGAGTAATCATGTTCGTTCAACTATTTCATAAATTGCTTAATTGTTGATTTTCAGTCAACAATAGGATTTTTTTTTTCTGTAAAAATGAATGTGTTTTAATATAAAAAGCTGAATAACATTTATCATTCATGCAAATAATGTTAACTTTTCTCTTCACAGGTTGCTAATTAACAATATGATATTCATGAAATTGTATACAAATCCAGCGTTTATGGGAAAATTTATCAGCTACAAATTCTGTTTCAATCGAATGCTACATGTATGTACATTACTTTGAAATCTGTGTTACTTTGCATTTCGTATATAATTTAGGAAATATTGCTCAGGTCTCTTATAAAAGTAATATAAAGATCCAGCTCATGATGACATTTCGTAAATACAATTGAAAAGGGAGTTTGAAAGTGAAATAAACAAGGTAATGACAGAAGATGGACAATTTGTCAAAATGGCAAGTGCTATGTTATGAAGTACACGAGCTCACAGACTATTGGGTAAATCCAATTAAGTTTAATATCAAAGGCTATATTCCTGACTTGATCGGCTTTGACATTCAAAGGTGCCCAGATCTCCGGATGATTATATATTGTTGATTTGAAATAATATACATTGATTATAAATTGTATATCTTAGTTTCATGTGTAAGGAATTGATATGATCTAATTAAGAAAGCAATATGCTATAACACAGTGTGTTTTTTAATAAAGCACAAGGAGGGTACACCCTTTGAGAATCCACCAATTGCTGACTAACCATACCGATTATCCGACAATATCATCAGACAAGGATACAACATAGGTCAAAAGATATAATAAATACGACATTTTTGAGGGGCCGGCATTGCAGACCGGATGACGTCATTCATGAAATGCCTATTATCAATTCATTGGAAGTAAACACAATTATAACTTACTTTTTAGACTTTAAAAACACATTATAAATAGACAAGCTGAATCCCCATGATCAACGTCGTGATAATAAATAATTGGATATGACGATTTTGTTTTAATTCCTGCTAATGAAACTCTGTTCTATGCTTTATGCCAACACAAAAGGGTTCATAAGAAAGACTTTTGCAAAACCTTGGTTAATGGATGATATCCATTTATGACGTAAATAATTACATGTGACATCCATATAATTAGGTAAATAAATTTCAAAAGTATCACAAAAACTTGACATGTGATATTTACTCATGTCATTCACCTTTAGACAAACTCAATGTGTGTCTCTTGTGTCCTTGAAGGACAGACTGTTTGCCTGGATCAGCCCAAACACAAAAAGGTTCATTTTGAAGACAGTTATCTGCGGTATGTCGTTGATCACAATCCCATGTAAGATGGACTTACATGTAATGAACTGAGTTGAAGATTTTCTGCTGAGAGCTTTTGTCAACAAGATTGATGTACACATGTAATCGTATATAATGCCTTCTCTGTAGGTATGTATAAGCTCTTTTCGAAGTTGTTCAAATCTTGTCGGTAATTTGCTTTGGTGAAAAGCTAAGAAAATGGCGGTGTGGAGCATATTGGCACCAACTACATCCTACTGTCTGAAAGCATATTCACATTTAAGTTTAGAGAAGAAGATTAAGTTGAACACCGATAAGTCAAGTTGATATATAAAGAAGGTAAATTTATTCTTTATGTCCAAAGGACATACCTTCGAAAAGATTTTAAAGTCATTTGGAATTAACAATTGTTTTGATATAAAATACTTCTAGACACATTGCAAACTTAATAAGTGTTCAAAATGTTTACAAACGTCTTTTTATCACTTAAGTATGTATACAGAAATGTCGTCAGTGTGATTCCAAACTCTATCTTGCAATTATTTCTGTCTACCAAGTGATTCAATAAGCATTGCGTATAGAGGTATAATTTTACAAAGAAGAAATGGGTGTTCAAATTACATTGTAAAATGCGTATTCAGTTGGCGCCAAAAGTGTCATTTGCAATTCATGATAAAATGTACATCCTAATTAAGTTCCATCCTTATATATAGCATCACCGAATGCATGTTTAAAGTTGTACATGTACATTATTAGTCTTGCTAAAATTAAAGTCATTATGAAAAAGTTGAAGAGGAAAACTTTGGTTCGGGAAATGTAAACTGAATGAAATCTTGTATTTGTGACAAATTAATATCATATTTGTGTTAGAACGTGCTTGTTACATCATATACACGTTAAAATGATTTTTTTCTTTTAATTCAAATATAAAATTATTGTTTCGATAAAAGGAAATATAAACAATACTGCTGTCTGTCATTAACACACAGTTTATCGTCAATGTTTAGGCATTAATATAGATAATGAGAATACATATCCTAAAATCATGGCAATAGCAACAATCTAAAAGAATATACAATGTACACAATGTATACATCTAAGAAACCCAAAGACATGTTCTTCTATGCTTTTCTTTTTCAACCTATTGGTTAAGTTACAAAGATCCTTTCATATGATGACTGTTTTACAGTTTAAACATTGTCTATTGGAATTTATTGTTTCGAATATAATTAACATTGCTTTGAGATTTCTTCTTAAGAAAGAAATCAAATCACAAATAACACCAATTTAAATTGTTATGATTTTGCCTAAGTTAAACAGCATATGTAACAAATATAAACATCCTTTTATTGTATGACCTGACACAACAATATGAGCCAAATGTACCATAAGGTTCTTATTCGTTACACAATACAATGCAATTATAATATGAACTCATAAAAGCGTCTTCGTCTAAATTATTTTTGACACAATTGCCTAATTTGCCCCTTAAAGGGGCAGTAGCACGTTTTTAGGGGGGAATATAAGATGATGTCAGGAAAATGAAAATTAATGGTTCCAATTGAAAGACCGTTTATTTAAACAAAATGGAGCAGCAATAATTCAAATATACATGTATAACGTAAAGTTTAGCCATGCAATTCCTTTTTTCTTACACAAAATGAATTAAAGGTGTTCACACAAAGTGGCCGCCAATGGATTTTCTGTGAATCTCATACTTTGTCCTCTGACACTGTCAAAATAATACAATTAGTATTAACTTACAATTATCAGGGGAAATTAAAAAAATAAAAAATAATAACAAAACGCGCTACTGCCGCTTTAAGTTGACGAAAATAAGAATTTTACGCATATCAAAGTAGTTTTTTTTGCACTTGTCATGTCTTCATCACCTTCATCTACAATTCGTTCATCAGCCAATCATGCAAAACACGAGGTTGATCATTATTCAAAAACGGTTTATGCTTCGAAGTTTCAACGTAACCATTGAAAATGCCAAAAACAAACTAATAATTGAACAAATGTAAAGCATCGATGTCAATTTCAGTTTCATGGTATGTAAATGGTGAGATAATAAGAAGCATAAGATTCGATGGAGTCACATATTTCAATCAAAATCGATAACCTTCGAATTCTTTAACTTTATGAACAATATAGCGAAGTAAAATTTCAAAGGAAGATAGACAAGAACTGTCAAGTAAGAAATTATTATGGCTTCAGACCCCTTATATCACTTAAATGTCATTCATTCATTAAACTTAAAACTGGTAGTTTGTTAGACATATCTAAAAAATATAGGTAATACTTTGTCGAGTTTCATGTTATTATGCTTGAATAAATATTGGAACACAACATTATGTTTTAATACAAAACATATCAACTAGTTCCAAATAGACACCCTGGTATCACTACCACCTTTAGGTCTTGGTATCAATTAACTGACACATCTGTGATACGTCATTCTGTGGTGTGGCAAATATTGATATAAACAGGTGGCGCTGCTCGGTAGCGACAGGTATCATTACAGCTCTCCGGAATTTTTAAAGTTATTACAAGTTCGAGATGATTTTTATGATATAAATTTATACCGATTTGAAGATCAAGACATAGAGAAAACGATTCAGCGCAAGTGGTTGTGCGCCGCTCTAGCAATAACTTGTTTTATGCAGCAACTTACTTCCGTAACGACGAATGGCGTCTATGGCAACCAATATGGCCGTTACGGCAGTTACGACGCGATCAGCTATGGAAGGGATCAGCTTCTTCAATTTCAAGGAGTCACTGATGTGAGTGGTCTGAGACTTGATTTACCCCCGGAATGTACCCGCAACAACATAGACAAAGATAAAGAACCAGGCATGAAGCGGAAACGAGGAAAACGAGGTGGACTTCGACAGAAGGTGAGAACACGGAAGTTCAGACCCGCTCTCCCAACGATCATTCTGTCGAATGTAAGATCACTTCGTCGGCAAATAACAGAGATTGAAGCCTGTGTTAAGAACCTGTATGAATTTCGTGAAAGTTGTTTGTTATGTTTCACGGAGACATGGTTGAATGACACTGTTGACAACACAGTTTTGGAACTTAGCGGTTTTGGAACTCCGGTTCGACTCGACAGGGATGTGACAAAAACAGGAAAGAGTATTGGTGGTGGTGTTTGTGTATATATTAACGAACGTTGGTGTAAACATCATGTAGTAAGAGACACAGTTTGTAATAAGGACATTGAGCTATTGTCTATCTCTGTGAGACCATATTACCTCCCCAGAGAGTTCGGACAAATATTTCTTACAACTGTATATATTCCTCCTGATGCTAATGTCAAGCAAGCTTCGGACTATGTTCACGCTACTATGGAAAAACTCAATGGGATTTCACCAGAGGCACCAAAATTCATCCTCGGCGACTTTAACTCCTGTGATTTAAAGCGCGTTCTGCCAACTTTTCACCAGTATGTGAAGTGCCCGACAAGAGCAAGGAATACCATTGACTTATGCTATGGCAGTGTGAAGGACGCATACAAATCTTTTTCTAAGGCTCCTTTGGGAACATCAGATCATAATACAGTCTACTTAGTGCCATTATATCGTCAGAAACTCAAGTCCGAAAAACCTGTTGTAAAATATGTAAAATCTTGGACAAAAGAGTGTATTGATCAATTAAAAGGATGTTTTGATTGTACAAATTGGGATGTATTTGAAAACAATTGTATCAATTTAGATGAGCTCACAAGTTCTGTAACTGATTATATCAATTTTTGTGTAGACAATATTGTACCCCTCAAATGTGTAAAATTATTTGCAAACAACAAGCCATGGGTTACTAAAGAGTTTAAAGTAGTGTTGAATGAAAAAAGAAGGGCTTTTTGTGCTGGAGATAAAGTTATGGTTAAAGAGATTCAGAAAGAAATAGTTGCTTTGACAAGAAAATGTAAAGATGATTATAAAATTAAGATTGAAAGACATTTTTCTGTTAACAATTTGAGGAATGCTTGGAATGGCATCGAGACTATTATTGGATCAAACAGCAAACCTAACAAGATAGAATCAAATGATGACTTAGTATTTGCAAATGAGTTAAACTCATTTTACTCTAGATTTGATAGTTGTAATTTTTCAGAAGAAAGAAACAATGTACTTGAATCACTCCCACCATGTGATGTGTTAGATATTTCCAAAGATGATGTGATAACGTCTTTTGCGAAGATAAATTCACATAAAGCTTGTGGACCTGATAATTTGCTAGGTGTAGTACTAAAAGAATGCAGAGTGCAACTGGCTGATATTTTCCAAAAGATTTTTCAATTCTCATTAAATTTCCATCATGTTCCCACTCTTTGGAAAACATCGAAAATCATCCCATTGCCAAAAAAGAAAAACCCCTCTGTCAATAATGATTACAGACCAGTAGCTCTCACCTCTGTTGCTATGAAATGTCTAGAACGAATTGTAAAGAATTTCTTGTTAAAGGATGTGATTGACGTTTTAGACCCCTATCAATTTGCTTATAGAGCACGGCGTGGAGTAGATGATGCAACAATAACTCTTCTTAATAACATCTATAAACACTTGGAAAATTATAGTTCCTATGTCCGAATAATGTTTGTTGACTTCTCCTCTGCTTTTAATACGATTCAGCCACATCTGTTGCTTGATAAACTTTGTCATATGAATGTAAACTCAAATATTATTAGATGGATTCATTCTTTCCTTGTCAACAGACAGCAATTTGTACAAGTCAATAATGTTAAATCTTCAACTGTATGTACATCTACTATACTGGTGCTCCACAGGGTTGTGTTGTTTCGCCAATTTTGTTCATTTTGTACACAAATGATTGTTTCTCAAATGCTGATTCGTGTTTTACCATTAAATTTGCTGACGACGCTGCAGTTGTAGGCCTAATAAGAGAGTCAGAACTTGCCTATAGATCCGAGATATCAAGATTTGTTGATTGGTGTAATGCAATTTTTTTATATCTGAACGTTCAAAAAACTAAAGAAATGATAATTGATTTTAGGAGAACAAAGTCAACATTAGAATCTGTGTGTATTGATAGAAATGTTATAGAAAGAGTAAATGAATATACATACTTAGGTACTATCATTGATTCTAAACTCTCTTGGAATGAGAATACTGAGAAGATATATAAGAAAGGACAACAACGTTTACATTTCTTGTGGAAACTGAAACACTTTAAAATTGATCAAACCATCATGATGTTGTTTTACAGAACCTTCATTCAAAGTGTCCTTACATTTAACTTTTTAAGTTGGTTTGGGAACCTGTCTGTTCAAAATAGAAACAAATTGTCCAAAATCTTGAATAATGCATCAAAGATTATGGGGCTTCCCATTGAAACGATCGGCAGTTTTTATAAGAAGCAGTTATCAAAAAAAGGAACCAAAATTTTGGGTGATTCTACCCATCCACTTTTCTTGGAATTTTCAACATTACCTTCCGGACGTAGGCTTCGTATGCCGACTTTTCGAACAAACAGGTTCCGCCAATCGTTCATTCCGTGCAGCATTAGAGAAATAAATTCTGTCTAATGCTGCATCACGTTTTACATGTATTCTAGTCTATGTGAATTATTTTTGATATGAATTGTTTTGAATATTATGTAATTAGTTGTCATCACATTTCTGGAGAATTGTAATTATACAAAACAAATTTCCCTTCTGGGACAATAAAGATTATCTTATCTTATCTTATCTTATATTCAAGTATACCTGTTGTTGCCTTCACTTTCAATTGATAGAGATATGAATTTGGTATTTGTGTTCTTGTTGAAAGTTTCGTGAAATGAGTGTAAAAGTGCTGACATATCCAAGAACTATTCTGTTCTGTACAAGCACAATCATATATCAAGATTGAGGTTTTAATTTATTTTCTGTTGGCTGGCGTTACATTTCAGTTGTTTTATACAAATCATTTACAAATGTGTGATTTCTATTTTTATGTGCACTGTAGACACTTGGTGGTAAACACAATTATTATCTTTATACATTCCCGCAATGTGTGAAAATGAGAAATGTAAATCCCCAAATGACAACAAATAAAATATTTTGAAGGCACATTAAATGGCAAGGGATAAATCAAAATTACTTTGATCTTGACGTGTGTTTGTTTTATATCACAATGTTTGACATGATCAATGTAAATTGTATCACTTTTCCCAATTAGTATCTCTGTCTACAATTGCTCTTGGTGTTACAAAGAAACGGCTGCCCTTTAGAAACGTGTTTCTGACTATAGATTAGATGCAGAGATGTTGATAACTAAAGGTGTTGTGAAAAAACAAAACCGATTACCAGGTTGTGAAATTCTGGAAACTATCTTAGTACAGGCGATTTCGTAGACACAAACGATTACTTACTTCGTTTTAAAGAATAAGATTAAAGAGTATCGCATTCTATGATTTTAAGGTTTGTGATTCCTTTCACGTACACTGCAAATGAAAATGTGACTGTAAATTAATCTAATGTTCTAAAACTTCATTTACCCATCTTCAGTGTTCTTTACGTTTGGCTTGTTCAGTTTTGTTTAGAAAATCCACAGGATATATTCTTATTTAGCTCTCCGTTAATGTTCGTTATTTCAACGCAAGCTGCCATTACTGTGGAGGAAGGAACTTTTGCCCTTAAGTGAGGCTAGACATGCACTCTTGATTATGTGAAGGTGAAAGAACGGAAGTTCGCATTCGCCGAAAGACATGACATGTTGTCATTTGAAAATCATTGTATTTGATAATTTATAAAATTTTAACTACAAAATAACTAAAAAGGTTATCAAAGACATTTATAAGGAGGAATTATCTTTCTTCAATTCGCCGTCACAGTCATTACACTGTTCATGCAGATATAAATGCTCGCATCTGAAAACAACGTCAACTACAAGAATAGTATTATCAGACATTTTTTTAATAAAAGTCATAAAGAAGAAATCATGCTAGTGATTTGATATGATAAATATCCTTCATTACAACGGAAACTATGGGCTCACAAAATACAATGCTTTTTCCTAATGCAGGATATTTACCAGCCAAAAATACACTCGGATAATACTTTCGATGTACGTTACTAGCCAACCTTGCAATGACGGCACCACCTTGGGTGATAGCTTTAACGGCATTAACAAGACTGTAGTCAACACTTGAAGTGTGTTACTAATCTTATTGGACTGATTTGGATGTTATGATACTTTCGATAGGTTTTTACAGACACAGAGGAGAAAGATAGAAATGTTTACGAAATGAAATTAGATGTTGTCCATACCGAGTATATATATTCATGATTTTACATTAGTCATATATCTTTTCTATTTCTATAGAAACGTGTGCTCATAACGCAAAAAAGAAAATAATTGAAAACAAACTGAATATGTTTTTCAAAATACACTTAGATAGTAGACTTGTTTTTTGTTGTCTATTCAACATTTTTACTGTTTGATGTTCACAAGAACTCGACTTGATGTTTTATGTTTTACTATCGAGATACAATTCACAATTACGATTCAGAATGTCAGGCGACTTTATCATTTCTTATGAACTGTGTCTCTTAGTGTTTTACACCACGTTAACAACTTCTTAATAGTAAAAAGCCAAGGATTTTCATCAATTTTCAAAAAACCGGATTGGCTTTAAAAATGCCTTGAAGATCAATTTTGAACCTTTGAACTAAAAGAATAAACGTTGAAGCCGTTGAGTTAATAGACTTCAAATGTTTAATAAAATCTTAGATATACTCGAGAACTCATAGATAAGCACTTGACAACAGCTGACATCCATCATGGTTCTCATTGAGCTGAAGGTCAATTGATACAAGAACATCTGAACAAATCAACATCTTATTAAAGCAATTTGATGAAGTCTTTTTATGGGAAAAAAATAATCGTCATACAATAATATGTTATGAGTTCATGGCGATTACAAAATCGTAACTATTGGTTGCGTTTTTTATTTTTTGTGTGTAAATAATCAGAAAACATGTATCAAAAAGCTCAATTAAAGTGTTCAAAGACTTGTCATGGCATTACAATGCATTACTGACCATTCTCATCGTCAATTATTTCTTCCTTGAGGATATGTTATATATACATGTATAATTATATACTTTATACAAATTAAATGGTAAGTTTAAATCTAGCTCTAGTTTTGTTATGAAAACAAATGATTAATTACTAATGACCTCGTGTGATATTTAGCATTTCAGACAGGAAATGACCATTAACTGAGCCTTATTTGCATCAAGTTGTCCTTCACAATATCATGTTCAAAATAGACAGTGCCTGAAACCCATTATTGTCACTTGACAGTTACCTGATAGATGGGCAGTAATGGATGGATAGATTAGTAAATGGGTAGATATTGAAACATTCAATATTCTGATATATGATGATTCTTTAGAAGGTTTTAAAACATCGCTCAAGACCCACAATTTTCAACTTGCTTATTCATAAACACTTCTTCCATTTCCACGTTTTTTTCATTTTCCAACTCCTTATCTTCACTTGTACATTATGCATCATATTCCTCATATTTTTTTTAAATTTATCTCCCTTGCAGTCCTCTTCCAAGCACCATGAGCAGATATTCATACCTTTGGTTAAATCGAATAAAACTGATCTACGTAACAATTAAATCTATGTAGCTCTGCGTTGTGTAATTAGATCAATATGATTGAGATTGGGTCTCTCTATAAAGTGCGATCAAGATTCAGAACATCATGACTTTTCCTAGATACAAGTGAAAAAGGAACCTGAAAGTAAATATCCGAGGTAATGACACACGAAACCTATTTCGTCCAAATGTCAAGTGTTAATATAAAGCAGAATACGAGCTCAGACAATCATGTACATTAAATAAAGTAGGAATTTTAATATTCAGGCTATATTCCTTACATGATTGATATTAACATCCATGAGTTTGAAAGTTCTTTTGGTGATTACACATTGTCAGTTTGTAGTTATATACCCTGGTTATAACTTACATAATGTTTTATCATGAGAAATGATATCAAAGTTTAATTTAGTTAAAAACTATTATAGTCAAAAACAGAGGACAGTAGTCCTTATGAGAAGACATGTCCAATGTTGTTTGATAGAAATGAAACCAAAGGTTTTGAGGAACATTTATGATTTCGGAGCAGGCCGAAAGACGTCATTCAAATATGCATACCTTTAATTTATGATAAAGATGTTGTGTTTAATTCTAAACATAGCAATCTTACATAAGGAAGCCTTTTTCAAGTACCTGCAACGATTCCTTATCTTATTTAACTGCAAATCAGTGTTATGCTGATCAACTGAATACAAGCATTTGATAATTTGAAAAATATGCTATCTTTCCTCTACAATGATTTCAGAAAACACCTTAAATTTAAATAACATCATAGTTACAACGTTGTCGCAGTTTGATCGTGGTGTACATGTTTGTTTACAGATATCCACCTAATAGTGTTTTTTAAAGATGCTCCATTCTTGTTAATCTAGTTTGAATAGTATACGATCAGTCATTAATGTATGGCTTTGCTTGATACTTTGAAACACACTGATACTTCTTACTCTTCTTTGAGAGCATCGTTCCTCTGTTTTCTGATAGTGATAGGAGCTAAGGACAGTGCCTCATGATGAAAGTCGTTATTGAAAATCAAGGTGAAAACAGTTAAATGCATTTTGTCTGTGGACGATGCTGTAATTGGTAATTTTGTTTGACAAAATGAGAAATAATGCCAAATACATTCTGCTGACTGATATTATAAATTTGATATGATACTCGACGGTTTAAGCGACATAATATAATGATAGGTGGTTGAATATAACATTTAACCATTATTTCAATGATTGGGCTGGAGATATCACCGGGATATTAGCTTATCTTGAATATAGATGAAGTATTCATTACATGACTATAGACAATGCTACAGTATACCATAATGGTTTACTATTAAAATCTGAAAAACTTCGTGATTATGTCGTGTGACAAGCTAAATACAAATGATCCATACTGGGATAAGAGGATTCTGATTGAGATTATTCGTCTATCTATTGTCGATGCCATTTGCTTTAAGGGCTTTCAATAAGAGAAATATCATAAAAATAAATCATATGAGGTATGTGTAGGCTGTACTCACTACGATAGAATTGAGAGTTTAATAAACAAGGTTTATTCGTTGAGAAAGAAGAAGAACAAGCGATCATGGATAGTCAACTTCTTTATTGCTTGTGTGTTTCAGTCCTTTCGGGATAAGTTGTTGGTCTCGACATGAGGAAGGTGAGATGGTTAGATGAGCAGATGTATTTCTTCTCTAAATTACTGCGTTTGTTGATGGATCTGATTGCCGCGTTGACTATCCATAATAACTTGTTCTTCTTCGTCAACCAGCTTCTTAATGCCTCTCAAAGAAGTTATCGTTGAGAACGATTGACATTTCTTAGTCAACGAGACAATGGCATAAAACATGTTTCATTATTAATGCTGGGTGATTTTATGTAAACTGTTTTATTGGGGCAGAAGGGAATATCAGCTAAACAGCTTAACAGTATATGGCCTTAACGTACTCTAATGAAAATCGTGTATTCAACTATGCTTATCTCAGAATTGAAAATTCCTGCTTGTAAAAGTTCATTTATCGTGATGCTTAGTCAATAATGATTTAAACATTCTTACATCGCACACAAATAACTTTCAAACAATTCAACAACGAAATCTATTTAACAGTTAACACTCCTAACAATCACTTGGAAGTGAAAATGCAATGAAACAATCGCTGTTTAAAGATAAATCATATTCAAAATGCTCATGTATAAATGTTTCTATAGTCATTTGCAAAATATGGTAATGTCAAACACTGTATTTATCACACATAACAGATTGTACTGACTAATGACGATCATGGTTTCTTCTGAACATCAAGTTCTTATAATGTTTTTTTAAAATCAATTCCCATCATCTCTTACAACAGTCACTGAAGTCATACATACTAGAAAGGTGAGGTGAGGTGATGTGGGATTTAACGTCGCTCACAAGAGTATTTCACTGACATCACTGCTGCTAGTATTATTGCAGGGAGAAAGCCCGTAACACTAGTGTGGTTATGCATTGCGGTGAAACCTTCGAGCTACGGCTGGAACTGGCGAACCATGGGTGGTACTGCGCTGAAATTCAGTGTAGCATTGCACCTTACTGCGTGTAGATCAGTTCTCAACTAGCAGGATTCGAACTATAGACCTCTCGATCCGACGCTGAAGGCGCTAGATTAATCACGCCCTTATATTAGAGACATACGTATTTTGTATTGATCTGCTAATCACATAAGCTTGATATAAAAAACTTTACAATAAAAGTTCGCAATAATCCGATCTCTGGCATATTTAATATCAGTCCTACTTATACACCATCCTGTTTGTATCATCCTGGATACATTCAACTAAGTTGTTAAGTGTATTGGTTCAGATGATTGACATAATCGTATGTCTAAAAGTACATATGTGTTAAGTCACAAAATGACACATAAGTACATGTAGGTGAGTGGATTGGCCAATTATCAGAGAGTTGGCACCAACTTCATCCCTCCTAACTAAAAGCATTAATGTCATTTCAGTCTCGGATATCAGATTTCTATCTTTAGCTTTCACTAAAAGACTTAAAACTACAGAACAATCTTGTCTTATATGTCTGGGCTTCAAAACATATGTTTATAAGTATCATGTCTAACGATAATAGAATGTTACAGATATGTGGATTGCTAAGTTAATTAACATATCCCTGTTGTATATTGACATATTTGCTTTAAATATAAAAGACAAAAACGTTTGTCGGTCTTCAAACACTAAATCACATTTTCGTGAAGCCCCACCAGGTGATTATTGATAATAACGTTACATTACGGTTGTTCGTTGATATTCTGTCGTCTAAACTACACTGTTTTAATATGATTGCGAAATTTAAACTTACTGAACCAAATGAGAAAAGCAAAAACATTCAAATTTCATGTTTTCAATTATGAACTGAAACACGAAAGGCCTGATAACATATCAAAATGAGTTATTTTTGGAAATCTAAAAAATTTCAATCATTGACCTGCAAACAGGACAAATGAAAACGCAAATAGAAAGAAAGCTCTGAGAGCCATTAGTCATTACCGTTGATGTGAATTGATATGAGACGAACAACAGTTTGACATTACCTTTTTTCAATAAAGAAGACATAACTAAGCCATGAATAAATCCATTGCAACTTTGTTGACATAATGACATTTGTGGCAAACGATTAATAATGTTTCCAGACAATAATGGTAAATGTGTAAATGTCACTTCCGTTTAACTGTCAGAAATGATTTAGGTGGTTCAATTTAGATATGTTAGTAACATGTCTTCTTTTTTTCATAAAAGAATATACTTGAAACACGTTACGGTTAGTTATAATAGAGAAGCTCAGTACGAGCAAGCCTCTGTTCTGAAAGCCAAGATCCCGGGGTTCTGGCAGATTGTCCTAACGGTAAAAAATTGCAACTTAAGTTATCTCTTATTTGCAGCAAATGAAACACCTCTTGGATACCTTTAAATTGGATCATCGTCAACGGTCGACATGGAAAATATCATGCCTTTATGTTTAATTTTCATTAAATTTGTGAGGGGGAAACATTTGAAAATGCAAGCCCTCATAATTGCAGTTTTTCACTGATAATTGTTAGTTAATGCTAAATGTATTATTTTGATAGTGTCCACAATTAGACAAACCAATCACCCATAGTAAGAGAACAAACAATAAGAATTCACATAAAGTCCATTGACGGACATTTTTGTGTGAACACCTTTAATTCCATTTGTGTAAAAAAAATGGAATCGCATGGCTGAACTTTACATTCTATATTTGATTTATTACTGATTCATAATACATTTTCTTTCAATTGGAACCATTTATTTTCATTTCCCTGACGTGACCTTATATTCCCCCTAAACACGTGCTACTGCACCTTATGAAAAGATTGCGTATGCTTGTGTAAGTGTAAGAATATGAAACTAGGTCTCGTTTCAATCAAGGACAAATGATGTTAATCCAGGAATTTATCCACGACCTAAATGTCATTCCTTCTAAAAGCATTGAATTAAGTAGTCATTGTTATTAATGTTTGAAACAGTCATTCTCATTGATATATATATGTCTATATAAATCGCTCCCTTTACAATGTAAAAAATTTCCTTGTAAATTACTACTTCTGAAAATTTGACATTTGATTTGGTTGCGTTTCTGAAGACAAGGGTAATTAGAAATATTTGAACTTTTTTTAATTTTCTAAATGTATCACTCCATCCTCTAACATCATTTACTATTGTGTGATATAACTGTCAGGTACTTTCTTCACCAAAATTGAAAGTTTTTCTCCTTTGGCAACAAATATCTGAGATTCTAAGATTCATTTCAATGACAATCAAGATGATTAAATTAGAAAGTGACTCTTAAGTACATGAATTTTTTTAAACATATGAAAGTCGTTCGCATACACTTACATCAACTAAAATGTCTGATAATTTGCTGTGACGAACACATTTACGCTGAATTAATAAAGGATTCTTGTCCGACATACATGACATTGTATTACAAACTTTTAAGTTAAAAAAGTAAAAAGTTATTTTACAAATCTAATTTTGTTTCTTTTTAACATTTCCTACAAGCAGATAAGTAGTTTCTACCAGTCAATTAGCTATGTATAATGAATGGTGATTCGACAAGGAAGAAATGGGTGTGCAAATCACCTTCTTATAATTGTAAATTCTTATACAGTTGGCGCCATGTGTGTAATTTGCTATTCATGATGACAATTCAAGTAGCATTTTTGTAATCATTTACCAATTTCAGATAAAATAACCCCACAAAATAGTAATTTTATATATAATGTTTATTCAATTTAATAATGTTTCCAAAGTTCCTGGGTAATATTTCTTGTTAAAAACCTATTTATATCTGTAACACATTTCATGAGGCAGCCAAATTACAATCCTTTACTCAGAAATGAATAAAATGTTAAGAGAACTACATTAATATGAACATAAACGGTTACAAACTTGCACGTGAAAATTCCCTATTTTTTGTAAACAGAACGGTGAAAGTTCACACTGTTGATTGTTTATTAACGAGAAATTTGAAATTAACAACATTTAATCAAACACCAACAATGCCCCCTCAACGTCAAAAACTCGGTTGCACATCCGAGCAGTTGGACAGATGCATTGGAATGCTTCACACTGGACTGTCTCAATATCACGTTAGATACGATCTTAACGTGAGCCGAAGAGCTGTTAACAGAACATTGAAGGTTTGGTACAGCAGAACATCGTCATACTGGTGGTCATCAATAGCCAACAACGCAGCTAGAAGATCATTGTTCAACGTCGTCTGTACAGCTACTAACATGCGATCCTGATCGCCTCCTGGCTAAACATTTCCAAACATGCGATACAGAATTAGCGTCCGTCTGTCCGTCCGTCCGTCTGTAAACTTTGTGGAATTTCGATTTCTGCCCCAGAACCATAAAGCCTAGAAAGCTAAAACTTTGTGTACAGACTCCTTTGGCTAGTGAGGATAATAAATGGTAGCTTTGGTGGCCCTGTGGCCCCTAATAAGGGCTACATGGGCCATGCCTATAAAACCTATTTTCATCTTCTTCTCCAGAACCATTAGGCCTAGAAAGCTGAAACTATGTTTACAGACTCCTTGACTAGTGAGGATTAAAATTTATAGGTTTAGTGATTCTATGACCCCTTATAAGGGTCACAGGGGCCACACCCTTAAGACCTATTTTTATCTTCCTCTCCAAAGTATGAGGCCTAGAAAAAGCTGAAACATTGTGTACAGATTCCTTGACTAGTGAGATTATAAATTGTAGCTTAAGAGCCTCAAAATCTTATTCTTATCTTCTTCAGGAGAAGTTTAAGGCCTAGAAAACTGCAACTTATCGCCTATATACTTAATTTTAGGATTGGTGACCCTACAAAGGGGAAAACACACTCTACAGTATAATTGAATATCACTTCCGGGAAGCCGGTTACTGCAGAAATTAGCTTAAACGGAGCCCTGATACTATTTTTAGTAACTGTTACATCTCAGTCGGAGCTAAAACGCGGACACGGGTAACTTATCAGGGATGTAAACATGGATGTGAGTACAATTTATCATTGTAACTTACTGGCATCATTACATTCATAATAATGAATATGTACATTGCCATTTCGAACAGATCAATTCAGCGTTTCTGAAATATTACCAGGTTTTGTGTAGATGAAATGGAATAAAGTTCATTTTCTTGATTCATGTATCGTTTGTTTTCTCAATAGTGACACACATTTCGATAAAAATATGTTGTCACATGATTTTATAGTCAAATCGTATGCAAACATTTGTTTTCCATAAAAATTTCTGAATTTTCAAATGTTACGAACATTAATGAGGAGTGTTACGAAGAAAAACGGAGCCGTATCTTTACTGTTACGAAATTAAATGGAGCAAACATTTAAAATTTTGGTACACTGATATTTTGGTAAAATAGCTTGAAAAATGAAATCAATGATTTGCAAAAGTTATGATGGTATTTGAACAATAATGTAATAAGAATTTCGTAATACAGGATGACTTCCTGAAACCGAAATGCGACAAAAACCTAAACATTGGCTCACATTTGTAAACAAATCACAAAGTCCTTATTAGTACAAACTGACAATGGACGAACTACTTGTCTAAGGTATTCTAATATCTATATTCGACCTCTATCAAACACCATTTATACATTTGTAAACGCAATGTTAGAGAAAAAAAGCTTAATCTCGGTCTTGCACATGTTTTGGCTCCGACTGAGATGTAACAGTTACTAAAAATAGTATCAGGGCTCCGTTTAAGCTGTAGTAACCGGCTTCCCGGGAGTGAATATGAAGCCTGATGAGCTACAGAGCCAATGGCTCTATTTTTAAAAATGTGTAACCCTGTGGTATCTACTAATAGAATGCTGAAATGTTGTGTAGAGACTATTTGGGTAATGGAGATTCTAAATTGTACATTTAGTGGTCCTGTGGCCGCTACGGGAAACCATATCTATCACACCAAATGAATACAAAAAGCCTGATAAGCTACAGAAACCTGATGGTTTACAGAGCCAATGACTCTATTTTAAATCTTTGGAAGAAATTACAAGAGAAAACGGAAGCTTAGTCAAGGAAACCACAACGTTCAAAAGACAAAACATTCGATGCAAACAAGAATGAACTAAAAAGCAAATTAAATGTATCCCAAAGTTAAATTATTCTTAGAAACCCCATAATAAATTATATATATCATGATGAAATATATCTTTTAAAATGAAGCTCGGTTTATAAGTTCACAGTGACGATTGATACTACTATTGATACCATTGAGATATTCTTCTGTTATCTTTCTGTTGACATCGAATTTTAGCTGGCCTATACGGCCTGATGGGCTTATTTGCATGGTATACTGTTCGGCGTCCGTCCGTCGATCCATACATCCATTCATCCGTCCGTCCGTAAGCTTTGTGCATTTTCAACGTCTTCTCCAGATGCATAAGGCCAGGAAAGCTGAAACTTAGTGTACAGACGCCTTGACTAATGAGGATTATTTTTATAGCCCACATGAACGCCATTAAAACCTTTTGTCATCTCCTTCTCCAGAATAATAGGGTCCAGAAAGCTGAAACCTTAGTGACGTTAGAAGGATTCTCAATTGTACATTGGGTTACCCTTTGGCCCCTACTAAGGCAAAATTGACATGACGCCTGATGAGCTACAGTGCCAATGGCTCAATTTTTGTCTTTCACCATAATGTTAAAATTATTTGCAGAGAAGTATCATGCCAGCCAAGTGCTTATTGACAGTTATAAATTAGATGAAATAAACAAGTGTTTAACACAAGTACTTGTCATAAGACATATTTTGACCTTTTCCTCAGCCAATAAAGACTCCGATGGTCATTTAGAATTATAGTCAATACATCAGTTATCCTACGCAATCATCTACATAATAGAAAGGTCACACCATAACCGCCTACCCACAGCTGACATTTGGATACAATATTAACAAGAGACTGTTGAGAATCAATCTCATTAAAATGATATCTTAATTGCTTCACTACGTTACGCAGATAAAAGATCTCACAAGGCCCCGTAAGTCCAGCCGTCAGGGTAACCTTTGACCGCTTGATGTGAGGAAGATTTCATCCACCAATCAAATCGTACGTCTCTTAAATGGCAATTCAAGAGATTAAACCGTAAATCGGCACAGCCCAAATGATAAAATGATAACTTATGACCTTTCGAATTTCCCAAAAAGCAGTGTTAGGTAATTTGCATAGGTCGTAAATTCAATTGTAATGTTTGAGTATTTGACAGAACTAGATTCTTTCTAATTTGCATATGTACATCGAATATGTGTGATATCAAATCAACAAGACTTGATCTAATGTTTTTATGTCAGTTAGGTCTTCTCATTTGTGTCAGTATATTTATGGATACAAAATACACCGAATTTAATGAACATGAATCGTTTCATATAAGATTTAAAGGGAAACGTTTTATATAACGTAACTGTTCCAAAAATAGCATCTACAGCTTGCAATTGCTGTTTGAATTTGCCCCGTTTACGGGGATTTCTTCGATAATGATAACATTAAAGTATTTACCTGGACGATTTTGGACCAACAAATTGATAGGAGCGATATAAAGCACAGTTTGAGTTATTCATTCGGACATGACAGAAAATTATTGTTGTCGACATTTAGAAAAAGTCGGAAATGTTCGTTTTTCGAGTTTTGAAGATTAGATATGAATACCCGTCACCAGCAACCCGAGTTACGGGGCAAATCGCTGATTGGCTGAGTCAAAGGATACTCTGACGGCTGTTATAACTGAGCCTGGTAAGATCTACATGCGTAGCGTAGTGTAGCAAATAGGTCGTATTTTAATAAGATTGGTTGAGAATGAAATGATATTTTAGATATTTATAGAAAAAGACATTTGTTCCTTTTATATTTTGATATATGATGGATGAAATGTTTTAGAATAATACAATGTAATAAAGCTTTGCTAAGTACCCATATAGGCAATTCAAAATCGATCTTATGTTCATTTGATCTCCATGATTGTTTTCTTCAAATGACAATTTAATTACATTTAAGGATTATCTTTGTTCTTTTTCGAGTGACTCATCTGTAACAAGAGTACCGTAGGAGAAATAGATGCTTCAGTCTACAAGATAAACTATGAGGAAGCCTACCTATAGCTATAAAGACCGTTAAGAATAAGAATAAAACATGTTAGGAATGGATCGTTAGTGAAGTATTATACTTGGTTGGTCAAACTTCTCATTGACTTTCATCTGTTACGTGGTCTCAACTTGATGTCATTATGTTTTTTCCCTTTGAAAAAACTTGTGTGCTACATCACTGATGTTGTTGTAGTCGGCCATTGCAATGAAGAAGCGTTTTGTGTTTATTCATAAAGTGAAGCTTACCGTTCCAGGGCTTCTCCCTTCACAATACAAAAACGTAACGGAAGTTCGCATTCGCCGAAAGACATGAAATGTTTGTCATTTGAAAAGCATTGTTTTTGATAATTTATACAATTTTAACTACAAAATAACTAAAACAGTTATCAAAGGCATTTATAAGGAAGAATTATATTTCTTCAATTCGCCGTCACAGTCATTACACTGTTCATTTGCAGATATCAATGCTCGCATCTGAAAACAATGTCAACTACAATAATAGTATTATCAGACATTTTTCTAATAAAAATCATAAGGAAGAAATCATGTTAGTGATTTGATATAATAAATATCCTTCATTACGAATGGAAACTATGTATTAAGCTCACCAGGGCTCGCAAAATATAATCTTTATTCCTAATGCAGATATTTACCAGCCAAAAATACACTCGGATAATACCTTCGATGTACGTAATTAGCCAACAATGCGGCGCCACCTTGGGTGATAGCTTTACCCACATTAACAAGACTGTAGTCAACACTTGAAGTCGTTTACTAATCTTATTGGACTGATTTGAATGTTATGATACTTTCGATAGGTTTTTACCAGAAAGAGACACAGAGGAGAAAGATAGAAATGTTTACGAAATGAAATTAGATGTTGTCCATACAGAGTATATATATTCATGATTTTACATTAGTCATATATCTTTGATTTCTATAGAAACGTGTGCTCTAAACGCAAAGAAAATAATTTAAAACAAACTGAATATGTTTTTCAAAATACACTTAGATAATATACTTGTTTCTGTTGTCTATTCAACATTTTTACTGTTTGATGTTCACAAGAACTCGACTTGATGTTTTATGTTTTACTATCGAGATAAAATCAGGGACTTTTTCACAATTACGATTCAGAATGTCAGGCGACTTTATCATTTCTTATGAAATCAAAATATCTGTGTCTCTTAGTGTTTTACACCAAGTTAACCACTTCTTAATAGTAAAAAGCCAAGGATTTTCATCAGTTTTCAAAAAACCGGATTGGCTTTAAAAATGCCTTGAAGATCAATTTTGAACCTTTGAACTAAAAACATAAACGTTGAAGCCGTTGAGTTAATAGACTTCAAATATTTAATAACATCTTAGATATACTCAAGAACTCATAGATAACCACCTGACAACAGCTGACATCTATCATGGGTCTCATTGAGCTTAAGGTCAATTGATACAAGAACATCTGAACAAATCAACATCTTATTAAAGCAATTTGATGAAGTCTTTTTATGGAAAAAAAATCGTCATACAATACAATGTTATGAGTACATGGCGATTACAAAATCTTAAATTTTTGTTGCGTTTTTTAATTTTATTTTTAAATAATCAGAAAACATGTTTCAAAAAGCTCAATTAAAGTGTTCAAAGTCTTGTCATGGCATTACAATGCATTGCTGACCATTCTCATCGTCAATTATGTCTTCCTTGAGGATATGTTATATATGTATATATATTTATATACTTTGTACAAATTAAATGGTAAGTTTAAATCTAGCTCTAGTTTTGAAAACAAATTAATAATTACTAATGACCTCGTGTGATATTTAGCATTTCAGACAGGAAATGACCATTAACTGAGCCTTATTTGCATCAAGTTGGCCTTCACAATATCATGTTCAAAATTGACAGTGCCTGAAACCCATTATTGTCACTTGACAGTTACCTGATAGATGTGGACTCGAGCAGCCGTTACTACTTCTAATGGTGAGTGATCACATGATTTGATACATCAAGGAGGTGACTTTGATGAATTAAAATCTTTACTGTGCATTAGTAAATGGGTAGATATTGAAACATTCAATATTCTGATATATGATGATTCTTTAGAAAGTTTAAAACATCGCTCAAGACTCACAATTTTCAACTTGCTTAATTAAAATCTTTAGTAATCAGTTCAAGTATGCATTAGTAAATGGATATATATTGAAACAGTCAACTATGAATGCTGATATATTATGTTTTTTTTTAGAAAGTTTCAAAATATCTCTATTTTCAATTTGCTTATTCATAAATACTTCTTCAATTCCCACCTTCATTAACCAACTCCTTTTTTTAATTTGTACATCATATTATTCATATTTTCTTTAATTTCTCTCCCTTCCAGTCCTCTTCTAAGCACTTTGAGCAGGTATTCATACCTGCAGACAGGAGCTTTATTTAAATATCCATTATCATATCATATCATCAGATCATTTTCGACATCATAACAACCGGTATGGATCTTTCCTTGAGGATGTGCGATGTATGATAAGTGTCAAATTCAGATGTCAAAATTGTTTTCACATACACGCTTGTTTTTGTTTCTGAATGGATTTTAATAACCTAGAATTCTGATCATATTGAATTCTAAGTTAGATCACTTTTCATTCACTATAGTGGCTTATTGGAACACAACACACTAAATGCAGGGGTCGGTTGTCAAAACAAGATTATGTTTATTGTTAAAATAGTTTTGGTAAAGATGAAAAGCAACATTGATCAAACACATTTGAACATTGAACTTTCAAGCACAGCTACTTCAGTCGTTTATTTTCAGTTAACAATATCAATTCATATTCCATTATACCAAGCCCGTGGTTAAACTAAGGTCATTAAGTGACAATATAAATGTTGATTTCTTCATGATATCAATTAACAATTATAATAATTGTTGATTGTAAATATACTTTATACAATTATTTCAATGAATAATATATTCAAATGAATCAATTATCATGAAGGACATCAGGTTAGAAGGTGAATGGGAAATTATATATTATAATACATTCCTATTCAAAATGAGTTACGTGTGGGGATTTATTAGCTACATATTCTGGTTTAATCTAATAAACGCAATCTACGTAACAATGAAATCTATGTATCTCTGCGTTGTGTAATTAGACAGACAGACAGACAGACAATGTACTTACGTGGCCCTGAGGCCAATAGTACACGTGAAAGCATGGGTATAAACCATTCGCACAACCTGTAATCAATAAACATCCATTAACAAGTAACATGTTTTCTTAACTTGTATATATGGTATAGCACAAGATCTACTTTAAACAATGAATCTATATTTTCAGTGCGTAATAACATATGCAATTTCATCCGAGAGGGATGATCATAGAAAAAGGGTAGCAAATATTTTTTTCCGATTTCTGAATAAGCAATACATGGTACTCATCTCCTTGAGAGAGAATGCAAAATGGACATGTCCTATTTATAAGATTTTGGGGTTTTGATTTGGGATCAATATGATTGAGATTTGGGTCAAACTTTAAAGTACGATCAAGATTCAGACCATCATGACTTTTCCTAGATACAAGTGAACAAGGAACCTGAAAGTAAATATCCGAGGTAATGACACACGAAACCTATTTCGAAATTGGTTTCGTCCAAATGTCAAGTGTTAATATAAAGAAAAACACGAGCTCAGACAATCGTGTAGATTTGATAAAGTAGGAAGTTTTATATTCAGGCTATATTCCTGACATGATAGATATTGACATCCATAATTTGGAAAATTCTTTTTGTGATTATACATTGTCAGTTTGTAGTTATATACCCTGGTTATAACATGCATAATGTTTTATCATGAGAAATGATACCAAAGTATAGTTTTGTTAAAAACTATTATAGTAAAAAACCGAGGACAGTAGTCCTTATGAGAAGTCATCTATCGTGGACTGAGCATATAAAATATTTGATAACATCGATTGACAAACATGTCCAATGTTGTTTGATAGAAATGAAACCAAAATTTTATGATTTCGGAGCAGGCTGTAAGACGTCATTCAATTATGCATACCTTTAATTTATGATAAAGATATTTGGTTTAATTCGAAACATAGCAATCTTACATAAGCAAGCCTGTTTGAACTACCTGGAACGAATCCTAATCTTATGTAATTGCAAATCAGTGTTTTGCTGATCAAGTGAATACAAGCATTTAATTATTTGAAAAATAAGCTATCTATCCTCTACAAAGATTTCAGAAAACACCTAAAATTTAAATAACACCATAGTTACAACGTTTGCGCAGTTTGAGATCGTGGTGTACATGTTTGTTTACAGATATCCACTTCATAGTGATTTATGAAGAAGCTACCTTATTGTTAATCACATTTTGAATAGTATACGTTCAGTCATTACTCTATGATACATTGCAACACACTGATACTTTTCATTAAGATCTTCTTACTCTTCTTTGAGAGCATCGTTCCTCTGTTTTCTGAAAGTGATAGGAGCTAAGGACAGTGCCTCATGATGAAAGTCGTTATTGAAAAAGAAGGTGAAAACAGTTAAATGCATTTTGTCTGTGGACGATGCTGTAATGGGTAATTTTGTTTGACAAAATGAGAAATATTGCCAAATACATTCTGCTGACTGATATGATAATTTTCATATGGTACTCGCCGGTTCAAGCAACATAATATAATGATAGGTAGTTGAATATAGCATTAAGCCCTTATTGCAATGATTGGCCTGGAGATATCACCAGGATATTAGCTTATCTTGAATAAAGATGAAGTATTCATTAAATGACTATAGACAATGCTACAGTATACCATAATGGTTTACTATTAAAAGCTAGAAAACTTCGTGATTATGTCGTGTGACAAGCTAAATACAAATGATCCATACTGGGATAAGAGGATTCTGATTGAGATCATTTGTCTATTTATTGTCGATGGCATTTGCTTTAAGGGTTTTCAAGAGGAATATCATAAAAATAAAGCATATACGGTATCTGTAGGCCGTACTCACTACGATAAAATTATGAATGTAAAAACATTGTTGACTCGTTGAAAGGGATTGACATTTGTTTGTCACAGAGACAAATGTGTCATTTTAAATGGCGGATGGTTTTATGTACATTGTTTGGACAGAAGGGAGTATCAACTAAACAGCTTAACAGTATATGAACTTAACGTACTCCAATGAACCTCGTGTATAAGCGTTTCTCATAATAGAAAATACTTGCTGTAGGACTATGCGCTTGTAAAAGTTCATTTATGTTGATTCTTAGTCTATTGATTTAAACATTCTTACGTCGATTACAAATAACTTAACAATGAAATCTATTTAACAGTTAACACTAGTACTAACAATCGCTTGGAAGTAAAATGGAAGTAAATCCGAAACTGAAGGCACTAACCACTGCGCTATCCCGCTCTTTTACTGGAGATATACTTGTTTTGTATTGATCTGCCAACCTCATAAGATCGATATAAAAACTTTGACAATAACAGTTGACAATAATCCGATCTCCGATCTAAGAGTACATACATGTATGTGTTAAGTCACTAAATGACACATCGCTGTTTTCGAACTTGTTGGAAATAAGGAGGTGATTAGATTGGTCAATTAACAGAGAGTTGGCACCAACTTCATCCCTCCAGGCTAAAAGCATTACTAACATTTCAGTCTCGGATATCAGATTACTATCTTTAGCTTTCACTAAAAGACCTTAAAATTACAGAAGAATCGTGGCTTATATGTCTGGGCTTCAAAACATATGTTTATAAGTATGTTGTCCAACGATAATACAATGTTACAGATATGTGGATTGCAAAGTTAATTAACATGTTCCTGTTGTATATTGACTATTTACTTTAAATATAAAAGACAAAAACGTTTGTTGGTCTTCAAATACTAAATCACATTTTCGTGAAGCCCCACAAGCTCATTATTGATACTGACGTTACATAACGGTTGTTCGTTGATATTCTGCCGTCTAAACTACACTGTTTTAATATGATGGCTAAATTAAAACTTACTGAACCAAATGAGAAAAGCAAATCATTCAAATTGCATGTTTTCAATTATAAACTGAAACACGAAAGGCCTGATGACATATCAAAATTGGTTATTTTGGGAAATCTTAAAAAAATTAATTTGTGTATCATTGGCCTGCAAACAAGACAAATGACAACACAAATAGAAAGAAAGCTCTGAAAGCCATTAGTCATTACCGGTGATGTGAATTGATATGAGAAGAATAACAGTTTGACATTACCTTTTTTCAATAAAGAAGATATAACTAAGCCATGAATAATTCCATTACATCTTTATTGACATAATGGCATTTGTGGCAAACGATTAATAATGTTTCCAGACAATAATGGTAAATGTGAAAATGTCACTTCCGTTTGACTGTCAAAATGATTTAGGTGATCAATTTAGATATTTTAGTAACATGTCTCCTTTTTTTCATAAAAGAATATACTTGATACACGTTACAGTTAGTCATATTATATGGGATAATACATTCTCTCCTCACTGAGAAGCTCAGTACGAGCAAGCCTCTGTTCTGAAAGCCAAGATCCCGGAGTTCTGGCAGATTGTCCTAACGGCAAAAACTTGCAACTCAAGTTATCTCTTATTTGCAGCAAATGAAAACACCTCTTGGATACCTTTAAATGGGATCATCGTAAACGGTCGTATAGTGACATTGAAAATATCATGCCTTTATGTTTAATTTTCATTAAATGTGTGAGGGGGAAACATTTGAAAAATTCAGATATGGATTGCTTGTTTTATAAGATAATGGATGTTACATCTCATTGATAGCTTTGTCGAAGAATACGGAAATGACCTGGAATGCATCTGAGAATGATGATAATTCACAAGTAACAATAGGTTAACTCTAAATTACTTATTATGTCAAAAGCTACCTGTCCTGAAACTACATAACTGTATCAGAGAATTTCAGTTTCAATTTGCAGATTTAAACAACATAAGGCCTTAAGTTATCCCTTACCAGTAAACATTGGGGCCTGAAGGCACTATGTTACCTTTGAGTACGTAATTCCATTGTCCTGTTTCCCGGATATCTATTGTATCACAACGTCTTATATTCCGCTTAACCTCGGTCTTACTTTTATAAATGTCGTCTCCATAAGATATCATTTGGAAGTTTCGACCTTGTTCTCACTTTATGTTACAATTGATCTGATCTAAACATCTCGCTAACTTCTCCTAGAATGGGTTTACCTTACATTGCAAAATGATATGTTATTTGATAGCTTAGTCAATTATGGTCTTATCTTGAAGAACGCAAGAATCGAAGTATTGTAAACCTCATATTATACATTTGCAGACTTGGTATTTCTAGCATGAATTCAAACAGGCTCGAAGTCTAATTCTCAAATTGATTGAAATGGAAAAAAAGTAATTACAAATGTTAATGTAAAATTAATCTGTATATATTAATGTCTTGTTTACTGTTCTTTTGGTATAAACACAAAGGGATGCACCATGATGATAGATGGCATTTTATACAGTTATTTCTACCTGATCTGAATGGTCATTAACGTTTTGTGGTTCAAAAAACATAAGATACTTGCACCAAACCAATTATGACTAACGTTAATAGAGTTGATCAGATCTCGTGTCCACTTCAGTTGAGAAAGTCACTGTACTAATATAAAGACTAACCCCAATATCTGTATGTAGTAGGGTATGGTATTAATGCGGTAGGGTATGGTAACAATAAAACTGTCAGATGAAAATTCAACAAATGACTAAGTGACTAAGTCGAAAAGAAATCATGAATCAAATTTGCTTTAACAATTATTGATCATATAAAAGGAACAGATTATATAATATATTTATATATTTCGTTTTAAACCAAATTATCAGTGTGTAATCTGATAAATTGTGAAGTTGAAGGTCACAACCTACGTGTAACTCCTGGATATGATGTGAAAAGCCCGATTTATGGAGGCACTTATGAAGCCGGCATACTGCTGTGACATCAAGGATTTCATTTCATAATGTGAATGATTTTGAAACATTATGTAAGTACCTGTACAACCTCCACAGCCTAAATGTCATTACTTCTAAAATCATTGGACTAAGTAGTCACTGTTATTAATGTTTGGGTGCACTAAGTTCTTCGACTTTGAAACAGTCTTTCATAGATATACATGTATACGTCTATATAAATCGCTAAACTTTACAATGTGAAAATGTCCCTGTAAATTACTACTTCTGAAGATTTGACATTTGATTTGTTTGACAAGTTTATAAAGAAATATCTGAAATTATTTTTTAATGTATCACTCCATACTCTAACATCATTAACTATTATATGATATAACAGTCAGGTACTTTCTCTCCAAAAATTGATGAAAAGTTGTTCCTTTTGAGAATCAAATATTTTAAATCGATATTGACAAAAGTTGTTACCTTTTATAAACGGCATACGGTTATGACAAAACAAAATGGACCTTAACTTCAATAGTAAATTTCAAACATTATCTGTTTCATTCTCTTTATGCTAGGATGCCTCTAAGCCATTCCAAATTACACGATATATGCACTAGGTAAACTTAAGGTAAGCAGCTGTACTTTCATGCTTGAAATCTCTGATAGAAGTCATTCGAAAGTGATGTCACACAAATCTTCGCATCTTTGCTCCTGATGTGTTTTTTTATGTGCTTAAACTCTTCTTGAGTATATTTAGTTCTGATCTAATGTTTTTCTACATTTATGCAGTATTTTAGAGTGAAACAATTATTGAAATAAGAAACTGTACTTTTTTTATCATTTTTTGAAATGTTTGGAACCTCCAAGCACTTTTCGTTATTTAATGGAGCAATTTCAATTGATTGATAACTATCTTTTGCCGGTTATTTTATTACTTACATCAGTAGATTGGTCATTGTCAAAATTTCTTTCTTAGAAAAAACTTCATTTTCATTTCTTGCCATATAGTGCCCATTTCATCCTTCAAGGTGTATGCAATTGCATGAATCTACTGTATTGGTATCAACAGAGCTCACCATTACAATAAAATGTCTAAATCGAGAGTGCCTGAAACCCATTAATGTCACTTTCAGTAATCTGAAAGATGTTGAAGCGAGCAGCCTTTACTTCTTATAATGTTGAGTGATCACAAGATTTCGATATATCACGAAGGTGACTTTGATGAATGAAAAGCTATAGCAATCAGTTCAAGTTTGCATTTTTTAAAAGGTTCGTGTTCAAAATCTCATCCATGAATATCAATTTATGCTGCAATTTATTCCACATGTCTTGGATCTTGAGAATACACTCAGCGACAAAAGATACGACACCAAATAGAATGCATGATAGCTTAAACCCCGATTGATAATTACCACGGAAACAGAGTTACTTCAAGTCTTCAGCAGCCATCTGAATTAAGTTATCAATCTTAAAATGATATCTGCTAATTTTTTTAGAAACACGCCTTTCAAGATATGTCGTTGTGAATCGCCTTCACTAGACGAGATAGATAGATGATAGAGGAAACTGGGCTTTTTGGCTTGTGTTCTAGTGCCCTACAGTAAATATTTGTTTAAGAAATGAATTTCACAATATAGTTGTCCACACGGTTATAACCTGTTTGAAACTTGTAATATAAACTTGTATAATTGGGCGAGCTTGGCGAGCCAATTATGCTAAAGTTTATATTACGTGTTTCAAACAGGTTATAACCGTGTGGACAACTATATTATGAAATTCATTTCTTATAAATTCCCACTTTGTATTTAAAGCCAGAAGTTGTTTTTATATCATTCGAAATGCGATTCTGTAGTAACTTCTAAGCTGCTTGTCGTACTGACCTAGATATCAGTTAGACCCAGGCGGGTCTCTACCGGGTTCAAGCGCATGCACAAATAGTTCATAACAAAAAAGGAAAAGATGCACTTTTTTATTCCACAAATAATCCTTTATGGGTATCATGTTAAAAACAATAAAATTTTTGGGAAAAAAACTAAAAAATATGTAAAGTTTGATTTGAATATTCCATAATTAACAATTTGCACTCGCGTATTGATACTGTCCTGTATCGAGTGTAGAGTATCAGCTCTAAAAGCTCGACGTGATTGGGAAAGTTGTTTGTTTGACAATGAATGTAAACATAAAGTTATTTAAAGTCCCTCGAGAAATAATGCCAATTGCAGGCCCGCCGATGTTAGACACTGTCATTGACAATGACGAGTACATGTTTTCAAACACGGCAACATCGTTTTGATCATCGGGGGCTCTCGAAACTGTCTTTGAAGGCAGAGAGCGCGCCACGACGGAATGGGGTGACTTGAAACTGTGTTGTCGCAAGTCAGGTCATTCATATTGGAGTTCAACTCATGCTTTTGAAATGATGTACATTACATTGTTTAACTTTGCCCACTATCCTCATTTCTGTGACCGGAGATGAACATGTACAACTTTATTTATTTACAACTTAATGTTTATTCTTCAAACATATAAAACAGATTATTAGGGCGAGTGTTGCTAATACACAGAAAAATAATATTTGCAAAAAGTGAGTCTCAGTGATGACCATAAAGACTGGGGTCAGGCTGGAATGTGGCTGTAAGATCAGGGGAATCCCCGAGAAATGTAGTTCCGGCACGTTATGGTATAAACTTCATTTCCTGAAAGTTATTTTATATAACCTGCGATTTAGGGTTCATTGAAATGTATACCGATCACATGACCTTGTAAGATCCAATCAGAATCGAGCATATCGTTTACATTTCAAAGTCTGAATTTATATACAAAATAATCTCAATGAAGGATATTTATATTGATATAATCTTTTTGTATTAAAAATTCTGCATATCAAAACTTTTTAAGTGAGTGAGTTATTGTTTTACGCCGCTTGGGCAATTTTACAGCCATTAGCGGCGTGAAATTTAATTAGATGAAAATGATTGCAAAAGCAAAAGAATGAAACAGCACGAAGGCTGTAAAAACATCAGCATAATATCACAAATTTGGTTAAAAGCTGATATTGTTAGTTAATAGACTATAGCTTGTCAAATAGATTAATTGCTTTGATAAAATCTAAAATGCGGTGTTCACCGAAGTGATAAAAAAGTTGTGAAATTGGAATATTTGGGTAAAATGTTTCCCTGATTTGTGCTGTGTCCCAACACTCGCACAAAATGTGCTTAACATTCAGGGGGCATTGACAGGGTATACACATCGGGGGATCCTCCACCTATAAAAGATAAGAATGGGTTAAATGAGTATGTCCAATCCGACATCGTTGGAGGACACAAGCTTCCTGCCTGGTAAATGAGGAAAGAGATTTATAGCCTAAATGAGGTTGGATAGCATGAAGTTTGTTGTGTTGTTGGTCCCATTGGGACCTCCAACGCTGTTTGATGTAAGATTTAATTGCAGGTTTGCAGTCTGTATATGGAATTTTTGTTTGAGAAACATATTTGGATTTTAGGGCTGATTTAGCTGCCGAATCATCTTTGCTGTTTCCTCTTATACCCATGTGGTTAGGAAGCCAGCAAAAGACGATGTCGCATTGGAGAAATGAATTATGAACAGTTAATATATCCCTGATAATGGGGTGATCACTTTTGCAATTTTTGATAGCCTGCAGGCAGGAAAAGGAGTCAGAAAAGATAATGTAATTGTTTTTTTTTTTTTTTTTTTTTTGTTTTTTTTTTTTTTACAAAAAAGAGGATGTTACATACACATTAAAGTAGTTGGCACAGATCGATGTAACAAAACAAAAAAAGAAAAAGAGAAGGGGTAAGAATAGGAAAAGAAAGGATAGTGGTGCAATGTGAGAGGGTGTATAAAGATGGGTACTCAGTTTATTACGTTAAAATAGTCCGGACCATTTTCTTTGAAAGTCAGGGTCTTCATCCGAGAAAATATGTTTCTCCAAATGGTAATGGTATTTTATAAAAGCTATAAGCTGATTGACATTTAAGTCAGTAGAGCCAAATCGTGTTTTATTTATATATTCTTTTGTTAAAATAAAAATGTGGTTTATTAATATGTTTGCCGTTGGGTCCCCCAGTAGAAATGCTTTGATGTCTATAGTGAGGTGTGTGTCCATCTTGAGGTTGTACCAATTTTCTATTTGATAGATAAGCAGTTGAGTTTTCTCACAGTGGAAGAATAAGTGCTCAAGTGTTTCAATTTCTCTACCACATAATGTACAAAGATTGTCTTGATTTACACCTATTTTGCAAAGAAATGATTTCGTTGATATTATTCTGTGCAATAGCTTGTACTGGAAATTTCTAGCTTTAGTTTCTAATGTTGTTTCATTTATCATTGCAAAACAGTCAGGAAGATAATTATCTGATAAAGCAGTACTCAGTTTTGATTCCCACTTTAAACGAAGGTTGTCTAATGGTACTGTTTTATTTGCGCACAGCTGTGAATAGACAAATTTACAGTCCGCCGAGTTACATATTTGTGTAAATAATGTTTCTTGTGTTTTGACTACTTCACCTATATGGGTTGCAGCCTTAATTAAGTCGAGGTAGTTTTTAGGTATGTATTTGATAAATCTAAAGTAAAGTAAGTAGGTGTGATCAAGATTAAACGCCTGTTTTAGCACTTCAAAAGTTTTAAAATTACCAGTGTTAGAGATGATATTCCGAAAACATGTCATTCCGTTCTTGTACCAAGAGACGAACAAAGTTATATCATCAAATGGAATGAAATTAAGAATTGGTAGAATTGAAAAATCTTCAATAATTAAAATATCGTTCCTGTTTAAACACGTGAAACTTGTAAGTACATCTTTCCAGAAGGCGTTTTTCACATGTTTGGCGTATAATAGAAGTCTTTCTCTTTGGAAATTAAACAGATCAATGTCTCCAAATGGTGATAATGATATAAAGCCTAAGTGGTGGCATAGTCCGTTTCCAGTGGATAGTCTTTTTATCCATTTTATCTTCATATAATTACAAAAGGATATGATATCTATCATTTTCAGCCCCCCTTTTGCATACTCATTTATTAACATGTTGCGTTTAATTTTATCGCGTTTCCCTCCCCAAACAAACTTAAAGAGGATTGAATTCAAACGTTTAAAGAAGAGTTTAGGTGGGTTGGGAAGCGCCATGAAAAGGTGGGTAAAAAGGGGGATAATCTGAGACTTGATAATCATAATTCTTCCTCTAAGAGTTAAGGATCTATTTGACCATGAAAAAAGTACTTTTCTGACTTTTGAAAGTTGTTGTTCGAAGTTTAGTGAAATCATTTCATTTAAATTAGTAGAGAAAGTTATTCCAAGAATTTTGAATGGTTCTTTTGACCAGCGAAGTGGTATGTGTGGACAAAGTTGTTCATTGGAGTTGCGCCGTGAGCCAAACCAAATCGCTATGGTTTTATCTGTATTAAGATTTAAGCCAGAGACAGTGGCAAACTTTTTGATAACATAAATAAGTTCTGATAATCCTTTTTCGGATCCATCAAGGGTAAAATTGGTATCATCAGCGTACTGGAAAATAAGATAGTCCATACCCTTTATCTTTATGCCCTTAATATCCTTGTTGGATCTAATTGCAATAGCTAATAATTCAACACATGCGATAAAGAGGTATGGTGCTACCGGGTCGCCTTGTCGACAACCACGTCCCAAACCGAAAAAGCTTGATAATGTACCAGAATTAATAATAGAGCTGCAGCTATTCTTTTGAAAAAGTTTTACCCAATTTCTGAGAGCGGGGCCAAAGTTAAAAGCTTCCAGAGTCTTATCAATAAAGTCCCACTCAACTGTGTCGAACGCTTTCTCATAATCAATTGCGACCAGAAGTCCAGGTATTTCATTTTCCTCGCAATAGTGCATTAAATCATATAGTATTCTGGTATTTTCCCCAATAAATCTATTCTTTAGAAAACCAGTTTGTGTTTCGTTTATTATATCAGGTAGAACATCTTTAAGTCGCGAAGCAATGGCGGCAGATACAATTTTATAGTCAACGTTCAAAAGACTAATCGGTCGCCAATTCTTTAAATATCGTCTGTCGCGAGAATCTTTTGGTATACAGGTTATTATGCCCTGTCTTTGAAAATCTGACAACATCCCATTTTCGTATGAGTACGTGATGGATCGCCAGAGAAAATTACCAAGGTCCTTCCAGAAAAATTTATAGAATTCTGCAGTAAACCCGTCTGAACCAGGACTTTTTCTATTTTTCATATTTTTTAAAGCTCTTGCACATTCATCAAGCGTAAGTTCAGTTTCACAGAATGCACGTTTCTCATTTGTAAGCTTCACATTAATATTGGTAAAGAAATCCAATTCATTTTGCCAATCACGGTCATGTTTACTTCTATACAGTTTACTATAAAAATCAGAAGATTCTTTTAATATTTCATCTTTTTTCATTAGAACTGAGTTTGGCGTTATCAATTCACTCATGTTTTTATTGATGTAATTTCTCTTTTCCAAGTTCATAAAATATTCAGTATTTTTTTCACCTTCCTCGTACCATCTCGCCTTGCTACGAAAAATTATGCCCTTTATCTTAGTAGTTCTGATTTGTTCAAGTTTGTCTTTTTTCAAACATAAATCATTATTTTCAGCCTTACTTAGAGTAGAAAATCTTGCTTCCATTTCATATATTTCCCGTTCTAGGTTTTTTTCCTCCTTTTCCGTTTGTTTTTTACGTTGAGTCGAATAGCTAATTGTTTTGGTTCTAATGTTCATTTTGAGTATTTCAAAAAATAATTGGTCATTGACAGAAAGTTCAATAGTTTCAGAATCGTTTACATCTCCTGAAATTCTATATTCAGACACGGTATCGTGTATAGTTTGTTTGACTATATCAACATAATCACTGTCATAGAGTAGAGACGAATTGAACTTCCAATACCCTGGTCCACGTTCAATTGGACTTAGCGCAAGCTCGAGTGAAATGATGGAATGATCCGACCTGTAGCTGATATCAATGGAAGTACGTTTAACAAGGGACATAACTTCTTCAGAGACTAGGAAATAATCAAGTCTACTTTGTTTAATGTCCTTACTTTGTCGCCATGTATATTGCTGCTTATCGGGGTTAAAAATTCTCCAAGGATCAACCAACCCAAGTTTATGTTTTATTTCCTTAATTTTCTCAAATGCCCCAATATTATTCCTGTGTTTAATGTTATAGGTATCTAAATAATAATCTTGTACTACGTTCCAGTCTCCACCCCAAATGATACTCCCGGGTAATTGTTCTAATTCCGAGAAGAGATGTTGAAAAAAATCAGGCGAATCCTTGTTTGGACCATATATATTCGTTATCGAGAACCTCATGTTTTCTACTGTGATATCTAATATAACAAAGCGGCCACTATCATCTGATATAATTTCATGAACTTCATACTCAAAATTGTTTTTAATCAATATCAATGTCCCCGCACTGTTACTGGTTCCATGTGAGAAAAAACATCTATAACCCCATTCAGATGCCCATGGCTGTTCATTTTCCGGAGTACTATGTGTTTCTTGAAGAAATACAATGGATGATTTTCTTTTTCTAAGGAAATTAAATACATCTCTTCGCTTCACGGGATCTGACTGGAGGCCCCTGGCATTCATAGATAAAATACTTACATTATTCATGGTTTAAGTTTAGTGTATATGTAAATCTGAGTGTGGGTGTGCATGAGAGAGTGAGAGAGTAGACAATGATAGAGAGAATAGAGAGATAGTGAGAAGGAATTGATAGGAGATAGTAAGAGAGAGAATAAGAGGAAAGGAGAGAAGGAAGGTAAAAATAAAAAAGTGGAACGATTGCTAATCCCTGGAAAGTTGCCCTTTCGTTGATAAACTAAAGTTGTGTGCCTTTTAACAAAAAGCAGGAAATAAATTAATAATATCAAACAAGAGATTAATAAATAAGGTTTTGGACATGAGAAGGAGGCGAGGTGTAAAAAAAAATAAAAAAAATAAAAAAATAAATCCGGTAAGCTAAGTACTACACTCGCTTAAAGAAAAGAAAACAAGAGAGGTCAGTGTTATTTTTCAGAGTTTGTCCGTGTAGTCCTCACGGTTGATTCAGTATAAATAATGTCTATATCACCTGTATTGACATAATTCGCACAGAATCACAACACTGGCGGTGCTCGCACTGTAATAGAGGCAGAATACATTCTGGCTTAACACATGCACTGCCCGAAATATCCCAGAATATGAAATTGAAACACAGCATACACATATTCACCAGGGTGAAGTTATCTGCAAGTAGCATTCTACTTTTTAATAATTGCGTCGATGTCGTCACATGGGTAGAATTTAAAGCGTTTGCCTTCTGTAGTGGTGCCATAAACGCGTCCGTTAAAATACCAAGCACTTTCGATGTGAGGATGGTTTTTGAGTCTATTAATCAGGGAGACGTTGGTTTTTGTGACGTCATCAGCGAGTCTTGCCTCTGACTTCTCTCTAATTTGCTTTCTGGCGCGAATCACTCTTGACTTTGCTTCTGCTGAAGCAAATTTTACAAGTATTGGCTTTACAATGGATTTATTTGCATGGTCAATACGATGTATTGCTACAATCTGTCCGAAATCCACGTCAACATCGGCTTTACTTTTCATGAGGTGTTTGAATTTTTGTTGTAGATCTTCTCCCTCCGTCTGGGGCACATTGAACACTTTAATGTTATTCTTTCTGGAAAATTGTTCGTTTTGATTGCTTTGTTTATATGCTTCGTTAGCCCGCTTCTCTACTTCGGAAAATTTCTGTTCCAAATTGTCAATGTTGGTCTGTTTTTTTTCTAGTTTAGTACGGAGCATCTTATTTTCGTTATAAAGTGTCAAAATGTCACTCTTGACTTCATCGATGCCAGTTTCGGTAATAACCGCCTCAATAATCTCGGCTTTTAGAGTGTCCCGCAATGATTTTATGGTTTCGTTTAGTTCTCTAATGTCCTCTTTAGTCGGCATTTCGGAAATCATAAGACGCAGATCTTGAATATCTGAATTTATTTCCGATAGGTCAGGCTTTTGTTTGGGAGGCATAGTTAATAAGGCAGGTAACACAATTCAACACACCTGAGATTGAGTGTAGCACGCACCGCACGCTTTAGCCTTTGACCGGTCACGGATTAGTGAAGATTTCACACGTGGATTTTTTTTTTCAAAGTCACAATTTTGTCAATATATTTTTCACAAATGTTACATATATGGCATCAGGTAAAACAATTCAACACACCTGAGTTTGAGTGTAGCACGCACCGCACGCTTTTACCTTTGACCCGTCACGGGTTAGTGAAAATTTCACACGTGGATTTTTTTTTTCAAAGTCACAATTTTGTCAATATATTTTTCACAAATGTTTCATATATGGCATCAGGTAAAACAATTCAACACACCTGAGTTTGAGTGTAGCACGCACCGCACGCTTTTACCTTTGACCCGTCACGGGTTAGTGAAGATTTCACACGTGGATTTTTTTTTTCAAAGTCACAATTTTGTCAATATATTTTCCACAAATGTTACATATATGGCATCAGTAAGACATAAACTTACTTCTCAGTCCATTTGTGACTCAATAGGCACGTCAGAAAAGACTTTGTAGGGCTTTTGTGCGAGAGCTCAGCTTACATGTCTGCACACCTGGCCAACCAAATGATAGCCTGCAGGCAGGAAAAGGAGTCAGAAAAGATAATGTAATTGTTGACAATTGAACTTTTAATGTGCTGAATGGCCTTAAGGATGGCCTTTGCTTCAGCTGTGAAGATAGAGCTGCCATCGTGCAACCTTGAAGTATAAGTTGTTGAGGGTGTTACAGTTGCTGCTGCAACGGTTGTGCCATCCTTAGAACCATCGGTGTATATTGGCTTGTAATCAGAATAAAAGTCACGGAGTTCGTTGAAAGCCTGCAAAAATATAGGTTGATTGGTATCTGATTTTTTTATGGATTGTCAAGGTAAGATCCACGTCTGGCTTGACTAACTGCCATGGCGGAGTGTCAAATAGACCATGTTCTGCAATAGTTGAGAGATTAATATCCGAATCTTCATCAATACTTTTTAAATCCATTTTAAAAACACCCAAACACATATTTCATGTCAAAATCCAAATAGATGTTTTTTCGTAGAATTACACTATTAATTACATAGAAAATGGGGATTCTGAATAGTTCACTTGGCATTGCTCAAGTTGTTTCATGGTATCAAAACACACTCCCAGATGATATAAGATATATATGATATTTGCTAACAAGTTGTTGCATTAAAATATGATTTGATAGATTGATAAGTTGATACTGAAATAATTTGAGTAATCATGTTCATTCAACTATTTCATAATTTGCTTTAATTGTTGATATTCAGTCAACAATAGGATTATGTGTTTTCTGTAAATACGAATGTTTTTTTATATAAAAAGCATAATAACATTAATTGTTCATTTATCATTCCTGCAAATCATGTAACCCTGACCCTCACAGATTGCTAATTAACAATTAGTTAAATAAATAAAATATTCAAGCACAAAAATCGTATACAAATTCAGCATTTATGGGAAGATTTATCGGCTACAAATTCTGTTTCAGTCGAATGCTACATGTATGTAAATTTCTTTGAAATCTGTGTAACTTTGCATTAAGTAAATATATCAGGAAATACTGCTCAGGTCTCTTATAAAAGTAATATAAAGATACAGCTCATGATGACATTTCGAAAATGAAAATGAAAAAGGAGTTTGAAAGTGGAATAAACACGGTAATGACAGAAGATGGACAATTTGTCAAATGGCAAGTGCTATATTATGAAGTACACGAGCTCACAGACTATCGAGCTCACAGACTATCGGGTAAATCAAATTAAGCTTAATATCAAAGGCTATATTCCTGATTAGATCGGTTTTGACATTCAAAGGTGCCCAGATCTCCGGATGATTATACATGTATATTGTTGATTTGAAAAATAATACATTGATTATACCGTGTATATCTTTGTTTCATGTGTAAGAAATTGATATGATCTAATTAAGAAAACAATATGCTATAGCACAGTGTGTTATGTTATAAAACACGAGGAGGGTACTCCCTTTGAGAACCTACCTTTTGCTGACTGACCAACCCAATATCTGATGATATCATCAGACAAGGATACAACCTAGAGTTCAAAAGATGTTATCAATACGGGATTTTAGAAGGGATAGCATTGCAGACCGGATGACGTCATTAATTATATGCCTATTATTAATTTATTGCGAATTTAAAGTCAATGTCAAAGAAGTTTATTGTAGTCTTGGCCTCCGGTCCATATACAGATAGTACAACTGTGCAAAGATATATGCAAACATTATACAAATATAATTTACAATTTTGATAATAGCTTGTGTCCTAAGATAACAGCATGATTTAGAAAGAGTGCTAGATTGCGTATTACTTAACAACATAATAATAACTTACTTTTCAAGAATAGAAAACACATTATACATGTACATAGACAAGCTGTATCAACGTCATGACAACACAAATTTGGATATGACTATGGGGATGATACTACTACTAATGACACTCTGTTCTATGCTTTATGCCAACAGAAAAAAGTTCATTAGAAAGAACGTTTTTTGCAAAACATAGATTAATTTATGATTTCCGTTTATGAAGTAAAAAATGACAGCTGACATCCATATTATAAGGTTCATTATTTTCAAAAGCATTACATAATGCTTTTTGTTGACATGTAATATTTCCTTTTATCATTCACCTTTAGACAGACTCAATGAACTCTTATAACCTTGAAGGCCAGACTGTTTGCCTGGATCAGCCCAAACACAAAAAGGTTCATTTTGAAGACCGTAATCTTCGAATGTCGTTGATCATAATCCCATGTAAGATGGACTTACATGTAATGAACTGAGGTGAAGATTTTCTGCTGAGACCTTTTGTCAACAAGATTGATGTACACATGTAATCGTATATAATGCCTTCTCTGTAGGTATGTAAAAGCTCTTTTCAAAGTTGTTCAAATCTTGTCGGTAATTTGTTTTGGTGAAAAGCTAAGAAAATGGTGGCGTGAAGCATATTGGCACCAACTACATTCCTCATGTCTGAAAGCATTTTTGACAATAAAGTTTAGAGAAAAAGATTCCTGGCTTAGCTTAACTAGAGTGATATTTAACTATGAAATAGTCTCATTTGTCAGCAATCTTAAACATATGGTAAAATGTAATAATTATCAAAAATTCATTTCATTTAAAATGAAACCAGAACAACAGAGTTCTAAAAAGTGTGTACTTTTAATCTTTAAAAAACCTTAAAGGGGCAGTAGCACGTTTTTAGGGGGAATATAAGGTGATGTCGGGAAAATGAAAATTAATGGTTCCAATTGAAAGACATTGTATTTTAACTAAATGGAGCAGTAATAATTCAAATATATAATGTCAACTTTAGCCATGCGATTCCTTTTTCTTAAAGAAAATGAATAAAAGGTGTTCACAAAAAATGGCCGCCAATGGATTTGATGTCAATCTTCATACTTTGTCCTCTGACTGTGGCTGATTGGCTCGTGTAATGAGATTTATTTCACAATCAAAATAATATATTTAGCAATAACATACAATTATCAGTGCAATTTTTGAAATATAAAATTATGAAAAAACATGCTACATGTACTGCCCCTTTAATATGCGAACATAGCAATTTGAAACGAATTGCTTAACAAATTTGGTGATCCTCACCAGTGTGGCCAAAAATTGAGGGGATGTCGATAAGATAAGCTCAATGGGCTTTATCTTCTTTTTAACGGAATGCATCTTGTTGAACATGTTTATGAATATGTAATAACATGTACATGTAGCTCCACTTTCAAATAACAAGGAATGACGCTAATCCGGCTTCGGATATATCTCTAGTGTAAACGTCAACCCAGCTGGAGGTTGTTAAGTAGTCATTTTGTGCTTGACATGTAACTGCACATTATTCTCTGGTTCATCCTCACATTGGAATTAAAGTAGAAAATCTATGAGTATTTCTGTTAACCTTACTACCATTCCAGCATTTACATAGTTTTGGTTTTGTCTCTGAAACAAGTGCCTTTTTTGAAGAACTAAAATCAATTATATCTTTAAAAAGAGATTAACAATACTGTTGTGAATAAGTTGAACACCGATAAGTCAATTTGATACATTAAGAAGGTAAATTTATTCTTTATGTCCAAAGGACATACCTTCGAAAGGATTTCAAAGTCATTTGGAATTAACAATTGTTTTGATATAAAATACTTCTAGACACATTGCAAACTTAATAAGTGTTCAAAATGTTTACAAACGTCTTTTTGTCACTTAAGTATGGAAACAGAAATGTCGTCAGTGTGATTCCAAACTCTATCTTGCAATTATTTCTGTCTACCTATTCAATAAGCATTGCGTATAGAGGTATAATTTGACAAAGAAGAAATGGGTGTTCAAATTACATTGTAAAATGCGTATTCAGTTGGCGCCAAAAGTGTCATTTGCAATTCATGATAAAATGTACATCCTAATTAAGTTCCATACTTATATATAGCATCACCGAATGCATGTTTAAAGTAGTACGTGTACATTATTAGTCTTGCTAATATTAAAGTCATTATGAAAAAGTTGAAGAGGAAAACTTTTGTTCGGGAAATTAATATCATATTTGTGTTAGAACGTGCTTGTTACATCATAGGAAGTAACGACTTATACACGTTTAAATGATTTTTTTCTTTTAATTCAAATATAAAATTATTGTTTCGATGAAAGGAAATATAGACAATACTGCTGTCTGTCATTAACACACAGTTTATCGTCAATGTTTATGCATTAATTTAGATAATGAGAACACATATCCTAAAATCATAGCAATAGCAACAATCTAAAAGAATATACACAATGTATACATCTAAGAAACCCAAAGACATGTTCTTCTATGCTTTTCTTCTTCAAACTATTGGTTCAGTTACAAAGATCCTTTCATATGATGAATGTTTTACAGTTTTAAACATTCTCTATTGGAATTTATTGTTTAGAATATAATCAACATTGCTTTGAGATAACTTCTTATGAAAGAAATCAAATCACAAATTACACCAATTTAAACTGTTATGATTTTGCCTAAGTTAAACAGCATATGTAACAAATATAAACATCCTTTTATGGTATGACCTGACACCACAATATGAGCCAAATGTACCATAAGGTTCTTGTTCTTACACAATACAATACAATTATGATATGAACTCATAAAAGCGTCTTCGTCTTAATTATTTTTGACACAATTGCCTAATTTGCCCATTAAAGGGGCAGTAGCACGTTTAAAGGGGGGGAATATAAGATGATGTCAGGAAAATGAAAATTAATGGTTCCAATTGAAAGGCCGTGTATTTAAACAAAACGGAGCAGCAATCATTCAAATATACATGTATAACGTAAAGTTTATATATTAGCCATGCAATTCCTTTTTTCTTACACAAAATGAATTAAAGGTGTTCACACAAAATGGCCGCAAATGGATTTTCTGTGAATCTCATACTTTGTCCTCTGCCTTTGGATGATTGTCTTGTGTAATGAGATTTTTGACACTGTCAAAATAATACAATTAGCATTAACTTACAATTATCAGGGAAAATATAGAAATATAAAATAATAATAAAAACGCGCTACTGCCCCTTTAAGTTGACGAAAATTAGAATTTTACGCATATCAAAGTAGTTTTTTTTGCACTTGTCTTGTCTTCATCACCTTCGTTCATCAGCCAATCATGCAAGATACGAGGTTGATCATTATTCAAAAACAGTTTATGCTTCGAAGTATCAATGTAACCATTGAAAATGCCAAAAACAAACTAATAATTGAACAAATGGAAAGCATCAATGTCAATTTCAGTTTCATGGTATGTAAATGGTGATATAATATGAAGCATAAGATTCAATGGAGTCACATATTTCAATCCAAATCGATAACCTTGGAATTCTTTAACTTTATGAACAATATAGCGAAATGAAATTTCAAAGGAAGATAGACAAGAACTGTCAAGTTAGAAATTATTAAGGCTACAGACCCCTTATATCAATTAAATGTCATTCATTCATTAAACTTAAAACTGGTAGTTTGTCAGACATATCTAAACAATTTAGGTAATAGTTCTTGTCGAGTTTCATGTTATTATGCATGAGTAAATATTGGAACACAACATTATGTTTTAATACAAAAACTATCAAATAGTTCCAAATAGACACCCTGGTATCACTACCACCTTTAGGTCTTGGTATCGATGAACAGACACATCTGTGATACGTCATTCTGAGTTGTGGCAATCATTGATATTCAAGTATAGCTTTTGTTGCCTTCACTTTCAAGTGATAGAGATATGAATTTGGTATTTGTGTTCTTCTTGAAGTTTCGTGAAATGAGTGTAAAAGTACTGACATATCCAACAACTATTCTGTTCTGTACAAGCACAATCATATATCAAGATTGAGGTTTTAATTTATTTTCTGTTGGCTGGCATTATATTTCAGTTGTTTTATACAAATCATATACAAATGAGTGATTTCTATTTTTATGTGCATTGTAGACACTTGGTGGTAAACACAATTATTATCTTTATACATTCCCGCAATGTGTGAAAATGAGAAATGTTAATCCCCAAATGACAACAAATAAAATATTTTGAAGACACATTACATGGCAAGGGATAAATCAAAATTACTTTGGTCTTGACGTGTGTTTGTTTTATATCACAATGATTGACATGAACAATGTAAATTGTATCAGTTTTTCCCAAGTAGTATCTCTGTCAACAATTGCTGTTGGTGTTACAAAGAAAGGTCTGCCCTTTAGAAACGTGTTTCCGACTATAGATGAGCTGCAGAGATGTTGATAACTAAAGGTGTTGTGAAAAGACAAAACCAATTACCCGGTTGTGAAATTCTGGAAACTATCTTAGTACAGGCGATTTCGTAGACACAAACGATTACTTACTTCGTTTTAAAGAATAAGATTAAAGAGTATCGCATTCTATGATTTTAAGGCTTTTGATTCCTTTCACGTACACTGCAAGTGAAAATGTAACTGTAAATTTATTTAATGTTCTAAAACTTCATTTACCCATCTTCAGTGTTCTTAACGTTTGGCTTGTTCAGTTTTGTTTAGAAAATCCACAGGATATATTCTTATTTAGCTCTCCGTTAATGTTCGTTATTTCAACGCAAGCTGCCATTACTGTGGAGGAAGAAACTTTTGCCCTTAAGTGAGGCTAGACATGCACTCTTGATTAGTTGAAGGTGAAAGAACGGAAGTTCGCATTCGCCGAAAGACATGAAATGTTTGTCATTTGAACATCATTGTTTTTGATAATTTATAAAATTTTAACTACAAAATAACTAAAACGGTTATCAAAGGCATTTATAAGGAGGAATTATCTTTCTTCAATTCGCCGTCACAGTCATTACACTGTTCATTTGCAGATATCAATGCTCGCATCTGAAAACAACGTCAACTACAAGAATAGTATTATCAGACATTTTTCTAATAAAAGTCATAAAGAAGAAATCATGCTAGTGATTTGATATGATAAATATTTTTCATTACGAATGGAAACCATGTATTTAGCTCGCCACGGCTCGCAAAATACAATGCTTATTCCTAATGCAGGATATTTACCATCCAAAAATACACTCGGATAATAACTTTGAAGTACGTTACTAGCCAACAATGCGACTGGCATCTTGCAATGGCGGCGCCACCCTGGATGATAGGTTTACCCGCATTAACGAGACTGTAGTCAACACTTGAAGTGGTTTACTAATGTCATTGGACTGATTTGGATGTTATGATACTTTCGATAGGTTTTTACCAGAAAGAGACACAAAGGAGAAAGATAGAAATGTTTACGAAATGAAAATAGATGTTGTCCATACCGAGTATATATATTTATGATTTTACATTAGTCATATATCTTTGATTTATATAGAAACATGTGTGCTCTAAACGCAAAAAAGAAAATAATTTAAAACAAACTGAATATGTTTTTCAAAATACACTTAGATAGTACACTTGTTTTCTGTTGTCTATTCAACATTTTTACTGTTTGATGTTCACAAGAACTCGACTTGATGTTTTATGTTTTACTATCGAGATAAAATCAGGGATTTTTTCACAATTATGATTCAGAATGTCAGGCGACTTTATCATTTCTTATGAAATCAAATTGTGTCTCTAAGTGTTTTACACCACGTTAACAACTTCTTAAACTTCTTAATAGTAAAAAGCCAAGGGTTTTCATCAGTTTTTAAAAAACCGGATTGGCTTTAAAAATGCCTTGAAGATCAATTTTGAACCTTTGAACTAAAAACATAAACGTTGAAGCCGTTGAGTTAATAGACTTCAAATGTTTAATAACATCCTAGATATAGTCGAGAACTCATAGATAACCACTTGACAACAGCTGACATCCATCATGGGTCTCATTGAGCTGAAGGTCAATTGATACAAGAACATCTGAACAAATCAACATCTAATTAAAGCAATTTGATGAAGTCTTTTTATGGAAAAAAATCTTCATACAAGTATATGTTTTGAGTACATGGCGATTACAAAATCTTAAATTTTGGTTGCGTTTTTTCACAAATTTTGTTAATTATCAGAAAACACGTTTCAAAAAGCTCAAGTAAAGTGTTCAAAGTCTTGTGATGGCATTACAATGCATTGTTGACCTTTCACAACGTCAATTATTTCTACCTTGAGGATATGTCATATATATGTTTATATACTTTATACAAATTGAATGGTAAGTTTAAATCTAGCTCTAGTTTTGATATGAAAACAAATGATTAATTTCTAATGACCTCGTGTGATATTTAACATTTCATACATGTCAGGAAATGACCATTCACTGTGCCTATTTTGCATCAAATGTATGTAATTGCATGAATCTACTGTATTAGTATCAAAGAGAGTTGACCTTCACAATAACAATGTTCAAAATCGAGAGTGCCTTAAACCCTTTAATGACACTTTTCAATAATCTGATAGATGTGGACTCGAGCAGCCTTTACTACTTCTAATGGTGAGTGATCACATGATTTGATACATCAAGGAGGTGACTTTGATGAATTAAAATCTTTAGTAGTCAGTTCAAGTGTGCATTAGTAAATGGGTAGATATTGAAACATCAAACCACGAATGCTAATATATGATGGTTCTTTAAAAAGGGTTTAAAACATCTCTCAAGACCCACAATTTTCAACTTGCTTATCCATAAACACTTCTTCCATTTCCACTTTGTTTCATCTTTCAACTTCTTATCTTCACTTGTAGATTATGCATCATATTCCTCATATTTTTTTTAATTTCTCTCCCTTGCAGTCCTCTTCCAAGCACCATGAGCAGATGTTCATACCTGGAAGCAGGCGCTTTATATAAATACTGATTATCATATCATATCATCAGATCATGTTCGACATCATAACAACCGGTGTGGTTCTTTTCTTGAGGACGTGCGATGTATGATAAGTGCCAAATTCTGATATCAAAATTGTTTCACATACACACCTGGTTTCGTATCTGAATGGATGTTAATAACGTAGAATTCCGATCTAATAAATTCTGAGTTATTTCACTTTTCATTCACTATGCTAGCTTATTGGAACACAACACACTAAATGAAAGCAACATTTTGTTTTTGTGTTGTTAAAAATAGTTTTGGTTGAGATGAAAAGCAACATGGATCAAACACATTTGAGAATTTTATCTTTCAAGTACAACTACTTCAATCGTTTGTATTATTGGGTCTCTCATTAAAGTACGATCAAGATTCAGAACATCCACATGACTTTTCCTAGATACATGTGAAAAAGGAACCTGAAAGTAAATATCCTAGGTATGACAACCTATTTCGTCCAAATGTCAAGTGTTAATATAAAGCAGAACACGAGCTCAGACAATCATGTAGATTTAATAAAGTAGGAAGTTTAATATTCAGGCTATATTCCTTACATGATTGAAATTGACATCGACAATTTTGAAAATTCTTTTGGTGGTTACATATTGTCAGTAATTATATACCTTGGTTATAACATACATACTGTTTTATAATGAGAAATGATATTAAAGTATAGTTTTGTTAAAAACTATTATAGTCAAAAACAGAAGACATGTCCACTGTTGTTTGGCAGACATGAAACCAAAGGTTTTGAGGAACATTTATGAATTCGGAGCAGGCCAAAAGACGTCATTCAATTATGCATACCTTTAATTTATAATAAAGATGTTTTGTTTTATTCTAAACATAGCAATCTTACATAAGGAAGCCTTTTTCAAGTAACTGGCACGATTCCTAATCTTATTTAACTGCAAATCAGTGTTATACTGATCAAATGAATACAAGCTTTGATTATTTGAAAATTAAGCTATCTTTCCTCTACAAATATTTCAGAAAACACCTAAGTTTTAATTGAGCACCATAGTTACAACGTTGGCGCAGTTTGATCGTGGTGTACATGTTAGTTTACAGATATCAACTTTATAGTGATTTATGAAGATGTTACCTTATTGTTAATCTAGTTTGAATAGTATAAGATCAGTCATTAATGTATGGTTTTGGTTGATACTTTGAAACACACTGATACTTCTAACTCTTCTTTAAGAGCATCGTTCCTCTCTTTTCTGATAGTGGTAAGAGCTAAGGACAGTGCCTCATGATGAAAGTCGTTATTGAAAAAGAAGGTGAAAACAGTTAAATGCCTTTTGTCTGTGGACGATGCTGTAATGGGTAATTTTGTTTGACAAAATGAGAAATAATGCCAATTACATTCTGCTGACTGATATTATAAATTTGATATGGTACTCGCCCGTTCAAGTGACATACTATAATGATAGGTGGTTGAATATAGCATTAAGCCCTTATGTCAATGATTTGCCTGGAGATATCACCAGGATGTTAGCTTATCTTGAATAAAGATGAAGTATTCATTAAATGACTATAGACAATGCTACAGTATACCATAATGGTTTACTATTTAAAGCTGGAAAACTTCGTGATTATGTCGTGTGACAAGCTAAATACAAATTATCCATACTGGGATAAGAGGATTCTGATTGAGATCATTTGTCTATCTATTGTCGATGCCATTTGCGTTAAGGGCTTTCAATAAGAGGAATATCATAAAAATAAATCATATGAGGTATGTGTAGGCTGTACTCACTACGATAGAATTGAGAGTTTAAAAAACAAGGTTTATTCGTTGAGAAAGAAGAAGAACAAGTGATCATGGATAGTCAACTTCTTTATTGCTTGTGTGTTTCAGTCCTTTCGGGATAAGTTGTTGGTCTCGACATGAGGAAGGTAGGTGGTGAGATGAGCAGATGTATTTCTTCTCTAAATTACTGAGTTTGTTGATGGATCTGATTGCCACGTTGACTATCCATAATAACTTGTTCTTCTTCATCAACCAGCTTCTTAATGCCTCTCAAAGAAGTTATCGTTAAGAACGATTGACATTTCTTTGTCACCGAGACAAATGGCATGAAACATGTTTCATTATTAATGCCTGGTGATTTTATGTAAACTGTTTTATTTGGGCAGAAGGGAATATCAGCTAAACAGCTTAACAGTATATGGCCTTAACATACTCTAATGAAACTCGTGTATTCAACTATGCTTATCTCAGAATAGAAACTTCCTGCTTGTAAAAGTTCATTTTTGGTGATGCTTAGTCAATTGATTTAAACATTCTTACATCGCACACAAATAACTTTCAAACAATTCAACAACGAAATCTATTTAACAGTTAACAGTTAACACTCCTAACACTCGCTTGGAAGTGAAAATGCAATTATAATGCAAAATATGGTAATGTCAAACACTGTATTTATCACACATAACAAATAAAACTGACTAATGATGAGCATGGTTTCTTTATGAACATCAAGTTCAAGCGAACCATGGAGAGTACTGCGCTGAAATTCAATGTAGCATTGCACCCAAACCTTACTGCGTGAAGAGCAGTTCCCAACTGCAGACAAAGTTGCCAAGTCCCTGGCGGGATTCAAAGTACAGACCTACCGATTCGAAGCTAAAGGCGCTAACCACTGCGCTATCCCGTCTCTTTACTGGAGACATACTTGTTTTGTATTGATCTGCTAATCACATAAGATCGATATAAAAAACTTGACAATAAAAGTTGACAATGATCTGACCTCCAGCATATTTGGTATCATTCCTACTTAAATACCATCCTGTTTGTATAATCCTGGATAAATTTAACTAAGTTGTTAAGAGTATTGGTTCAGATGATTGACATAATCGTATGTCTAAAAGTACATATGTGTATAGTCACAAAATGACACATCGATGTTTTCGAACTTGTTGGCCATAAGTACATGTAGGTGAGTGGATTGGTCAATTATCAGAGAGTTGGCACCAACTTCATCCCTCCAGACTAGAAGCATTAATGACATTTCAGTCTCGGATATCAGATTTCTACCTTTAGCTTTCACTAAAAGACTTAAAACTACAGAATAATCTTGTCTTATATGTCTGGGCTTCAAAACATATGTTTATAAGTATCATGTCCAACGATAATACAATGTTACAGATATGTGGATTGCTAAGTTAATTAACATATCCCTGTTGTATATTGACATATTTGCTTTAAATATAAAACACAAAAACGTTTGTTGGTCTTCAAACTCTGAATCACATTTTCGTGAAGCCCCACCAGGTGATTATTGATAATAACGTTACATTACGGTTGTTCGTTGATATTCTGTCGTCTAAACTACACTGTTTTAATATGATGGCAAAATTTAAACTTACTGAACCAAATGAGAAAAGCAAAAACATTCAAATTGCATGTTTTCAATTATAAACTGAAACACGAAAGGCCTGATAACATATCAAAATTAGTTATTTTTGGAAATCTTAAAAATTTCAATCATTGACCTGCAAACAGGACAAATGAAAACGCAAATAGAAAGAAAGCTCTGAGAGCCATTAGTCATTACCGTTGATGTGAATTGATATGAGAAGAATAACAGTTTGACATTACCTTTTTTCAATAAAGAAGATATAACTAAGCCATGAATATATCCATTACACCTTGTTGACATAATGACATTTGTGGCAAACGATTGATAGCGTTTCCAGACAATAATGGTAAATGTGTAAATGTCACTTCCGTTTAACTGTCAGAAATGATTTAGGTGATTCAATTTAGATATGTTAGATATGTATTTCATAAAAGAATTTACTTGAAACACGTTGCGGTTAGTTATAACAGAGAAGCTCAGTACGAGCAAGCCTCTGTCTTGAAAGCCAAGATCCCGGGGTTCTGGCAGATTGTCCTAACGGCAAAAAATTGCAACTCAAGTTATCTCTTATTTGCAGCAAATGAAAACACCTCTTGGATACATTTAAATTGGATCATCGTGAACGGTCGTATAGTGACATGGAAAATATCATGCCTTGTATAAATTTATAATTTTTTATGATAAATTTTAGTTTACTTATTAACCAAAAATAATTAATGAGAAGGTAATAAGCGATGTTTGTAAAAAAGAAGAGTTACCTCCCTGGATGTTCAATTTCATTGATAGCTTTGCCGAAACATATGAAAATAACCGAGGCTTTGCAAATGACCACTTTTGACAACTAATCAAATTGCCTCCAATCAGATTTCTACCGTTGTATTTGGCCTATTAGATCAGAGGCTTGCTCGATTTTGACTGAGCTGCCTCTGTTGGAAAAAAATGATGATACTATCATAAGTAACAATAGGTTAACTTTAAATTACTTATTCTGTCAAGAGACCACCTGTCCTGAAACTACATAACTGTATCAGAAATTTCCATTTCAATTTGCAAATTTAAACAATATAATGTCCAACTGTATAACTTATCCCTTACCTGCAACTATTAGGGTCTGAAGGCACTCTGTTACCTTTGAGTACGTAATTCCATTGTCCTGTTTCCCGGATATCTATTGTAACACAATGTCTTATAATTTGCTTAACCTCGGTCTTGGTTTTATAAATGTCGTCTCCATATCATTTGGAAGTTTCGACCTTGTTCTCATTTTATGTTACAATTGATCTGATCTAAACATCTCGCGGACTTTACATTGCAAAATGATGTGTTACTTGATAGCTTAATCTTGAAGAATGCAAAAACCGAAGTATTGTAAAGTGGCCTTCACACGACAAACTAAAGTTTGACAACACATGTTGGAAAACTTTCCAAAGTTGTCAAACTCGCATGTTCAGACGTCAAACACGTGTTGTCAAACTCGATATGCAAATGAGGTTATATCTTTTACGTCACAAAGTCATGTGACTCAAACGTCGCATGCCATTGGCTACCTCTGAAGAACACGAGTTTCACAACACTTCACACGTGAACTCAAGTTTGTCAACACCGAAAATTTGATGGAATAGTTGGTGAGAAAAGAGACCGATCTTATTTCTCTCCAACAATTTGACAACTCAGAAAGTGGTGTTGCTGACGCGTTGTTGGACCGTTCACACTCTCAAACCCGAGTTTGACAACATGTGTTGTCAAACTTTAGTTAGTCGTGTGAAGGCTGCATTTGCAGACTTGGTATTTCTAGCATGAATTCAGAAGTTCTCAAATTGATGGAAATGGACAAAAAGTAATTACAAATGTACATCTGAAATTGATATGTATTTATAAATATCTAGTTTACCGTTTCTTTTGGGATAAATGCAAAGGGATGCACCATGATGATAGATGGCATTTTATACAGTTATTATTACCTGATCTGAAAGAATATTAATGTTTTGGGGTTCAAAAAATATAAGATACTTGCACCAAACCAATTATGATTTCAGTTTTTCTCTGATAATTGTTAGTTAATGCTAAATGTATTATTTTGATAGTGTCCAAAATAAGACAAACCAATCACCCATAGTAAGAGAACAAACAATAAGGATTCACATAAAGTCCATTGACGGACATTATTGTATGAACACCTTTTATTCCATTTGTGTAAAAAAAAAGGAATCGCATGGCTGAACTTTACATTCTAAATTTGATTTATTACTGATTCATAATACATTTTCTTTCAATTTGAACCATTTATTTTCATTTCCCTGACGTCACCTTATATTCCCCCTAAACACGTGCTACTGCGCCTTATGAAAAGATTGCTTATGCTTGTGTAAATGTAAGAATATGAAACTAGGTCTCGTTTCAATCAACGAGGAACGATGTTAATCGATGAATTGATCCACGACCTAAATGTCATTCCTTCTAAAAGCATTGAATTAAGTAGTCATTTGTTATTAATGTTTGAAACAGTCATTCTCGTTGATATATATGTCTATATAAATCGCTCCCTTTACAATGTACAACATTTCCTTGTAAAATACTACTTCTGAAAATTTGACATTTGATTTGGTTGCGTTTCTGAAGACAAGAGTAATTAGAAATATTTGAAATGTTTTTAATTTTCTAAATGTATCACTCCATCCTCTAACATCATTTACTATTGTGTGATATAACTGTCAGGTACTTTCTTCACCAAAATTGAAAGTTTTTCTCCTTTGGCAACAAATATCTTAGATTTTAAGATTCTTTTCATTGACAATCACGATGGTAAAATTAGAAAATGACTCTTAACTACATGAATTTTTTAAACATATGACAGTCGTTCGTATACACTTACATCAACTAAATTGTCTGATAATTTGCTTTGACGAACAAATTTACGCTGAATTAACAAAGGATTCGTGTCCGACATACATGACATTGTATTACAAACTTTTAAGTTAAAAAAGTAAGTTTACAATATTGTTAAATTTATTTGTCACTTATTCTTACAAATAGAGTAACGTTAATGTAAGTTATTTTACAAATCTAATTTTGTTTCTTTTTAACATTTTCTACAAGCTGATAACTAGTTTCTGCCAGTCAATTAGCTATGTATAAAGATGGGTGATTCGACAAGGAAGAAATGGGTGTGCAAACCACCTTCTTATAATTGTAAATTCTTATACAGTTGGCGCCATGTGTGTAATTTGCTATTCATGATGACATTTCAAGTAGCATTCTTGTAATCATTTACCTATTTCAGCTTAAAATAACCCCAGAAAATAGTAATTTTATATATAATTAATGTTCATTCAATTTAATAATGTTTCCAAAGTTCCTGGGTAATATTTCTTGTTAAAAACCTATTCATATCGGTAAGACATTTCATGAGGCAGCCAAATTACAATCCTTTACAAAGAAATGAATAAAATGTTAAGAGAACTACATTAATATGAACATAAACGGTTACAAACTTGCACGTGAACATTGCCTATTTTTTGTAAACAGCACGGTGAAAGTTCACACTGTTGATTGTTTATTAACGAGAAATTTGAAATTAAAGACATTTAATCAAACACCAACAATGCCCCCTCAACGTCAAAAACTCCGTTGCACGTCCGAGCAGTTTGACAGATGCATTGGAATGCTTGACACTGGACTGTCTCAATATCACGTTAGATACGATCTTAACGTGAGCCGAAGAGCTGTTAACAGAACATTGAAGGTTTGGTACAGCTGAACATCGTCATACTGTTGGTCATCAAAAGCCAACAACGCAACGAGAAGATCATTGTTCATCATTCAGGCACAACGTCGTCTGTACAGCTACTAACATGCGATCCTGATCGCCTCCTGGCTAAACATTTCCACACATGCGATACGGAATTGTCGTCCGTCCGTCTGTAAACTTTGTGGAATTTCGTTTTCTGCTCCAGAACCATAAAGCCTAGAAAGCTGAAACTTTGTGTACAGACTCCTTGGCTATTGAGGATAATAAATTGTAGCTTCGGTGGTTCTGTAGCCCCTAATAAGGGCTACATGGGCCATGCCCATAAAACCTATTTTCATCTTCTTCTCCAGAACCATTAGGCCTAGAAAGCTGAAACTATGTTTACAGACTCCTTGACTAGTGAGGATTAAAATTTATAGGTTTAGTGATCCTATGACCCCTTATAAGGGTCACAGGGGCCACACCCTTAAGACCTATTTTTATCTTCCTCTCCAAAGTATGAGGCCTAGAAAAAGCTGAAATCTTGTGTACAGATTCCTTGACTAGTGAGATTATAAATTGTAGTTTAAGAGCCTTAAAATCTTATTTTCATCTTCTTCACGAGAAGTTTAAGGCCTAGAAAACTGCAACTTATCGCCTATATACCTATATACTCAATTTTAGGATTGGTGACCATACAAAGAGGAAAACACACCCTACAGCATAACTGAATATGAAGCCTGATGAGCTACAGAGCCAATGGCTCTATTTACAAAAATTTGTAACCCTGTGGCATCTACTAATAGAATGCTGAAATGTTGTGTAGAGACTATAGGGTAATGGAGATTCTAAATTGTACATTTAGTGGTCCTGTGGCCGCTATAGGAAAGCATATCTATCACACCAAATGAATACAAAAAGCCTGATAAGCTACAGAAACCTGATGGTTTACAGAGCCAATGACTCTATTTTTAATCTTTGGAAGAAATTACAAGAAAAAACTGAAGCTTAGTCAAGGAAACCACAACATTCAAAAGACAAAACATTCGATGTAAACAAGAATGAACTAAAAAGCAAATTAAATTTATCCCAAAATTAAATTATTCTTAGAAACCAAATAATAAATTACATATATCATGATGAAATACATCGTTGAATATGAAGCTCGGTTTATAAGTTACAGTGACGATTGATACTACTATTGATACCATTGAGATATTCTTCTGTTATCTTTCTGTTGACATCGAATTTTAGCTGGCCTGTACGGCCCGATGGGCTTATTTGCATGGTATACTGTTTCGCGTCCGTCCGTCCATCCATCCATCCATTCATCCATCCGTCCGTAAACTTTGTGCATTTTCGACGTCTTCTCCAGATGCATGAGGCTAGGAAAGCTGAAACTTAGTGTACAGACGCCTTGACTAATGAGGATTATTTTTATACATGTCGCCCACATGAACAGAATAATACAATGTAATAAAGCTTTGCTAAGTACCCATATAGGCAATTCAAAATCGATCTTATGTTCATTTGATCTCCATGATTGTATTCTTCAAATGACAATTTAATTACATTTAAGGATTATCTTTGTTCTTTTTCGAGTGACTCATCTGTAACAAGAGTACCGTAGGAGAAATAGATGCTTCAGTCTACAAAGATAAACTATGAGGAAGCCTACCTATAGCTATAAAGACCGTTAAGAATAAGAATAAAACATGTTAGGAATGGATCGTTAGTGAAGTATTATACTTGGTTGGTCAAACTTCTCATTGACTTTCATCTGTTACGTGGTCTCAACTTGATGTCATTATGTTTTTTCCCTTTGAAAAAACTTGTGTGCTACATCACTGATGTTGTTGTAGTCGGCCATTGCAATGAAGAAGCGTTTTGTGTTTATTCATAAAGTGAAGCTTACCGTACCGGGGCTTCTTCCTTCACAATACAAAAACGTAACGGAAGTTCGCATTCGCCGAAAGACATGAAATGTTTGTCATTTGAAAATCATTGTATTTGATAATTTATAAAAATTTAACTACAAAATAACTAAAACAGTTATCAAAGGCATTTATAAGGAAGAATTATATTTCTTCAATTCGCCGTCACAGTCATTACACTGTTCATTTGCAGATATCAATGCTCCCATCTGAAAACAATGTCAACTACAAAAATAGTATTATCAGACATTTTTCTAATAAAAATCATAAGGAAGAAATCATGTTAGTGATTTGATATAATAAATATCCTTCATTACGAATGGAAACTATGTATTTAGCTCGCCAGGGCTCGCAAAATATAATCTTTATTCCTAATGCAGATATTTACCAGCCAAAAATACACTCGGTTAATACCTTCGATGTACGTAATTAGCCAACAATGCGGCGCCACCTTGGGTGATAGCTTTACCCGCATTAACAAGACTGTAGTCAACACTTGAAGTTGTTTACTAATCTTATTGGATTGATTTGAATGTTATGATACTTTCGATAGGTTTTTACCAGAAAGTGACACAGAGGAGAAAGATAGAAATGTTTACGAAATGAAAATAGATGTTGTCCATACAGAGTATATATATTCATGATTTTACATTAGTCATATATCTTTAATTTCTAAAGAAACGTGTGCTCTAAACGCAAAAAAGAAAATAATTTAAAACGAACTGAATATGTTTTTCAAAATACACTTAGATAATATACTTGTTTCTGTTGTCTATTCAACATTTTTACTGTTTGATGTTCACAAGAATTCGACTTGATGTTTTATGTTTTACTATCGAGATAAAATCAGGGACTTTTTCACAATTACGATTCAGAATGTCAGGCGACTTTATCATTTCTTATGAAATCAAATTATCTGTGTCTCTAAGTGTTTTACACCAAGTTAACCACTTCTTAATAGTAAAAAGCCAAGGATTTTCATCAGTTTTCAAAAAACGGATTGGCTTTAAAAATGCTTTGAAGATCAATTTTGAACCTTTGAACTAAAAACATAAACGTTGAAGCCGTTGAGTTAATAGACTTCAAATGTTTAATAACATCTTAGATATACTCAAGAACTAATAGATAACCACTTGACAACAGCTGACATCTATCATGGGTCTCATTGAGCTGAAGGTCAATTGATACAAGAACATCTGAACAAATCAACATCTTATTAAAGCAATTTGATGAAGTCTTTTTATGGAAAAAAAAATCGTCATACAATACAATGTTATGAGTACATGGCGATTACAAAATCTTAAATTTTGGTTGCGTTTTTTAATTATTTTAAAAAAATAATCAGAAAACATGTTTTAAAAAGCTCAATTAAAGTGTTCAAAGTCTTGTCATGGCATTACAATGCATTGCTGACCATTCTCATCGTCAATTATTTCTTCCTTGAGGATATGTTATATATATTTATATACTTTATACAAATTAAATGGTAAGTTTAAATCTAGCTCTAGTTTTGAAAACAAATGAATAATTACTAATGACCTCGTGTGATATTTAGCATTTCAGACAGGAAATGACCATTAACTGAGCCTTATTTGCATCAAGTTGTCCTTCACAATATCATGTTCAAAATAGACAGTGCCTGAAACCTATTATTGTCACTTGACAGTAACCTGATAGATGTGGACTCGAGCAGCCTTTACTATTTCTAATGGTGAGTGATCACATGGTTTGATTCATCAAGGAGGTGACTTTGATGAATTAAAACCTTTAGTGTGCATTAGTAAATTGGTAGATATTGAAACATTCAATATTCTGATACATGAGGATTCTTTAGAAAGTTTTAAAACATCGCTCAAGACCCACAATTTTCAACTTGCTTATTCATAAACACTTGTTCCATTTCCACGTTTTTTCATTTTCAAACTCCTTATCTTCACTTGTACATTATGCATCATATTCCTCATATTTTTTTTAATTTCTCTCCCTTGCAGTCCTCTTCCAAGCCCCATGAGCAGATATTCATACCTTTGGTTAAATCGAATAAAACACAATCTACGTAAATCTATGTAGCTCTGCGTTGTGTAATTAGATCAATATGATTGAGATTGGGTCTCTCTATAAAGTGCGATCAAGATTCAGACCATCATGACTTTTCCTAGATACAAGTGAAAAAGGAACCTGAAAGTAAATATCCGAGGTAATGACACACGAAACCTATTTCGTCCAAATGTCAAGTGTTACTGTAAAGCAGAACACGAGCTCAGACAATCATGTAGATTTAATAAAGTAGGAATTTAAATATTCAGGCTATATTCCTGACATGATTGATATTATCATCCATGAGTTTGAAAATTCTTTTGGTGATTACACATTGTCAGTTTGTAGTTATATACCCTGGTTATAACATACATACTGTTTTATCATGAGAAATGATATCAAAGTTTAGTTTTGTTAGAAACTATTATAGTCAAAAACCGAGGACAGTAGTCCTTATGAGAAGACATGTCCAATGTTGTTTGATAGAAATGAAACCACAGGTTTTGAGGAACATTTATGATTTCGGAGCAGGCCGAAAGACATCATTCAAATATGCATACCTTTAATTTATGATAAAGATATTTTGTTTAATTCTAAACAAAGCAATCTTACATAAGGAAGCCTTTTTGAAGTACCTGGAACGAATCCTAATCTTATTTAACTGCAAATCAGTGTTATGCTGATCAAGTGAATACAAGCATCTATCCTCTACAAAGATTTCAGAAAACACCTAAAATTTTAATAACATCATAGTTACAACGTTGGCGCAGTTTGGTCGTGTTGTATATGTTTGTTTACAGATATCCACTTAATAGTGATTTATGAAGATGCTACCTTATTGTTAATCACATTTTGAATAGTATACGTTCAGTCATTACTCTATGATACATTGCAACACACTGATCCTTTTCAGGAAAAATGTATGTTTTCTGATATATAAGTTCTAAAAGTTTCAATACCTCAATCGAGGGGTATATAAAAACGGCGAAAACTGCGGACTACCATTTAAGTTGGAACTCCTTTTAATTAAATTTGATAGTGAAATGAATTTAGTAAGCTTAACTTTATTCAGTCCACTTTTGTTTAGATAAATTGTCTTGCAATTGGTAACAAGCTTTTCGTTTTTGCGAGATCCTTTTATATATATATATTTTACCTACGAAATATACTAATTACAAAGACAGGAAGGGTAGAAAATGATGTGAGGACGCAACGGGCTCGGAATATGTTCGCTTTGTTTGCGCAAGGCATGCGGTAGACATAAGTTGTCTGTTTCTAGAGTATGGTATGTATGAGCTTTGCATATGCAAGCATCTGCAACAATAAAGTGTGGATACGCAAATCATATGCATCTCCAACGCACACGCAAAACAAAGAAAAGGCAAAGTTCGTAAATCAATCGCTCCATGTGCGGTACAAGTAAGGTAAAATACGGTAATTTTTTTAGCGTACAGGTTGCGTATGAAAAAAAATCCATACCCAACACAAACGCACTTGCTATACGCTTAAGTGTGACAGGGCCCTTAAGATGTTGTGTTTAATTCTAAACATAGCAATCTTACAAAAGGAACCGTTTTATGAGTACCTGGAACGATTCCTAATCTTATTTAACTGCAAATCAGTGTTATGCTGATCAAGTGAATACAAGCATTTGATTATTTGAAAATTAAGCTATCTATCCTCTACAAAGATTTCAGAAAACACCTAGGTTTTAATTGAGCACCATAGTTACAACGTTGGCGCAGTTTGATCGTGTTGTACGTGTTTAACCAAATAGTGATTTTTAAAGATGCTCCATTCTTGTTTATCTAGTTTGAATAGTATACGACCAGTCATTAATGTATGGCTTTGCTTGATACTTTGAAACACACTGATACTTCTTACTCTTCTTTGAGAGCATCGTTCCTCTGTTTTCTGATAGTGATAAGAGCTAAGGACAGTGCCTCATGAAGAAAGTCGTTATTGAAAAAGAAAGTGAAAACAGTTAAATGCATTTTGTCTGTGGACGATGCTGTAATGGGTAATTTTGTTTGACAAAATGAGAAATAATGCCAAATACATTCTGCTGACTGATATGACAATTTTGATATGGTACTCGCCGGTTCAAGGGTCATATAATAATAGGTGGTTGAATACAGCAGTCAGATATTATTTCAATGATTGGGCTGGAGATATCACCAGGATATTAGCTTATCTTGAATAAAGATGAAGTATTCATTAAATGACTATAGACAATGCTTCATTATACCATAATGGTTTACTATTTAAAGCTGGAACAATTCGTAATAATTTCGTGTGACAAGCTAAATACAAATGATCCATACTGGGATAAGAGGATTCTGATTGAGATCATTTGTCTATCTATTGTCGATGCCATTTGCGTTAAGGGCTTTCAATAAGAGGAATATCATAAAAATAAATCATATGAGGTATGTGTAGGCTGTACTCACTACGATAGAATTGAGAGTTTAAAAAACAAGGTTTATTCATTGAGAAAGAAGAAGAACAAGTGATCATGGATAGTCAACTTCTTTATTGCTTGTGTGTTTCAGTCCTTTCGGGATAAGTTGTTGGTCTCGACATGAGGAAGGTGAGGTGGTTAGATGAGCAGATGTATTTCTTCTCTAAATTACTGCGTTTGTTGATGGATCTGATTGCCACGTTGACTATCCATAATAACTTCTTCTTCGTCAACCAACTTCTTAATGCCTCTCAAAGAAGTTATCGTTGAGAACGATTGACATTTCTGTGTCACCGAGACAAATGGCATGAAACATGTTTCATTATTAATGCCGGGTGATTTTATGTAAACTGTTTTTATTGGGGCAGAAGGTTATATCAGCTAAACAGCTTAACAGTATTTGGCCTTAACGTACTCTAATGAAACTCGTGTATTCAACTATGCTTATCTCAGAATAGAAACTTCCTGCTTGTAAAAGTTCATTTTTGGTGATGCTTAGTCAATTGATTTAAACATTCTTACATCGCACACAAATAACTTTCAAACAATTCAACAACGAAATGTATTTGACAGTTAACACTCCTAACAATCGCTTGGAAGTGAAAATGCAATAAAACAATCGCTGTTTAAAGATAAATCATATTCAAAATGCTCATGTATAAATGTCTCTATAGACATTTGCAAAATATGGTAATGTCAAACACTGTATTTATCACACATAACAAATAATACTGACTTATGATGATCATGGTTTCTTTATGAACATCAAGTTCAAGCGAACCATGGAGAGTACTGCGCTGAAATTCAATGTAGCATTGCACCCAAACCTTACTGCGTGTAGAGCAGTTCCCGACTGCAGACAAAGTTGCCAAGTCCCTGGCGGGAATCAAAGTACAGAGCTACCGATCAAAAGCTAAAGGCGCTAACCACTGCGCTATCCCGTCCTTTTACTGGAGACATACTTGTTTTGTATTGATCTGCTAATCACATAAGATCGATATAAAAAACTTGACAATAAAAGTTGACAATGATCTGACCTCCAGCATATTTGGTATCATTCCTACTTAAATACCATCCTGTTTGTATCATCCTGGATACATTTAACTAAGTTGTTAAGAGTATTGGTTCAGATGATTGACATAATCGTATGTCTAAAAGTACATATGTGTAAAGTCACAAAATGACACATCGATGTTTTCGAACTTGTTGGCCATAAGTACATGTAGGTGAGTGGATTGGTCAATTATCAGAGAGTTGGCACGTACTTCATCCCTCCAGACTAAAAGCATTAATGACATTTCAGTCTCGGATATCAGATTTCTATCTTAAGCTTTCACTAAAAGACTTAAAACTACAGAATAATCTTTCTTATATGTCTGGGCTTCAAAACATATGTTTATAAGTATCATGTCCAACGATAATACAATGTTACAGATATGTGGATTGCTAAGTTAATTAACATATCCCTGTTGTATATTGACATATTTGCTTTAAATATAAAAGACAAAAACGTTTGTTGGTCTTCAAACACTGAATCACATTTTCGTGAAGCCCCACCAGGTGATTATTGATAATAACGTTACATTACGGTTGTTCGTTGATATTCTGTCGTCAAAACTACACTGTTTTAATATGATGGCAAAATGTAAACTTACTGAACCAAATGAGAAATGCAAAAACATTCAAATTGCATGTTTTCAATTATAAACTGAAACACGAAAGGCCTGATAACATATCAAAATTAGTTATTTTTGGAAATCTTAAAAATTTCAATCATTGACCTGCAAACAGGACAAATGAAAACGCAAATAGAAAGAAAGCTCTTAGAGCCATTAGTCATTACCGTTGATGTGAATTGATATGAGAAGAATAACAGTTTGACATTACATTTTTTCAATAAAGAAGATATAACTAAGCCATGAATAAATCCATTACACCTTGTTGACATAATGGCATTTGTGGCAAACGATTAATAAAGTTTCGAGACAATAATGGTAAATGAGTAAATGTCACTTCCGTTTAACTGTCAGAAATGATGTAGGTGATTCAATTTAGATATGTTAGATATGTATTTCATAAAAGAATATACTTGAAACAGGTTACGGTTAGTTATAATAGAGAAGCTCAGTACGAGCAAACCTCTGTTCTGAAAGCCAAGATCCCGGGGTTCTGGCAGATTGTCCTAACGGCAAAAAATTGCTCCAACTCAAGTTATCTCTTATTTGCAGCAAATGAAAACACCTCTTGGATACATTTAAATTGGATCATCGTGAACGGTCGTATAGTGACATGGAAAATATCATGCCTTGTATAAATTTATAATTTTTTATGATAAATTTTAGTTTACTTATTTACCAAACATAATTAATGAGAAGGTAATAAGCGATGTTTGTAAAAAAGAAGAGTTACCTCCCTGGATGTTCAATTTCATTGATAGCTTTGCCGAAACATATGAAAATGACCGAGGCTTTGCGAATGACCACTTTTGACAACTAGATGCAATCAGATTGCCTCCAATCAGATGTCTACCGTTGTATTTGGCCTATTAGATCAGAGGCTTGCTCGATTTTGACTGAGCTGCCTCTGTTGGAAAATAATGATGATAATATCATAAGTAGCAATAGGTTAACTTTAAATTACTTATTCTGTCAAGAGGCCACCTGTCCTGAAACTACATTACTGTATCAGAAATTTCCATTTCAATTTGCAAATTTAAACAACATAATGTCCAAGGCCTTAACTTATCCCTTACCTGCAACTATTAGGGTCTGAAGGCACTCTGTTACCTTTGAGTACGTAATTCCACTGTCCTGTTTCCCGGATATCTATTGTAACACAACGTCTTAAAATTTGCTTAACCTCGGTCTTGGTTTTATAAATGTCGTCACGATATCATTTGGAAGCTTCGACCTTGTTCTCATTTTATGTTACAATTGATCTGATCTAAACATCTCGCTTACTTTACATTGCAAAATGATGTGTTATGTGATAGCTTAATCTTGAAGAATGCAAAAATCGAAGTATTGTAAAGTGGCCTTCACACGACAAACTAAAGTTTGACAACACATGTTGGCAGACTTTCCAAAGTTGTCAAACTCGCATGTTCAGACGTCAAACACGTGTTGTCAAACTCGATATGCAAATGACGTTATATCTATGACGTCACAAAGTCATGTGACTCAAACGTCGCATGCCATTGGCCACTTCTGAAGAACACGAGTTTCACAACACTTCACACGTGAAACTCAAGTTTGTCAACACCGAAAATTTGATGGAATAGTTGGTGAGAATAGAGACCGATCCTATTTCTCTCCAACAGTTTGACAACTCATAAAGTGGTGTTGCTGACGCGTTGTTGGACCGTTCACACTCTCAAACCCGAGTTTGACAACATGTGTTGTCAAACTTTAGTTAGTCGTGTGAAGGCTGCATTTGCAGACTTGGTATTTCTAGCATGAATTCAGAAGTTCTCAAATTGATGGAAATGGACAAAAAGTAATTACAAATGTACATCTGAAATTGATATGTATATATAAATATCTTGTTTACCGTTTCTTTTGGGATAAATGCAAAGGGATGCACCATGATGATAGATGGCATTTTATACAGTTATTTCTACCTGATCTGAAAGGTTAATAATGTTTTGGGGTTCAAAAAACATAAGATACTTGCACCAAACCAATTATGATTAACGTTAATCAGATGATCCGTTGATCAGATCTCATGTCCACTTCAGTTGAGAATGTCACCGTTATAATTTAAACACTAACCCCAATATCTGTATGGAGTAGGGTATAGTATTGATGCAGTAGGGTATGGTTAAAACAAAACTGTCAGATGTAAATTCAACAAATAACTAAGGGGTTAATGTGATAGGTAAAGCTAAGTTTCAAAAATACGTGAATCAAATTTGCTTTAACGTTTACTTTTTTATATTTATATTTTTCTTTTTAAACAAAAGTATCAGTGTTTAATCTAATACATTTTGAAGCGACAATAGTCTGCCTTCGCACGTACATGTATAACGTTGGCGGGTCATAGGTCGCCTTAAGGTCAGCTCACGTGACCTCTTACTGTATCTCGCTAGACTCAATATCGGGAGTGTAGCGAGTATTATTGAGGCTAGGTTTAGACTGCACGAGCCCTTGCTAGGATTGACGCTGACGTTGCCAATGTGAAATCAACGGTGTTACGATGACAGATCCCTAGATAAATTTGGATAAACTGAATTCTCCAAAACAAGAGGTAATGATGACAGAACTATATGACAGAACTCCTTAACCATCTGGTTAGTGAATTTCCGAGTTTGAAAATGAGGATCTGGATTCAGTTTCGAAATATTATTGGCACCTTCAAACTACAATCTTGTTTAAATCCTTCCATACACTGTCCAACAATACAGAAAAATATAATAATAAAATAGCAATATGATTTCATTTTTACAATTTGGATAACACTATCTGCAAATGGACATTTCTTATTCATTGCACTTGATTACATGTCACAATGAAGCGGTGTCATTTCACTGAGATATACAATGGTGTTTTATCATGTCACTCACATCAATATGGTCAAAGGAGAATTGATTTCTGTCCTTTTTATTTAAAGGGGCAGTAGCACGTTTTTTCATAATTTCAGTTTTTCACTGATAATCGTTAGTTAATGCTAAATGTATTATGTTGATAGTGTCCAAAATTAGACAAACCAATCACCCATAGTAAGAGAACAAACAATAAGAATTCACATAAAGTCCATTGGCGGACATTTTTGTGTGAACACCTTAAATTCCATTTGTGTGAAAAAAGGAATCGCATGGCTGAACTTTACATTCTATATTTGATTTATTACTGATTCATAATACATTTTCTTTCAATTGGAACCATTTATTTTCATTTCACTGACGTCACCTTATATTCCCCCTAAACACGTGCTACTGCCCCTTATGAAAAGATTGCTTATGCTTGTGTACGTGTAAGAATATGAAACTAGGTCTCGTTTCAATCAACGACGAATGATGTTAATCCAGGAATTTATCCACGACCTAAATGTCATTCCTTCTAAAAGCATTGAATTACGTAGTCATTATTATTAATGTTTGAAACAGTCATTCTCATTGATATATATATGTCTATATAAATCGCTCCCTTTACAATGTAAATCATTTCCTTGTAAATTACTACTTCTGAAAATTTGACATTTGATTTGGTTGCGTTTCTGAAGACAAGGGTAATTAGAAATATTTGAATTTTTTTTTAATTTTCTAAATGTATCACTCCATCCTCTAACATCATTTACTATTGTGTGATATAACTGTCAGGTACTTTCTTCACCAAAATTGAAAGTTTCTCTCCTTTGGCAACACATATCTTAGATTCTAAGATTCTTGTCAATGACAATCAAGATGATTAAATTAGAAAGTGACTCTTAAGTACATGAATTTTTTAAACATATGAAAGTCGTTCGTATACACTTACATCAACTAAAATGTCTGATAATTTGCTGTGACGAACAAATTTACGCTGAATTAATAAAGGATTCGTGTCCAACATACATGACATAGTATTACAAACTTTTAAGTTAAAAAAGTAAGTTTACAAACTATTGTTAAATTTATATGTTACTTATTCATACAAATAGAGTAACGTTAATGTAAGTTATTTTACAAATCTAATTTTGTTTCTTTTTAACATTTCCTACAAGCAGATAACTAGTTTCTACCAGTCAATTAGCTATGTATAAAGAACGGTGATTCGACAAGGAAGAAATGGGTGTGCAAATCACCTTCTTATAATTGTAAATTCTTATACAGTTGGCGCCACCTGTGTAATTTGCTATTCATGATGACATTTCAAGTAGCATTTTTGTAATCATTTACCAATTTCAGATAAAATAACCCCACAACATAGTAATTTTATATATAATGTTTATTCAATTTAATAATGTTTCCAAAGTTCCTGGGTAATATTTCTTGTTAAAAACCTATTTATATCTGTAACACATTTCATGAGGCAGCCAAATTACAATCCTTTACTAAGAAATGAATAAAATGTTAAGAGAACTACATTAATATGAACATAAACGGTTACAAACTTGCACGTGAAAATTGCCTTTTTTTGTAAACAGCACGGTGAAAGTTCACACTGTTGATTGTTTATTAACGAGAAATTTGAAGTTGAAGATATTTAATCAAACACCAACATTGCCCCCTCAACGTCAAAAACTCCGTTGCACGTCCGAGCAGTTGGACAGATGCATTGGAATGCTTCACACTTGACTGTCTCAATATCACGTTAGATACGATCTTAACGTGAGCCGAAGAGCTGTTTACAGAACATTGAAGGTTTGGTACAGCAGAACATCGTCATACTTGTGGTCATCAAAAGCCAACAACGCAACGAGAAGATCATTGTTTATCATTCAGGCACAACGTCGTCTGTACAGCTACTAACATGCGATCCTGATCGCCTCCTGGCTAAACATTTCCACACATGCGATAAGGAATTGTCGTCCGTCTGTCCGTCCGTCCGTCTGTAAACTTTGTGGAATTTCGATTTCTGCTCCAGAAACATAAAGCCTATAAAGCTGGAACTTTGTGTACAGACTCTTCGGCTGGTGTGGATAATAAATTGTAAATTTTCATCTTCTTCTCCAGAACAATTAGGCCTAGAAAGCTGAAACCATGTTTACAGACTGCTTGACTAGTGAGGATCAAAATTTATAGGTTTAGTGATCCTATGATCCCTTATAAGGGTCACAGGGGCCACACCCTTAAGACCTATTTTTATCTTCCTCTCCAAAGTATGAGGCCTAGAAAAAGCTGAAATCTTGTGTACAGATTCCTTGACTAGTGAGATTATAAATTGTAGCTTAAGAGCCTAAAAATCTTATTTTTATCTTCTTCCCGAGAAGTTTAAGGCCTAGAAAACTGCAACTTATCGCCTATATACTTAATTTTAGGATTGGTGACCCTACAAAGGGGAAAACACACTCTACAGCATAATTGAATATGAAGCCTGATGAGCTACAGAGCCAATGGCTCTATTTTTCAAAATGTGTAACCCTGTGGCATCTACTAATAGAATGCTGAAATGTTGTGTAGAGACTATTTGGGTAATGGAGATTCTAAATTGTACATTTAGTGGTCCTGTGGCCGCTACGGGAAACCATATCTATCACACAAAATGAATACAAAAAGCCTGATAAGCTACAGAAACCTGATGGTTTACAGAGCCAATGACTCTATTTTTAATCTTTGGAAGAAATTACAAGAGAAAACGGAAGCTTAGTCAAGGAAACCACAACGTTCAAAAGACAAAACATTCGATGTAAACAAGAATGAACTAAAAAGCAAATTAAATGTATCCCAAAATTAAATTATTCTTAGAAACCCCATAATAAATTACATATATCATGATGAAATATATCGTTGAATATGAAGCTCGGTTTATAAGTTCACAGTGACGATTGAAATTACTATTGATACCATTGAGATATTCTTCTGTTATCTTTCTGTTGACATCGAATTTTAGCTGGCCTGTACGGCCCGATGGGCTTATTTGCATGGTATACTGTTCGGCGTCCGTCCGTCCATCCATCCCTCCATTCATCCATCCGCCCGTAAACTTTGGGTATTTTCGACGTCTTCTCCAGATGCATAAGGCCAGGAAAGCTGAAACTTAGTGTACAGACGTCTTGACTAATGAGGATTATTTTTATAGCCCACATGAACGCCCTTAAAACCTTTTGTCATCTCCTTCTCCAGAATGATAGGGCCCAGGTAGCTGAAACCTTAGTGAGGTTAGAAGGATTCTTAATTGTACATTTGGTTTCCCTTTGGCCCCTACTAAGGTAAAATTGACATGACGCCTGATGAGCTACAGTGCAAATGGCTCAAAGTTTGTCTTTCACCATAATGTTGAAATTATTTGCAGCGAAGTATCATGCCACCCAAGTGCTTATTGACAGTTATAAATTAGATGAAATAAACCAGTGTTTAACACAAGTACTTGTCATAAGACATATTTTGACCTTTTCCTCAGCCAATAAAGACTCCGATGGTCATTTAGAAGTATAGTTAATACAACAGTTATCCTACGCAATCATCTACATAATAGAAAGGTCACACCATAACCGCCTACCCACAGCTGACATTTGGATACAATATTAACAAGAGACTGTTGAGAATGAAATGCTATTTTAGATATTTATAGAAAAAGACATTTGTTCCTTTTATATTTTGATATATGATGGATGAAATGTTTTAGAATAATACAATGTAATAAAGCTTTGCTAAGTACCCATATAGGCAGTTCAAAATCGATCTTATGTTCATTTGATCTCCATGATTGTATTCTTCAAATGACAATTTAATTACATTTAAGGACTATCTTTGTACTTTTTCGAGTGACTCCTCTGTAACATGAGTACCGTAGGAGAAATAGATGCTTCAGTTTACGAAGGTCAAATATAAGGAAGCCTACCTTTAGCTATAAAGACCGTTATTGCATAAGAATAAAAAAAATGTTACGAATGGAATTGAGCGAAGTATTATACTTGGTTGGTCAAACTTCTCATTAACTATCATATGTTACTTGGTCTGAACTTGATGATATTATTTGTGAGTTACGTTCCTTTGACAAAACATGAGTGCTACGTCACTGATGTTGTTGTAGCCAGCCGTTGCAATAAAGAATCTCGTCTTCAATCTAGCTGATATGTTTATTCATACCATACCGGGGCTTATCGCTTCACAATACAAACACGTAACATCATCCGTAGTCGAAGAATACACTAGCAAGATCGAAAACAATTAAAGTTTAAGTTTTGACACCCTATGATCATTTGCTTTAGGGAAAATGATTCGCGTTGCTTAACCCAACTCTTTACATTCTTTTGATGACTCCCTTTATTGTAAATAACGATTACCTTATATTTGGTAACACTTATTCGAGTTTTCATGAGATGCACCTCAATTCGTGAAACTGCATGCCCCATAATATAGTTAATAATATTTCCTAATTGTGGTCGATATAAGCTTGCTTCTTAATATCATAACTGTTTTTTGTGTGAGCCTTTTGTACCTTGAGAGTTTTTATTAATTTTCATGGTTATATTCAATGTCTCAGTAGTTATTTTTACCCTAAGTCAAATGATTTGAATTTTCCAATATTTTTATTTTTACAAAGGAAAAAGTGTTTTTTAGTTCCAATGAACCTGGAAAAGAGTGCATGCAAGTTGTTGATTGTATTAATAACATATATTTGTTAAACTTCACTTATTAGAATAGGGTTAAACCTTTGCCTTTGCTTCACAATATTTTTCGTGTATCAATTTAAAGACAGATTTAATCAGGGTTTAGTAGAAAGTTTCCATTGATAGAATTACTTAATATTGCTTTGTCTTAAGCAAGGAGATGAGGCCAAGTTTATTTCTTCTCTTGTCTAATGACTAAAGAATCTCTTGCAAGGCAAACGTCAATACAGTGAACATGAGAGGGTAAATTTTTCATGCGTAGATTCTAAACATGCAATTTTAATATGATATTTAATAATATATCTTAACACATAGAAATTAAAACAGTTAAATGGTATCAGCTGGATATAGTGTGGAAGTTTGTGTCTCTGGTTATCAAACTCTTTTTCATCAAGATGTGAAAACTTATTTGACCCCTACAAATACCTTTCATATTCTGACAATTACGGGAAGTGTTCATAATATTGAAGTATCCAATTTGATTTTGCGGTACTTTTATCTCAAGTATCTGTTGGTCTCGGGTCGCCATACACGATTTAACTTTATTCGCATCATAGTATTGAGGGGTACAATTTGCTTTTGCGCTACTTTATCTCAAGTAGGTTTCGACTCAGTATATAGGACTAAACTTCAATGAACATAAGTTGTAATCCGTCCATGCTGAAATACAAAGCTACTTCGCTTGCATTATTTAGATCATTTCGTTCATTTAATTTACTTCAATTCGGGATATAACTTTATAGGGAGCTATTTGCATAGTGTCAACTAACTTTGAAATATCTTGGCATTTAATATCTATTTTTGAGTTCTATTGTAACATTAACATATTCTGTTGACATTTAAATCTGCTAAAAACAAAACCCCACACGTTTAAGCAGCAGGTAACAATTCTTGTGTAAATAATATATACATGTATAATGCTCTTTTGACTATCTAAACATTTGCTTTCCTCCATTTTCAGAACATTAAAAAAATTCCCCTAGTCTCTATCGGTTTTACTGTCAGTAACTGTAACAATAGACTCTACCAATTTGTCCTTGATAGACACAGTGTTTCTGTTTGAATCTGCCATCAGAGAAAGGTCTACTAGAAAGACACTTATCTGTGCAATGACGTCTATTGTAATCCCAAGTATGATGAATGTAGGTCTCAAATGTATTTAATATCAGTCCTTCTAAAGTCTTTATGTCACACTGAGGCGCCGGCAGTCTCAACTTTAATCTGTGATACAAGGAAGTAGCTGATGTTCTGTTGACTAGTTTGGCCTACAAGATTGTTATTGTGTAAGATCGTATTCATTTATTTGAACTCTTGTAAAATCGTTGCAAACTGGTGGACAATCCTAGGATCAATATCTTTTATCATGTTTTAAAGAGACTGCTTTTTCTAGATTTTTGTCTGAAAACAATAATGATTTTAAGTATCAAGAAGCATAGTGAAAGAAACAGGGGGTGGAAAGTTTCAACCCACGATCTTATCATTGAGACCTTGCGGCTGGAATGATAGGAGCTCAAATATCCACCTGAGTTCTAGTGATCTGCGAGCTTTGGTGGTACTCTCTGTTTCAGGATTTTGTTTAAGTTGAGCGATAATTTTGTAAGTAAGATCGCTTTTGGAGTGGTCAGAGAGATTGAAGTGGTGGGATACTGGTTTATCCCTTTTGTGGGTAATATCGGCAAAGTGTTCAGAAAGACGTATTTTGAACTCCCTTTTGGTTTCCCCAACGTATTGTTTTTTGCATTTTTTGCAAGTAAGTAGATATACTACATTGCGAGATTTGCAATTGTATTTGCGACATGTGTATCTACGGCCAGTGACAGAGCTATGAAAATCGCTGTGTCTGTTGATATTAATGCAAAGTCGGCATTGTTCATTGTCGCATAAGGTGTCGACAAATTTCACTTCTTTACCACTGATTTGTGGTCGTTTAGGGGGATATGTGATGCTGGCTTTGACCAGCATGTCCCGGAGGGTTTTATTCCTCCTGTAGGCAGCAATGTGGGGGGCTGGGAAGATGTCTTTGCAGATGTCGGAGCCTTGGAGTAGGTGCCATCTATTCCTGATGATGTAATTGAGTTCCATATTCATGGGATTGTAATCACACACCAACACAGGACGCGGTTTGTGTGTGTGTAAAGTTGGTGTCGGAGACAGTAGTGAGGTCCTGTCTTTCAAATCTGACTGTTGCTTGTTCTGTTGTACTATTCTCTTGGGGTATCCCCTTTTGAGATAGTAATTAATGAGATTCAAACTGTGTTTCTCATATTCGGCCTGTGAGGAACATATACGTTTCAGGCGCAGGAACTGGCTATATGGGCCTTTAGTTTTGACATGTCTTGGGTGGCATGACGTGTACAACAGATATGAATGTGTATCTGTGGGTTTGCTGTAGACTGTGAACTCGAGTTTGTTTTTTCGGTTCACATTGGAAACCCATGTGTCAAGGAATGATACGCGTTCACGTGAGAATTCTGCTGTGAACTTGATGGTGGGGTGGGCAGAGTTGAGATATTGAATGAATGTCTCAAGTCTGATGAGTTCGAATCTCGAACGAAACTAGTCACTCAAGCCAAACACCTAGCCCCTTAGACGTTATTAGGTCAACTTGTCCTTTTAACTCCTATCAAGAAGCATAGTTTAAGTTTTTTATTTAACCATGAAATACATTAAAGGGACAGTAGCACATTTTCCGGAAAAAAAATCTTTTTTTTCACTGATAATTGTATCGTCATGCTAAATTGTATTATTTTGATAGTGTCAAAAATCTCTTTACACAGACCAATCATCCATAGTCAGAGAATAAATTATTAAGATTCACATAAAATCCATTGGCAGCCATTTTTGTGTGAACACCTATAATTCATTTGGTGTAAGAAACAGTAATCGCATGGCTGAACTTTACATCATATATTTGATTTATTACTGCTATTTATTCCTGACATCTTTTAATATCTAAACGAAGTTTCTGAATATTGCCAAATCGTTACGGATGACTTACGAATATGTTAACGAAAAACTGTAACTAATGCAGTAAAATTTCAACATAATTGGTCTCACTTTTGCAATGCTAGGGAGCCTAGAAGACATTGCAAATTACAAGATTTTTGCACTAGAATACGCAGGTTAGTGATCTTACTTAAGGTATGCAGTTGTAGAGTGTTGCACAACCATAACTGAGAATTGATAATACTTGATTCAACAAAAGTATATATATATATTGATACAAATACTCATAAACTATAACAACAATATTACTTTGGTGAAAAATACATTTAAAAAGTATCAACGAAATAACATAAACATTTAAATCGTTAATCCTGTTAAAAGGATTGGGTATACAGAGTAAATCGAGTAAAGCACGAAAGTGATTATTTGTGTTTTTGCTGAGAAATATTTTGATTGCACAAGATAATTGTAATGAACCACCCATATGCACATCAAAGTTGTCATTGACATCTTGCAATATTGTACGGGATGTCATTATGTTTTACCAAAATGAGTCACTGATATATGACATTTTCCGAATGGGCAATCATATTCGTTATGTTCAATAAATTGGTACCTACGTTCTCGGCATCCCTATTTAGGATAACTTCTGGCAGTTGCAATGATTCTGATTTACGAGCCATTATACTCCTCGGAAGGAGAGTGGCAAGTGACGAGGCAAATAAAGAAGGTATTTGGTGCTGTATGTAAGCTGGTATGGAAACTCAAGTGAGCTCACACACAAAATCCAGCATCTCATATTCATCATATATGCATATATATTCATGTATACTGAGTATATGTAAATTACCGTTCAACAGTCAATTCTTTAATTTGTTGAATGCGATGAAGATGTTAATGATTAAATCTACTTGCTTCCCTCTTTGCTTGTTTACTTAACTGATTATTACGTGAACTGTAAAATAACAAACCGGACACAAATTCAATTCCTCTGTAGATATTCTGTAGTTTTAACACTTTTCTTCAATTGAGATTGACAATGCTAATACATTTGCAAAAAAAAACTTGACATAAGATAACTGAGTTTATTTATTTTGATCTAAAAACATTCTCCCTTCAAACCTTCAAATTAGACAAAACAATTTCCTCATAAAACAAATGATTAATGAAAAGTTTTTAACATCTGAAAGAAACAAGTTACAAAGTGTTCTTGTTTTGTGTAAAGACAATGAAATTGGACATTTGACATTTTCATTCATGTTTCTCTCTCTGCTTGACATTTACGTTTTTGTGTGATCATCATTTCAAATGGTTTAACCATCAATAATATATCAGCAGTATAATAAGATTTTAGCTAAAATTGATTATTGTTCAAGGCAGAGGATACTTTATCACAATAGACAATGTGATAAGGAAGAAGATTTCGAACATTGCCTCTTCCTGGGTACAAATCCCATCAACAAGAGAGGCAACACGGTCGTAGAACAGCATACACAGTCACATGTTATCATGCAAGTCGTAAGACAATTGCAAAGCCTCCAACATAGGTGAGAGATAAAAAAAACTTCAACTGCACAATCCATTCACACAACCTCCTTCATGTGTCCGGATGACAGCCTCAATTCTTCGACCCATACCCCTGAAAAGACATTGAAATTGTTTCCTGGGTAATTCCATGTAGTGCTGCCTCCAATTGCCTCAATTCTGTACAGGAGGATCTCGAGAGTGTCACGGCGACCAATGATGTCCCAAACGTGCTCGATGGGGTTGAGATAAGGACTCCTGGCAGGCCAATCACACCGTTCAACAGCACTTTGATGGATAAAGTTATTCACAGCGTTAGAATGATGAGGCCTAGCATTGTCGTCCATGAACACAGGCCTGGAGACAAGATTGTGTTTGTCGAAATGAGGAACGACGATAGGCTGCAGCACCTCCTGGATGTACGATTGACCTGTCAGATCGCCCTGAATTGTCATGAGGTCGAACTTGCAGTCGTATGAAAAGGTCCCCCAAACCATCACTGAACCTTCACTAAAAGGAACATTGGGAAGCACATGCTTTGCACTGTAGGCTGTATTTTTACCCCTCTAGACACGAGTCCGGCCATCTTTGACATGAAGCAGGAAGTGACTTTCATTGGACCAGTGGATCCGAGTCCAATTCCGTAGATTCTAGTCCCTTCTTGCCTGGCACCATATCAATCAGCATCGTTTATGGTGTTAAGTCAACAGAGGACGCCTTATTTCCCTTCATGAAACAATACCTGCAGCTTTACGTCGATTCTGGTACTGATTCGGCGATATGGTAACCGATGGCGTTTGAGGGTTGTACTCGATGCATATTGATAGCATTTTACAAGCCGTATAAGTGCCCTGTCTTCAAGTCGTGATGTTACATGAGGACATCCAGAGGGTTGGCAGTCTTTGACTTGATCCGTCTGATCCTGTTTCGGATTAATCTGCTTATAACTGTGTAATGGTAGCCGGATTGAAACCTTTAATGAACTACAAAAACATGGAAACCAAGTTGAAACCAATAATGAACTTGAAAATGGAAACTAGGTTGAAATCTGTTATAAACTAAAATATTGGATCCAAGTGGATTCTACCTGGAGGAGTGTGTAAAGAACGGTGATAGTTACCGCACTGATCTTGGACAAAAGCAGGTTTCAGTTCCAAGGAAACAAGACTGTAGTTCAAGTAACCTACCTGGAAGTCAAGTGGAATTACTGGTGTCAAGATCTTCTCAGCGCTCCGGAAACCAAGGCTTTTTTGTAGAGATCATCATAACAAGGATAAAATTGAACCGATAGCAAAACAATGATAATCTTTGTCACTTGAAGTATTGAACAAACGGCGTGTACATAGCTTCTGTAGCCCAACTTAAAGTGCAAAATAGGCTTAATAGGAATTGACACTAAATTAATTTCACATCTCATTTGAGCCGGATTAAACGTCATTTACTTTGAAGACAGCTGATTCTCTTGTGATCCCTGCCTTTTATACTACTCAAACAAATTTAAGGAACACATATCGTTTCCAACTACTTTTAAGGACTTCATCACAAAAACATTTTTTAAAAATACATTTTTCCTTACTTAAGTGACTTAAGGATTCTGATATCTTATCTATTAAATTTGAAATTACGATTTATTTCATCAAATTTTTTTACATTTCAGCATTCTAGCCATGTACTCGAACACAATGAAAGATGATACATGCACATGTTCCTTAAAGGGGCAGTAGCACGTTTTTTGATAATTTTATATTTTAAATTTTTCACTGATAATTGTATGTTAGTGCTAAATGTATTACTTTGATAGTGTCATAAATCTTATTACACAAGCCAATTAGCCATAGTCAGAGGACAAAGTATGAAGATACATTGGCGGCCATTTTTGTGTGAACACCTTTAATTCACTTTCTGTAAGAAAAGGGAATCGCAAGGCTAAACTTTACATTATATATTTGAATTGTTACTGCTCCATTTAGTTTAAATACATTGTCTTTCAATTGGAACCATTAATTTTCATTTTCCTGACATCACCTTATTTCCCCCCTAAAAACGTGCTACTGCCCCTTTAAGTAGTATGTAATAACAAAGCACCACTTATTACTATCATACTACTAATATTTATTACAAACATGTTTTCCTTTACGATGAACCTGCTAGAATCAATCGCCGGCGATTACAAGACCACAGAATTCTCATCAAAACAGAAACAAAAGCTGTACTTAGATTTCGCAAATTATTTCATAGAAAGGAATACCAGCTACTTTTATTGATGGGATCCAAATATAGAATGTAATTAAACTTTAGCATTAATGAAGGCACAAAGCGGACGTGGATTTGTCCAATTAATTTACTATTACAACCTTCAGTAGAATGTTCTAAGGAACTAACATGGTGATACAAAAACCTTCCAGCAATAAGATGTCTCTTGTTTTGATTTCATGATCTGTACGCGCTCATGCTAGAAGTGAAAAGTAATTAATTTGATACCTATCCATAATTACACAAACGTAATTCTATGACTAAAACAGCTCCACACTCCTGTCGTCTTTTTGCAATGATTTGTGTAATATACACGAAGCATGTACGTCTCAAACAAAATAGAGACAGTTTGTAACATGAATATTCAATTCACTCAATTGATATTACTAGTGTGACCTGGTTATCAATCATCATTTGGCTATTTTTAAGGCCGTTTTTAGTTTGGAAATAACATATCACTTTACATCTTAAAGAGATACAGAATATGTTGATAGGATCACATATGTCAAATTTTGAAATCGATGTTATTAAATCGGAAACCACTAAATGTTACTGAAATAACAAGTTAAAGGTCAATCAGTACATTAGAGCGAAAATACGGCCATTCAAAGTCGGGATTTTGATCGAAAACCGGAAAATGTGGCTCGGGTGGCGCGCGAAAATTCGCCAAACATAATTTTGAAACCTTATCATAAGCTGACAGGAAGATATATTCGATTCGATAGTGTTTATTAGATATTGTAACTAATAGGTAACTATTAATTGAACTAATAGGTAACTATTAATTGGATGCATAATTTCGAATATTAAACGTATTCGAGATGTTTTCTTGATTTTTCCACAAAATCAAACATTTTAGAGATATTATGCATAAATGGACATATTTGCAAGTCCAGCGATGAGATATGAACTTCAATCAGCATATTGGATATTTTGTAGCTTATCAAAACCAAATAAAAATTTAAGAAAGATACTGTGTGTCACTTTAATGAAATAATGTGTAATGAGCATTTATATCACCCTCCAAAAGTTCACAATTAACAAGTATAAAGAAAACCTTTCACTTCTTATTAAACCTTTTCAATTTTACATCTTTGGTTTTACCCGCATATCATTTTTTGTATTCTACCAGTGACATTTTTTATTATGTGATTATGTTTTTTCTAGGACTCCACCCCTCTAGCCCCCGTTCCTCTAGCCCCCTGTTGTTACAAGCCACTAATTAGTACCTCTAGCCCCCCGACTGGCTGTTCCATTCACTGTGATCACCCCCTGTGCTGTACATGTTAATAGGCTACCGGTAGTTAGGTTCATTAGCTAAGGTGTTGATTGATAGGTGTAGAGGGTAACCACCAAGAGATAATTATGTGATAAGTACAGAAGTCGTTTAACATAACAACAAATACTAAATGTATGTTTCTAACAATTGTTTAATCAGAGATATATCATTGTGTATATGGCATATGCTCATAAAGTCAGTGAACACAGTACTGTATTTTACAAAACATATAAGGTGTCCATCATCAGCCCGATAGCACAGAGGTAGGACTCCATGGTCCTTTCACATAGCATATACTCGAGTCCAAGACGTTCGATTTTTTCATCTCTGCCCACGTACTGCTTTCTGCGTTTAGGAGCTGATTGTCCACATTCTAGCTGCAAGACCTGCACACGCCTGGAAGCCTCCTCGTGAATGAACAATGCCACAACTTCGAAAATGTTAGGATGGGATTTGCCGGCCTTCTTCTTCAGACGTGTGTGATAACCCTCCACATGGTTGTTGGTTCTGGGACCATCGTACTTAAAAAAAGTTCCACATGTCTTTTGAATACTGCCCATTCATCCAGGTACACTCAAAATAACTATGAAACTCCTGGACACCGTCAAGAGATGGGGCTTTACTGAGGATGCATGATACAGCCTGGCTAACCTGAGACACAGGAATGAATGGAAGAGCAAGCATCATTCTAAACCACTGTCTAACATCAAAGTTCGTTGTGTAATCTACAGCCAACTTCACCTTCTGTAACTTTCTATTAAGACATTGTGCATAATGGAAATAACATCCCTTAACAGTCACTTCAGTCCCAAAGACAGCAGCACTAGCTCTCATCAAACTTATTTCAAAATCCTGCATTATTCTAGATGGCCTTAGATAAAATCCTAAGTCTGAGGCTTTGTCCTGCAGCATCTTGTAAAATCTTGTGTAAGTTGAGGCACTCTTGTTGGGGAGGAAACCGAAGACCAGTGGCAGCATCACTCCAAGAACGAAAGCATGGATGGTCACCAGCTGATAGAAGAGCGCAGGGGACGTCTCGAATGTACCGTCAACATGCCATGTGTCTGCCTTCTGTAATTCCTCAAGACCAGCATTGGAGGCAAATGCTATGATCTTGTCTTCTCCGGTATACGTACCATCCTCTCCTAGCAAGAAACGATCACCCTGCACTGTAGACGTCCACTCCTCTTCGAGACTGATGTCTGCTTTTGAGCTTGGCATCTTGGAGAATCTTTTCCTCCGTTCCCGATAGAGTACTGTCCTCACATTGGTGAACTGGGGCAGGTTCGCCGCGGTCTCTTGTGGTGTTGCGTCAGACTGGTCAGTCAGCAGACGCACCTTCTCCTCTTCATAGATGACCTGCATTTGCACTGCTTCTTCTCTCGCCCTTTTTCTCATGTTGCCCTTCATCTTTCTGGCAGCCACTTCACCCATGATGGGAGGATGAGTGTGATCGTGACTGCCGTCAACCACTTGTCCATCCTCAGTAAGAACAAGAGATGCCTTGCAATGAGCATGCTTTCGCATACTGCAAGTCCACTTCAGACCAGACTTCAGTTGCTTGGATCTGTGGAACACGTAATGTTCATAGACTGCGACTCTGTTTCCCCTAGCACCTTCCACCTTCTCCTCCATCTTACTGATTCACATTGAACTTTGAATGACATGGTTATTTTATATGTAAAACCTTAATATCCACTCTTACTACTCAGGTCTACTCAGATGCGTTTTCCTGTTTACAAAACAAACTACAAACAGGTAAGGTAACTGACTCAGTAAGGTAACAGTAAAAATAACATCAGAAAGTCCAATCTACTGACTCAGTAAGGTAACGGTAAAAATAACACCAGGAAGTCCAATCTAACACAAAAGACAATCACCTAGGGGGCTAGGGGAATGATACCTTTTCTAGAACACGCATATCATTAGACAATATCAGATTGTTTTGTAGAATTTGTTCTTAAAGTTTTGAACTTGTTTAAAATCAACAATTTTACAATATTGATTTATTCTATTTGCTCAACGACCGCTCTCTTGCCCTTCTTAAACTCTTTGTAATGAATCACCACTTGTTGTGATTGAGATTTAAACTTCGATAACTGTATTATTTTACAAAATATACTTTCTCAACTTGATAACTTGTTGCTTGTTGAATGAACTAAGTGCACATAAGTTGGTTAATGATTCCAAGAACTGAAGCTTCTTATAATAACATTATTTATTGACAAGGAAGTTTTATAAGCCAATTTATGTACGATAATCGCCTATACAGGGACGGGAAATGGCTAGCTAGTTCCATTTAGTTAAGCCGAGCTTTCAAACATCGGTACAGTATAGATCCAAGGAATGGTATATATAGATTGCGAATTAAATAATGTACTTATGCAATTTATGAGTAAGAAGAATTGTAAGAAAAATGTAAACACAATTATTCAATTTGAATTCTTTGCTTGCTTGTGATCGACTAGCTGTATAGCTGATTTACATAATATTTACCAACAATATTTTGACAACTAAATGTTTCTATTCAGGAAATAAGAATTTTATTCTAGAGTCATCAAAACTCTCCATAGCTGGTTATGTACAATTTGATTCTCGGATACAGCAAGAGATTACTTCAAGATGAGCACACATATATACACCATTTCATGAGTTGTATGATTCTGATAATCTTACATGATAAATGGTCAAACTACTTATTTATTCATACGCTTTACAGAAACCAGTTTGTGAGGTGATCAAACCAATTTGGAAACTTTGTAGAGGCTTACAACACTAAGTATTAACAAGATCAAAAATGATTTAAAAAAAAAAGTGATTGCCAGATGGATACTTAGCTCATTAATGTGCTACTAAATATTGAATGTATATTAAACATATATTAGATAATGATATACATAAAAGCACCAGATTTGTTCTTTTTAAAATGTTCAATGTATACTGCCATGCATAGTTCATTATAAAAATGTGGCATGAGTGAAACATTATGTGAGTTAAACACAAGATGAAATGAATTTTCTCACTTTTTCTCTTTAAATTATTACCATTCATTTAGATGGAGATTGCTGCACCAGTCAAACATATAATGATACATTAAGTATTTGCTTTGATTCCAGTATTTCATTCGCTCAGCTTTAATTCATTTCAGCCTGTCTCTGGTTTTGCACGATAATAAGCTGTTTACAGCATGTCTGCTGGTTAGTGAGAGTGGTCTATTTTAATATCTTGTCATCAATCTTGTTATTATTTCCACTCGGTGTAGTTGTTAAAGATACGTGGGTTGATGATTACCTTACACATATCCTTAATTAAAAACAACTCGTGTTTCTAGTTTTAATGAACAGAACTGTCACTTATACAATCATATATTGCATTGAGAGATTTATTTCGTAAGAGATATCAGCGTGTTAGATGAGCAAGTCGTTCGCAGTGACTGTAATAAGAGCTTTACCATATTCTAAAGATTGAAAAGGGAGATAACCATATCAACTATTTTATAGAGAATGTTATTGAGATTCTCTATGATTGTTTGGTTGCACCCATTGTGTCCTACATAGATTAATAAAGGACGATTTTATAATTATAGCTTTGTAATGGATTGGTTTCAGGTAAGTCGGTACGGGATTATTCTATTTGAAGAAATACATACATCAGCACTCAAAGAAGAAGAGACATCTTAATATTTTATCATGTGGTACTTAATATAATATGAGGCTCTCTAATCTTTCAATTACCTTTATTTGAATTATAGTATTTTGACTTGAAAAACAGAAGTGTTAATATGCTTTGTTTATTTCTTTACTAGATATTAAGAAGAAATTGCAACACTGGGTCTAATCCCGTTTTACTTTTTTCACATTTCACTTTTAATAAGTGTTCTAAAAAAGATGTGATCCAGCTCTTTTCTTAAACATTTGTCGTGGATTATGTTTTATTTTGCATGTGATTTCAAGCTTTTCTATCATTATTTGAAATAATTGTAAGTGTTTTTTTTTTATGACATCATGTTGTAGTCTTACGTATCAGTACGTTAGCTGAAGAAACGATCAAAGTTAATAATAATAATGAAACTGGTTCTTGAAAAATTACATAAATGATATTTAGTTTGTTTTACATACTATGTATCCCTTTTCGAAAGAAACATTGTTGATGTCTCAATGCAAATCAAGCAAACATATATAGTAGTTTGTTTCAGAAGGATTCCAATTTCAAAAGGCAAATGCCAAGTCGGCACTTACTGTTTTACTTACTGTAGTATCACACGAATTAGTGTGGTTTTGCAAGTACTAGTTATTAGTGTCTTACTGTAGCATCACACGAATTAGTGTTGCTATGCAAGTACTAGTTAATACCATCATGTCATCATGCAATAAAAAGAGGATATTATATAGTCGTCCCTAGCGAGATTGGGGGATGTACTGATATTTAGGCACGAGTGTCGTAAATATACAAATATCATGTTATTGTTTGCAAAAAGTTCACGTTTCTTTTAATGATATACTGTGAATTAAAAAAGTAATGTGAAATCTTGATGTTGAGAAATTATTTCATCATTTAATGATTTATACTTTTTATTTGAAAGTACAAAGCATGATCGTACCTATACATAAATACTCTCATGGTGGACACAACTGCAACGCTTGCATAGTATGATGTAAATCAATGGCGTAACTAAAGGATACATTTCTGGAAAAAGTAATCCATATAATACAGCTCTTCTATACCATGAAAGAGATGCCATGGGGAAGAAATCTTCCTAATGACATAATGTAAAAGAGGAAGACATCTTATAACATTTTTTGATTATAGCACATTCTGAAAACATATAAAATGGCCAACTGAGTCCAAATCGTGATTCCAGTGCTACATGAACGTTCAAGACTAAAGAGCAAAGCAGTATCAAGACATGATGGTGTTCCAAAATCAAATGCATGCAATTATATGTGTTGGATTCTGATTTAAAAGAATGAATTGGAGTTATAAAAAAACCACTTGACAGTCCCTAGTCCAATTTGATATTATTTCATTGAATAACATTTGTATTGAACAAATGATTGCAATGTATTGTAATTACATTCTGTTTAAATTTGATATATTTTGTTGTTTTACTGTTAAAACATAAGAAATAGCCATGATAAAATAAAAAAAAATAATCATGTTGCAAAACGTGAATGTCAGTGGGGGTGTGATTGATGAAGAAAGAACTTGTTGTAATAACGTAAACCATGAAAACGATATAAACGAAACTATTATTGAAACTTTGAAGATAAAACTAGCTTTTCTGTTTGGTAAGATTAATTCATTGTCGAGTTGTTTTGAAGATTGGAGTTTGAATTTTAGTTCAATTGGGGAAACCCTCGGTAATTGTAAGGACCAGTGACCAGTGGCCAGCAAGTGACCAGGGGGACAGTTGATTAGAAGTTTTATTTTATTCCATTGTTGCTATTTAGATTTTCACATGGTTTTTCAAATGTTTAAACTGTCTAAATAGAATTTGATGAACATACACATATTGATAAATGCTTTAAAGTGTTAAAGCAAAAATACAAACCTTGTCAACATTGACACATTGAATCCTGTGATACATAACCATCAGAGAAAATTGGAGGATTAGTCCTTGACATTTGTGAAAGGATACAAGAAGATTAAGACTCGGTGTGTTCTTGTAAGATTGACGTTTATGATTTTGTATATATATTTGTGCTAATCGTTACAAATAGGACTTTGTAAAAATTTGGAAAGGTCTTGAAATGATTTAAGTTGACAAAGACGTCTTGATTTAAATGTAGATGACATTATCTTCAGATTTCGAAAATCAGTATGATCATGCTAAAAAAAGGATTTTTTTCTCAATATTATTACTCATTGCTACTCTATTTTATGTCATAAAAGAATATCTAAATTTTCTTTTTGTAGAAGACATAAATCAACCAAAAGCATCCAATTTATTGTACTCCTTAAATGAAAAAGACAATGTTTATTCAGAAACAATCAGTTTTTACATACTCATACATGTAGACCAGGCTTATGGGCACACCAACAACCATTTCTTTTATACCCATATGCACTTTGTCACTTTTAGATGAAAGCCAAATTCAATTTTTCCAAGAGTTTATTCCCATTCCAAAGTATTACATATTTAGTTTCATATTTCCTGTGTATAAGCACTCATCCTTTACTTACAGAACTTTGATATATTTGGAACAGATTTACTGCAAAGAAGAACACGAGTGCCCTTATCATATGACATAAGTGTTTTATTAACTACAATCTGTGAATCTTTGTTCTCTATAACTATCAGAAAACTTTGATAAACAAAAATTGACATGTTCTCACACATTATTGAATGTCTCTCTGAAACAAAACCAACAATTCCTGAGTCGCACTTAATAAGTCTCTTATTCAACTTCGATGAAAAAGGAGATATTGATAACTACATTCCGCCCTTTAAACATATCCCAGACAGGATTATTTTTTTATTCGATCGTGTTCGTGTATGCGTAGGCTTTATCTTAAAATACAAGAGTATATGAGAGATACGTTTGGTTCTATATAGTTGAATTAAACACATTTCAGTTAGGACACGGAGGTTCTTGTGTTATATTGCAAGAATAAGAAACGTTTATATAAACACACATTACTTTCTTGTAGCTTCAGTGTACTTTTATTCATCAGGAAAAAGCGGGAGATTGATATTGCACATAACGTTACAATGAATGTAAATTGGCAACAACAATTGAATCGATATAAGTGAGTTTATTTCTTTTGATCTGAAGACATTTTCCCTTCAAATTTGACAAAACAATTTCCTCAGTGTAATGAAATAAATGATTAAAGAAAAAAAAATTATATCTGAAGAAAACTTCTTTTGTGTAAAGACAATGTAATTGTACATTTGACATTTTCATTCATGTTTCTCTCTCTGCTTGACATTTACGTAGGCATAATCAGTCATTTTTTAATAATAAACCAAAATTAACCAAACTTGGTGTGTGGGTAGAACAAAGTTGCAATAATAACATGCAATTAAAATTTTCAAAATACAGATTTTCGTTAAAAAGATATTGGATTTCAAAGACACCTACCCTCGAAAAAAATAAAATAAATGTATTTTTCATCGATTTCTTTTGTTTAGGGTCTTATAAAAATATTTCTACTCATCCTTAAAATACCGTTGAGTGTTCAATGTCTTTGTTTTTCTCTTGTCTACCAACAATGACTATTCAAAAATATTAAGTGCCACTTTTGGTACAAAATTTTGACCCTCCAAGGGGAGTACCAGCATCACGTTTTTTTAACATGTCTTATTTTTTTCTTGAATATTGAATAATTATTTGAATGTTCCACAAACTATGTTGTCATGGTCACTGTCATTGTCATCCGAGTCGGTCTATCCCCAAAATGTAAAATTTAACACAGAATATTTTACAAACGATTTAAGATGAGACTCGACTTTGCAGTTTAAAGGTCTCAAGATAAATGTACGTATCAAGCGATGCCTCAAATTTGATAAGCTTCAACAAAACAGGAGTATCATGTATTGCCAAATTTAAGTATAAAAATTCGCATTTGTACACTTAAACAACAAATACTGTTTGTTATTGTGTCATATGCTGGTTATATAAATCTTTACTCATCCTTTATTATATCTGAGTAGTTGTAAATTATAAGTTAAAACCATTAAAGCTTTATTTTAAGTTTTGATCCGTCAATCTACTCAAGAAACAGCACATTAGATTCGAGAAAGCTGTTCTTTACCATATATTTAGTCGCAAAAACGATGATTACAAACACAATCTTAGCTCACGCTTTTATTGTGACAGCCAATGAAAGCGGGCGATTGCAAGTGGGAGATACTCCGATTGAGACGGTAAGGACATTCTTTTATTTAATTTGATGTGAGTATGTTGTGATACAAATCCGATAGATAGTGCAAATTGTAGCTGAATAATTATTCTACATCATGAATTCTTTGTAGACATGTGCGCTATGCGCAAATACGTTTTTTACATTTCTGAAGTTTTTCTCCTTGCAAAGTCAACATTTGACGTCACATAAATGAAAATCTAAAAATAAGTGTCTCTGGATTTGTTATCCTATTTTCTTTTGTAGTATTTCGATTTTTTGTGCAATAAGAGGCAACGGTACGAAAAAACGTAAAACCACCCCCCTGTTTTGACCCCGATTTCTAACCAACTTTTTACGCCTGCGAGGTGTCCTGGTTATCTCCCCTGTCTGGTTATCGCTAATTTACGTTTTCGTGTGATCATTATTTCAAATTGTTTAACCATTAATAATATATCAGCAGTATAATAACATTTAAGGTGAAATGGATTATTGTTCAAAAGCTGAGGATAGATTATGCCCAGTTATATAACAATCCATAATGTGACAAGGAATGAACATTGCCGCTACCTAGATTATAATCCCAGTAACCAGAGAGGCAACACGGTCGTAGAACAGCATGCACAGTCACATGTTAGGATGCAAGTTGATGCCAATGGCAAAGCCTCCAACACAGGTGAGAGACATACAGTATATAAATACCTCAAATGCAAAATCCATGTGTTTGTAATATTTTTAAAACGGTGATACCATTTCTAGAAATTCAAATGGTTTTTTGATTGATATGCCAGAGTTTATATACGCTAAAGTAGTGTCAGAATATACATATGGGTTTTATTGTGAACAGATTCAGTCCCCTGTATCATTTTTCTATTTTAGCTTCGATTTAAACAAAATATCACAAATGACAAAATGAAAAGATCAGTACATCCAATAAACATTGTTTTCCTAAAAAAACATTATTACAATAATATAAAAATAGAGCCATGGGCTCTGTAGCTCATCAGACTTTTGATGGAAATAGTTCTTTAAGGTTTTGACCCCTGTGACCCCAATTGGGGTCAAGGGGTAACCAAATGTAAAATTTAGAATTTTAATTCGCCAAAGAGTCTACACACAACTTTTCAGCTCTCTAGACCTTTTGGAACTGGAGAAGAAGATAACATTAGGTTTTTAAGGTTTTGACCCCTGTGACCCTATTTGGGGTCATGGGGTCACAAAATCTACAATTTAGAATCCCCATTGGCCAATGAGTCTACTCACAACTTTTCAGCTCTCTAGACCATTGGAACTGGAGAAGAGGATGAAAATAGGATTTTAAAGTTTTGACCCCTGTGACCCCAATTGGGGTCATGGGGTCACAAAATCTACAATTTAGAATCCCTATTGGCCAAGGAGTCTGCACATCAAATTGCAGCTCTCTAGAGTCATTGATTCTGGAGAAGAAGTCGAAAATGTGAAAAGTTTACGGACGGACGGACGGACGCCTTGCCATGCCATAAGCCCATCGGGTCTTTCAGACCTGATGAGCTAAAAATAGAGCCATGGGCTCTGTAGACTCATCAGACTTTCGATGGAAATAGGTTTATAAGGTTTTGAACCCTGTGAACCCATTTAGGGACATGGGGTCAAAAAATCTACAATTGAGAATCCCCATTGGCCAAGAAGTCTACACACAACATTTCAGCTCTCTAGACCTTTAGAACTGGACAAGAAGATGAAAATAGGTTTTTAAGGAATTGACCCCTATGACCCCATTTGGGGTCATGGGGTCAGAAAATCTACTTTTTAGAATCCCCATTGGCCAAGGCGTCTACACAAAAGTTTTCAGCTCTCTAGACCTATCGGGTCTTTCAGACCTGATGAGCTAAAAAGATATATAAGTTTATCTTACCTTACAGTAAAATACTCGTTTTTGATTGGCTGATCATCGAATAGTTTTATCTTATGTACCCCTCGAGTCTCACTTCTCACGGTGTACAAATTCAATGTACCCCGCTGCCATAGCAACAGCTCCTCTCCGAGAAGAGGTGTCGCATAACGTTAAGATGACGTTACAAAATGACGCACGCAATGTGCAGAGTTCACATAAATTCGATTTGCTGTTTTCGTGATTATTAACTATAAATTTGTTTTCTCGTCACTCTATGGGTTTTTTTCGAAACAATTCCGCATTACATTACTTACACACGCTATAGAATTAAAAGCAAAAGGTTTTTAAGCATGTTTAGCCGAGTAGTTTTACGTAACACGATTCATAACATTTCAGTCGGGTTGGCTGACGCCATTTTGTTTACATTAAGGGTCAAGGCCGCCATACGGTGATGGCTCATCCGTTAACGGCAGTCAAAATAAAATTGATGTATTTTTCTGCCATGACGGTAAGATAAATACGTTGTATGCTTCTCCCTCGGGTAATACGGTCTGATGTACCATCTTTGCAGAAATGTCAGCCCTCGCCTTGCGGCTTGGGCAACATTTCTACAAAGATGGTACATCAGACCGTATTACCCTCGTGAGAAGCAAACAACTTATAATGTTTAAATTGTCAATACACTCCTTGGTGGTCGACGAACAATTACATTAAGTACTCTCAGTCACAATGAAAAAGTCATTATTTGACCTAGGACTACATAAAAAAATATTAACCTCGATATGACTGCCCTCGTAGGTAATAAATAAAGGTATCTTCCAATGTGGAACAGTTTGCACTTCATTGTTAATATCAGGCATTTACATGAACTAAAACTTTGAAACAATGCTTATTGAATTCATTATTTAGAAGTTCAATGGTTTCGCTGCAATTTTTGATATCGGGAAGTAATGTATGCTTACGTAAAAGACACGTCAATGTTAATGCTATTTATGTAGTGGTATGTCTGCAAATCTCTTTGTTTCGATCATCCCTTTCTGAGTGTACGAAACGGCAGTTTATAGTTTAAAGGGATTTTAACAGATGAATGTATCTCGTTAATGTCTCTTAATAACTTACATTTAACTTTGTCTTACTTACATTCGGAATCGTGGGGACTGTTGCCTTTGATCACTCAATTATTGAAGTCTGATATTTGATATTTGAAGCCTCAATCACAGAGAGTTAAAGTGCCATTAACACTGTTGATCATATTAAAATTGGCAGTGATTGTTTATGATTCTATTTCACGCAGGTAACTGTTGGGTCGCAAAACTGAAGGACTTTCAATAATCCTCATACAATCAGACTGATTAATATGAAAATGTTTAAGAATGTCAACAGAATCGAAAATAAATGCTTCTACAAATATCGTGTTATTATTTGCAAAACGTTCACGTTATTTTTAATGATATACTGTCAATTAAAAAAGTAATGTGAAATCTTGATGTTGAGAAACTATTTCAACATTTAATGATTTATACTTTTTATTTGTAAGTACTTTCGACAAAGCATGATGTTTTGTGTTCAAATCTGAACATTCCGTACAAATACAAAAACAGTGTTTGTGATATGTTCGTACCTATTCATAAAGACTTATGGTGGACACAATTGCAACGCTTGCATAGTATGATGTAAATCAATGGCTTAACTAAAGGATACATTTCTGGAAAAAGTAATCCTTATAATACAGCTCTTCTATACCATGAAAGAGATGCCATGGGGAAGAAATGTTCCTAATGACATAATATAAAAGAGGAAGACATCTTATAACATTTTTTGATTATAGCACATTCTGAAAACATATGAAATGGCCAACTGAGTCCAAATCGTGATTCCAGTGCTACATGAACGTTCAAGACTAAAGAGCAAAGCAGTATCAAGACATTGATGGTGTTCAAAAATCAAATGCATGCAATTATATGTTTGGGATTCTGATTTAAAAGAATGAATTGGAGTTATAATAAAAAAAAACTTGACAGTCCCTAGTCCAATTTGATATTATTTCATTGAATAACATTTGTATTGAACAAATGATTTCAATGTATTGTAATTACATTCTGTTTAAATTTGACATATTTTGTTGTTTTACTGTTAAAAAATAAGAAAAAGCCATGATAAAATATAAAAAATAATCATGTTGCAAAACGTGGATGTCAGTGGGGGTGTGATTGATGAAGAAAGAACTTGTTGTAATAGCGTAAACCATGAAAACGATATAAAAGAAGCTATTATTGAAACTTGGAAGATAAAAATAGCTTTTCTGTTTGGTAAGATTAATTCATTGTCGAGTTGTTTTGAAGATTGGAGTTTGAATTTCAGTTCAATCGGGGAAACCTGTCGGTTATTGTAAGGAACGAAACACCTGCCAATATAGACAATAGTTTTTGTTCAGTATGACTCATAAAATGAAGTTATTCGATGAATATTTTTGAGTGACCAGGGGGACAGTTGATTAGAAGTTTTATTTTATTCCATTGTTGCTATTAAGATTTTCACATGGTTTTTCAAATGTTTAAACTGTCTAAATAGAATTTGATGAACATAAACATATAGATAAATGCTTTAAAGTGTTAAAGGAAAAATACAAACCTTGTCAACATTGACACATTGAATCCTGTGATAAATAACCATCAGAGAAAATTGGAGGATTAGTCCTTGACATTTGTTAAAGGATACAAAAAGATTAAGACTCGGTGTGTTCTTGTAAGATTGACGTTTATGAGTGTGTATATATATTTGTGCTAATCGTTACAAATAGGACTTTGTAAACATTTGCAAAGGTCTTGAAATGATTGACAAAAACGTCTTGATTTAAACGTAGATGACATTATCTTCAGATTTCGAAAATCAGTATGATCATGCTAAAAAAAAGAATTTTTCTCAATATTATAACTCATTGCTACTCTATTTTATGTCATAAAAGAATATCTAAATTTTCTTTTTGTAGAAGACATAAATCAACCAAAAGCATCCAATTTATTGTACTCCTTAAATGAAAAAGACAATGTTTATTCAGAAACAATCAGTTTTTACATACTCATACATGTAGACCAGGCTTATGGGCACACCAACAACCATTTCTTTTATACCCATATGCACTTTGTCACTTTTAGATGAAAGCCAAATTCAATTTTTCCAAGAGTTTATTCCCATTCCAAAGTATTACATATTTAGTTTCATATTTCCTGTGTATAAGCACTCACCCTTTACTTACAGAACTTTGATATATTTGGAACAGATTTACTGCAAAGAAGAACACGAGTGCCCTTATGATATGACATAAGTGTTTTATTAACTACAATCTGTGAATCCTTGTTCTCTATAAATATAAGAAAACTTTGATAAACAAAAATTGACATGTTCTCACACATTATTGAATGTCTCTCTGAAACAAAACCAACAGTTCTTGAGTCGCACTTAATAAGTCTCTTTTTCAAAGATATTGATAACTACATTCCGCCCTTTAAACATATTCCAGACAGTATTATTATTTTATTCGATCGTGTTCGTGTATGCGTAGGCTTTATCTTAAAATACAAGAGTATATGAGAGATACGTCTGGTTCTATATAGTTAAATTAAACACATTTCAGTTAGGACACGGAGGTTCTTGTGTTACATTGCAAGAATAAGAAACGTTTATATAAACACACATTACTTTCTTGTAGCTTCAGTGTACTTTAATCCATAAGGAAAAGGGGGGGAGATTGATATTGCACGTAACGTTTTAATGAATGTAAATTGGCAACAATAATTGAATTGAAATATGTGAGTTTATTTCTTTTGATCTGAAGACATTTTCCCTTCAAATTTGACAAAACAATTTCCTCAGTGTGATGAAATAAATGATTAAATGATTTTTTTATATCTGAAGAAAACAGTGTTTCTTCTTTTGTGTAAAGACAATGTAATTGTACATTTGACATTTTCATTCATGTTTCTCTCTCTGCTTGACATTTACGTTTTCGTGTGATCATTATTTCAAATTCTTTTACCATCAATATTGCACAAGTAATATAATGATATTTAATTTTGAAATGGATGATTTTCAATCAATCAGAAGATAGAGTCTTCCACATTTTTTTCACAATTGACAACGTGAAAAAAAATAAAGATTTCAAAATTGAAAACTTACTGATTAATAAGTGAACTGTAAAATAACAAACCGGACACAAATTCAATTCCTCTGTAAATATTATGTTTTTTTAACACTTTTTATAAATTGAGATTGACAATGCTGATACATTTGCAAAACAAACCTTGACATAAGATAACTCAGTTTATTTGTTTTGATCTGAAAACATTCTCCCTTCAAATCTTCAAATTAGACAAAATAATTCCCTCAGAATGATAAAATAAATGATTAATGAAAAGTGATTAACATCTGAAAGAAAACAGTTACAAAGTGTTTCTTATTTTGTGTAAAGACAATGTAATTGGACATTTGACATTTTAATTCATGTTTCTCTCTCTGCTTGACATTTACGTAGGCATAATCAGTCATTTTTTAATAATAAACCAAAATTAACAAAACTTGGTGTGTGGGTAGAACAAAGTTTCAATAATAACATGCAATTTCAATTTTCAAAATACAAATTTTCGTTAAAAAGATATTGGATTTCAAAGACACCCACCCTCGAAAAAAATAAAATAAATGTATTTTTCATCGATTTCTTTTGTTTAGGGTCTTATAAAAATATTTCTACTCATCCTTAAAATACCGTTGAGTGTTCAATGTCTTTGTTTTTCTCTTGTCTACCAACAATGACTATTCAAAAATATTAAGTGCCACTTTTGGTACACAATATTGACCCTCCAAGGGGAGTACCCTCATCACGTTTTTTTAACATGTCTTATTTTTTTCTTGAATATTGAATAATTATTTGAATGTTCCACAAACTATGTTGTCATGGTCATTGTCATCCGAGTCTGTCTATCCCAAAAATGTAAAATTAAATTTAACACAGAATATTTTACAACCGATTTAAGATGAGACTCGACTTTGCAGTTTAAAGGTCTCAAGATAAATGTACGTATCAAGCGATGCCTCAAATTTGATAAGCTTTAACAAAACAGGAGTATCATGTATTGCCAAATTTAAGTATAAGTTATCGAAATACCTTTTTAAAACTTTAAAAATACATATATATGTATAAAATATTGAAGGGTTAAATAAGAAATTTCAGATATATAAAATGCCTAGATTTTTTTAAAGAACTTAATTAACTTAATTTAATGTATGTGATTCATGAATCAGAGCAAGTTAAAATTCGCATTTGTACACTTGTACACTGTTTGTTATTGTGTCATATGTTGGTTATATAAATCTTTACTCATCCTTTATTATATCTGAGTAGTTGTAAATTATAAGTTAAAACCATTAAAGCTTTATTTTAAGTTTTGATCCGTCAATCTACTCAAGAAACAGCACATTAGATTCGAGAAAGGTGTTCTTTACCATATATTTAGTCGCAAAAACGATGATTACAAACACAATCTTAGCTCACGCTTTTATTGTGACAGCCAATGAAAGCGGGCGATTGCACGTGGGAGATACTCCGATTGAGACGGTATGGACGTTCTTTTATTTAATTTGATGTGAGTATGTTGTGATACAAATCCGATAGATAGTGCAAATTGTAGCTGAATAATTATTCTACATCATGAATTCTTTGTAGACATGTGCGCTTTGCGCAAATACGTTTTTTTACATTTTTGAAGTTTTTCTCCTTGCAAAGTCAACATTTGACGTCACATAAATGAAAATCTAAAAATAAGTTTCTCTGGATTTGTTATCCTATTTTCTTTTGTAGTATTTCGATTTGTTTGTGCAATAAGAGGCAACGGTACGAAAAAACGTAAAACCACCCACCTGTTTTGACCCCGATTTCTAACCAACTTTTTACGCTTGCGAGAAGAGGTGTCCTGGTTATCTCCCCTGTCTGGTTATCGCTAATTTACGTTTTCGTGTGATCATTATTTCAAATTGTTTAACCATTAATAATATATCAGCAGTATAATAACATTTAAGCTGAAATGGATTATTGTTCAAAAGCTGAGGATAGATTATGCCCAGTTTTATAACAATCAATAATGTGACAAGGAATGAACATTGCCGCTACCTAGATTATAATCCCAGTAGCTAGAGAGGCAACACGGTCGTAGAACAGCATGCTCAGTCACATGTTAGGATGCAAGTTGTTTGCCAATTGCAAAGCCTCCAACACAGGTGAGAGACATACGGTATATAAATACCTCAAATGCAAAATCCATGTGTTTGTAATATTTTTAAAACGGTGATACCATTTCTAGAAATTCAAATGTTTTTTTGATTGATATGCCAGAGTTTATATACGCTAAAGTAGTGTCAGAATATACATATGGGTTTTATTGTGAACAGATTCAGTCCCCTGTATCATTTCTCTATTTTAGCTTCGATTTAAACAAAATATCACAAATGACAAAATGAAAAGATCATTACATCCAATAAACATTGGTTTTTTAAACAAACATTATTACAATAATACAAAAATAGAGCCATGGGCTCTGTAGCTCATCAGACTTTTGATGGAAATAGTTATTTAAGGTTTTGACCCCTGTGACCCCAATTGGGGTCAAGGGGTAACCAAATGTAACATTTAGAATTTTAATTCGCCAAAGAGTCTACACACAACGTTTCAGCTCTCTAGACCTTTTGGAACTGGAGAAGAAGATAAAAATAGGTTTTTAAGGTTTTGACCTCTGTGACCCTATTTGGGGTCATGGGGTCACAAAATCTACAATTTAGAATCCCCATTGGCCAAAGAGTCTACACACAACGTTTCAGCTCTCTAGACCTTTTGGAACTGGAGAAGAAGATAAAAATAGGTTTGTAAGGTTTTGACCCCTGTGACTGCGCTTCACTGACCCTGGCAATCATTGCAAAATGGACGCCGCCACTGTGAGATAAAACATGGCGGATTTGGTGAGACTTTATAAGGCAGTTTTTTACCTTTTGGTGTCGAAGGTTTGAAATTGGCACCAATCGATGGAGCACACTTTTTAAGGTATATATAAGTTAAATTTAATCTTCGACACCTAACTTTTAATTCATAACTCGAGCGGGCAAAATGACAGTCGAGAACGCTGGGTCCGAAGGAATGTAAACAAACAACATATTTTCACTGCACATCATCAAATACGTGTTGAAAAAGATACAAATTATGAATAATAACGCTCGCACTTTTATCCTTGACGATATATTTTAATATTATCTCATGAAATAAATTATTTTGCAAATTACATGCATTTTTTTCAATTGGGGATTTTACTTGTGTAAACGCTTCAATCGGCACGGCGAACCTTTCCAACTTCTCTTCGAATAGGACTACACCTTTTGGTGTCGAAGGTTGAAACTTGATACCTATCGATAGAGCACACTATTTTGAGTCGATTTAAGTTAAATTTTATCTTCGACACCCACTTTTTTTATTCATAACTAGATCGGACAAAATGACAGCCGAGAACGCTGGGTCCGAAGGAATGTAAACAAACAACACAATATATTATGTTCACTGCAAATACGTGTTGAAAAAAGATACAAATTATGAATATTAACGCTAGCACTTCTATCCATGACCATATACTATAAACTTAGCTCATGAAATAAATTATTTTGCACATTACATGCATTTTATTTTAATTAGGGAGTTTACTTTTGTAAACGCTTCATTAGGTACGGCGAACCTTTCACAATAATAGACTTCAACTTATCTTCGAGTAGGACTACACCTTTAATTCACAATAATTTCCTATCACTTTCCATAATCGTCCAAAATTAAACAAAATTTCCAATTATATTTGGATTTATATTGTTCCATCATTCAAATAAGAACATAGACTAATATTGTGTATGATGAATTTATTATCAATGATATATTGTTTCTTTATAGATGTAAACATATAATAACTGACATAATATTCATAGACTGATTAAAATTCTGTTATTTTACAATTGATGATTGAAAGAATTTCATTGGCAGAAACATTCTAAATAATAAAAAATTTATGATCGAATTGAGCCATTTATGAATGCTTCAAACATTTTTTTCGAAATTATTTCACACTCAATGAAATCCCTAATTGTTGATAAAATTATTGAATTTGACATCATTATTAAGTAAATGTTTGTTCAAGCAGTTCATTAACAAATAAAATTGATAATTGTATAATTCTTTGTTACACTTAAATACAAAAAAGCCAATTTTTCAAAACAGATTAAAGTAAATTAAAGTCATTCTACTATTTTCAATCTCCAAAGGGCTTCATCTTCTCTAAAATTGTTTATCAATAAACATACATTCAAAGGCACACTCTCTCTTTCATACACATAAAAAAATATATACATCTGTGTATAAATCACATTACAGCCAGTGTTTTAGTGCTGATCATTACTTGATCAAATATTGTATTTACAAGTTAATTGTATTGATTTGGTTTATATAAATTCATCAATAGGCATACTAGACATACTATTTTTAATTTGAATTATTCAAATTGAATGATGATAAATGTACAGAATGTAATGTATAGATTTCACAAACATTATTCAATAATAATTCTGTTACATATATCAACCAAGTTTGTGATAAAGCGTTTTTAAATAAAAAGCTAACATACTCTTGACAAAACCATACAATAATTTATGCACAATATGTTCAAAGAAATGTTAATCAATATGTTACTCCATATGTACTATTATTCTCAGATGAATGCATGGTACTTTTCAGAACAAAGAGAAATTTCTTCAAGCAACCAAAGATGCAATTAACAAATATAACCGTCACTTTGACAAGGACATAAATGAACTTAAACAGTGCCAAGAGGATGTTATCAGAAGTTCTCTTATGAATGATGTCATTGGCATGCTTCCAACTGGATATGGAAAGTCTCTTTGCTATGAGCTGTGGCCCTTCATTATGGAAGAACTTGGAGTAAAGCCTTCAATTGTTATTAAAGTTGTGCCTTTAAATGTCATCATCAGTCAACAAATTGAAAAGCTTAATGGAAGTGCTACATGCTTCACAAAGGATACATTTTGCTAACAAGGAGAGCAATGAAAGACAAAAGCTTTTGTGTGGTCATTACAAATATGTTTTTCCCATCCCAAACAATTAGTAGACAGTAAGGTTGTAAGAGAGCTTTTACTGAGCCAACCTTTTCAGAATGATTATGAAACTCTCATTGTTGTGGATGAGGCACATTGTGTCCTTGAATGGGGTCCACATTTCCGCCCAAGTTTTATGAAACTAAGAACTGTCAGAGCCCTTCTGCCCACTGCCAAGGTTATGGCACTAAGTGCTACTCTGTCTACAGATGGGCAGAGTAAAGTCTCAGAAAAGCTAGGAATGTTACAACCAAAAATGATATGTTTGCCTCCAGCTCGAGAAAACATTAGTATTGTTGTATCTCGGAGACCATCAACTATTACCACAGTGCAACAAGCTGTTGAGTTTGTAACTGAGCCAATTTTCAAAGAACTGTTATCAAAGGAGCAAGATTTTCCTCTGACTGTACTGTACTTCAGTGGAAGTCAAAACTGGGTGGGACTGTCCTATGAATTTGCCATGAGGTTAATGGGTCCAAAGATGTTCCAAGGAGGTACTGGGATAAGCCATGCTAGGATAGTGCAATATCACGCCTCATTGGAAAAGAACAATGATACGGTTTGTACTATATGTACTATTTGTAAGTTAATGATCAACTTACTCATTGACAAATTCATATTCATTAGTTTGTCAAGTATTCATTCATTATCAAAATACTTATTTCATTACCATACAATATTTACACCATTGAGTTGAATCAAAAGTTTAACAAAAAGAATAGCAAGTATATGATCATATATAAGTTATTATGTTGATACCACTATTTACAAACATATAAACATGAACTAGTTATTTAAGAATTTTTCACAAACATTGAATTAATAAAGCAGTAATTTTTTAACAGGTGAAAAATACCATACTGAAGAATCTAGCTGATGACCCCTCAAGAAGTCCCCTAAAGATTGTGCTTGCCACTGTGGCTCTTGGAATGGGTGCAGACTTACAGCATGTAAGGCGCATAATCAACATTGGTCCTCCAAAGCAAATTGAAGGTAATTCCAACAAATTGTTCACTTGTTCCTCTTCAAATTTATACATGAGAATGTATTCAATTAAGAAAATAAAATAATGACATTATAGTTGTCTAACTATGTAATGGTAAAAGTTCACACTCTTTGTTGAAGCTCACCAAGGTTGATCCACATATGCAGAATTGCTAAACATATGTTTACTAAATATACAACTATCATTTTACACAAGATTCCTCAAATTAGGTAGATCCTATGAGTCATGATTGATCTATATCAGCCTATGTTCAACAAATGGGTCGTGCTGGGAGAAATTGACAACAATCCACAGCTATCTTGTTCTTCAACAGTTCTGAAGTTGGTCGTCCTGAGGTATCAAAACAAATGAAAACCTTTTGCAAGAATGAAATCAAATGTCGTGGACAACTGATTAACCAAATATTTGGGTTCCAAAGGGAGTCAACAGTGCCTTCAAACAGATGTTGTGACATTTGTAATCCAGAGTTATCTGAAGCATATCAGTTTTCAGCGCCTGATCCAACGAAGGGTACTCTACGAGTTGCCCTAATGGCATTTGTAAATCAACAGAAGACCTCAAATACATATCAGAAATTGAACGCTTCTACCATACAAAGGATTGTCAGTTCAAGTGAGAGGTTCACTGACACACAAACTGTGAAGGATGAATGTGACCTTGATCAGGAAACAGCCCATGTTGTGTCAACAATCATTAAACAAATTGCAGAATTTAAAATTATCTGATGTGAGCTCTTCAATTGGAAGCATTTTGTAGCTGATAATAAGAATAATGTGAGGAAAATACTGAAGTCATTTTCACCTAATGTAATATATCATATTCACAAATCATTTTGTAAGTCATTCAAGTCTTAATCCTCAATAAAGACTTTTTTTATGATAATGTTTGTCTTCATTTCAATGCATTCCAAGTTGAAAAAAGAAAAACTATTTACAATACAATAATCTCAGTCAAATGCAAAAAAGTCATTGTAATGAATAGGTGTCATCATAAGTCCTTCACACTCATATTTAACCATCCAAGTCATATGCATAAATGTATAAATCTGGTCTCAGTTTATTTGACCTTATTGTCCAATTTCATGAGACAAGGAAACTTGATGCATTCTCATCCATGAAATCATATCATATTTCTTCATTTTGCAGATGATGTTTTCTGTCAAACCATGCATTGAGGCTATTTTCCTCCCATATTCTAACTGAAATGGCTGGATTCTTCTCAGGTGTTTCATGATCAGAGATTCATCTTCTTTGGAGGAAAGAACTTTATGTCTTTGTGCTCTTTGTACAACATTTGTTGTTTTGTCATAGGTCTCAGTGATGCTGGATATCCCTGCAAAGGAGCCTGTTCTTTTGATAATGGTCTTTTCTGTTTTGTTGGATTGAACAGCACGAATATGGCTCTTTGTTAATTTCACTATGTGCTCCATTTGCATATCTGCTGCAATGTGAGAATGATAATGTCAATTCTTGTTCACAAATAGTCCATAAAATGACTCATGAGCTGATTTCTCACTCAGTGTAGCCATCTGGTGACATAGAAATCTGAAGATTTCCAGAGCATACTTTGACCTGCTATTGAATGCTTTGAGCATGACCATGGTGTATTTCAAGATGCTAATCATTCTAGATCTGTCAGGACATTTGATTGCATCTGAAAGATTTTTGTATAAAAGTCCAATTTCAAGAACAAGACTGCCATACTTCAAGTAATCATCATCAATGTTTGAAGATGTTTCATCAGGAACTGTGTTTGAAGGAATGTGTAGAATTATCTTGGATTCATCAGAGCGTGGAATAGTTATGGTCTTATATCCACAATCTTGTGTGAGTGATTTCTTCAAGTGCTTCTTGGAATCCTTGAGAACATGTTCGTCCACAATATGTTCAGCTGTTTCTTCTATCAGATTGAACTTTTCATCTTCTGTCATGTCCTTGATCTTGGAGGAAACATCATCATGGTCCTTGATTCCCAGGAAATGACAAGCTGCTTCAACAATGTATGCATCTGTAAGAGACACAGCCAATTCACTACAATCCTCGAAGTGACTTCTAACATCTTCTCCATTTACCCTACTCCTTCCTAATCTTATTCTCTCTGCACCAAGTGTTCCAGTCTCTGTGCTTTTTACACTGAACAGAACTTTATACATCATAGATAAGACAGTCATCTGGAGATGGAAAAATTCAAATGTTATTGGTGACAAATGCTGGAATCTTTCCTGTGGAAGATCTGCAGCACCACGTAATCTTTTTGCTCCTGAAAATCTTTCACGAGTAAGTTGATCACCCCCAATGTGGATTCTAGACTCATCGGTCAAAGGAACATCAGCTTTAGTGTATATTTCCTGAATGAGTGACTCATAATGGTCAAGAACATCCACCACTTTATTGTAATATTGCTCATTTTTTGGGAGAATTGGTAGAGGAATTACCCTATTTTTAACATTTAGCTTATCAGCATGTTCCCCTTCAATGACAGTCTTTACTCTTGACTTCAAAGATGATAATGACGGAAAGTGCTTGACAAGTACTCTCATTATCAGTGTTTGGTAGTTTGAGGCAATCACATCCCAGTCATGTTCGCTTGGAAGAAAATGTTCAACAGTCAATTCTGTCAGAAGACATTGGTTGCTTCGGCCCAAAGTTTCAAATTGAATTTCTTGAATTATTGCTGACGAACCAAACCAGTGCTCCATATGTTTCTTTTTATCACCAGATCTTATGCGACTCACATCGACAGAGAAATTGACATTATCACCAACTAACCGAAATCTTTTCCCTTGCCTCAAAGATGTGATGAGTTCATCTTGGAAATGTCCACTAATCATGTCTTGTACACTGCAGGAAACTTGATGTGATAAGCAGACTCCCAGGGGTTGTAGTCTATCAAAAACCTGAAAGTAAAGGATTGTTTGATTAATTCATGGGCAAACAACTGAATATACATATACATTACATCAGCTAAATGACTGTTTGAGTTGTCAGTGAAACACTTTTAATAAATTGAATAAACCTTATTTGATAAAAGAGGTTTTTTACTTTTGGGTACCATATGAAAATTATGTGACAAAATACTCTTTCAAAAATATGTAAATTCCAGACAATTACCTTTTGATGAACTTTTTCCTGTGCAAGTGTCATGCTCACTACTCTTTGAGTCAGAGACAGGTCCTTCCACCTATTCTTCATAATGCATCCGTACAAGAAGCCAAGACGTCGGATTGCAGATTCAAGTTGATCGCTCCTTTTAGCTAGTTTTAAACCCATTGTGCAGATTATCAATATATCCGACAAATATCTATGTTGGTCCAATAATTCATCGGTTACTGATGACCAGTGAAATCCTTGCATATTGTCATAGTTCTTGTTGTAAAGCAAACTTGAACGCCTCTCCAGCAGACAAGAAACATCCTCATTTGCATCTTTTAAGAAAAGATGCCAAAGGGTACTCTTCATCCCAGCATTATTCATGATTACAGAGCAAATTTCTGAAATTGGCTTGTTGTGCATAAACATATTCATAATTTGTTCCATTGCATCAGTTGGTAGATATGCAGTTTCTGTTATCTTGTCCTGTTGTTCACATTGAATATCATATATTTTTTTGGCGGTTTGAGACAATTCTGTGAGACCTGTCCTTTTTGTCACAGGTTCTTGACTTTCTTCATTTCTGGAAAATACAATGAAAAGATTAGAACATTTTCCTTAAATATTTGAAAAATTATAGAAAAGAAATGTTGTTTGGTTTAAAAAAAAGAGTTTTGTCTTTTATGAATGCTTCAATGTAATATTAGTGTTATAGGTATAACCATCTTTTCTTTTATCCACCTGCATAACAAAAGAGTCATTTTCAAAAGTGCCAACATTTGGTTATGACTATTTATTTCTGAATACCTGTTTGTAAACTGAACCGGAAAGGCAGGATATGTTTTGGTTGCAGCATCCTTTTTATTTGATCCTTCCAAGGGTTGACACTCAAGATCAGTGCTATCCATTGTTGTAAGGCAGTGTATCCTATTGTACCTTGATCTACATGATGAACCTGAAAACATTGTTCATTAGAATATTATGCTAATCAATTTGATAAGACATTTATACTTTTCAGTATGATTTACATTTTTCAAATGTGAAGTTGTATAACTGAAGAGCTTATTAAAGGCAATTTTGGGTATGCATTGAGCACTATGACTGAAATTTGTTTATAGTTTGGAATGTTATGCAACAAACCTGTCCTTGATGAGTTGAAACATGAGTTTAACTTGGCAGCGAAATTGCTCCAAAACTTGAGGGAATGTTCATGATTTGAATTTGCTAAATCTCTCAACATCTCAGTCTCAGCCTGGCTCCAATCAGTTCTCTTCTGAAATTCAAGGGGACTAAGATTAATATTTGCTTTAAATAGATTGCATTATTGCTAAATCTCATTTCTATATACTATAACTGATTAAGTTTATGAATTGTCTCATGTGTGATATATGTCTTATATGAATTGTCATAGTTTAATTCTGTTTATTCAATTGACAAATGAAAAGAAAAATGTTCAATTATTTTTACCAGGAAATCTTTTGAATTACAAATTTTTTTCTTCTTAAATTTGGCGTTGAATTATAGAAAAGTCTAAAATTACTTACCACAGATGGATTCTTATGGAATCTCTTCGATGAGGTACAGAGGGAGGGAGTGCTCAGTGGCCTTTTCTTTGTATAACTGTGCTCTACAACTTGAAATGTAGGTACTCGATCATCCTCCTGAAAATGTTACAAATATGTTTTTATTTCTATCACCATTGCTTATTCTCATTGCTTTCTACTTTCACTGATTAGGTTTGTGACTTTATTATATGCAATAAATATATTGTATGACTTATACACATAAAATATATAATTTTGTCTTTTCAATGGTCAAATGGAAAAGGTATTATTTTTCAAATACTTTGTCAGGAAATCTTTTGAATTACACAAATTTTTCATCTTAAATTTGGCGTTGAATTATAGAAAAGTCTAAAATTACTTACCAAATATGAATTCTTATGAAATTTCTTTGATGAGGCACAGAGAGAGGGACTGCTCAGTGGCCTTTTCTTTGTATAGCTGTGCTCTACAACTTGAAATGTAGGTACTCGATCATCCTCCTGAATAAAATTACAAATATTTTCAATGTTACATATCATATTATATATTTCTTCTATGAAATATCAAATTGATGAGATTCTTATTGATCTTGTTCTTATCAAGTAAATCAAGTCGTATCGACAAATACTTTAAATTTTCAAAATTCCTAATGATAAACCTACCTGGACACTAGCAGAAGGATTTTCTTTAGAATACCCATGACCCTTTTGCAAGCAGCTTTCTTCGAAAAACAGTTTTCGGCGACAATTCTGAGAATAAAAAATACAAAATTATATTATAACACATTGATAATGAGTTTTATCATATCAAGTTCAATTTTATATTTTTTTTGTAGGAGAAATTGTAACTGAGGTTATCATTATATATAGTAATTCATGTATTCATAAAGTATGGCAAATAACTTAATGATTTTGTGTTTATGTATCATTTTGACTTACAGTGTGGGATTCATTTTTTTAAAATAAGGTTACAGGTTAGCAAATATAATAATTGTGTTCAAATATTAACATTATTACATGTAAATTGTATTATATTTATTGATATATTTAATATTATATTTGATAATACTTGAAACTTTGAATTACTGAACAGTCTGTTTAAAGATGAAATGTACATGCATTTATTTTGATTATGTGCTATCTATAAAAACAATAGGCTTAATCTTATGTTGTGCTTTTGAAATGTCATGCAGTCATTCACAGTCTTAAAATAAGGTTTCTTTTCATTGTAAGGTCTATATTATTTACTGGATTATATTAATCTAGCTGAGCCCTTTTGACAGAAGACTTAACAAAAAAGATATCCCCAGACAATCACTAATTTCTTTAAGTGTGAAAAAAATGTTTGAAGCATTCATAAATGACTCAATTTCACCATATAAAATCAATAATTGAAAATGTTTCTGTCAATGTATCTCTCTCAACTATCAATGTAAAATAAAAAATTTAGTCAGTCTGTTAGTGTCAAAGTGTGTCAAGTTATTTCTTGACATGATCTCTAAGAAGACACAATATTATATATAATAAATTCATCACAATAGTCAATGTTATTGGTTGAATGATACAACAATTCAAATCTTGAGTTAAGTTTGCTTCTAAACCCGGCTAGGTTATTGCATGTGAATTTGAGTTTTTTAGTAGTATTTTTATTTGAAAAAAATGCATGTAATGTGCAAAATAATTTATTTCATGAGATAAGATTAGAGTATATTGTCAAGGATAGAAGTGTTAGCGTAAATATTCACAATGTGTATCTTTTTCAACACGTTTTTGATGATGTGCAGTGAAAATATGTTGTTTGTTTACATTCCTTCGGACCCAGCGTTCTCGGCTGTCATTTTGTCCGATCTAGTTATGAATAAAAAAATTGGGTGTCGAAGATAAAATTTAACTTAAATCGACTCAAAATAGTGTGCTCTATCGATTGGTATCAAGTTTCAAACTTCGACACCAAAAGGTGTAGTCCTATTCGAAGAGAAGTTGGAAAGGTTCGCCGTGCCGATTGAAGCTTTTACAAAAGTAAAATCCCCAATTGAAAAGAATGCATGTAATGTGCAAAATAATTTATTTCATGAGATAAGATTAAAATATATCGTCAAGGATAAAAGTGCGAGCGTTAATATTCATAATTTGTATCTTTTTCAACACGTATTTGATGATGTGCAGTGAAAATATGTTGTTTGTTTACATTCCTTCGTACCCAGCGTTCTCGGCTGTCATTTTGTCCGATCTAGTTATGAATAAAAAATTGGGTGTCGAAGATAAAATTTAACTTAAATCGACTCAAAATAGTGTGCTCTATCGATTGATATCAAGTTTCAACCTTCGACACCAAAAGGTGTAGTCCTATTCGAAGAGAAGTTGGAAAGGTTCGCCGTGCCGATTGAAGCGTTTACACAAGTAAAATCCCTAAATTGAAAAAGAAAAATGCCTGTAACTGGGCACAATAATTTATTTCATGAGCTATGGTTATAGTATATCGTCAAGGATAAAAGTGCGAGCGTTAATATTCATAATTTGTATCTTTTTCAACACGTATTTGATGATGTGCAGTGAAAATATGTTGTTTGTTTACATTCCTTCGGACCCAGCGTTCTCGACTGTCATTTTGCCCGCTTGAGTTATGAATTAAAAGTTAGGTGTCGAAGATTAATTTAACTTATATAGACTAAAAAAACTTTGCTCTATCGATTGGTGCCAATTTCAAACCTTCGACACCAAAAGGTAAAAAACTGCCTTATAAAGTCTTACCAAATCCGCCATGTTTATCTCACAGTGGCGGCAGCCATTTTGCAATGATTTCCAGGGTCAGTGAAGCGCAGTGAGGAATGTTGCGCAGCGGCACTGAGCCAGGGTACCAGGTTGATAATTCCCCTAGTCTCTATCGGTCTTGCTGTCAGTAACTGTAACTGTAGACTCTATGTACCAATTTGTCCTTGATAGACACAGTGTTTCTGTTTGGATCTGCCATCAGAGAAAGGTCTACTAGAAAGACAGTTATCTTTGCAATGACGTCTATTGTAATCCCAAGTATGATGAATGTAGGTCTCAAATGTATTTAATATCAGTCCTTCTAAAGTATTTATGTCACACTGAGGCGATGGCACTCTCAACTTTAATCTGTGATACAAGGAAGTAGCTTATGTTCTGATTGTTATTGTGTAAGATCGTATTCATTTATTTGAACTCTTGTAAAATCGTTGCAAACTGGTGGACAATCCTAGGATCAATATCTTATATCATGTTTTAAAGAGACTGCTTTTTCTAGATTTTTGTATGAAAACAATAATGATTTTAAGTATCAAGAAGCATAGTTTCAGTTTTTTTATTTTACCATAAATACATTAAAGGGACAGTAGCACATTTTCCGGAAAACAATCTTTTTTTCACTGATAATTGTATCGTAATGCTAAATGTATTATTTTGATAGTGTCAAAAATCTCATTACACAGACCAATTATCCATAGTCAGAGAATAAATTATTAAGATTCACATAAAGTCCATTGGCAGCCATTTTTGTGTGAACACCTATAATTCATTTTGTGTAAGAAACAGGAATCGCATGGCTGAACTTTACATTATATATTTGATTTATTACTGCTATTTATTCCTGACATCTGAATATTGCCAAATCGTTACGGATGACTTACGAATATGTTAACGAAAAACTGTAACTGATGCAGTAAAATTTCAACATAATTGGTCTCATTTTTGCAATGCTAGGGAGCCTAGAAGACATTGCAAATTACAAGATTTTTGCACTAGAATACGCAGGTTAGTGATCATACTTAAGGTTTGCAGTTGTAGAGTGTTGCACAACCATAATTGAGAATTGATAATACTTGATTCAACAAAAGTATATATATATATTGATACAAATACTCATAAATTATAACAAAAATATTACTTTGGTGAAAAATACATTTAAAAACTATCAACGAAATAACATAAAAATTTAAATCGTTATTCCTGTTAAAAGGATTGGATACACAGAGTAAATCGAGTAAAGCACGAAAGTGATTATTTGTGTTTTTGCTGAGAAATATTTTGATTGCACAAGATAATTGTAATGAACCACCCATATGCACATCAAAGTTGTCATTGACATCTTGCAATATTTTACGGGATGTCATTATGTTTTACCAAAATGAGTCACTGATATATGACCTTTTCCGAATGGGCAATCATATTCGTTATGTTCAATGAATTGGTACTTACGTTCTCGGCATCCCTATTTAGGATAACTTCTGGCAGTTGCAATGATTCTGATTTACGAGCCATAATACTCCTCGGAAGGAGAGTGGCAAGTGACGAGGCAAATAAAGAAGGTATTTGGTGCTGTATGTAAGCTGTTATGGAAAACTCAAGTTAGCTCACACACAAAATCCAGCATCGCATAATCATCATATATTCATGTATAATGAGTATATGTAAATTATCCTTCAACAGCCAATTCTTTAATTTGTTGAATGCGATGAAGATGTTAATGATTAAATCTACTTGCTTCCCTCTTTGCTTGTTTACTTTACTGATTAATACGTGAACTGTAAAATAACAAACCGTACACACATTCAATTCCTCTGTAGATATTCTGTTCTTTTGACACTTTTCTTCAATTGAGATTGACAATGCTAATACATTTGCGAAAAAAAGCTTGACATAAGATAACTGAGTTTATTTATTTTGATCTAAAACATTCTCCCTTCAAACCTTCAAATTAGACAAAACAAATTCCTCATAAAACAAATGATTAATGAAAAGTTTTTAACATCTGAAAGAAAACAAGTTACAAAGTGTTCTTGTTTTGTGTAAAGACAATGAAATTTGACATTTTCATTCATGTTTCTCTCTCTGCTTGACATTTACGTTTTTGTGTGATCATCATTTCAAATGATTTAACCATCAATAATATATCAGCAGTATAATAAGTTTTTAGCTAAAATTGATTATTGTTCAAGGCAGAGGATACTTTATCACAATAGACAATGTGATAAGGAAGAAGATTTCGAAAATTGCCTCTTCCTGGATACAAATCCCATCAACAAGAGAGGCAACACGGTCGTAGAACAGCATACACAGTCACATGTTATCATGCAAGTTGTAAGACAATTGCAAAGCCTCCAACATAGGTGAGAGATAAAAAAAACTTCAAATGCACAATCCATTTGTTTGTAATATGCGTAAAACGTGAAAAGCAAGTTCTAAAAGCGCTCACTTGTTTTTGACTGTTATAAGCCAAAGTTCTAAACGTTAAACTAGTGTCAGAATATGCACTTAAACGTTTTGTTGTCAGACCGTTTTCCTAATATTTTGATTTGATGACCTCCTAAGGTCATGTAAACTTGATCTTAAAGCAAAAATACTCGGTGATGTTATTACGTTCTCATAACACTTTTACATATACATAAATTATGACACATAGAGAGAAAAAGTTGAGCACCCCCTGGTATTTTTGTACTGTTGGAGGAGTCGTTCAATGTAATAGGTGTGACTTGGAAGACTGAGGTATTTAGTGATTGAACGATAAGTTGAGGACACAAAAGGTTACAGGCGATTTATTTGTATTTTCTTCATTGCTTCTAGGCCATTACATTTAACATGGTACTTTTTATAAGAATAAAACCGGTTATGAACTATGGAGCTGACAAGTCTACGGCTAAACATGAGATGAGGTCCTTTGTCAACAGGGTCAATGTGAATGTCCTTAATGATTTACAATCAATAACGAGAACCTCCTTCATGTGTCCGGATGACAGCCTCAATTCTTCGACCCATACCCCTGAAAAGACCTTGAAATTGCTTCCTGGGTAATTCCATTGTTCATGTAGTGCTGCCTCCAATTGCCTCAATTCTGTACAGGAGGATCTCGAGATTGTTCACGGCGACCAATGATGTCCCAAACGTGCTCGATGGGGTTGAGATAAGGACTCATGGCCGGCCAATCACACCGTTCAACAGCACTTTGATGGATAAAGTTATTCACAGCGTTAGAATGATGAGGCCTAGTATTGTCGTCCATGAACACAGGCCTGGAGACAAGATTGTGTTTGTCGAAATGAGGAACGACAATAGGCTGCAGCACCTCCTGGATGTACTGTTGACCTGTCAGATAGCCCTGAATTGTCATGAGGTCGAACTTGCAGTCGTATGAAAAGGTCCCCAAAACCATCACTGAACCTCCACTAAAAGGAACATTGGGAAGGACATGCTTTGCACTGTAGGCTGTATTTTACCCCTCTAGAGACGTGTCCGGCCATCTTTGGCATGAAGCAGGAAGTGACTTTCATTGGACCAGTGGATCCGAGTCCAATTCCGTAGATTCTAGTCCCTTCTTGCCTGGCACCATATCAATCAGCATCGTTTATGGTGTTTAGTCAACAGAGGACGCATTATTTCCCTTCATGAAACAACACATGCAGCTTTAAGTCGATTCTTTACAATCTTGGTACTGATTCGGCGATATGGTATCCGATGGTGTTTCAGGGTTGTACTCGATGCATATTGATAGCGTTTTACAAGCCGTATAAGTGCCCTGTCTTCAAGTCGTGATGTTACAGGAGGATATCCAGAGCGTTGGCAGTCTTTGACTTGATCTGTCTGATCCTGTTTTCGGATTAATCTGCTTATAACTGTGTAATGGTAGCCGGATTGAAACCTATAATGAACTACAAAAACATGGAAACCAATAATGAACTTGAAAATGGAAACTAAGTCGAAATCTGTTATAAACTAAAATATTGGATCCAAGTGGATTCTACCTGGAGGAGTGTGTAAAGAACGGTGATAGTTACCGCACTGATCTTGGACAAAAGCAGGTTTCAGTTCCAAGGAAACAAGACTGTAGCTCAAGAAACCTACCTGGAAGTCAAGTGGAATTACATGTGTCAAGATCGTCTCAGCGCTCCGGAAACCAAGGTTTTTTTGTAGAGATCATCATAACAAGCATACAATTGAACCGATAGCAAAACAATGCTAATCTTTGTCACTTGAAGTATTGAACAAACGGCGTGTAAATAGCTTCTGTAGCCCAACTTAAGGCTTAATAGGAATCGACACTAAATTAAATTCACATCTCATTTGAGCCGGATTAAAGTCATTTCCTTTGAAGACAGCTGATTCTCTTGTGATCCCTGCCTTTTATACTACTCAAACAAATTTAAGGAACACATATCGTTTCCAACTACTTTTAAGGATTTCAGCACAAAAAGAATTTTTAAAAATACATTTTTCCTTACTTAAGTGACTTAAGGATTCTGATATCTTATCTATTAAATTTGAAATTACGATTTATTTCATCACATTTGTTCACATTTCAGCATTCTAGCCATGTACTCGAACACAATGAAAGATAATACATGCACATGTTCCTTAAGTAGTATGTTATGACAAAGCACTACTTATTACTATCATACTACTAATATTTATTACAAAAATGTTTTCCTTTACGATGAACCTGCTAGAATCAATCGCCGGCGATTACAAGACCACAGAATTCTCATCAAAACAGAAACAAAAGCTGTACTTAGATTTCTCAAATTATTTCATAGAAAGGAATACCAGCTACTTTTATTGATGGGATCCAAATATAGAATGTAATTAAACTTAAGCATTAATGAAGCCACAAAGCGGACGTGGATTTGTTCAATTAATTTGCTATTACAACCTTCAGTAGAATGTTCTAAGGAACTAACATGGTGATACAAAAACCTTTCAGCAATAAGATGTCTCTTGTTTTTATTTCATGATCTGTACGCGCTCATGCTAGAAATGAAAAGTAATTTATTTGATACCTGTCGTGTACTCGTCTTCATTATCGAACTAATCAATAATAACGAAGGCCGTGACGTAACCTTGAACAATTTAATTCAGACGGCATGGTGGTAATACACTGCTCATGCGCACAGCATGACGTCATCATGATACTATTAGTATTAAAACATATTAATACACAACACTCCTCCGTCGTTAAATTTTAAGGTTAATTCTTTCTTTAAAGAATTGAACATTAAACACTTTAAACTTTAAAACGTTTAGTTAAAGTTCATAGCAATATCTTGAATCTGCACTCATCAAGTCTCTGCGCGTTTAACTGAAAGATGATAAAACTTTAACTCTTTTAACTTTAAATATTTCATTAAAGTTCATAGTATTTTCTTGAACTTGCACTGATCAAGTCTCTGCGCGTTGACCTGAAATGAATTATAGGTCAAGTCTCTCTGGGGGTTTTCTCAGCCTCACTGGATATCTTCGGTCTGCTACAACTGGATCAGGAGATCTCACACCTGACCCTGAAGGAACATTACTCGTTGTCGTCGTCTCAGGAACTGGAACTTCCTTGTCAGTTGTCATCATCTGTGTTGTCACAGGGGGCACATATTCCACCATAGGTGGAAATTCCACAGCAGGCGGAAGGGTTTTCACTTCACTCTGCTCAGGACCACATAGCATGTGATCAATGTGCACATGGTTTGGATAGCCATTGATATCCACCACATAGCTCACAGGACCTAACCTCTGCAACACAGTTCCATGAACCCACTTATCTGGTCCTCTGAATCGTCGTACTGTCACACTCTGACCTGGTAACACGTTGCGTAGAGATCGACTTGCACTTGTGTCGTTTGCAGGGCGATCCCGGATCTTGTCTTCCAGACTTGGCCTTATCAGGTCTAGACGTGTACGTAGATGTCGTTTCATCAGGATTTCACACGGTGCTCGGCCTGTCACTGTGTGAGGTGTCGTTCTGTAGCATAGTAGGAAGTTTTCTACTTGCTGGTGAGGATCGGTGTCGTCCGATGTTTTCAGGTGGTGCTTCAGAACTTGAACTAGTCTCTCAGCAGCTCCATTTGTCTGTGGATGATACGGAGGACTGCGTTTATGCACTACCCCGTTCTTCGTCAGGAATTGGTTCATTTCTTCTGAAATAAACTGAGGTCCATTGTCGGACACAAGTTCGTGTGGTATACCATGTACAGCAAATACATGTCGTAGAACGTTGATGGTCTTCGCTGTCGTCGTTGAGTTCATCAGGTACACTTCTGGCCATTTGGAGTAGGCGTCCACCATTACGAAGAAGTTTCGTCCTTTGAACTCGGCGAAGTCCATGTGAACTCGTTTCCATGGTTTCGATGGAAAAGTCCACTCGTGTTGAGGTGCACTGGTTGGCATATTTCTGGTTTTGAAACAACTTGAGCATGACTTTACCAAGTTTTCAATGTCGTCGTCTAGTCTTGGCCACCACAGATAGCTTCGAGACAGTCCTTTCATTCGCACTATCCCAAGATGATCTGCATGGAGTTCGTTGAGTAGTCGTTGACGGAATGCTGGAGGAATAATCACTCTTAGTCCCCATAGTAGAACTCCGTTCTCCACTGATATCTCGTCTCTTCTCACGAAGAATGGTTGAACCTCTGGTGATTTCACTGACGTTGGCCTTCCATTCAGGGTGAAATCAAGGATTCTTGACAATGTTGGATCTTTCCGGGTGGCGTTCCGGATGTCGTTTGCGTTGACAGGTAGATCATCAGCGTAGGAGAAGTGAAATACTTCACTTTCAGTGGATTCGTCAGAAGCTGTTTTCGTTGAAGGAAGTCGTGAGAGTAGATCAGCGTTTGCGTGGTCTTCAGATTTTCTGAATTCAATGTCGTAAGTGTAAGAAGCTAGGATCAAGGCCCACCTTTGCATCCGTGCAGCAGCTAACGTTGGCACTTGTTTCTTGGGACTCAGGATGCTCAACAAGGGTTTATGGTCCGTGACCAAGGTAAACTTCTGTCCGTAGAGATATTCGTGGAATCGTTTCACTCCAAAGATCAAGGCGAGTGCTTCCTTCTCGATTTGCGGGTAGTTCCTTTCGCTTGCATTGAGGGTTCGTGATGCAAACGCGATAGGCTTTTCAGATCCGTCTGGTAGAATGTGGGAGATTACCGCACCTAACCCGTAGTTTGAGGCGTCACATGCCAATCGTATTGGCAAGTCCATGTCAAAATGTGTGAGAACATCTGCCGAGGCAAGTCTCTGTTTCGCTTCGTCGAATGCGTGTCTGCATTCATCACTCCACACCCACGTCACGTTCGTCTTCAGCAATGCGTTCAAAGGGTGAAGAAGCGTTGAAAGTTTCCCAATAAACCTTCCTAGTATTGGATCATTCCAAGAAATGATCTGAGTTGCGTTTTGTTTTCTGGTTCCGGTGCCGAAATGATATCGTTGACCTTGTCAGGAATGGTGTGAATGCCGTTCTTGTCAATCATGTGTCCCAGATACTGGACTTGTGCTTGCATGAATTGACATTTTTCTTTCTTGATTTTGATTCCGTATTCTTCCAATCTGGTGAGAGTCTTGTCGAGCAACTTCAAGTGTTCTTCTTGCGTTTTCCCGCCAATTTCAATGTCGTCTTGAAAAGTGACAGTCTTTTCTATCCCTTGAAGAATCTTCTCCATTACAGACTGGAAAATAGCTGGACAGCTTGCAATACCAAAGGGTAATCTGTTGTAGCAATACAGACCTTTGTGAGTATTTACTACACGTAGTTTTCTGGTTTCTTCACTGACTTTCATTTGGTGAAAAGCCTTAGACAAGTCTATCTTTGAAAACACTTCGCTTCCAGCAAATGTATCAAACAAGTCTTGTGGTTTAGGAAGGGGATATTTCTCAATTTCAATGTTTTGATTCAGCGTCACTTTGAAATCTCCACAAATTCTGATATCACCTGAAGCCTTGGGAATGACCACGATAGGTGTAGCCCAATCACTTGTTTTGACTTTTGAAATGACACCATCAGCTTCAAGCTTGTCTAGTTCTGTTTCAACTTTTTCTCTAAGAGCATAGGGGACTGGCCTTGCCTTGAAAAACTTTGGTTTAGCATCAGATTTCAGCTTTATGTCAGCAACTATCCCTTTAATTTCTCCTAGCTTGTTGTCAAAAAGAACTTCATGTTTCTTCAAAACAGTGTTCAAATCTGAAGATTTCTGAACATCTTTCTTCTCTGTCACTGAATTTACACAGTGATCAAACAAGTTATTCAAATTCAAGTTCATCTTTTTGATCCACCATCTTCCCAAAAGAGGAATTTTGTCACGTACATCTGCTACAATCAGAGTCAATTTAACATTTTCATCGTTACCATGGCATCCTACCTTCACATTTGCTTGACCACATACCTTCATGTTTTCGTCAGAATATCCCGTTAAATCTGTCGATGCTTCCGTGAGATTTACGTTTGGAAACAGTTTCTCAAATTTTGAGAGTGGCATTATCGACACAGGCGATCCAGTATCAACTTCAAAACACACAGGAGTATCGTTCACATGTAAAGTTACCTTCACTTTGTTGATACTTCCCTTGTCCGTAGCATGAAACAATCCCATAGTTTCACGATCTGTCGTCGTTTGGAACTCTTCATCGTCGTTCGTCTCGTCGTCACTTCCGTCATGAATATCAACATATTTCGTCGAAAATCGTTTCTTTTGTTTGCATTCCGATTTCAAATGTCCTACCTTGTCACAGTTATGACACGTCAATGTTTTGTAACGGCACACGTCTGCCGTATGATTCGTATATCCACATCGCCAACACTTTTCAGATGACACGCTCGGTTTCTTCGGCCATGTTTGTTGTTGTTGACTCTTACGCTCCGCCCCTCTCTGCTGATTGGCTCTTCGCTTGTCAGTCACTCGATGCACTGATCCGCTGTCACGTGGGTTGCCGTAACACGTCTTCAACTCGCGAGATTCACGATTTGCAATTTCCATTCCTATCGAAATATCTTGAGCACGTTTCAAATCTAGTTTTGGTTCAGACAATAATTTTCTTTGAATAGCTTCACTTTTTAGACCACAAACAAACCTGTCACGTAGCGCGTCTCCGAGGAAAACTCCAAAATCACAAGTGTTTGCTAGACGTTGTAATTCTGCAATGTAATCCGAAATGCTTTCCGATTCCTTTTGGTTCCTGTTATAAAACCTGAAACGTTCTGAAATAACCAATTTCTTCGGAGCCAAATGTCCAAGCAAAACATCACACAATTCCTTGTACGTTTTTGTATCCGGTTTTTCGGGAGCCACCAGTGATTTCACTAACATGTACGTTTTTGGTCCAATCGAAGATAAAAATCCTGGAACTTTTACAGCACTATCCACTGCGATTTCATTTGCATTGCAAATCTGGTCAAAACGTTCGATGTAAGTCTCAATGTCACAGGAACTGTTATCAAACTGTTCGATGCGCCCAAATGCCGCCATTTTCGTTGCGTAGATTTTACCGTGAACTTGAAGGTTGAATCAAAATTCACAATTGCATCCAAACTGCAGTTTTCGTTCGTCGTTTCGTCGTGTCGTCGTCGTGGGACTTCGTAAGCCCTAATCCTCGTCGCCAATTTGTCGTGTACTCGTCTTCATTATCGAACTTATCAATAATAACAAAGGCCGTGACGTAACCTTGAACAATTTAATTCAGACGGCATGGTGGTAATACACTGCTCATGCGCACAGCATGACGTCATCATGATACTATTAGTATTAAAACATATTAATACACAACAATACCTATCCATAATTACACAAACGTAATTCTATGACTAAAACAGCTCCACACTCCTGTCGTCATTTTGCAATGATTTGTGTAATATACACGAAGCATGTATGTCTCAAAAAAAAAAAAGACAGTTTGTATCATGAATATTCAATTCACTCAATTGATATTACTAGTGTGACCTGGTTATCAATCATCATTTGGCTATTTTCAAGGCCGTTTCTAGTTTGGAAATAACATATCACTTTACATCTTAAAGAGATACAGAATATGTTGATAGGATCACATATGTCAAATTTTGAAATCGATGTTATTAAATCGGAAACCACAAACTGTTACTGAAAATAACAAGTTAAAGGTCAATCAGTACATTAGAGCGAAACTACGGCCATTCAAAGTCGGGATTTTGATCGAAAACCGGAAAATGTGGCTCGGGTGGCGCGCGAAAATTCGCCAAACGTTATTTTGAAACCTTATCATAAGCTGACAGGAAGATATATTCGATTTGATAGTGTTTATTAGCTATTGTAACTAATAGGTAACTATTAATTGAACTAATAGGTAACTATTAATTGGATGCATAATTTCGAATATTAAACGTATTTGAGATGTTTTCTTGATTTTTCCACAAAATCAAGCATTTTAGAGATATTATGCATAAATGGACATATTTGCAAGTCCAGCGATGAGATATGGACTTCAATCAGCATATTGGATATTTTGTAGCTTATCAAAACCAAATAAAATATTAAGAAAGATACTCTGTGTCACTTTAATGAAATAATGTGTAATGAGCATTTATATACATGTATCACCCTTCAAAAGTTCACAATTCACAAGTATAAAGAAAACCTTTCACTTCTTATTAAACCTTTTCAATTTTACATCTTTGGTTTTACCCGCATATCATTTTTTATATTCTACCAGTGACATTTTTGATTATGTGATTATGTTTTTTCTGGGACTCCACCCCTCTAGCCCCCGTTCCTCTAGCCCCCTGTTGTTACAAGCCACTAATTAGTACCTCTAGCCCCCCCGACTGGCTGTTCCATTCACTGTGATCACCCCCTGTGCTGTACATGTTAATAGGCTACCGGTAGTTAGGTTCATTAGCTAAGGTGTTGATTGATAGGTATAGAGGGTAACCACCAAGAGATAATGATGTGATAAGTACAGAAGTCGTTTAACATAACAACAAATACTAAATGTATGTTTCTAACAATTGTTTAATCAGAGATATATCATTGTGTATATCACTGTACATGGCATATGCTCATAAAGTCAGTGAACACAGTACTGTATTTTACAAAACATATAAGGTGTCCATCATCAGCCCGATAACACAGAGGTAGGACTCCATGGTCCTTTCACATAGCATATACTCGAGTCAAAGACGTTCGATTTTTTCATCTCTGCCCACGTACTGCTTCCTGCGTTTAGGAGCTGATTGTCCACATTCTAGCTGCAAGACCTGCACACGACTGGAAGCCTCCTCGTGAATGAACAATGCCACAACTTCGAAAATGTTAGGATGGGATTTGCCGGCCTTCTTCTTCAGACGTGTGTGATAACCCTCCACATGGTTGTTGGTTCTGGGACCATCGTACTTCAAAAAAGTTCCACATGTCTTTTGAATACTGCCCATTCATCCAGATACACTCAAAATAACTATGAAACTCCTGGACACCGTCAAGAGATGGGGCTTTACTGAGGATGCATGATACAGCCTGGCTAACCTGAGACACAGGAATGAATGGAAGAGCAAGCATCATTCTAAACCACTGTCTAACATCAAAGTTCGTTGTGTAATCTACAGCCAACTTCACCTTCTGTAACATTCTATTAAGACATTGTGCATAATGGAAATAACCTCCCTTAACAGTCACTTCACTCCCAAAGACAGCAGCACTAGCTCTCATCAAACTTATTTCAAAATCCTGCATTATTCTAGATGGCCTTAGATAAAATCCTAAGTCTGAGGCTTTGACCTGCAGCATCTTGTAAAATCTTGTGTAAGTTGAGGCACTCTTGTTGGGGAGGAAACCGAAGACCAGTGGCAGCATCACTCCAAGAACGAAAGCATGGATGGTCACCAGCTGATAGAAGAGCGCAGGGGACGTCTCGAATGTTCCGTCAACATGCCATGTGTCAGCCTTCTGTAATTTCTCAAGACCAGCATTGGAGGCAAATGCTGTGATCTTGTCTTCTCCGGTACCATCCTCTCCTAGCGGGAAACTATCACCCTGCACGTCCACTCCTCTTCGAGACTGATGTCTGCTCTTGAGCTTGGCATCTTTAGGAATCTTTTCCTCCGTTCCCGGTAGAGTACTGTCCTCACATTGGTGAACTGGGGCAGGTTCGCAGCGGTCTCTTGTGGTGTTGCATCAGACTGGTCAGTCAGCAGACGAATCTTCTCCTCTTCATAGATGACCTGCATTGGCACTGCTTCTTCTCTCGCCCTTTTTCTCATGTTGCCCTTCATCTTTCTGGCAGCCACTACACCCATGCTGGGAGGATGAGTGTGATCGTGACTGCCGTCAACCACTTGTCCATCCTCAGTAAGAACAAGAGATGCCTTGCAATGAGCATGCTTTCGCATACTGCAAGTCCTCTTCAGACCAGACTTCAGTTGCTTTGATCTGTGGAACACGTAATGTTCATAGACTGCGACTCTGTTTCCCCTAGCACCTTCAACGAATTCCGCCTTCTCCTCCATCTTACTGATTCACATTGAACTTTGAATGACATGGCTATTTTATATGTAAAACTTAATATCCACTCTAACTACTCAGGTCTACTCAGATGCGTTTTCCTGTTTACAAGACAAGCTACAAACAGGTAAGGTAACTGACTCAGTAAGGTAACAGTAAAAATAACATCAGGAAGTCAAATCTACTGACTCAGTAAGGTAACGGTAAAAATAACATCAGGAAGTCCAATCTAACACAAAAGACAATCACCTAGGGGGCTAGGGGAATGATGCCTTTTCTAGAACACGCCAATCATTAGACAATATCAGATTGTTTTGTAGAATTTGTGCTAAAAGTTTTGAACTTGTTTAAAATCAACAATTTTACAATATTGATCAACGACCGCTCTCTTTCCCTTCTTAAACTCGTTGTAATGAATCACCACTTGTTGTGATTGAGATTTAAACGTCGATAAATGTATTATTTTACAAAATATACTTTCTTAACTTGATAACTTGTTGCTTGTTGAATGAACTAAGTGCACATAAGTTGGTTAATGATTCCAAGAACTGAAGCTTCTTATAATAACATTATTTATTGACAAGGAAGCCAATTTATGGACGATAATCGCCTATACAGGGACGGGAAATGGCTAGCTAGTTCCATTTAGTTAAGCCGAGCTTTCAAACATCGGTACAGTATAGATCCAAGGAATGGTACATATAGATTGCGAATTAAATAATGTACTTATGCAATTTCTGAGTAAGAAGAATTGTAAGAAAACCAATTTGGAAACTTTGTAGAGGCTTACAACACTAAGTATTAACAAGATCAAAAATGATTTTTAACAAAAGTTATTGCCAGATGGATACTTAGCTTATTAATGTGCTACTAAATATTGAATGTATATTAAAAATATATTAGATAATGATATACATAAAAGCTCGAATTGTTCTTTTTAAAATGTTCAATGTATACTGCCATGCATAGTTCATGTTAAAAATGTGGCATGAGTGAAACATTATGTGAGTTAAACACAAGATGAAATGAATTTTCTCACTTTTTCTCTTTAAATTATTACGATACATTTAGATGGAGATTGCTGCACCAGTCAAACTTATCATGATACATTAAGTATTTGCTTTGATTCCAGTATTTCATTCGCTCAGCTTTAATTCACGTAAGCCTGTCTCTGGTTTTGCACGATAATAAGCTGTTGACAGCATGTCTGATGGTTAGTGAGAGTGGTCTATTTTAATATCTTGTCAGCCCAGCATCAATCTTGTTATCATTTCCACTCGGTGTAGTTGTGAAAGATACGTGGGTTGATGATTACCTTACACATATCCTTAATTAAAAACAACTTGTGTTTCTAGTTTTAATGAACAGAACTGTCACTTATACAATCATATATTGGATTGAGAGATTTATTTCGTAAGAGATATCAGCGTGTTAGATGAGCAAGTCGTCCGCAGTGACTGTAATAAGAGCTTTACCATATTCCAAAGATTGAAAAGGGAGATAACCATATCAACTATTTTATAGAGAATGTTATTGAGATTCACTATAATTGTTTGGTTGCACCCATTGTGTCCTACATAGATTAATAAAGGACGGTTTTATAATTATAGCTTTGTAATGGATTGGTTTCAGGTAAGTCGGTACGGGATTATTCTATTTGAAGAAATACATACATCAGCAATATATCAAGGAAGAAGAGACATCTAAATATTTTATCATGTTGTACTTATATAATATGAGGCTCTCTAATCTTTCAATTACCTTTATTTGAATTATAGTAGTTTTACTGGACAAACAGAAGTGTTAATATGCTGTGCTTATTTTTTTACTAGATATTAAGTTTGTCAGAAATTTCCAAGAAATTGCAACACTGGGTCTAATCCCGTTTTATTTTTTTCACATTTCACTTTTAATAAGTGTTCTAAAAAAAGATGTTATCCAGATCTTTTCTTAAACATTTGTCGTGGATTATGTTGTATTTTGCATGTGATTTCAAGCTTTTCTATCATTATTTGAAATAATTGTAAGTGTTTGGTTTTTATGACATCATGTACGTTAGCTGAAGAAACGATCAAAGTTGTTAAAAAACGGACAATTCAATTTTTCCAAGAGTTTATTCCCATTCCAAAGTATTACATATTTAGTTTCATATTTCCTGTGTATATGCACTCATCCTTGAGTTACAGAACTTTAATATATTTGGAACAGATTTACTGCAAAGAAGAACACGAGTGCCCTTATCATATGACATAAGTGTTTTACTACAATCTGTAAATCTCTGTTCTCTATAACTATCAGAAAACTTTGATAAACAAAAATTGACATGTTCTCACACATTAATGAATGTCTCTCTGAAACAAAACCAACAGTTCTTGAGTCGCACTTAAAATCATACTGTCCCAATTTTGACCCGATTTCATGTCAAAGTAAACATAAATCGTAAACATTACCAAGCAATAATTTTCACCTGTGCAAAACAATTAATGAATTATTGTTAATTTCTTCCGATAACGGATAGGGCTTCCCCGCGCTATTTTTAGACATCTTGTGCCGTTTCCATATAAGGAAAGTTCTTAACGGCCTTGACCTTAATATCAGTGAAGACGGGACCAAGTCTAGACAGCCGTGAGGTTGTGTTTTGAGTCAAGCAGAACAACGCACGTCGACAAACGGTATTAGTGCAGATAGTTGTTTTGGCTTCAGTGTTTTAAAAAAGAACCATATCATTGTACAACAAAGTCAATTTATCTTGTCACGAGTTCTTGGTTCGTAGTGCGATTCTGATATCCATATTCCATGATGATCAAAAGTTCAAACACATTCGATCGGCCGTAATCGTGTTTTGTCACCGAGTCGGATTCACTGGAGAATTTTTTTATTCCTGTTGTTCGTATACAGGTACACAACATTTTCAAGGATTGTTTATCACTTCTTCTGCTGGCCTACATCTAAATCATGTTTGTTGTCTAGTGGAGACTATGTTGTTGTTGTTTTTTTTAAATTGCACTGCACAGAGATAGCAATTATCCTTTTCTTAAATTAAATAGACTACATTACGTCAAAAATCAATTTACAATAAAATATAATATTTTTCTCCCGGTGATTCACCCGGAAAGATTTTGTTTAATGTGTCATTTGTAAAACGCAAATACAAATGTGGAAGATGAAAATTAATGAAGGTAAATTATCAAAAATATTAGTTTTTGGACAGGTATTTATTTTTTTAAATGGAAAGAATTGATAACTATAATTTTTTTACCATGTTATATATATTGTATCTTAAAGTGTAGATTACTTTCTCTTAATCTTTGACTAAACTTGTGAAATTGGTTACTTGACTCTTTTGGGTTGCTTTTTTATAACCTAGAATTTAGGAATAATCAATATTAATGATTTAAATAATTGATTACAATATTGGATTATCAAATAGGGAGTTTATGATAATATTAAGAGGATATGAATTGAAGATTGGGGATGTGTATGTGTTGAGAAAAGGGAATTTAGGAAAACTTCTCATCAAATTTGAGTGTTTGATATACAAGTATTTGCTTTGTGGCTGCGAGTCACAATGTAAGAGTCAAAAGTTGTGACTTGCTTTAATTTCATGATGATTTGAAAATTATCAATGAATAAAATCATTGATGTAAACATTCAGATTGAATCAGAGCTAACACATATATATAGGTGTTTCTATCTTCTAAAATCAGATTTTATTTTGTTCTTACAAAAATTTAAAATAGCCTTAACCCCTCTTTTCAGGAACCAATTATAATTAAATAGAATCTAGGACTGTCAGTTGGTGCCAGGGGCTTTTGGACATTCTGCTGTTGAGCCATTGATGATCTTTTTTCTGAAGATATGTAGAGTACAAAAAGTATCAAACTCTGTGAACACATCTGTTCCATTCATTAAAACTGTGAACAATGTGATTTGTCCCATCAAAATCCTAAGAAATGTTGTACTTCACACACAAAAATGACTTTAAATGGTAGTATGCCTAAAATACATACACCTTATATGAAATCATGAAACCTTTAACTTTAATAAGGTTTTGATGGCATTGGAAATTAAAAATCATGCTAACATGTACCTAAAACACTAAATTAAAACTATCATTTGTGATTCATATCTCAAAAAAAGTTTGTTTGACACATCAATCCAGTGCTTAAAACTTAAAAATAAGTGTTTTTTCTGTTTAAGCAGTCTTAAAATAAAGTATCAAAATAACTTTAATCATTTTAGCATATTTAGGACTTGAAGAGTTTCCTTTGATCAAATTGACTTTTAAGAATATGTAAACTTGTGATTCAGATACATGTATGTGTCTCTTGTCAGCCATTACATTACTATTGTGTCTACCTACATATGACATCTTACATCTTGACAGGACTGTTTTGTGAAGCTTTGTTGCAGAAAGCATCATAATGATTATTGACATTAACTCATAAAAATTAGAGCCATTGGTTCTGTAGATCATCAAGCATTATATAATAGTTTATACAAATGACCACAGATTTACCTAATGAGGGAAATTGAAAAAGGAGAAAAAGATTAGCCCGGTCAATTATAACAATATTTATTAACTATAAAGTATTGAGAAACAGATTTTAAAATCACCAAAAATCCTCAGCATCCTTATGAATTTTATATACAACAAACTAATTTATTTTAAATCATATCTTTTATTTTGTTTATGTTGAATGAAGCGCAAACACAGTAACACACATCCCATTAGTTAATGCCAATTATGTATCTTTTCAGTTGGTTTGTTTTCTTCAACTGGTCCTCCCTAAAGACTCTCCCAATCACATCATCTGTCTAGGAAACTATTGTACCAGGTCACATCTTCCCCTTGTCACTTCTCTTTCCTCTCAAAAACCCTTAAACAAAAGAATTTAACATATTACACAATAGAAATAAAAATATTAGTCATACCAGTATCGTTATGTTGAAAATTAACTCTTCAGGTGTTTATAGATTTTAAAGATTAATGAAATTGATGTCTTTAAATTCCAATTTTTATCTTTAATAGAATAGAGCATAGAATGGTGTTTCCATTAAAAAATAATGAGAGTCAATGCCTCTATTACTCATCAGGCTTTATTTCATTTATAAAATGCATGGTGAATTTGGGTGAAACGCCTCTTTCAAGTTAATTTCTTTTCTATCACTGCTAGTATTATTGAAGGGACAACACCTGCAAAACTATTTTAGCTATGCAATCAAGAGGTCCATGGTACAAATATTCCCAGGTGCTTAAGTAAGGTTAAGGTGCAAATCTAAACTGAATTTCAGTGCAGCTCCACCCATGGTTTGCTATTTCCAGCTCATGCTCGCAGGTTTCACTGCAATGCATAGCCACTATAGTGTTGCAGGCTTTCTTCCTGCATTAAAACTTGAAAGGGATGTTAAACCCAAGAGCAACTTTTAAACATTTTGTCCCATCAAACCTTATTTGGAGACACCAATGGAAATGAGTTCTTGAAAACCAGCTGACGTACATGGAATTACTGTTCAAGAGTGGTGAGGTAAGGTGATGTGGGATTTAACGCTGCTTTCAATAGTATTTCACTTATATCGCGGCTGCTAGTATTAATGCAGGGAGAAAGCCAGCAACACCATTGAGGCTATGTATTGCGGTGAAACCTGCGAGCATCGGCTGGAACTAGCGAACCGTGGGTGGTACTGCGCTGAAATTCAGTGTTGCATTGCACCCAAACCTTAATGTGTGTAGAACAGTTCTCTACTGCAGATAGTCGCCGAACTTATCGTTGACTTAAAACTACTTACTTAGCCTAAAAAATCAGGATTTTTGTCAAAGTTATTGTTTTTTCTCTCAAATACCCTTAAAATAATATATCTTGACATGTCTATCATATTGAATCATATTGTTCTTTAATACCATGATACTAGTATGATATCATATCATAGACATGTCAGTATTGTCACAACTCTAATTTTATCATGTTTCAGACTTACATTAAAATTTAGGCCGAATGAGGGTATCCCAGACTTGAAAATTTGATGATCATGAATATTCATAAAATTTACAAAACACTCATCATAGAAAATGATGAAGCATTTAGGAAATAAATGAATTAATAATATTAATATAATAAGCTTGAAATGTTTTCATGATTTTAGCAAGTATAAGTAAAATATCTAGGCATCATTTAGTCATTCTTATATATTTCCAAATTATCACTAGATCACTATTATCTATGCATATTGTAAATTGATAATACACATATATTTTTATTAATTTTATGACACTTGGGACCAACCTTATTCCAAATGTCATGCCACTCTAGAAAGCATCCCTTCCTCCGTGTTTTGATCTGTGAGTGGGATCACTCAGTCAAGCAAGATATTTCCTCGTGAGAAGGTTGAGACCTGGAAAAAACGTAAATTGGTAACACATCATAGTGACGATCATTCCTTACTTTTTAAAAATAATATCATGCTCGATTCGTGGAATTATATTATTAAGAAAAGACTGATTTAAAAATAATAATTTTGGTAGTCGAAAAGGTGACTATACAGCTTGCTATCCGAGAAAAGATCTAAAGCATTCGTGCCAAGATTGTGTTAAGGCCTACTGTACGGCAAAATGATTTTGTCACTTCATGTCGACGGGATCCCAGCAACATTCTCGATTTATCTTAAATTCATAGCAAACTTGATAAGTGATATCTTACCATGCAGCTTGAAGTCGCTCTGCTGGATTCTCGTTGAGTCCTCAAAATTAACATCAATGGTCTCCCTCAATATTTTACATCGCTCAAATTGAGCCCGCTGACTAACTCGACCGATGGCAGCCATATTGCAAAGGTATTTTTAGCGCAAGCGAACGCGCTAACCAGTTATGTGGGACTTCTCTTCAGTCTGGGCATGCGCAATGCTCTTTGACCTAGATAATGTCTACAGCCAATTTCCGCTGGCTACCAGCGGGATTTTTAAATCCGCTCTAATCACTCTTTTTGTGAACAATCAGTGTGTAAGATTAGTCTAAATCGATTATACAAAGTATGTTCTTTCATTTTCTGCAATAAATTTTTTTTCCCATAGGGTCAATGTTAAAGGGGACAGTATGATTTTAATAAGTCTCTTTTTCAACTTGGATGAAAAAGGAGATATTGATCACTACATTCCGCCCTTTAAACATATTCCAGACAGTATTATTATTTTATTCGATCGTGTTCGTGTATGCGTAGGCTTTATCTTAAAATACAAGAGTATATGAGAGATACGTTTGGTTCTATTTAGTTGAATTAAACACATTTCAGTTAGGACACGGAGGTTCTTGTGTTACATTGCAAGAATAAGAAACGTTTATATAAACACACATTACTTTCTTGTAGCTTCAGTGTACTTTAATCCATAAGGAAAAGGGGGGAGATTGATATTGCACGTAACGTTATAATGAATGTAAATTGGCAACAACAATTGAATTGAAATATGTGAGTTTATTTCTTTTGATCTGAAGACATTTTACCTTCAAATTTGACAAAACAATTTCCTCAGTGTGATGAAATAAATGATTAAATGATTTTTTTATATCTGAAGAAAACAGTGTTTCTTCTTTTATGTAAAGACAATGTAATTGTACATTTGACATTTTCATTCATGTTTCTCTCTCTGCTTGACATTTACGTTTTCGTGTGATCATTATTTCAAATTCTTTTACCATCAATATTGCACAAGTAATATAATGATATTTAATTTTGAAATGGATGATTTTTCAATCAATCAGAAGATAGAGTCTTCCCAATTTTTTTCACAATTGACAACGTGAAAAAAAATAAAGATTTCAAAATTGAAAACTTACTGATTAATAAGTGAACTGTAAAATAACAAACCGGACACAAATTCAATTCCACTGTAAATATTATGTTTTTTTAACACTTTTTATAAATTGAGATTGACAATGCTGATACATTTGCAAAACAAACCTTGACATAAGATAACTGAGTTTATTTGTTTTGATCTGAAGACATTCTCCCTTCAAATCTTCAAATTAGACAAAACAATTCCCTCAGAATGATAAAGTAAATGATTAATGAAAAGTGATTAACATCTGAAAGAAAACAGTTACAAAGTGTTTCTTATTTTGTGTAAAGACAATGTAATTGGACATTTGACATTTTCATTCATGTTTCTCTCTCTGCTTGACATTTACGTAGGCATAATCAGTCATTTTTTTAATAATAAACCAAAATTAACCAAACTTGGTGTGTGGGTAGAACAAAGTTTCAATAATAACATGCAATTTCAATTTTCAAAATACAAATTTTCGTTAAAAAGATATTGGATTTCAAAGACACCCACCCTCGAAAAAAATAAAATAAATGTATTTTTCATCGATTTCTTTTGTTTAGGGTCTTATAAAAATATTTCTACTCATCCTTAAATTATCGTTGAGTGTTCAATGTCTTTGTTTTTCTCTTGTCTACCAACAATGACTATTCAAAAATATTAAGTGCCACTTTTGGTACAAAATTTTGACCCTCCAAGGGGAGTACCCTCATCACCCTTTTTTAACATGTCTTATTTTTTTCTTGAATATTGAATAATTATTTGAATGTTCCACAAACTATGTTGTCATGGTCACTGTCATCCGAGTCTGTCTTTCCCCAAAATGTAAAATCAAATTTAACACAGAATATTTAACAAACGATTTAAGATGAGACTCGACTTTGCAGTTTAAAGGTCTCAAGATAAATGTACGTATCAAGCGATGCCTCAAATTTGATAAGCTTTAACAAAACAGGAGTATCATGTATTGCCAAATTTAAGTATAAGTTATCGAAATATCTTTTTAAAACTTTAAAAATACATATATATGTATAAAATATTGAAGGGTTAAACAAGAAATTTCAGATATATAAAATGCCTAGATTTTTTTAAAGAACTTAATAAACTTAATTTAATGTATGTGATTCATGAATCAGAGCAAGTTAAAATTCGCATTTGTACACTTGTACACTGTTTGTTATTGTGTCATATGTTGGTTATATAAATCTTTACTCATCCTTTATTATATCTGAGTAGTTGTAAATTATAAGTTAAAACCATTAAAGCTTTATTTTAAGTTTTGATCCGTCAATCTACTCAAGAAACAGCACATTAGATTCGAGAAAGGTGTTCTTTACTATATATTTAATCGCAAAAACGATGATTACAAACACAATCTTAGCTCACGCTTTTATTGTGACAGCCAATGAAAGCGGGCGATTGCACGTGGGAGATACTCCGATTGAGACGGTATGGACGTTCTTTTATTTAATTTGATGTGAGTATGTTGTGATACAAATCCGATAGATAGTGCAGATTGTAGCTGAATAATTATTCTACATCATGAATTCTTTGTAGACATGTGCGCTTTGCGCAAATACGTTTTTTACATTTCTGAAGTTTTTCTCCTTGCAAAGTCAACATTTGACGTCACATAAATGAAAATCTAAAAATAAGTGTCTCTGGATTTGTTATCCTATTTTCTTTTGTAGTATTTCGATTTTTTGTGCAATAAGAGGCAACGGTACGAAAAAACGTAAAACCCCGATTTCTAACCTACTTTTTACGCTTGCGAGAAGAGGTGTCCTGGTTATCTCCCCTGTCTGGTTATCGCTAATTTACGTTTTCGTGTGATCATTATTTCAAATTGTTTAACCATTAATAATATATCAGCAGTATAATAACATTTAAGCTGAAATGGATTATTGCTCAAAAGCTGAAGAAAGATTATGCCCAGTTTTATAACAATCAATAATGTGACAAGGAATGAACATTGCCGCTACCTAGATTATAATCCCAGTAACCAGAGAGGCAACACGGTCGTAGAACAGCATGCACAGTCACATGTTAGGATGCAAGTTGTTTGCCAATGGCAAAGCCTCCAACACAGGTGAGAGACATACGGTATATAAATACCTCAAATGCAAAATCCATGTGTTTGTAATATTTTTAAAACGGTGATACCATTTCTAGAAATTCAAATGTTTTTTTTATTGATATGCCAGAGTTTATATACGCTAAAGTAGTGTCAGAATATACATATGGGTTTTATTGTGAACAGATTCAGTCCCCTGTATCATTTCTCTATTTTAGCTTCGATTTAAACAAAATATCACAAATGACAAAAAGAAAAGATCATTACATCCAATAAACATTGTTTTCCTAAAAATACATTATTACGATAATATAAAAATTGAGCCATGGGCTCTGTAGCTCATCAGACTTTTGATGGAAATAGTTCTTTAAGGTTTTGACCCCTGTGACCCCAATTGGGGTCAAGGGGTAACCAATGTTTTAGAATTTTAATTCGCCAAAGAGACTACACACAACTTTTCAGCTCTCTAGACCTTTTGGAACTGGAGAAGAAGATAAAAATAGGTTTTTAAGGTTTTGACCCCTGTGACCGTTTTTGGGGTCATGGGGTCACAAAATCTACACTTTAGAATTATTTAGAACTATAGCTCTCTAGACCTATCGGGTCTTTCAGACCTGATGAGCTAAAAAGATATATAAGTATGTTTAAATTGTCAATACACTCCTTGGTGGTCGACGAACAATTACATTAAGTACTCTCAGTGGTTCAAGGATTTTATTCTATAAGGCATTTGTCTTATACCCTTATACTGATACTACTTGTATTTAGGAAAGAATCCCCAAGAGAAATGTTTTCGACAATGATGAACCGGCTAAAATCAATTTAACGGTGATCACACGCCCACAATTTGATTGATTCTCATTAAGACATAAACAAAAGCTTTGCATGGGTTGCTGAAAATAATTCAGAGAGGGGACTATCAGTTACTGTAATTGATTGGTTCCAAATATAGAATGTAATTTAACTTTAGCATTAATGAAAGGAAGAAAGCGAAAGTGGATTTGTCCAATTAACTTGCTATTACAGTGTATTGAATTCAAATCAATAGTTATCATTAGTTAACCTTCAGTAGAATGTCCTTGTATGTTAAAATGAGCAACTAACGTGGTGATGTAAACATGCTGCAGCTGTTTGTCCTAAAACAGGTCTCTTTCATGATCTGTACATGACGGTAAGTGTCTTTTCCCCCTTCAATAGTTTAAATCCTTGAAAGGAGATACACGTAGGGTAATACACATTCTACCATAAATGTGCAAAATACTCGTTTCTGATTCGCTGCTGTGAAAAATCAGAGGGCGTATAATCTGATTATACAGTGCTCTGCTTACTTCGTAGGTCGCGCAGTGATACGGTTGAATGACCCGCCTGAACGACCTTTTTTCGTTAGCGAAAATTTCAGACCAAAACAATGACTTCGGTATTTTCGGAATCGGGAACATAAATGATTTACTGGAAGATGTTCCTGGTAATCTCAGCGATGACCTGAATGCAATATTGGCTGATCTTGACATGCCAGGTGAAAATATTTCTATATTCGATTTCGATCACTTTGATAATATTCCGAGATATTTACTTTTTTGGAAAAACAATCGGCAATCGTCTGCTATTAACGTGACTGTAATGCGAAACTTGACAACAAAACACTTGCGAGAAATAGCAAAACTAAAATTGAAGATGGAATTACTAAGTGAACAGTTTTAATGAATAAATATCTTTATTGCGGTGTAACCATACTTATTAGAAACTACTGAAATACTGACAACAAGAACTTATCAAAGTACTCCTGGCTGGTTTTATCAATCGAACACGTCGAGGCAATGAACCAATAACGCCTGGGGGGTCTCTTAATTGAGTCACTCGTGGCTTTGTAAACATGGCGGTGCCATTACAAGTTTCTTTGGTGGTAAAAATGAAACTTGTGGTAAAAGAAAATTATCGGACTCAAGTAAGCCTTACGTAAACATTGACATTTCTTCAAAGAACAAAAAGTATGATGGGGAGAAACGCGAAAGAAAATTTATTGACAGTTGGCAGAATGAATTTCTCTGGGTAATTTTCGAAGCAGTCAAGAATGTTATGAATTGTTAAATTTGTTGTAAATACCCAAACGTGGTCGCAAGAAACAAAAGCATGCTTTTGTGGACGGTTGTTCGAATTTTAGGATTCAATATCTAAGAAGTCATCAGGTGTCTGACTCCCATTTAGAATGTGAAGCGTATTTCAGGTCTGACCCACGTGACATTGATACCGATAGGCCTGTATCTGAATCCCAAAAACAAAGTGCAAGTGTCATTGTGAAAGCATTTACACAACTAAATGAGCAAACTTTGAAAAGGCTTGATACTTTATTCATTGCTGCCTTTCGCATGGCATCTAGAGGAAAACCTCTACTAGATTATGAAGCAAACTTGGATCTTTTAGAATGTTCAGGTCTGGACATTGGGACAAAGTATTGAAATCGTAAAGCATGTGGAGAATTCATAAAATAAATTTCTGACTGTTTACGCAATACATTTATTAGGAACTTGAGAAGTGCAATTTCTTGTCAATATTGAGTGATGGCAGCACAGATACAGCAGTGTTGGAACAAGAAACTGTTTTTATCAGATATGTCTCAAGGGGTACCAGTTTCTTTCCATGCTGGCACCATACAGTTGGAACATTGCCATGCTGACGGGAGTTTTGGCTGGTAAAGCTGCAACAAATTCATGTGGGATTGACTTTGACAAATAAGTGAAAACAGATGAGAGTGGACGAAAATGAGCTTGTGTGAATTGTGATGGTGCAACAGGGATCAAAAGGGGGAGTGGCTGCAAAAATCAAGACAGATGCTAACCATGTGATTGCAATACACTGTGTTGTGCACAAATTGGAACTCTTGTGTATTGGATGCTGTGAAACACCTGTCAAATCTCTCAAGTTTTGAGGATACTTAAAGCAAATCTTTAATTATTTTCATTACAGCCCGAAGATGCGCCGTGAGGTTAAAGCTGTTGCAGACATCTTTAACACTGAGTTAGTACATCTAGGTGATGTTAAACAAGTGAGATGGCTCGCATCAAAGATACGAGCTGTGAATGCTCTGAGAACCAGCTACCATTCAATCCTTATCCACATTGATGCTGTTGCTACTGGCAGAAGTAAACAAAGTGTAAAAGCAAAAGGTTGGATAAAGAAACTCAACTAAAGACCCTGAAAACAACACATTGGAGAGTTTCTATTTTCAAACGTGAGAAACGAAATCTGATGACTACAGTATTCCATGAAAATATTACATTTGACAAGTAATGTCTTAAATTAACAAACCTTTGATATTCAAAATATTATTATTCATAATTCTTGAGATCTTTAACCTAAGTAAATTGCCTAATAATTAAAGTAAATGTTTAAAAGTTGTTTCTTTTTAAATGTTTAAATTGAAACTGAACTCTTTAACTACAATAATATAGCTCTAAGCTGTAATTTAAGAAAAAAAACCTCTCCTACCTTTTTATGATATTCCTTATTCCAATACGAATATTCATATTTTCATTCAGAATGGCTTAAACAACACAATGAGGATTCCAGTTTGAACACTTTCCGGCCGAACAACTGGGGAAGAAGTCTCGTCGGCATTATTATGCTGAGTTGAGAACAGTTGATGGCCAATATTACTCGAAATCGAGCTACGTTGGAATCAGAGCCGCTATCCATCGCGATCTTAGAGCACCACCACATGAACAAGATTTAAATATCCTACAGGACCAGCAATTTCATAGTGCCAACAACGTTTTTCTTGGTTTATTGCGCATAATAAAACAAATGGGCTTGGATAATCCAAAACATCATGAGGCAATTTCACAGGGCGACATGTCAAAAATAAGGTTTCATGAACTGCCGACACACCAGAAAACCTCCAAGTTTGGTTTGACCTCACTCTCGGGTTTGGTAGGAGGGGCTGTGAAAACCAGCGATCACTCACACGCGATTCCTTTACCGTCGAATCCGACGACATGGGGTTACAGTTCATATCAATGACCCATTCAGAGGCCACGAAAAACCACCCAGGCGGTATTCATGATAGGGGCCAGGGAAAACCTCGCATCTACGCGATTGGTGCGGCTTCGTGTCCCGTCGAATCCTTTTCGAAGTATCACTCAAAATTGAATGCACAAAACCCGGCCTTTTTTCAGCAACCAGACAGATTCCGACCAGACTTGGTACACTCTCAAACCGTTTGGTCACCATTCTCTTTCATCAATGATGAAAAACTTGTCAGGTCAAGCCGGGTTGAGTCGTCTCCACACAAATCACTGCGTGCGAGCGACAACGGTTTCTCTCTTGTTACATGCTGGTGTTGAATCGCGCGAAATTGTAAATTTGACAGGCCACAAAACCAGCAAAGCTTGACTTCCTACAACACAGACTCTTCTTCAAATCAAAAACGTAAATATTCATCAACTTTGCAGGGTACTTCGGATAATGCTACTGTCGGTTCGAGGGGTTCAAGTATAAAGACGATTTGTCATCTCTTGTTTCAACAAAGTGTTTTGTAAAAATGTAAAAGAAACAAATACTTTTTTAAAAGTTTGAATAAAACTTCGAAGCAATAACATGTTGTTTGTTGTATTTTGTCTTGAGGTTGTTGACATTGTTTAACGTTTAAGAGAAAGCTATCAACCCTTCAGCTGGACTATACGAAAAGAATTTCCGGTGTTCAAAGCACAAGCATTTGGACCCCCTCGCGCAGCGGCACTTACGCGAAGTTATATAGTTCGTTTTAGAAATCTTATGGTAGAATGGAGATAAACAAACTGTGTTTGAAAATCAGCGGCATAAACTCTTCAAACGAAACGCAAAAATTGTAAATTCCTTATAAATATATATTTGTGGAACGGACTTTTACCAATGCTTAATATATTATGTTATGAACGTTACAAAATGCATTTTCATCGCAGGAGATGATCGAAAATCAATAACTTTTAACACAGTTAGGTAAACGTGAAACATCTCACAAACGCAACTGCAGTCGAATACAGCCACTTATGCAACAGCTTGTTATGCACGTGCAAAAGGCACAGCAAGCACTATAAAAGTGCAGGGTTCTCAAATTAAGCTTCACTTTGCTTCCAACTCTCAGCAAGAATTTGATTATGCGACGCAATCGGACGATTTTTTAATGTGTCCCCTAGCACAATAACAAGGCTTTGGAACCGTTACCAACAACAGGGATCCACACGTGATCTTCCCAGATCCGGTAGACCACGGGTCACCACTCCTGCCCAGGACCGCTATATCCGGTTGCGCCACCTACGCCAAAGGACGACCACTGCATCCACAATACCAGGATTGCGCAGAATCTCGGACCAAACTGTGCGCAACCGACTACGAGAGGGAGGGTTGCGAGCAAGACGTCCTATTAGATGCGTTATTTTGACTCGTTAGCATCGTCATCTACGACTGCAATGGTGCCAAGCGCATAGGTATGGCCTCAAGCACGATGGAGAACCGTATGGTTCAGTCATGAATACCGATTTATGCTCTGCAGGCAAGATGGAAGCATCCGTGTCTACCGCCGAAGACGTGAGCGCTTTGCAGCAAACTGCATACAGGAAGTGGACAGATTTGGAGGGGGCAGTGTCATGATGTGGGCAGCCATCTCTTACAACGCCAGGAGTGATTTGGTGCATGTCAGGGGCAACATGACATGATGTGATGTTGCGTCCTCACGTCGTCCCCATCATGGCCAACGTCATTGCTGTTTTTCAGCAGGACAATGCCCGTCCCCACACAGCACGGATCACAACAGCCTTCCTAGCACACAACATCAACGTTCTGCCATGGCCATCCAGATCCCCAGATTTAAACCCTATAGAGCATCTCTGGGATGAATTGGATAGACGTCTCCGAAGGCGACAACAGCAACCTCAGACACTACAGCAACTGGCCGACGCTCTGGTTGCCGAGTGGGCAACAATTCCCCAGGATGTCATCCGCAATCCGATTGCATCTATGGGCAGGAGGTGCCAGGCAGTAATTGACTCTCATGGGCGCCACACTCGTTACTGACTGTACGTGACGTCAGATGTGACGTCGGTACATTCAACTACTGTCGCTGAAGCATCGGTTTCTGTTGTTTACATGTGCAAAAAATCATATGTCTTGCATTGTTAGTTCATGAATTAAATGTCCTTGAAAATCAATTGAAAATCTGGTTTTGCGTTTCTTTTTTTGAAGAGTTTATAACGAAATTATTATAGCTCTAAATTTGATTTAAAGCTTCGCGTTCGACTTTAAATCAAATTTAGAGCTTTAATAATTTCATTACATGACGCTGATTTTCAAAGACAGTATGTTTATCTCCTAAATATGATAAAGAACTTTAGTTTTTGTGTCATATTCTTGTACAAAGGCACGGCCACTACAAGCATAAATTGGTATCATGATCTGTATATGGTCATACATATCGTTGTCTTTTTTTCCCTTCCATTAGTTTACATCATTGAAAAGAGGGGAATACACAATATGATAAAGTAATTTAATCTTTGTGTCATGTTCTTGTACAAAGGTACGGCCACTACAAGCATAAGTTGGTGTACATGACCAAGGAGTATTGGATTTTTTTACCGTAAAATGTGCACGACACACGACATCCCATATCATCGATGCAAAGCCTCATTAAGGGGCATATTGCTCATGCCCCACTCTACCTACAGACCACAAAGAAATCTGAAGAACAGCCATGATATGAAAATGGTCCGAATCACATTAAAGATACATTACCATACTTGCATGTGGTTTAGGATGAAATTTAGCTATTGATGATATGACTACATCACTCTGTAAAAAATAAAATCTATTGTCGAAAGTTTGATGTCACATTGACGTATTTTATCAACAATAGCATACTGATGTCGACGCCAGGAGCACAGTGTACCCCTGTAAAAGGGCATAGCATTTACACTGTGTCTCAACTACCGCAATTGTGTTCGATGGGTATCAACTTTGGCAACAACGAATACCTATTTCGGAGAAAAATAAAAGTAAAATCTAGTCGTAAGGTATTGAAGCGTATATTTAGAAACAGGAAGTAGTGAGATGGCCACACTTGATTCGCCTTTATGTCGGCTGCCGTTTCGGTATTGTTGTAAATTATCTCCTATTTAATAAATCCGATTTCCCCTACGCTGGTAGCAAAATTTTGCAAAAATACAAGGAAAACAGTAAAATTACTTTTTAAAATATTGAACTCTGATAATGTATCTTTAAGCATGGTACAATAATCCTTCTCCTCTACAACCGACTAAAACTAAAGGACGGACAACTTTTCACCAGACGGGACCCCTGGACATGTGAAATTCGAGTTATGTGAGGCTAAATGCACATCTTTATCACTAAATGCTACAATGAATTATAGGGCAGTACCACCCAGCAACCAATGCTCGCACGTTTCACAGTAATACATAACCACAATGTTGTTTCTTGCTTTCTTCCAGCAATAAATCTAGCAGTCGTGATAAAAGTGAAATACTCGTAAAACCCCATGTCATCTTACCTCACCTCTTGATTGTTGTACTTGAAAATTGCTAGCGAGACAAATGCTGATATATGAACCCGATTCTTGTGTTAAATATGACAAAATTAGACAGAGGGTTCAGTGTGTGTTGAAGAGAGGAAAGTAAAAGATTACTAGACATTTTAACAGAAGCCATGTTCAAACAGTAATGATATACAGTTTGTTTACAATGATAATATGCACTAATCTGGGAAGCATTTACTAGTTTTACGATTTTCTTGAAACATTCAACCAGCAAATGTTATTAACGGTCGAATAAACTGCCTGTTTGTCACGATGTGTCACTCAATGTTCTGATTATCTATCAGTCAGGTAACATGAGTACAAATAGGTAACTGCAAATTAGCATTGGTATTCGAGCTTATTGCTTGGTGCCCAAAAGGGCACCAAGTATTATGATTTGATTTTTCTAAAACTTTTTTGAATTCTTTATTTTACTCTTGATATTTTCAAAGGGAAGCCGCGCCAATCACATGTGTTGTATCCAAATCAAAAGACCAATGAACAGAGCTGTAGCAAAAAATGCATTACGTCACCATGTGGGTAATACAAAATATTTGGCACATTAAACTGTGGAATATGATTTCACTTTAAATGTTATATTAAAAAAGAAACAATGTTTTCTATTAAAGATGCTGATAAATGTTAACAGACTCAATCAAAAACATCTTCATTTGAAGAAGAGTCTGCATTTGTTCAAGATAAAGCATTAATAATTATTTCGCATTCAATAATCGTAGAATCCACTTTTTTATAACCCACGCGATTTAATTTCACGCTGGGCTCGCCTGGCGAATTAAAAGTAATGTTAGTGTAAGTACGATGATGACATCGAGATAAGACTTATGTTTACTAATAGGTAGATCACTTACGACCACGAGACAAGTCATACTTAACGATGTCACTAAATGTTTATTTTGAAAACATGTATTTATTATCAGAGTACTGAAATTGACTCGTGCTAAATTTAGAATATGACCTACATCGACGCTGGTTCCAAACGTTAGCTCAGCGGACCTGGGTTGAAATCCCGTCAGATCATCGGAAAGTATTTTCTTTATTATTTGTTATACTACTGTTAATAATTAACCAGCATGACAAGGAGATATCGTTTTGGCAGTACGTTTTGCACAATTTCCTGTCATTGTCAACGCTACATGGCAACACAGTGCTTTTACTTCAAGTAACTATGTACATCACAATGCCACAACATCATAAACATAGTGACCTCACTATGCAATGACATCACTGTCTTGAAAATCTAGTGTTGTGTTCAGAGATTTACATTTTTTCTCTGAGATGTCAAAAAGAGTGAATTTGGATGATAAATAGATTGTCACCCTCGTGTATTTTGATATGAAATATACCAACAATCGTTGATGAATGTAAAAAATATTCATAACTTTCAGCAATTCGTGTTGATAAAAATTAATTTTGTGAAGTTAACTTACTTTGAGTAATACTTGTGTTAATATTAGTGCTGTTATCCAGTGTTGTATATTTCACTTATCCCCCGAATTGTTCGAAAAATCACAATCTCCTTAATCTGCCTATGTGGCACCAAGCACGCCTTTTTAAATGCTTTTCTTGTTTCATTCTCAATTAGACAACCATTCTCTTCGCAAGTACATCACCGTTACATTCTGACTTCTCATGGGTAATGATAGCAATAACTTCATTCCATATACAATACTCAAAGAAAGTTAGGGTCAAACCTTTATTTCGTCGTGACATTTTTAATATGGAATTTTGAATTAATATATATTTTCGATGCATAGAAACATGACAGACAGAAAATAAGTTTGACCCCTAAGTTCTTTCGAGTACTATATTAAACTTTTAACTAAAACTACAGTGGCTGTGTGACATTCGTTAGAATCGAATTTTCTTCGTATTATATTGTATTTTGTATAAAATATAGAATGGATTCTTGCAAACAGAAGACTTGTTACCGTTAATCTATGTTGCCCTCACTCAGTACAATTATTATTAAAGGAGTAACTAATCTTTGTTCCTTTTTGGTTCATAAAGTGTTTTTATTATAAATTGTATGCTTACACCCTAGTCAGTCCCAGATCATCTAATCCAAAACCTGCATAACGGAAGTTATTTGGGAGTGTCATAGATCCTTAGATGTCATTTAATGCTTATAGTCATTTGGTCGATGTGAAAGAAGAAAACAGATGAAACCTTTTCGGTGGAAGTTGAATCTATCTGATAGAAATCCTTTGTTCTTATATACTTGATAAACGTATTGGCATAGTTTCTCCTATCCCATGGATTACTCCAACTTTTCATTCTTTTTCCATACTTTACCAAGAACGTTTGTATAAAACCCCAATAAACATAAACCAATATTAAGGATATTTCATCATTGAATTGCTATGATTGATTATGGTTTGCAAACACAATATGACAGGAGCACTCTGTTATTATTTATCCCTTTTGAAATAAAAAGCAAAATTTAGATTTTTTTAAAAAGCTTCACGACAATGAAACACATTTAAATATACCTTTCATACATTCTCACACTTCTGATGATTGTTAAAAGGACAATTCACATGAGCCTAAGTGCCTCATTTAATTGAAGCCAGTTTCATGATTCGGTGATTTTTACTTTCCGGATATTGTCTTGTCGATATGAAAAATTGTTTATGTTATATAACTTAAATCGGATGAAGCCCTTTTGGCGTGTAATTTCGAAATTTGTCTGCATTAAACTTGATAAGCACGGTAATCATAGCCTAATATTGGTTTTTGAAGAAATAGACATATCTATACCTTTGAACAATGATTTTACCATTTAAACTTTTTTAACAAAAATTATGATATAGTATCGTTTCAAACGTCATATGCTCAGTCATAGACCTGTATTACTAATAAAAAATATTCTAATAACTAATGTAGTCTTCATTTCAAGCTGTACATTTTCAAAACCTGATTTACCTCTGACTGTCGAAATATTTTGCACGCTGACATTTATTGGGTATAATCCATTGCAAATGGAGAAACATAATGTGCATAACCTTTTCATCTATAATTTAAGTCGTATTATTCAGTTTATCATCAGAACAATTACTTTTGAGATACTTACTCTTTATCAATGGACAATTTAACAATTGATTTTATATGATTTTGTAATCCTTTTTTTGCTAAACATTACCTTTTGATTAGAAACATAATCAACCTTTATTATGAAACACCACTTACAATTGATGTAATTAAGATTTAACTTTTATTGCAAGTCGATGACTATAGTATTTTGTATACTTTACTTACAAAACTACACAGGCTGATTAAATGTTGCTTCTTTGAATGAACACATTACACAAAAGTTGGTTAATGTACCAATAATTGAATGTTCTGATAAAAGAATGATTTGTTGACAAGGAAGTTTTACGAGGCCAAGTTGATATGATAATCGCCTATACAGGGACGAGAGATGGCTAGTTCCATTAAGCTAAGCCGGGCTTTCAGAAGTCGGTATAACACAAATCAAAACAATGGTATATATAGATCGCAAATTAATAACTGTTCTGAATAAGAATCATTGTAGGAACATATGTAAATACAATGGCTTGCTTGCATGTAATAAAAATTTAGATAATTTAGATATGTCACAAAATATTTGGACTACGAAAATATATCATTTGGTACAACAAACTTTAGATTATTCATAACTGGCACATTGTTTACAATTCCATCCTCAAATAAATGTGGGATTCCGTTTATCGTACTTGGTAACTGGTCAAATTAGTTTTTATTAATACGCTTTGCACCAAACAATTTTTGTTATGTGGTAAAGCCGATTGGGGAATGTTGTCGAGGCTCAAAACACAAAGGATGTAGCATCGGAAAAGTTAATGAAATCGCTAGTGTATTAACCATGTGTTCAGCTGTGAGACTTAGCTTGGCCTATTTTATAATGAGCAATTAATATTGAACGCACATGTGTAATTGCTTATCAACATAAGATCAAAAGTATGTTCACTTTTTTCTTTAAAAAAATAATGTAGATGTAGATAAAAATGACTGTCACCTGTCAAACTTTCAGAGATACGTTGATTGTCATACTATATTCCCTCAGCTTTCACGTAAGCCTGTCTCTGGTTTGGCACAATAACATGTTTACGGCATGTCTGTTTTGCCATTGTTAGCGAAAGTGTTCAATTTAAGATTGTCAGCCCATCATAGAGCTTGTTATTATGTCCAATGGGTGTCGTTCAGATAGATACGTGGGTGGATTATTACCTTAATTTAACGGAACTCTTGTTTCTAGTTTTAATGACTCTTACACTATCATATATTGCATTTTGTGAACTAAATATTATATATTTTGTTAATAAGAAAGAATGGCGAAATCAAAATGTGCAGTTTATATCAAAACAGATATCGCATACCAGCCTGTGAGATGACAGAATCGTTCACAATAACGGTAATAAGATATTTACCATAATCCATGTCCTGTTAACAAGAGAAAACCTTATTATATGATTGAAGGTGAGATACTCTGTTCTATCAGTGAAATAAACCCTCTATCTGGCTACAGTGGCGATAACCTTTATCGTCACTCTACTGAGTGGTGATAAACTTTATCACCACTCTAGTGACGTCAAGTTCAAGAGTTTGACGTCATGTAACAATGGTCTGACGTCATGAATTCTCCTATGACGTCACACTGTTACCGCGGTGACGGGCTCTTCCAAGCTGACGCTCAACATGAAATTGGCCTTTTTTGGCGTAATTAGAAGGATTTCATCATATAATAAATAGAATATCTGTCAATTCTTGACAAATACCATGTTTATCTCATCTCGTGAGGTAGAAAAGTTAAATATTTTCAACTTTTTCTCACTCGATGAGATAAACATGGTATTAGTCAAGAAAAGACCGATTTCTCTATATATCAACTATCTTATAATGAGACAAGAGAATGTTATTGAGATTCACTATGATCGATCAATTCCACCAAGTTTGTCTTACACTGAGTACACTTTAGCATCGTGAAGATGACGCTATAAGCTTGATAAAGATAGATTGTTATAGAGTTCGTTGATACAAGACTATTCTTTATGAACAAATACATTGATGGATAATCCATGGAGAAGAGAAACATCGACAATCTTAACATGGGTGTCAGGATTCTATTCTTTTAATTGCGTGTCTATCAATTAAAGTATTTTGACTTGAAGAGCCGATGTGCTCATATGCTATACTAATTGGTATCACTAGATATAGAAGAAGAAAAAAAAGAAGAAAATTATTTTATTTCAGTGTCACATGTTACAAATTCTATTTTTTTCAATTATATACAGTTATTAACAGTAACATCCAGCCAAAAGGCTTATGAGACACTTCATACATTTACACACGATAAAATGAATTAGATAAAATTATACATAGTATATAGCTTGTCAGAAATTTCCCAGGAGTCTGAACCTATTTTAACGTTTCCTCATTTTTTACTTTCAACAAATGTTCTTAAATTATTTTTGATCCAGGTATTTTACATAAACATGTAAATGCTTCTTAAATTATTGTTTCGTGGAATATGTTGGAAACTTACCACGCACATTAAATAAATAGTTAATTGTTGCTCATGCATATCAACAGTATAGCATTTAGCACAAAACGACATGCAGCTTCGTAAGATGAAAAATCAGAATTAAAATTATTGTGACAGTTGTTTCAAATGTATGATGGGCAAATTGTTAAACAATTGTTTATCCGTTTGTTTTTGCATACAACGTATTCCGTTTGCAAACAAGCAGATGGTACAGAAGGATTACAATTTCAATTGGACAATTTGGCATTGTTGAGTTTCATGAGGGTTATACTGTGTTATCGTACGAATAAGTGTTGCTTTGAAAATAGTCATCGTATCATGTGGAACATGCACTTCATATTGTTAATAGTATTTCATGTAGATGAGATGAGATGAGCGAGAGCGAAAATGAGTGAGAGATTTTCAGTGTGACAAATACAATGTAGGCACTTAATATATTGTACGTACTAGAGGATGAATGTTGCACTGAAGATCCTGTACAATATAATAAGTGGATAGTTGTAATTAAAAATCTAAAATGGAAGTTCAAACGTTAAAGATGTCTATACAATTTGGGTACAGGATATGAAGAAGATAATCATAGAGATAAATGCTGTACAGCTTTCAGCAAAAGTACAAAGCTTGTCAACATTTACACATTTAATCCTGTGATAAACAACCACCAGAGAAAATGGGCGGATTAGTTTTTGACATTTGTGAAAGGATACAAGAAGATTAAGACTCGATGTGTTCTTGTAAGATTGACGTTTATGACTTTGTTAATATATTTGTGCTGATTGTACGAATAGGACTTTGTAAACACTTAACGGAACTAAGGCGCCTTGATTTTAACGTTCATGACAATTATCCACAGATTTAAAAAATCAGTTTGATAATGCGCAAAAAGATTTTTCTCAAAATTATAACGTATTGCTACTGAAGTGTATGTCGTTAAGAATATCTAAATGATCGGTAGTAGGGTAAAATGAACAAAGAAAATACAACTTGGCCCAGATGGAATAAGCAATAAGTTCCTAAAATGCAATGCTCGATTTTTAGCTGACCCATTAATTAGTGTTTTTAATCATTCACTATCCGAAAGTACATTTCCCCAAGTTTGGAAAGAGGCCAATGTAGTCCCAATTCATAAAAAGGGTAGTTTAAAAGAGTGTTCAAATTACAGACCTGTTGCACTTACTAGTTGTTTGGCAAAGGTTTTTGAAAAGTGTGTTTTTAAACATGTTTTTAACTATTTTAGAGATAACAATTTACTTTCGAATCTTCAATCTGGTTTTACACCAGGAGATTCTACTGTCAATCAACTTACGTATCTTTATGATTTCATTGCTGGTGCTGTAGATAAAGGAAAGGAAATAAGAGCTGTTTTTTGTGATGTTAGCAAAGCCTTTGATAGGGTTTGGCATAAGGGTATAATACATAAATAAAACAGATATGGCATAAAGGGAAAACTCTTAATGTGGTTTGAAAGTTATCTGGAAAATAGAGAGCAATGTGTTGTTATCAATGGTTCAAAATCCGATAAGAGTATTCTCTTTGCTGGGGTACCACAGGGTTCAGTCTTAGGTCCACTTTTATTTATCGTATATATAAATGATATAATAGAAGGGATAAGCAGTATTATACGCCTTTTCGCGGACGATACTTCCTTATATGCGATAATCGGCGATCCAAACGAAACTGCAGCTAACATGAACGATGATCTACGACGAATTTCTGAATGGGCGGAAAAGTGGCAAGTATCGTTTAATCCAAGTAAGACAGAATCAATACACTTTACTCGCAAATCAAATCCTACTACCATGCCAAACCTTATCATGAATGGTAACGTCATTACTCCAGTTAATAATCATAAACACTTGGGTGTTACTTTGCAACATAATTGCTCGTGGAGTGAACACACAGATGACATAGCTAAAAAAGTCTCACCAATGGTAAATTGTCTCAGAAGTTTAAAACATTGGAAACCATGTACAAGCAATTCGTATTGCCAGTGTTTGATTATTGTAGCCATATATGGGACAACTGTACCAAACGACAGGCCGATTTACTCGAAAAACTCAACCTTGATGCTTTAAAGACCGTGTGCGGTGCCGTACGTGGTACCAGCCATTATAAGATCTACGCAGAAACAAACTGCCAACCGCTGTGTAAAAGAAGATATCTTCATAAAATGTCCATGTTATATAAAATGGTCAACAACATAACGCCGAATTATCTCAGTGATCTTGTTCCGCCTAAACTATCAGATATCTCTGGTTATAGTTTTCGCAATAATTCAAATCTTCGGACTTTGCGATGTAAATCGGAAAACTACGCGAGGTCTTTCCTTCCAAATGCTATTAAAAATTGGAATTTACTCCCCGTTGAACAGAGGGAATTACCGTCTTTGTCGAGTTTCAAAACTGACATACTAAATAACGATACTAATATATACAGCTACTTTGACCTAAACATGGGAAACAGGTTCTGTCAGATAATACATTGCCGTCTTCGACTTGAATGCAGTGACTTGAATGCACATAAATATGAACGCTCCATCACCAGCCTGTTCATGCGGCAATAGCTATGAGGATTCTAACCATTATTTCCTACTGTGTCCTTTATACAGCGACTTACGTCAAAATATGTACTTCTATACGAAAGGATTTGATTTAAAATTCATTTTGTTCGGAAATAGTAACTCTTCCTCAGATAAAAACATTGAACTGTTAAACTCAGTCCACAAGTTTATCAATTTAACAGGCAGATTTGCTTTTGAACAACGTTAATAATATCAAATATCATTGGTATTGTTTGTTAAGTCAGATTATATATTACATCTTTGATATTTTGTCAAAATACTGAAGCTGTGTTTGTACAATTTACATGTATACATAATCATCCTATTGTAAATTCATCATGACATTATATTATATATTGTATCCGGAGCGGTATTAATATAAGCATTTGCTTGTTTACCAATCCGGTTCCTGCATATTTTGGGAAATAAATATGTTTAAACCAAATACAACTTGTAGTAGCAATTACTCGATAAACCAAAGAGACGACGTTCGTTCAGAAACAAATAGTCGTTGACCACGCGAATGGGCATACTAACAACTATACAGCCACGGGTATCTTGTCATTCGTCAAATTCGTCTAAAATGCTTTTGTGACTATACATTGCAGTGAAACCTGCGAGCATCGGCTGGAACTATCAAACCTACATATGTAGGGTGATACTGCGCTAAAATTCAGTGTGGCATTGCACCCAAACCTTACTGGTGTAGAACAGTTCTCTACTTCAGACCAATTTGCCAAGCCCCTGGTGGGATTCGAACCACGGATCTCTTGATCCGTAGCCGAACGTGCAAATAATTGCGTTATCCCGCCCCTCCGTTCGTCAAAGAAATGAAACTTTTTTATTCATTCAGTTGCATACGTTCAGCAGAGTGTGGTAAAACGAAAACAATATGAGATAAAATAAATACATAGATTTGGTAAGTTTCCCAATCAATAGGAGGGAATAAAACACAGAACTTTCCGAACTCTTGAGTTATTTTGAACAAATGTACTGCAAAGATGGACATAATTGCCCTTATTTTATGATACAAGAATAATTGGATCTATGATAACTGACAAGGACATTTAAACACACTAAAATCCCCAAAAACCCAACCCGATGTATTTACTAAAAACAAATCTTTGAACGTTTCTCTGAAAAATACACTTAATTAAAGTTCTGTGTGTATACTGAAGTCTCTTTTGCAACTTCGAGTCAACCGTTTGTGAAAACTAACCTTCCGCACATTCGACATATTCCAGACAGTATTATTATTTCATTCGACCATGTTCTTATTTATGAATATATAATTCATCGTAAAGAATACATGATCATATGAGCGAATACATGTTGTTATATAGTCGAATTTGAGACATTGCCGTTAGGACAATGCGGCTCTTGTGTTACGTTGAAAGAACCAAATATGTTTATATAAACAACACACGTACAAGCTTTCAATGTACTTTAATTCATTCCCATTTTAACAAGGAAAGACGATCGAGTCGTACCTCTGTAAAGGGGTATTTGAAAGGTCGTTTTGTATTTTCAAAAAATCTTCAGAACTATTTCTGAAATTGACGTTGACAGTTTGTTCACTGTTGTACATAATACCTACACTAATGACAGATCAAGCAAACCGGGGAAATGTACTTATCAGTGTCCAAGAGTTAATGGCAGTAAAGGGCACATGAGACCCGAGGCTGTGATTTGATTACGATAACATTCCGTCAACCCTCAAGAGGACGTCGTTTTAGTGTCTAAATACGGCTTGATTAAATAAAACATTACTCCTGAGACGTTACAGATGCGGGCCATGTTTCAGGAGAAATTTCGAAATTTACTAGGCGTTATTAGTTTAGTTGAAAGGAGTGGTAAATTTCATACGGACACTTGCTCCATGCATGAACTTCAGTTGTGAGCCGGACAGGACTTGCAACAGGCTAATATAACACAATTGGTACTATAATTTACATAGTTTAGATGAATAAAGTTAATCTATGATTACTTTGATTGTAGACGATTTGAGGTGAGGTCACAGTATTGTGGCTATGCAAATCAACTTTAACATAGTGGAAATTTGTCATTACAATTACGTCCTATGAGGATGTGAAATAAATATGATGTGAAAAAGAGAATCGTTACTACATACAGTTAAATATCAAAAGACGAATATTATTTACCTGGTAATTGAACCGAGTTTAAATTTTAACTTATAATAGACAAAATACTAAACTTAAACTGTGACGTTATAATTCTTACAACTATATTTGAATTCCCATTTTGATAACATATTAGACATATAATTAAGATCCCGGTATTAATGATCCTTCTTTCTCAGCTTCAGATACTCTCCAGCAACATACAGGACAAGTGGCAGATGAGGCCCAAATCACAAATACACAGACAACAAGCAGCCTACCACAAGACTTGACAGACGCGATCCTTGAGGCAACATACAGACCCTACAAGAGATTGAACACAGCCATTTCCACAACCTCAAAACCTCGGTCAATGGCATCTTCCTACGCATACGGCCTAAAAACGCAAGTCTCGAACTGACTGGCGTTTTTAGGCCGTATGCGTAGGAAGATGGGTCAATGGAGGCCACACCATCTTCATTGCAGGACAATCGCACATTCTTCATAATCCTCTATCTTGGCATTCGAACATGTTATTTAAAGACTTTGCTGCATCAGATTTTACAAGTTTGGATCGTGAGGTCTTCTCCTCGAATCCACACAAATTGAAAATTGATTTTGATCTGCTGGACAGCATAGAATCTTCAGTTACAGACTGGTAATACGGGTGACAGTGTGACTTATGTGACTGTTTTTCTTGCTTGTATCATTGCCAGTGTAACAAGTAACATTATTGCCATGTTAATGCATTCTCTCCCCACCGAGGAAGATTAAGTCATGTTGATTTAGCCTCTGTTCTATTACGCCGAAATCCGTGGGTTCCGGCAGTTTCCCCTGGCGGACAAAAACCCGCATCACAATCCATTTGAATTTCTGTCGCAAATGACAAGGCTTCTCGCATGGAAAGGGTGGTTCACATCACAATGCCTTTGCCTTGTTTCAGTAGCCAAAATGATGATTTAAGAACAGCGTCGCTGATTGCACAACTAATTTTGATTGCCTCCAATCAGGCATCTCCCATTCTATCCCACAAACTCGTCGAAATATAACAGAGGCTAAGCTAACATGACTTGATCTGCCTCTGTGGGGAGAGAATGATGTTAATGAAGAAGACTGTTACCAACAACAAACACAGTTGGCCAATGAAGACCAGAAGGTTTTGCATCTGATTGCTGGCTTCTTGATATTTGCAGAAATGAAGCCACCAAGACATGATGAAGTAAAGATGAGTGTTTTCCAGAACTTGACCGACACTGAAAACTCCAAAAAGGTAAATATCTTAAGAAAAATTATATCAATGACTGTTGTTGATTGAAACACCAATGTGATGACTATTCATGATCATCAGAATCTTTGAAACTAAAGTAAGGACGTTTGGAAGAAGTGGGATGGAAATCGATAACCATGTGTTGACTGAATATATTCTCACAAATAAAATGTAAAACAAAACTGGGACAGTCTTGTTAGTGAGACATACATTGGTCAGACAGTTTTTGGAGTGAATCATCAAGCGCTTCACGACGGTCAGATCCCATGCCATGACAAGGAAGCTCGCGCAAGAGGCAACCAAATCTATTTAGAAGAAACGAGTCCTAGGAAAAAGAGCAAGTCTCTTCGTGGCAATTCAAGCAGTAGGATTTGATTTAAGTTTAAAATATCAGATTCTACCAACCAGTCACGTGCCGAAGGTCACATGAGATGGCAATGCGCATGCGCTAGTCAGAGCACTCGTGTATCGCGCTCAGTTCAGACGCTTTTTGAGCGAGCTCACGTTTTATGCACGCTCGATGAAAAGACCTGCGGTGTCTTCACACATTATAAGCAGCCCCGTCTAAGGACGGGGCTGCTATCAGTTTTTGTGAAGTTTCCATCGCCGCCGCCGCCGCCGCCGCCGCACTCGTACTACTAGCTATAACTTTTTTTCACTAAGCTTTCCAGAACTCTTATTCATACCTTACTACTCATACCTCGGGGGAACGATTTTGACACGTTCACTTTCAAGGTCAAAGGTCAAGGTCACTAGCTATGTATTCACTCTAAGAATTCCTTGTAAACGCGATAACTTGAAAAGTTTTTGTGCTATGAAGCTCTAACTTGGTATATATCATCCTTGGAAAAGTAAAAAATTTTGAAAAGGTTTTGGCTACAATCCGTCAAAGGTCAAGGTCACAGCAAGGTCATGACGTAAGCATGTTTTAGCGAAAATGCTATATTTTAACTATGAACACTTTTAATCAATACATGATTGTTATACTCAATAAAAAGTGTTCAATGATTGTGTGACCTTGAAGGTCAAAGGTCAAGGTCATGAGATATGAGTTATTACAAAATGCACTAAATTTGGGTATAACTTTACCCCATTTAGCTTTTCAGAACTCATGAACATGTCTAAATGTTAATACTTCCAGGGAATCATTATGACATGTTCACTTTCAAGTTCAAAGGTCAAGGTCACGAGTTGTAAACACGGTAACTTGAAAAGTTTTTGTGCTATGAAGCTCTAACTTGGTGTATATCATCCTTGGAAAAGTAAAAAATTTTGAAAAGGTTTCGGCTACAATCTGTCAAAGGTCAAGGTCACAGCAAGGTCATGACTTAAGCATGGTTTAGCGAAAATGCTTAATTTTAACTATGATCACTTTTAATTAATACATGATTGTTATACTCAATAAAAAGTGTTCAATTATTGTGTGACCTTGAAGGTCAAAGGTCAAGGTCATGAGATATGAGTTATTGCAATTCCTTGTAAACACAATAACTTAAAAAGTTTTTGTGCTATGAAGTTTAGATTTTGTATATATTATCTCTTGAGAAGTACAACATTTTAAAAAAGTTTTGGGTACTAACTGTCGAAGGTCAAGGTCACATCAAGGTCAACATATATGGAGAAAATGGATAAATTTAATTTTTAACACTTTATTTCATTACAATAATGTTATACTCAATGAAATGTGTTCATTGATTGTGTGACCTTGAGTGTCAAAGGTCAAGGTCACGAGAAAATTCCCAATTTGGTGAGGCCTGTAAAAGGCGGAACAGGGTAAGGCGAAACCCAAGGTTCCGGGGCTGCTCTGCTTTTGCGGTATCCCGCAAACGCTAATCTAGTTACCAAGTGGTTGTTTTATGACCCGAGGTGTCATAATACTAATTGAGAGTTTGTGAACTATATTTGAAATTGAAATCTGCGGTATTTCGATTTATTCTGTTACTGAATTTGCACGGACATGACTGACGCCATGCTCTCACCCCCACGTGGGAAGAAAAGCGGCAAATCTGACGGAAAATCTAAAACTAAAGATGATTCTCATAAATCATCAAAATCTATGCCATCTGAGGCGTCGACCTCAAAACAATCAACATCAAAAGACGATGTGCACGTGCCGCCCGTGTCTCTCGATACAACAATGATGGCGATGTTGTCAGAAATGAAGAAAATGAACTCTGGGTTGACCCAGCTTAGTGGCAACATGGAAAACAATTTCACTAGACTAAGTGACAATATCTATGAACAAAACTGTCAAGAAGAGGGAGATTTTTTTGATGATGAGGATGATTACGGTCTGGAATCGGGACAAATGCATGTCGACTCTCCCACGCAAGATCCAATAGCGGCTCTGCTTGACAAAAACATTGACGATGTAGACTCGAACAAAACATGCAATGAAAATAATGAAACTAATGACATTGATCAGTTGAAAGAGAGTCTTGGTTTAGCGGCAGAGAAAGGGGATGACATCCCAGAATTTCTTGTTGACATTGTGGCTGGACTGTTCGATTTGCAACCGAACAAGGAAGTGAAAAATGAATCTATCGTGAATGAAAGAATGAAAATTCACACGAAGCCAGCCAATAGCCCGCAACTTCAAGTACCTGAACTTAATAAACTGATATGGGACAATGTTTCGGGTCAAGCACGTGCAGTTGACACGAAAATGCAGAAAATCCAAAGCGGTATCATCAGAAGTTCAACGGCCGCGGTCCGCGCAATGGAATTACTGTTCAAGAATAAAACTGAACTCCCAAAGCCACATTTTGAGAAAATGTTAACCTTACTTGGAGATGTTTTGAACATTATGGGATATACAAACCTCATGACAGTCCAGAAACGTAAAGAATTTTTGAGATTTGAAATTGCCACAGAGTATCGGGCGCTGTGCTCGCCCGCATCATGCAGTACACCTGAATTACTGTTTGGCGATGAAGTTGTGAAAAATCTTCGAGATCTCGGTGTCGCACACCGTCTTGGTGCTAAAGCCGGAAGATTCCCAAGGAAACGTTGGAACCGAGGTGCCCATCGCGACCGACCCTACTACTATCGGGGACGCGGTAGAGGATTTGGTCGGTCACAGAACTATGACAGTTTTCCTCAGAATACTTTCCAGCAGAACGCTTTTTTAGAGAGCGGACCGAACCAGTCGAATCCGAACCGGTTCAAGAAGTACCTTCAGAAAAGAGGGAGGGGGAAGTAGAGGACCCCAGCGAGCTGGAGGATAGAGCCACCCAGGTAGGTGAGTGTACATGTGATATGCCAAACATAGATATCAATAACACAAACATTGCCGGTAATTTGAAACATTTTAGCCATGAATGGTCTAAACTGACAAGTGATAAGACAATTTTACAGTTTGTCTCTGGAGTAAAACTTGAATTTATTGACAATATGTTACCTGTGCAAAGGAAAGAACCAAAACCATTAAATTTTGCTAAGAAAGAAAGTGAATTTGTCTCTGTACAAATAAAACAATTTCTAGATCGTAATGTCATTGAAAAAGTTGAAAATGAAAATGGCCAGTTTGTTTCTAATATATTCTTGAGACAAAAGAAAGATGGCTCTTTCAGAATGATACTTAATCTTAAAGAATTAAATAAGTATATCAAATATCATCATTTTAAAATGGATTCACTGGAAACTGCTTTGTCACTTGTCACAAAAGAAACCTACATGGTATCGGTTGATCTGCAAGATGCATATTATTCTGTAAACATTCACAATTCACACAGAAAATTTCTGAGATTTAGATTCAATGGCAACCTTTATCAATTTACTTGTTTGCCCAATGGTCTGGCATCAGCCCCTCGCATCTTTACAAAACTGACAAAAATAATCTATTCATCCTTAAGACAGAATGGAATCAATTGCCTAGGTTATATAGATGACAGTTTGATTTCAAATACAAACGAGTCGCTTTGCAGAGAAAATGCATTTAGTGCAATCACTATGTTCACAAAGCTTGGGTTTACGGTAAATGTGAAAAAATCTCAACTCATACCAAATCAGAAACTAAAATTTCTTGGATTTATTATTGACTCTGTTCAAATGAAAGTTATTATGGATGCTGAGAAGGCAAGCACCTTGGTGCATTTAGGACGTAAACTCTTACGTAAAAGAAAGCTTACAATCAGGGAGCTAGCTGTCTATATTGGCAAAATTATTTCATCCTTTCCTGCTGTTGAATATGGGAAACTATATTACAGAGATCTTGAAAAAGACAAAGTCAGGGCGTTACGACAGAATAATTGGAATTTTGATTCCTCACTGTCACTCTCAAATTCTAGTAAGCAACAAATTATTTGGTGGATTGAAAACATTAAAGGCTCACAAAAGGATATTGTGATGCCGTCACCAAGTATCACGTTACAGACAGATGCAAGCCAAGAAGGCTGGGGTGCCTGTTGTGATGGTGCCACCGCTAATGGTAGATGGTCACCATCTGAAAGTAAAAATCACATAAACGTTTTGGAGTTAAAAGCAATTCTGTTAGCTGTATTGTCCTTCAAGAGACAACTTTCAAGAAAAATTATTCATATTCAGTGTGATAATACTACAGCTGTCAGTTATGTAAGGGAAATGGGTGGCATGGTATCCCCAGAGTGTGATGAAATTGCAAGGGAAATAGTGAAACAATGCATTGATAATTATGTCAAGATTGTCATATCTCATCTTGCAGGTGTTGAAAATGTGAATGCAGATAATGCATCTAGAAAGTTTTCAGACAGGACGGAGTGGTCCCTTGAAAAATCAGAGTTTGAAAAGATCATGTCTATTGATACAGTTGTACCTAAAATAGATCTGTTTGCTACAAGATTGAACAATAAACTACCTAAATACATATCATGGCATCCAGACCCTGGAGCAATTCATGTTGATGCATTTACTTATAACTGGCAATTAGAAGAGTTTTATTGCTTTCCACCTTTCTGTCTTTTATCACGATGCATTCAAAAGATCATTGCGGATACGGCTACTGGTATCGTGGTAGCTCCTTTATGGCCAACTCAGGTTTGGTTTACTCATATGTTGCATCTTCTGTTTGACAGACCCAGGATGATCCCAAGGGGAAGCCAGGTTCTATACCTCCCATGGAGTCGAGCCACTCATCCACAGTTGAACCAGATGACGCTAGGTGTTTTCCCAGTCTCCGGAAATCCTGGCAGGAGAGAGGAATATCTCCGCAAGTTGCCAACGTTATGTTACAGTCCTGGCGAGGAAGTACTCGCAAACAGTACAAGACGTACTGGGACAGATGGATTAAGTTTTGTCCTAGGAAACAAGTTGATCAAGTTTCACCCCCTATAGAAAGGGTTTTGGATTATCTTTATGAACTGTACTCAGAAGGGTTGAGTTATAGTAGCCTTAATACAGCCAGAAGTGCTTTGTCTGTGTTAATTGTGTCTAACACTGTACCTATAGGAGAACACCCACTTGTGAAGAGGTTTATGAAAGGCGTTTACCAAGCTCGTCCTGTTACCTCCAAATACTCAGAAATTTGGGACGCCAATGTTGTGTTGGACTACCTTAGAAAGTTGACACCTGTGCGTAAGCTCTCATTATTGAATTTGTCAATCAAACTTGTGTTACTGTTTTCGTTAACTACTGCCCAGAGAGGGCAAACATTGCATTTATTTGACATTGATGACATTGATATAAAAAACAAGTGTTCAAAAGTGACCTTTTATTTAAAAGAACACATTAAACAGTCAAGATGCGGGAGAAGTTTTCCCAAAGTGGATGTGTTTGCCTATTCTCCAGATAGGAGTATTTGTCCTATCACAGCTCTTAATGAGTATGTTGCTAGAACTGAAAAGTTGAGAGGTTCAGAAACAAGACTTTTGATAAGTACAATAAAGCCCCATGCAAGAGTTTCAATAGATACCGTCAGTCGATGGATTAAACTTGGTCTTAGTCGTGCTGGTATAGACACCAACAGATTTAAAGCTCATAGTACCAGATCGGCTTCTGTGTCAGCAGCAATGAGGTCTAGTGTACCTGTTTCAGACATTCTCCAGAGAGCTGGATGGTCATCAGCTAAGACTTTTGCCAAATATTACAATAAGCCATTGGACAAATGCAGTTCAGAGAATTTTTCTAAGGCTATTTTGTGCAGGGGAAAAGAATAAATTACAATTTCTGTATGGACGCATTTAATGACTTAAATGATTCCTATCACAAGTAGAATTGTTGAAGGCTTTATGTCTGGAATTTGACATGTTTGTATCATTTGACATGTTTGTATCATGTGTTGAGATTCAATTGTTTACTGATATAAAGTGTCTTTTCATCTTTTGATGAGCCTTGTTCGTTCACTTGATGCCTAGAGACGATATGCTTTGAAGTCTCATGTGACCTTCGGCACGTGACTGGTTGGTAGAATGGAAAGGTTAAACGAGACTTACCTTGGTAAAGGTGAAGTTTGACCTACATTCTGCCAACCAGTCAGGAGTGCCGAAGAGGGGTCACATGCCCGTCCCTATGGACTCACCCTTCATGTGACCCCTGGCACTCCTGATATCGTGGCCTCAAGTGTGTTAAAGTCTGACTAGCGCATGCGCATTGCCATCTCATGTGTCCCCTCTTCGGCACTCCTGACTGGTTGGCAGAATGTAGGTCAAACTTCACCTTTACCAAGGTAAGTCTCGTTTAACCTTTCCATTATCACATATGATTATCAACATAATTGTTTACGTTATGAAAATGTATGTCATGGTAATAAATTTTGCTGTTTTTATTTTAAAGAAGGTTTTGTGGTTACTGTATCTTGTTTTGAATTCTGTTTCGATGAGATCAACATTAGGAAACTTATGTTGTTAGCTGGCACTTTACCAAGGAAGTGTCAAATGGACAAAATCTGCAACTGCCGCAGCTCAAATACATGCCCCCTAAAAGGGAACCGCCTTGCATAATCTTTAATCAACCAAGCTAAAGTGACAATCTTTTTAACTTGTTTATCTACACCACAACAATAATGCAACTTCCACTGCATGTTGAAAAACGTTGAACTTAAACTGTGGGTTGAAAATATTTTAGATGCTGTCGTCAAAAGGTTTTTAAGAGTTATACTAAAGTCTTCCAGATCCTTAGCCAGTGTTGTAACAGCATTATGTACAGAGCTGTTCTATTTGCAAACTCGTACAAAAGTTACAAATAAGAAGTGAAAAATACACAAAGGGCTTCCAATAACAAAATAACTATTATCTAACCTTTCACGTTGCTTTTTTTGCGATGACAATTAATACAAATAACGCATTTGTTAAACTAATATTGCTTTGCAAAGTTGAACTGTTCTCTAGACCGTGTTTACAATGATCACCTAGTTCGCCTCCACTTGACTCATAACCTTATCGTGGCGACCACTGGACTCGTAACCTTATAGTGGTGTGGTGGTTTGTGTGCTTCGGCGACCCAGAGAGCTATGCAAGTTTGAGCTTACATGCTCCTGGTAGGGTCACACAAGCTGGACAGGTCGACGGGTAGAAGCCAGACCTTCTTTCTATCTCTCACTATGCCTTTCTTCTCTGCCGTCTGTTCCCTCATCCATTCTATCCCTTTCACCTTGATCTGTCTACTCCGTTTAGACGGTAACATTAACATGCTAAATAAAAGTAGCTGCAAAATTGCTGACAACACGTTAAACACCAACTCACTCCCCTAGTTCGCCACTGTCATTGCCGAGGCAACTGTGAACAACGACAGTGCAAAGTCGTCCGGTCACTGTATATACCTCAGTGTCAGTAAATTTCATTTAAGAGAGGAGTATTTGACGGCGCGGGCAGCGTGATTTTGTTTGCTTTTCTGGCAACAATTATCATTTTGTTCATATAGGTATTCCACATATAACGTGAATTTATACAGTTTTCCTTATTGTATTATGAATTATTGATGCATTATCAGTGTTCGAATTGGCAATGCCAAAGTATGATACCACGCCTTCCAATTCAAAATTTTAGAAGCAAAATTTCCTCAGACGGTTAACAAGGTAAATACCCAATGTCCGTTTTGTTGATATGACCAAGAAGATTTATGCCACTCGTTAACTTTTTGTTACAACCGAAAAATGTTTTGCAAATATTTTTTTGAAACTTAAATTGCTTAATCCTGTACGGTATTATGCACTGAAAATAGAGGGTTATTATATATAGTAACACTTGTGCTTTATCCAACATTGTAGAAAACATGAATGTTAGTTGTCAATAGGTGTTTATTGATTCGCAGTTGTACATATACTTCACATGTTATTTTTAAAGAACAATGTGACTAAAGACCTTTTTAGTTAGTTGATATTACAATTACTAAAACTTGACAACAAAACAACAAAAATGACAAAAATTCATCATTAAAAAACGCTATTTGTTGTCTTTATAATGATATCCAGAGTAGACCTTATTATTCATAACAACCGCCTAGGATCAATGTATATATAAGCTACACTGTGATAGTTAACCTGCATAGGTCAAATGATTGACAGATTCGTTAGTAGCCACGTTGGTGTATTACAGATTCTTGTATTAATTTATCCTTTTCTGTCAAATGGATCAACAAATGCGAAGTTAAGAGTCTCATTCCACATCCATTCAGTAAAAGATAACTAGTCTGATCAGCGTTTAGGGCCATCATGCTGAATTATGGACCCAGCTATCTACAAATAATGACTCAAGGGTAATGGTACCAGGAGCATCATCCCACACGCTCCACTGTCGCTATGAAATAAACTAATGAACTAATGGATATTTCCTATTTAAGCTAATAGGCCATACACTATATTGACTTTTCTCTCCCTCACTTACGAGTTTAAGTATCTAACAGATCACACGTATTCATGAACATCCTTCAGTTATGTCTCATTTGATATTATACAAAATACAGAGTTGTAAAGTATGAAGTCTATACTATCAGATACTATACACAAAACATTTAATAAAGCACCACCTCATATCTTATGTGATGATGGCAAACCATTGTGAAAACCTTAAATAAATCAAAGAAAGAAAGTGTTACTACAAGGCAAAAGTTTAGAATCAGTGCAGGATGTAATGTTTAATTTTCTAGCACAAATATCGGAAATACTGTAGACTCTTATCCTTTATATTTGAGAATAAACGCAGTAAGCATGATGTAAGAAAAGCTTGAAAGTTTCATTCGACTGCGTAAATGAAACACCTAATGACGTTAAACAATTGCATGTTCAACAATGTTCATGGACTTCTCCTCCGCATTTGTCAGTTAGGTTGCATGATGTACATCTTGATCAAGGTTCATTATTGACACATGCGTAACAGTTGGGAAACAAGTTGAGGCTTGAGCAAGCATAAATCAGTGTTACAATGCTGGCCGATACTACAATTATATAGCACTTACTGTCACGCAGTCTAAATCTTAGCTCAACAAAATACAACCCTGACTGCAATGAGTAACATATTACTTATTTTATTGCCAGATGGACATGAACAGTAGTTTTGCTTGAAAACTCATTTCCGTACATCTATTGCTCTGTGAACTTCAAAAATGTTGATAATTGTTAAGCAGTTGGTAAATGTTCTTTGTTGTCTTAAGGAAACAAACAACAATTCTGGTGTTTCTGTCCCAAACCTCCTTCTCATGCTCCTGATTCGCTTCATGGGTAATTGCTGCAACTCACTATGTATAACTGCTTCTAAACCCACTAAATCCTGTACTGGTGGATCCATGGGTTGCTTTCGGCGTCCAACCATATCCCAAATTTGTTCCAGTAGGTTTATATGATTGTCTAATTGGGGCACAAGAACAGGCTTCAGAATGTCCCGGTTGTAACGATCGCCATTGAGATTTCCTCTTATCGTAACCAAATCAAGCTTACAGTCATGAGAAATGCATCCCTAGACCATAAATGATCCACCACCGAATGGAAAATTGGATGTTCTTTGATGCATTTGCTGTGGTTCTCCAAACACGCTGGCGTACGTGTAGCAAAAAGTGACTTGACCAATGAATTTTCTCCAAGACGCAAGATTCCAGTGACGTCGCGCAAAACACTACTCCAAACACGTTCGTTTATGGACATTACTAAAACGTAGTCTCTTAATCATTCTTCTTGCCTTTAGTCCTATGCCTTATTCGATTTCGCACTATTCTGTTGCAAAAACGTCGACTGGACAGCCATAGCAGTATTAACACAGCACTTGAGGCAAACGGATGACGTCGAACGATGCGTGCTAAGACACCGTCCTCAACTCGAGAAGTTTTCCGTGGCTGACCTGATCTTGGTGGTGGAATTCTTTCCAATAACTTGCCACCTTTTTGTTTCCTTGAGCCTCCTTCGAGCCATGTTCAGAGGTAGGGACACATTCATTAAAGAAATTCTAACATTTATACTGATTTCAAGAACGATTGAACAATGCATTTATTCGTGAGTAATGTGTTTTACAAGCATTTTGGGGTGTGTTTGTGCGATTGACATCACAGAAAAGCCAAACGCTGTTAAGAAAGAACGCACTTTAATACCAATTATCATCTAACAGTACATATTCATAAGATTGTATATTTGTATCACTGAACATACTAGGTGGTGCTTTATTAAGTTCTTCGTGTATACATGAATACTCCATCCATTAAAGAGCTGAAAACACTTTTAATAAATGGAATGAAATTGCCCAGTTGCATAAACCAAATTTTTAATCATATAACAATTATTCCGGGACAAAACTAAAAGATGACCAAGCTTTCGTGATGAAAATAATGCGAAATGATTATAATATCATATATGTTTTGCATGTGTACACATTCACAATTTATTCCTGTATGCTTTCACTGCGTAGGTGTCCATGATTCATCGCCTGTAACATGAAATGTGCTGTGATGTTTTCACTCACTTAAAAGGCTGAAACATGAGGAGATGCGAAGGTAGAAGGTACTGTAAATACTAAAACAAATAATATCACATTGTAGTACTCAGTGTCATTTTGACTATCTGGAGAAACATATTTAATATATGAACATGTAGAGCCCGACCTTTATAGAATGTTAAATGTGGGTATTATTTTAAAACATTACCAATCACAATTTACATCAAAATTTGTGACTTTATATTCCCCCTTAAACGTGCTACTGCCCCTTTAAGGTGTTGCCTTTTCATTTTTATATGAATATGTCTTGTTATATTTTCTTGTTGACATTATACAAATGGAACGGTAAGATAATCATGATAAGACATACAAAAATCAGCCCTGAAGGCAAGGGCATACGGAATGAAGACGCGGCGAATCAACCGAGAATATTTATTTCTAGATGTGTTGTTGGCTATTCTCGTTTAGATTTGTTATTTCTTTGATCTAGTTGTGTTCATGAAGGCCATAATGACGTTTGAAACAATGGTAATGGTAGTCGTGAATTAAGGTCACATTAATTCCAGAAAGGAATAATGTGTATAGGAAAGGCGTTTTCATACAAACTAAACAGTGTAGTTGAGGTAATCATAACCTTATCTTAAAAAATTCTTTAAAAGGCGTACAGGATGGTACATTGGTTGTCACATAACGTGTCTCGATGCCGACATTTCCCTTGAAGTAGAACACACAGCAAATCAGGTCAATGTCTAGCGTAGAACCCTTAAAGGGGCAGTAGCACGTTTTTAGGGGGAATATAAGGTGATGTCAGGAAAATGAAAATTAATGGTTCCAATTGAAAAACAATGTATTTAAACTAAATGGAGCAGTAATAATTCAAATATATAACTTAAAGTTTAGCCGTGCGACTGTTTGTCTTACACAAAATGAATTAAAGGTGTTCACACAAAAATGGCCGCCAATGGATTTTATGTGAATCTTCAAACTTTGTCCTCTGACTATGGATGATTGGTTTGTGTAATGAGATTTTTGTCACTGTCGAAATAATACATTTCGCATTAACTTACAATTATCAGTGAAAATTTTGAAATTTAAAATTATCAAAAAACGTGCTACTGCCCCTTTAATTTTTAACTTCCAGAGTTTTATTAGCGAGGCCCCGAAAGAGTCGTAAATCTCGATTAGCGCTCCATACTCTGCGCTGTTTTAACTGCGCAGTACCCTACTCGCTGCGAGTTAATAATAATAATAATAATGTGCATACTTATATTGCGCCTTTTCCACGTCCTAAGACATGCTCAAAGCGCAACATTATTACCCTGAAGGAGTGTACTTTCACAGCTGCTACTAAGCGCTAATCACGACCATGTAGGTCAGTACATCCAATTTTCAGGGAGTTCTAGGAATGAATTACGTAGCAAGGTACAACTTGAAAGACTTAAACTGTTATAGTTGCTTCTCTCTCATCGACTTATTTTTTAACGAATCATTGAAGGAGAACATGACCGCGGGGTTGGTAATAATATGTACCAGCTATAGTCCTGAACTCGTATGAACATGAAAAAACAAACCTGCTAGAAGCATCCATGTATATGATCCGCTGCATTTGTTTAACATTTACAATCTTTTTCTTCTTTTCATTGGTTGTAGTCCGGCAGCCAACCCCGATATTTTACTCTAGGTGGGAAAGTGCGTCCATAGATTTTATTTTTGCAGATATTGAACCCCTAAGGTATATACTAATTGAGCATTTTGAGTAATTAGTGTTTTAATTGGATAGGGCGAGGTCGGGATTTCAGTTATCCAGTCGCACCCGGTAATTATAGTTTATTTAGTGTTATAAAGAACAACTTTGATAAAATAACAATTCGTTATCATCATTCTATCATTTTTATGAAAATATATACACTTTTTGTAGGAACAACTTCGAAAAGGTCAATTTTTGTATCAATGTCTGGATAAACGAGCTTTCAGCTCACGTTACATTATCATACAGGTGAATTTGGTTTATTGGTGTCATAATTTTCTATTGATAATGATAGAAGATATTCAATGAATATATCCATAACATATGCTGCTGAAGCCACGAGTACAATACTATTAGTGTTTTTCATAGCGTTAGCGAGGGAGATACTGATATAAGATCACAAGTTTCACAAATATAGTGTGCTTTTGGCACAGACATGATATTTTATTGAATACCCAAGTCACAATATGCAAGAAAATAAAAATCTACCTCCAATTGAGGTAGACAACATGTTGACAGCGCGGATTAGCGGCAAATACATCCAAATTTTCGGTTTCAAAAAGTCAGTGGGGAGGGGATGGGTTAGCGGAAGAAAAGGGAATATCTTGTAACCGCCAAGTGACAGTTAAATACAATATTTCTCTCTGTCTATGATTGAGGTATAGAATGTTATAATGAGGATTATTAAATCATAACCAAAGGAAATAGTACTATTATTTGTGTAAGTCTTATTGTATCTTCATCTTTTCATCTGATTTTAAAATTAACCTGTCACTTGATTTGGAAACTTATAAAGAAGCTAGGGTAAATAAGTTCTAAAAGTATTAATGGTTTTAGGTATTTACGTGAATTTGATGTTTGATTTCTGCCTCTGCATATATTGTTTTAGACGTTAATTGAAACAGTAATTACATATATCGTATATCCTTGTCACTTTTGATGATAATTGATTAACAATTTTAACGCTGCGCCTTTGTAAAGAAATTGTTCGAGTTTGGTCCCTCCACAATGAGGTTAACATGCACAAATTACTACGGGTCTATTGTAACTCACATGTGGACAAATAGTAGCAAGCTATATTTTCATTCAAAATTAACAAGGAAACAATTTCGATACTTTCCTCGCCAACCACTACTGTAAATTGAATATTTCTCCACAATTTCTCACAAACAATGAGTCCCTACATATACTCAAGGTCAATATGCGATAGTGAACGCGCGGTCGAAACCATGGATATTTTTGATAGATAAAAATCTTACATGTATGTATGGGACTTGTTACTTAAATAACTTTTCAAAAAATTGAAAACTGAAGGATTCTGTAGTTTTTTGTACTACGCTATTAGAACTTCGGATATTCTCCCTTCTTATTTTCATGTGATTCAAATAGATAAAAAGTCGGTTATAAAGACACAATCCCAGCAAACAGACAACGTTAGCCAACGTTGTAGCAACGTTGTGGTTTGGTTACGTTTTTTTCCCGACGTTGTAATGACGTCAACACAACGTCACACTTTCACGCCAGTCCTTAACATTAAGAAAACGTTATAAACGAACGTAAATATAACATTGTCATTTGGTTAGGTTTAAAACCAACGTTCACTCAACGTTAAAATGACATTGTATTCCAACGTCTTAATTCAACGTCAAAATAACGTTGAAAGAAAACGTCCCTTCAACATTGTGAATACGTTAGGTCAAAAACTAACATTGGGAGGACGTTGTATTTCCAACGTCTTATTCTAACGTTCAAACAACGTTGAAATATGACGTCACTTCAATGTTGAGAATTGGTTAGGTTAGAAACCAACATTGAAAGGACGTTGTATTCCAACGTCTTATTCTAACGTCAATAAAACGTTGAAACAGGACGTTGGTTCAACATTGTGAATTGGTTAGGTTCAAAACCAACGTTGAAAGGACGTTGTTTTCCAACGTCTTATTCTAACGTCAATAAAACTTTGAAACAGGACGTTGGTTCAACATTGTGAATTGGTTAGGTTCAAAACCAACGTTGAAAGGACGTTGTTTTCCAACGTCTTATTCTAACGTTCAAACAACGTTGAAATATGACGTCACTTCAATGTTGTGAAGTGGTTAGGTTAGAAGCCAACATTAAAAGGACGTTGTATTCCAACGTTTTATTCTTACGTCCAAACAACGTTGAAACAGGACGTTGGTTCAACATTGTGAATTGGTTAGGTTCAAAACCAACGTTGAGAGGATGTTGTATTTCAACATCTGTTTTATTACTTCCAAACAACGTTGAAACAGGACATCACTACTACGTTGTGTTTGGTTAGGTTAAATATCAACATTAAAAGGACGTTGTACTCAAACGACCAATTGTTACGTCCAAAGAACGTTGAAAAGAACGTCACTTCAACATTATGAATTGGTGATTTTTAAAAACCAATGTTGAAAGACAGTTGTATTTAGACGACTAATTTTTTGATTGGAACAACGATGAAACAGTCACTTGAACGTTGATAAAACTTTTATCAACCTGTGTTTCTATTTTTTCAAGCCGATATTGGCTGAAATATTGCCCAAGCGGAGTAAACAATAACTCATTCACTCACTGTATTTTCTCATATCAGAAAACGTATGTTAGAGATTTTAGATATATCCACCGTTATTAAGAACAGAAATTGAAATATAGATATCGTTTTCAACCAGTACAAATTACATATTAGGGCATATGATATATTACCGATACAAATATTTTGAAACAAAAAAATAACCAATATGTTTTACGCATGAAATCATGTATTGCCTTATAAAAGAACCACAACCGAACGAACATTAGAAGGTGTAAAGATCCACAACATCATACATTCGACTAAAACATAAAGGAAATACAGTGCGCCTGACTCGTGATGTTAAAAGACATGACATCGTTGAAAATGTGGCCGCTAATAAATGAAAGGTGTATCTTGAATATGAAAACATATAACAGAAAATAGTTAATATTGTCTAGACTCTTTCAAATGTATCGAGTTGCGTTAATTGTTCAAAGACAATACTTTCAAACATTTCAAAATTCTTTCAATGAGCGTGGGTCTGAGAAGACTCCCGAGGTCTATTATTTTTAAACCACCAATATCATAATCAATATTAAGCCACAATCATACGAAAATTAAGATATGAAATAATGACTAATTATTTGTTTTGGGTGAATATTCAGCCCCCACCTAAACAAAAAATGCGTCCCCGGCGTCAATTCCAGCCTCTGACCCAGCGTGTATTTGAGACCTGATCTCAATTCGAATAATGAAGTTATGGTGTTGCCTAATATCTAAAAAATCATTGTTCCACAAAGGAACTTAAACCAGATAAAGCATTAATGTGTAAGTTTTTTGATTGAAAATGTGAATAATTGATACAAATATATTATACAATTGTTTTCCTCACCCTGTTTATAATAACTGTTAATAATGAACTGAAGATACTTCATGGGAATTGTGGAGCCTTTACCTATGTATGACATGAATTGTAAGCAACTTGAAAATGTGGGAAATAAAAAGGAAAAAAAAAAAAAAAAAAAATTAATGTGTAAGTTGATATATCCCTTTCAAAGTCAATCATCCACATCCTATCTTGCATAAGTTATTTGGTGTGCGCAAAAGCAAAAATATTACCAGCTGATAAGCTGAGCATATAATAAATGTTCATTTGAAATTGTGTGTAAGGACAGAAGATGTTAAGTATGATGGTGCAGGGGTCAGTATATAATTATTTAATACACCCGAGGATGTCATATTGGCCATAACTGATTAATCTGCGAAGCGTATTAAAATGTCCAAGTTATCGCCCCTTATTTGTAGCGTTGCTTCGATCTCTATTCCTTATACTAATGCTTTCTTCACACTAACCTATCATGCGTGTCAGTGCGGGCTACATATTATGTATAGTACCATATGAATCGTCGTGATGAGACATGTTATTGGGGGTAAACATTGGCATTTAACACGATTGATGAAAGTAAAGTTAAATAATATTGCAAATTGTTATAAAAAATTTAAACTGTGCTCATTTATCGCTGTTGCATATCTTCCACATACAAACTGGAGAGATGCTTATAAACAGAACATAGAAGTTATATGTTGCGCCTTTATAATTTTACAGCCGCCTTCAGATAAACGAATTTACAGCAGTATTTAATTTCAGTTAGAGTAACAACTATATATACGCATTCGTTAGGATCCAAAGTCCGGTTGGTTTTAATCTAAACATAAATTGAATCCTACAAGTACATGTACACGCAATATAGGTTTGTATATGTTATGTTCTAAAAGTCACAGTCAAACATTATAATAACAAATATTTATCAATTAATTTTGAAAAGACGTGTAATGAGTCGACTGAATGCCGATATTTGAACAATACATTTATGCTTACAGTGCGACGGTTAGTCAGATTTACAATTTTGTATGTAAATTTAAAATCTTGATACTGTATGGAACAAATGATTTTGTACTTCTATTAGTTTTGAAATGCCAAATTTTGAACCCCAGAAGGTAAAAATTCATAACATTCATTTAGAAAGTGGGATGGGTCAAATTGAATGGCTAGAGCTTTATTTTGAACTTTTGAATCAAACTGAAAGGAAAGGTGTTCAAGATTGATGCCGATTGATGCTGGCTATATTTACAATTTTGTCGATTTTAATTTTCAGTGATAGGGGAAGATTGCCCATACCATGCATGAAAACTGAAAGTCAGCTGAATGGTTTTGATGATAGAACAATTTTAGAATACATGTGTCAACATTAAAAAATCTTAATTTTCGCAGGAAGAAAAGTCGTTGTTGAGCTTTAGCATGGACACGGTGTGTATGAGATTTCCATGAGAGTTTATCATCAATAATGGTTCCCAGGTATTTATACTCGTCTACTACTTCAACTTCCTGTCCGTCAATAGTAACTGGCTCCAGGTTTTCCTTTTTTCTGCGGAAGTCAATTATCATTTCCTTTGTTTTACTTATGTTCAGGGATAGAAAATTGTCTTTACACCATTGGTTAAATGAATCAATATTTTCTCTATAGTCTAATTCTGATTGATGAATGAACCCAACCAAAGCGGCATCATCTGCAAACTTGAAATTCAAACAGGAGGAAAATAGAGATACACAGTCATTTGTATATAGAGAGTAAAGAGGACATGTACAGGCGACATGACGCAGCCTTGAGGAGCACAAGTACTCAGGAGATTCACTTCAGAGAGCGTAGGATTAACTCGAAAACGTTGGGAACGATTAATTAGAAAAGCTTCAACCCATTTAATGACGTTACTGTTTACTCCCATATTGAACAATTCCTTAACTATATAAGATGTGGTTGGATGGTGTTAAACGCCGAGGAAAAATCTGCAAATAGAATTCTTACATATGAAGATTATATTACAGATTATTTATAATGGATCTTAGTATTTGATAGTAAAGTAAAAGTAAAGTAGCCTACCTGCATAACACATTCACTTGGAAATATTTCATATGGTTAAGGCTAATGTTAAAACAACAGAGTTGAAAACCCGCCACGTTACTGTGTCTTGTGTGTGCGACCGCAAATATACATGCATTATGCATTATTGTCCTATTGACGCAAAACTAGTGTTAAAAGTGCGACCAATTCTTTCCCTTTTGAACGCAATTTTGTTTTCAATATTGCTGAGAAAAATCGAACGAAAAATTTGTGATGAGGCAACTTTTTTATGATATAGCAGAGAGATTTAATTTGAAATCAATTATCGAAATTGTTGAAGAGATTTGCAACATCAATCATTGTGGATATGTGATATGGCCTGTTGTAACGTGTTCAGCTGTGCACGCAAAGTTTATAAACAGGGTTTCGAGTTGACAAAAGGTAAGACAAAGGCTATTACAATCGGCGAGTGTTGCTATACTTATTGCTTGTTTCCATGATACACAAGAATTTGCATGTCAAATTCGTTCCAAAAAGTGTATCAGTTATAGTTAACCACATGCACTAATCGAAAATCGTCAGAGCACTGTGTCGTCCTTAGTTTTCAGACGTAATAGCAGTGGTCGCGGTTATAAAATCTTTCTTATCTGGGGGCATTTACTGGAAATAGAATATTAATATATTATCTGAATATTTTTGTAGCGCGCATATCCACCCACTCGTGGTTGCTTAAGGTACATTGTTTCCCCTGGTCAATGGTATTCTTTCACCGCCCGATCATTTTTCCAATTCAACTCCCTTGGGAGTATTCAACCGGATTCCACATATATGTGGCGCTCAGGTTAGGGACCGTTCTATGCCTCACAGGGTACCCAGCTGGGTGAACTGAGACACATAGTCACAGCAGTTTGTCCAACACTGCTGAACGCTGATATCCGACAGCTCGACGTATGCACGTGTTCATGTATCCACCATTCCGCCACTGACATGAATTCGTGGGCTCCAGGGTGACACTTTCAGAGTTCTAACAGAGGATAACTCTAGGTTTTTACACCTTGGCTTGGATTGGATCCGAACCTCGGACCTCAAGAACGTGAGACCGGCGCTCTTGCCGATTGAGCTATCCCGTAAAAATGTCACGATTGCATGTAAAAGATTATCATTGTTGAATCGGGGGATACGAGGGTTCGCACCCCTCCCCATGGAGTTCCAAATATAATAGATTTTAGGAGTTTCCTATACTATATAAATTGATATAAAAACAGTGTTAGACGGGGGACTTTAATTCTGCAAACAGCCTAGTTTTCCTGTGGACACATATTCTTTGATCAAAAGTCATCATTACTTTTCGTAATCGTATTTGTAAAACCGACATATCGCACCGTTTGCTCCCAAATATGGAAATCCTGTACCCGCCCCTGGTTTGATTTCACTTCCACAACCTATATCAACCTATTTCTGATAAAGTATACAGTTGTGAAGGGTCCTGTATAAGAAACTCAGATAAAGATAAGGCGCCAAGTCGTTGGCGAGAAAGAAAACTGTTTGTGATGCAAACAATATGCCTATAACATGTAAACGTTGTGTATTTAAATGTCAACACAATCAGGACAATCATACATTTTAAGTATTTCTTAATCATTCTATTTCGTTTATTGATATGGTGACGGATAAAAAGTTGAACAAAACTGACATCAGATCGAGGTGTATACAAAGCGTCTTTAGATTGATATTGAAATGAATCTATTTCTTAAGTGTTACGAATGCATCTCAGATACATTCATTATCTATGCAGATCGTAAACGACGACATTTTTATTACTCGAGTTAATGACTTTGCATTAAGCAAGCGAAAGCGAGTTTGATACCAAATTATTCACGAGTTGCAGAAAAATAGTTTTATATGGTAAGAAGATTAGTATTCTTTATAGCATTTACCCTCAAAATAAAAATCAACCAAAATTACCGACAGCTTGCTGAAACAATAATTGCCGCGACTCGGCAGCCATTGTGACGGCGCGCTTACACTGTGGCGTTACAACCACTCACTTTTGTTACGTCATACTTGCATTGTGATACTACACTACTTTCATATTATAGAGATTATAACCCGATGAAGTAAATGACTTTTATTACCTACGAGGGCAGTTATATTGAGGTTCGTATTTTTCATATGTTGCCCGAGGGCAATTTATCACTTTTTCATTGTGACGTCACGTTGTAAACAATGCTTTGACGTCACGGTTTAACCTATGACGTCACAATCTATACGGGTCGGCGGCGACTAGTCCGCCTTTGCTGAGAAGTAGGTTTTGAGTATTAAATTTTGCGACTACAGTAATCAACAGAATATCATATTGGTGTAAATACTAAAATTTAGCCACTCGTTTCGTAAACATAGTATGTCATGAACACTCATATAATATCCTCTATTTACGAAACGAGTGTGAATTTTTGTATTAGGGCTTACCTGAGCGAGAGCGAGGGTTATACATACACTTGCACGAGCTTCGTAAAAGTCATATGACACATTTCAGAGGGTCATCATTTCTTTATTACCGCTTCAAACCAATATTTCATTCTCAATTTTCATTCACTTTTAAGAAATATCACGTCACAGGTCAATTGTGCTCATAATGATGTGAAAATATGTCACTACTTGTTTTCAGCCAGGTATATGGGTAATAATACCGTATAAATATTACACTGCGGTATCTTACACGGGCGAATAATAAATCACTTTATCATCAACAAGCGATACCTCATGTATGCGCAATACAGTTTGGGATATATATGCTCTTTCACGTAGAGACATTTTTTATACTTTATCGCTAAGATATTTGATTATTCTCCGAAAACGATGGATTGTAGTATGGACACGTTGAACGATATTTATTTCGAACGTAGAAAAGTACAGGATTATGGCGTTTGGATAATCACTGGGTGTAATGTGTACGCGAGGACGTTCGCTGTTACTGATTTGTCACGTGACTTTTAATGCGAGGAGCGTGACATTCAGGCACATATTTTTGTCAATTTTATACGATTACGAGCCTTTTATGAATAAATATGAACTTTTAACTATCGTTTACTTCATGGGTAGATATCTATGAAAGAACATATGAATGCAAATAGAAGATGAATTTCATTGATTTTTTGCAAACTAACATATTAGTAACTGCCTGTCAATAAATGTCGTCGAAATTTCTACGATCTCTGTGCATTTTGCCTACATTAATAGTATTTAAAGTCCACTTTATCAAAAATGTGTATGATGTATAATAGCTTTGATAATAACTGCAAGCCATGTCGAAATTTCATGGTATGGCATGGTGTGAATGTTTAATAATCTGTTGTCAAAATGATATCATGTATTTTCATTGCTCAACTTTTCCGGTGTACGGGATGTTACCGATCATGTTTTATACGGGATACGGATTGTGCTGATCGAGGATACGGATTGTGCCTGATTGAATTTACTATATTTTCTTAATAATTCTAAACAAATTGGTTTTGAAAAACAAACTTTACTACTAAAATGTCTATTAAGTTATAGTCTATCATTTTAGACACATGCAATCCGTCTAACAGTATCAAAAACACCGTTTTATCTGTAACTTTATTAATTTGCATATATCTACAGAAAGCATGATTGTTGCACTGCCCCCAGGTAGCCGAAAGAGACATCTACGATATCTACATTCATAAGCTCCTTAAACATACATAGGAGGCTATTTATATTAGAATTAATCATTCAGATCATCAGGAAAAAAAGGAAGACAGGGCCGTCAATCCAATCCAAAGCAGATATCTTTTTCAACAAGTTTGTGGCTACTAGAAAATTTTATGTTTAAATTGTTATTAAAGTACTCCCTGTAATTGAAATACAATGCTTTTAAGAATGCTAAATATTCATGTTCATTCGTGTTTTCCAGCTTTCCGTTGTTAAACCTCTCTTGAAACTAGATATTCTCAAGACGTGAATTACTCATTCCCTCCCCACAGAGGCAGCTCAAGCATACCCGAGTTAGCCTCTGTTCTCTTACGCCAAGATTCCGGGGTTCCGGCAGATTGCCCTTGCGGCAAAATTTCGTAACTTAAGTTATCTCCCATCTTTGCAGCCAATGAAAACACGTTTTGGATAACCATGACTTGGGGAATTCTTAACGGTCGTTTGTTGACATGGAAAATATCATGCCTTTATGTTAATTCTTCATTAGCAGTGTGGCGGGGAAAACATTTGAAAAAGCAGATATGGATAGGTTTTTCTTTAAATAGAATTTGCTTTATAATTTTGTCAAGTATCATTTGTTTTATGATATATTTTATTTTACTAATTAACCAAATACATAAAGATGAGAAGGTAAAAGGCCCTGTTTTGTCAAATGAAGAGTAATCTCCCCTGGATGTTAAATTTCAACGATAGCTTTGCCGAAGTGTACGGGAATGGCCGAGGTTGTGCGAATGACCACTTTTGAAACGGCGTCGCTGATTGCACAACTAACTTCGATTGCCTCCAATCAGATTTCTACCTTTCTATCCCACGTATTAAGCGTAATAACACAGAGGCTAAGGCCTCCCCACACCAACACATCTCGCCAGCAGCGCAGCGCGTATCACGCGTTTTTTTACCCCAGACTAACGCAGAGCGTCAATGCAGCGAAATAATATATGATGAACAAGTGACCAATGAGATCTTGTCTTGAAGACCTATTGTTATTATCCGATTTCTGTCCTTACTATGGAATAGACATGCTAAGCTTTTGGGTAAAATCGACCCGTACATTAAAGGTCCAGTCCAATAAAATTTTAATCGTTCTCTGAGCTGCCTCTGTAGAGAGAGAATGGAATTACTCGACTGAGGGTATATATAATGATGACATTATCTTTTGTCTATTGTCTAATATCTTACAGTTTGTAGAGTATTTCAAACACATATCTGAAAATCGAATTCATCAAAATCCTACACCAAAATACCGACCAGGCGAACACGTGTTTACGGTATGATTTGATGACATTGAATGGAAGTGTGGAAACGGACAACACTCAACTAAAATGGTCAATATATTGGGATATTTGCTTTTTCAGTAACAGTAACTTGCAGAATCACACAATTATGAACCAAAGCTACAATTTATAATCCTCACGAAAGCTACAATTTATAATCCTCACTAGTCAAGGAGTCTTACAGGTCAGATGAGCTAAAAATTGCTTATTTTGTGCAGGAAGACGTTTGTTTTATTCAGATGTTGAGTTAAAAGAAGTTCCAGTTAAGATTGTTAGATAAGCTTTTGAGTTAATAATTTTTATCCAATGCCTTGATCACATTTTACCATTGTTACATTTAATCAATTGACAAGTTGATGACCTTCTGTAATTGGACGTTTGTAGTTAAGACGCATACATTAAAGCAGTTAATCGTTTTCGTTATGTGTATTGGAAAATGGATACTTTGAGAACTGAAATGCCATACATACAGGCACTTATTTCGAAATGATGAAGTTTGAGGAATGGACAATCTATTACATAGTTAGTATGTGTTTTGGTAGTCTTGAATATAAGAAATGATGTTCTGAATAATATCACATTCTGTCAGTGATCTATTTCAAACGATAATTTAACATTTTGGCACAATCACAGGGGGTACTCGACTGTACATGCAAACCGGAAGTTGCACCTCTGCAACTACCCATTTTCCTATGTACAGTTTCAAAGGAAGACCCCCTACTGCACGTTCACGGTAATTATAGACAATATCTTATTCAGAACATGCTTAAACTTTATATGACGACAGATTAAGCTTCCATGTATCCCAATCTATCGTGTTTTTGAAGTGATAGTCGTCAAATCACTTTACAGTTATGATTTAATATCGCCCTTCAAACGGTATAAGCGTGCCTCCGGAAAAAAGTAAATATCTTTCAATTACAGTGATAGAGATGAATTAATTGATGCTAATTGATATTCTCGTTGAAGACGGGATGTGGATTTTACTATGTAACAGCTCAGAACATGCATTTTTGACTGTTGCAAGCTATCATTTGACTGAATGTAAACTGTACGTCATAAGGTAGTTGCTATTGTCGCCCGCCGTGACTGTACAGGTATTTGTGCATTTACAGACTGAATGATTTCTCCATATGATATTCGGAAAACGGTCATATATCAAAATAATAATATATTTATTAGGTTACCTTAACTTTAATTAATAGTTAATTGTATTTTTAGATTTTGCAGATTACATCATTATTCCAATTCAACAACAGTACCATCAATTTCCCAACAGTTATGTCGAAAGTTATTATTAAAATATTGAATCACGAAAAATGTAAAGTGAAAAATGTGAGACTTAAAGCTTTCTTCTGGAATTAAACGGATTCTGTTTACCTTCCGGCTCGATTCTTTTCAGAAATGGATGTTGAAGCCCTCGATGAGTCTTGTATCACATTGAACTCTTCCAAAATAGTTACAAGTACGCCAATTAAAGGCAAATCTGTTCCATATCTTTGTGATGGATGCGGACGAAGCTTCAAGTCCAAGTACGGTCTGAAACTTCACTCCGCCAGCATACACAAGGACACATGGCGATTCACATGTGTCATTTGCGACAGAAAGTTTAATCAGCTTTGGAATTTTAATTCCCATGTCAATCAACATCATGGCATAAAACCGGAAAAATGTCTTAAATGTAAAAAGTCATACGCCTCCAAAAAAGATCTTTCACGACACAGCAAAACCTGTTCTGGTAAGGAAGATACCAAGGAGTGTGATGTTTGCCATATGAAAGTGGCAAAGAACTACATGCCCGAACACAAGCGCAGTCAACATGATGGCAAATTATACAGGTGTAACACCTGTAATAAAAGCTTTAAATGGCGGTCATCTCGTCTCTATCACGAAACAACCGTTCACAATGAGCAATGAATCTCTGTCATTATACATCATTCATAGTTATGTACGTTTCTCAATTTAACAGGCTTTAGATTCGTGTTTATATTGGTGCAGTGGATCTGCAAAGTTAAGTTGCCTTTTACAAGTTGACATGGCGGGTGAAGAGGACAAACTTGCGAAAGACAGGGCATGGTAGTGATAATGATAACAATTTCACAAAACCAAAATATTATAGATAGGTTTAGCGATGACAATATTCTTGAATTTTCGTTCCTTATGGAATGAATTGGATAGTATGCTAGTCAATTAGAAGAGATTTGTAATTAACATGAACAAAATATAGCAATTTATGTCAATTTTACAACACTAAATGTTAGCGTTGTGTTCTTATATTGTCTAATTGTATCAGCTTTAATTTACATGAATACTTTTCAGACTAAGTTAGATTTGTAGTTTATAAGAAATACTATGAATGAAAGCAAAATTATAATTGAAAATATTCACTTTTATTGGAATAATTGCACAAAGGGTGTCCATATTTCAGCAAGTTTGCCCTCTGTTCACGCTGTTTTTTATCATGATATATAATTTCCAGGTTTGCCGAATCAATGTGTTAAATTATGATTACATAATACTGATTTTCCGACGTTTTGTGATAAACTAGGTTATAATCTCATGTTAAGTGACGGGTGTTCATCATTGTAGTTGTGTAACCTTTACCGTTTGAAAGTTTATTGTTCTGAGTTAATGTTGGTTCTTACTTCTCAGTGTAGCACTTTTGATTAATAAGAAATACAGTAGACCTATTACTTTCATTAAATGACTTGTAATGAACCTTCAAATGCACAAAGCTGTATCAATTCGTTGAAAATTCAAATTTAATTTTTAAGGTGATATCACTGACGGGTTCATGATATTCACGAAGCAGGGAGTATGACAAGAAAGATCTTCTTTTTTTAATATGAATATTTTGTTGTGTTAACTAATCGTGATTCCTCAATGATCATCAAAATCTCAAAGAAAGCGAGGATATTATGTATACATTGTTTATTTGATCATTAAATGATCTATTCAAGAAACGTTTCCTGGTGTTAAGTGATATTTTCAATAAGCATCAATAAAAATGATGAAGGCCAAAACGTTATTTTTTCCGAACGCATTTACCAGTCATTATGGAATCTTGAAATAAACAGGTGGCAGTGTACATCTACAAAACTACAGTTCACTTATATCAAGTCCAAGTCTTGTTGAAGGCAGGATCTTTGATTCATCACACTTATGATGCTGTCTCACAGGTTTGATTCCGCTTGATGGCATACTTGGTCCACTTATTTCACTGTTTTTACGTTTCGGGTTCCTCTTTCGTCTTTCAGGTAGATCAAAAGCATGATTTCTGTGGAAAATGGGCAAATGACACAACTTATACACATCTCTGCCACAATATATATACAATATCTTTATCATGATTGAACAATATCTAGGTAATATCTACTGTTTTAACAGTTTTGTTTCAACAGTTAATTTTGGGGTAGTTTTAAAGCTAAATGTGAAGTTAAAGTATAACATTGGGATGAATATCCAAGAAATTACATTTTTGATGAAACACAACCTTCGTTGACATTTGGAATGTCGTTATTTAACTTAACATTTTGACACTTTCAAATAGGTTAATCAACAGATGGGGTGTTTTGTTGTTACCTTGGCAAAATGTGGTCAACAAAGTCTGGAATCTTGAATTCGTCAACGTTCACTGAATCACTCTTTGCTATCAGATCATGCACTGGGTAACATTTTGCTTTTGATGTGTTCATGAAGAAACACCTGTTAGGGTCCATTCTTGCTCGAAGAATTTCAAGGGCTGTGTTCATGGCAAGTGGAATATCATCCGGTTTGATGACCCCAGATCCGCTTGGATCCAAATCCTGAAATGATCCAAACAGATTTTCACATTCAAGGCTGCCGAGAGCTCTGACACAGTAGGATCCTGATGTGACCATGGGGAACAACTGCAAACGTCTATCAATGTTATTCAGGAAGCCTTCAAACATGATAAGAGGTATGTCCTTCACAAATTGACCAGGTGGAGGAAAATTGTTGAATTTGATACCTTGAAGAAGCCACTGTCGAAACATTAGCCGTTTCTCACATCTCTGCTCAGCTGATATACCAGGATCATCCTCACTCGAATACCACTCTCGAAGACAATGACAAAACCTTGCTTCATTTTCGTCTCCATTCAAACTCAGTTCAGATTCGACCTCCTTACTGAAAGTTTTCAATGCATAGGCGCATTTTTGTTTGTCAACAAGATCTTCCACTAATGCTAAATTTAAACCCGTTCCATTGATTTTGCTTTTTCTTGCCACCTTCACCCATGCCTCTCGGCTTATACCTCTTGCTTTTATTCCTGTACTGCACACTTTTGCCCTGGCATTGACAAGAAGGTGTTCAGAGTCCAATATTGCAAACAAGTGCTGATCTAATTCAGGTACATACTCTGGTTTAGAATACCATCTGATATTTGTATCCAAACCGTGAATGAAACAGTTATCTCTGAAGATGGATGATTTTCGCCACATTTGGAATCGCTGGGGGAAGATATGCTGAGCAAATGCAATATTAAGCATGTGTTTTGACCATCCTCTTACCTTTGATTGACACAACTTTTTCAATGTAAGTAGTTTAACCCCTTTTGGGCTTTTTCTTGGAAGTGAGTCGGAGTCAGTCATGAGCACCACAAAGTACTCAGCAAGCCTACATTTCGACCAGGATAAGGAGAAAGTGATTCCTTCATTTTTCAAAGTATCTTTTATTGATTTTAAGCAAATTTGCATTTCAATCTTTGTAAAATGTTTGCTGATCTTGTCTTTGGAAGATAACTTTGCGAAAAGACCTTCCTTTGTTTCACCAATCCATTTTTCACGGAACTTGGATTCTTGCAAATTCAAAATCATGTCATGAAATTGTGTGTCTGTTAGTAAAGGGTTCATTTGCATTTCATTTTCTAAATTTGATTTAGCCCCAGCATCACTCACTTCATCACTGTGATTTTCCAAAGGAAATTGATTGCTGCTGTGTGTTTCCTTCTGTGTCAATGTTATAGAAGAAGCCTGCTCTATGATATCCTCATCAACAACGATATTGTTTGAGTTGCCTAGTGAATCCAGTAAGCTAGCATCAGCATTAGGATCATTCCTTTTCTCATCTTCATCAAGGTTTGAAGCGAGGTTATGATTCTGTTTCTGATTTTGCAACTCGTCATTTAGTTCTTTGGACATGACAAAAGGTTTTGATGGTCCCTTAACACAATCAACATACAATGTGTTACGTCGGCTGCCAATCTCAAACTCCACGTCAATGTCAACCTTTGTTTTGATGTCTGACAATGAATGAACCTCAGATAATATATTGAGACTAAAGAAGTATTGCTGTATTGCAGTCTTTGACATCTTGCATGCTTCATTCCAGACATCCTTTTGGAGTTGCAAAACAGTTAAAGGGTCCCCGTTAGCTGCTCGAACTGTGATCTTTGACCATTGACCATCAAAGGAAATGACAGGTGTATACAATTTCTGTTCCTTACAGAGCTTAAGGATTTCAAACAACATTGCTCTCAAACAATCAACTTTAAGACTATATCCTTTCAAGCCATAAGCAATTGGAATTGAATGGGGTACTTCTTCTTTGTAGAATCTGTTTAGGTCAGCAATTAGAAACACGAGTACCTCTGATGCTCGAGTTCTGCAAAGTTCGTGAGATTCTTTTATCCATCTCTCACACTTCGCAAGCTGTTCAAGGAGATCTGACAACAGTACAGTGTCTACTGGGCGTGTGTATGCCTCTGTAGGAATATGAACATTATGTCCTTTGGTTGAGGGAGAGTCTGTTGAAATGCCATGACCACACTCGATTGCTTCAACCGATGGGATTTCACAAAGGAACTCAACTTTTTGATCAATGAAGTACTTGATTCGATCTGCCAACGCTGTTAGTTTGCTTGACTTTCGCTTTGGTCGTTGAGGGGCAGTTTTCCCATATATGGTAACGAACTCTTCCCACATCAGATCCCATAGAATATCGTCATACGAGACCAAGAAAAGTGTACTGCTTTCCTTAGAGTAACATATGAACAACAAGTGAGAAACGCCCAATGCCTTCATTTCACACATTACTTGGGCAACGTAATATCTAGGCAGTTTGTAAGTGACCTGAGTTGTGTATTTCTTGTCAGGAAAAGGGCATTTAGCTTCAATAGCTAATATTGCAGAACTGAGATGGGAATGTCTTCCATCATTTACAAAACTTCTACCTCCTCCATCGGGGCTGACAACCACAAAAGGCTTTCCCTCATGTTGAATGATATGACAACCTTCTTCCACATATAAAACCTCAGGATAGTAAATTGGTAGGCATTTTGACATTAATGTTGCTAATGCATTAATTTCATTTGCTGTTCCATAGTCCATCCTCTCTTTGACTTCGGCAGTTGGCTCAGGGCTTGTGACATTTTCAAACACTTTATCATAATGAGTTTGTTGTGCTTTTAGAGTGTCAAGGCCTAGCGCTGCATTTGCAGTGCTTCCAGTCACCTTTGCTTCTTTCCTTATCAGAAACCATTGTTGTGACCGTTGCTTCACCAGAGGAGCTTGTGCAACCAATTCTTCAATATCAATATCAATGTCATCATCACAGTCCATCAAACAGACATAGTTTTGCTGTTTTGAAAGATCAACTTTATTTTCCTTGCTGAAAAGATGGCTTGCATCGTTGATAATTGAAACAAAATATCCAAGATTGTTTAGACAGTGAAGGATGTTGTCAATGCAATCATTGATTTGGTACAAGGCAGTTTGAATGGCGCTGATCACAAAAACATACTTCGATTTTCTCCAATCACCAACAGCAAGGCTCTTGAATTTATTCAAACCCAAGGTTCGACCCACTTTCATCTGACGCAAATCTTTCAATCGGAGAGAAAGACAGGTTATCAATGCCTTCAATTTTTCAAGCCAATCGCTTTTACAATCGCTGGGTAGGTTATTCAACTTGTAACCTGTGTTAAGAATCTCCTGATTCTCAATATCTGTTTTTAGAGTCTCTATCTCATTAATTTCAGATGAAAGTCGTTCTTGTTTTTCCTTCAAAGTTACGGGTCCTTCATGTCCGAACAAATTGATATCTCCATATTTCTGTCCACATGTAGCAGCATTAATTTTTTTGCCGTCCACGCATAACTTGTACGTATTGCCATCATTGGTTTCACTGAGAGAACAAATAACGTCCTTGAAAATACCTGGTCCACGTTTCTCCTTTAATGGTTCTTGCATATTTTCCAAATGATGTCTTGAAGGAACTGCAAAATTTATTTTGGATTCGGATGGAATGTACTTGCCCTTTTCTGCTGAGGATGTCAGAAGTGTGCCTGAGTGCTTGAGTCCGCTCATGAAGCGAAGAAATTTGCCGTGAAATAACTTTTGGCCAATTTTCCAAAATTGTTTTACTTCCTCCCTGTAGCGCATCTCGGTTGTACTATTTAGTGAGAACCACTGAACAACGTCTTCAAATAACAGATAAGCAATGTTATCCATAGGCAGTTTCTTTTCACTCAGAAGCCTGTTAAATTTGATCCATGATTCCACATGTCCAGACTCCCTCAATGTTTCAATAATGTTGGGTAATAATAAATTGATTTCTTTAATTAGTAAATCATCATCATTATCATCAAACTCATTTGAAACTTCAGTACCAGAAGTAAATATTTCTGCACTTGCATCAGGGCCATCAGATACGTCGGACAGGCTAGTGGAAGAGCATGCCTTTTGTGGACTGATTTCTTGTATTTTTACAGTTAGTGTCTCGCGATCGGGAATACATATTTTATTAGCTTTCACAAGATCAGCTGGAATAATGTTTTGAAAGTTCTTTGATTGAAGTTTTATTTTTCCTGTGTTGAAATCCAAAATTTTTTGTCGGACCTTTAAGACATCTGTTGGATGGGTATCAATGGAATGTTTTATCACATTTACAAAGTCCGAAGACAAATCACAGTGGTAACAATGGAACGTTGTCATCAGGAGTATAATGTATAAACCTCTCATTTAGCCTGAAAAGTAAAGTAAATCCATTGTAAAGCTGATGATGTTAATAACATGATTCCTATCATACCAACTCCCCGTACAGTAAAAATATTACTTTTTGCAACTATACGTACAGTGACTGTGCAACTACCATTTGTGCGTACAGTCACTATTTTGTCTAATTTCTCATTCACTACATGAAGATATACCTTGAAATGTTACATAAGACTGGAGATTGTAAAAACTGTTTAATTTATGTTATTAACAGCTCTATTTTATCATTGCTAAAGTTATAAAATGAGTAAAAACGGCCCTATCGCGATCGCTATGCTAGCTTCTATCGGGCAGCCTCTTGACATGGGCATTTATGACAATAATAGAAACATAATTCTTATAATGTCAGTTCGAACATGTAAAGAAATGATATTAAGACTCATATTTCATGTATTTAAATGTTTATAGTTCGGAAATAACTTAAACGAACCGTGAACGTGCAGTAGGGGGTCTTCCTTTGAAACTGTACATAGGAAAATGGGTAGTTGCAGAGGTGCAACTTCCGGTTTGCATGTACAGTCGAGTACCCCCTGTGACAATACTGTCATTTTGTTCAAGAAAGTCAATCACCACAATCCGTACACTAGCTTTGGTGCAATCAGTAGGCCTAACGATCCGTATACCTAGACTGAACAATCCGTACACTACGATTCATTTCAAGATTGCTTATTCACCTCGTCCAAACTTCGTTAATGCAGTTCGCAACCCTTTCAAAATTTGCAGTCTGTTTTGGGGTTTATCAAGGGATAAATAGGTATGATTATATTTAAGATTTGTTGATTTAAATAGATGTTAGTAGACGAAAGAGGTCATGAGGTGTGGTCTCCAAACAGCGTAACTGCAGTGATCAAGTTAAAAAAGACAAACATATGTTTGTTTACATGACTTCTCGTTGTGTATTAGTAAATGGTAAAACCTTAGTAATAGATATATACCAATATTAATACAGGATGTGTCAGAATAATGGTGATAATTCATTTTTTATGTAGTGATCAGGGCAATCAAAACACGTCTCTCGCTCTAAGAGTCACGTGACTGATCAGTAACAACGAACGTCCTCGCGTACACATTACACCCAGTGATAATGGTTGAAGATGGAGAATAGACATTGTGTCGTGGATTCGTGAAATGAATCAACTCGCTACCCCGGGACTCGATAATTATTTTCACGAATCCACTCCCTATCATGCATTTTCTATTACTTCAAAGCCGTATGGTGAACGATTTTGTCATCCCAAAGTTCTTTTAAATATATTTAGATCGACAGTAACGTTCCGTATTTGTTATATTCAGATTGATTCAGTGTTTTTATTCATAATTATCACGTGATTTTGTATACTTATAGTTTTGCCCTGCGAAGCTTCATGTAAACTTTATGTAAATTTTCATTAACTGATGTGAGTGTATTTACTCGTGTGCGCATATAATAAATTTTGTCGTCAAATGGTACAGTCTTAATCTTAAATAATTGCAAAACATTAATAACTAAATCTAAGAACAAAAGAAAAGTATCAACTTAATATGAATGAATTTACACCAAATGCAATCTGGCGATAATCTGATAATGTTTCAACATTCAGAATCATTCATCTAGATCTATGACAAAGCTGGTATCATCTTAAAAACTAGCGAGGGTTACGATAGATACCAGCTAGCAAATAAGTACAACTTTGTTGCAACGCCATATTGAAGATAAGGGCAATGTGGTGAAATAAGAAAAAGCTACAATGTTTTAAAATAAGGATGTAAATGCACCATATTTGAGCTAACTAGGTCACTATTGATGCTTCAGAATGAGTTTGATATTTGAGATGAATCACATTTATATCAAGAGATGAAAAAAACAATCAGTTTATATATATATTTTAGACATGCAGTTGGTGATTCTAGTTATTGATTTAAACCACGTTACAAATTCAAAAATATATAAAAACATATTTTAACCGAACTGGAAAAAAACAAACTATCATTCGCATCATAAATAAAGAATCTAACAATGTACAAATTTAGATCTTTTATATTTTCATATGGTAACAGCTAGGTTGCCAAGTTACTGTATGTGTTAAATTATTGTTTTCATATTCCAAGAAGTTTTCTGTTCTTTTCGACTCTTGTCAGGACAACATAAACTGGCAAAATCCTCCGGAAATGTGTGAGATATATTACCATACAACTATAACCCTGTCTTTTATTTAGGAAAAACTCAACATCAAAGACGTATCTCAAGATATATAGTTCGCGATATCCTCCCTAGCAACTTAACGGCCTCGATACCCAGAAACCTGAGTTTCGGGGCTCCCTAGACTTACATGAAGTATTGAAAAATATTAATCCTCATAGGAGTCTCAGGGCTGCAGGTCTAGACTTGCTCATCAAGAGGTTTCGTAGTGTCAAAACGTTCTTAACTACAGTCTATGTGTAAGACTATATGATGTTCATAAATCTACTTGGATCGTAGAGTAGGACTCGGTGGGAATGCGCACTTGAAAGTAATTTCATGACGTTCTGCAAGTCTAAGGGGAAGTGACGTCAGCCGCATCTAACGCCATGTGGTATGACGTGTTCCCGCGGCGTTATCGAGTTACAAGACGTAAATTCATATAAGGCTTACATTAGTTTGCCTTGTGCAAATTTCGAATATAGTTAAGCTATGCATTGTTTGGAGAGCAGAAAGACGACTATTGAAACATCACGACCAACACACGAACACGTTGTGTTTGAAAACTGGGATCGAAAGACTGGACCACGTGTTTGTTCAGGTATTCGTGTTTTCTAGCTTGTTCAATGCTTCCCTTGAATTTTCCTTATTTTCCATTAAAATTCATTGATAAAATAAATCCACATAGATTAAATTTCTGTTAAGAATAATCTAGATGTTTTCTTATATTTGAAAGTGTCGTTTAAAACTTGTGACAGGTGACTTAGATCTAACTTCAACTCGTTTCCCTTTCAGCAATATGGCAATGTAATCTCCCCATCCAGTTGCACATGTTATCATGCCTAGTCTAGTAGATGATCTTTGAATGCAGAGGATGCAGCACAGCAGAAAGTGTTTCAAACGGCAACGGCAAAGAAGGTATGTAATGAGAGGTAGACTTCTTATCTTTATTAATAAATCTGTACTCATTTACTGTCAGTTTAACCTTCAATTTATCAAGTAAATCGAGAAGTGACTTGTACATGGCCTTTTCCAATGTGCTTGACTTTAATCTGAACTTGTCTATTGACATTATAGGCCTTATGGTAGTGGCCCATTTAAATTTAAGAAAATTACCAAAATCATGCATGAAAATGGCCCATTGTCAAAGATGTCTTTCCCAATTCCTAGTCTTATTTTCAAGAAAGAATCATCTGATTGCATAATGAGTTTTTTTTTTAATGACATGATAATGTTGACGGCTTACTGGCCAACTTGATGACACTAGTTATGAGTGACAATTGTCACAAATATTGATAATTAAAAGTTTAGAGCTTCGGATTTACAGTGGACTTGAGTCATTCCCTCTTTTTTCAATGGCCCATCAATTTTGTGAACATGTCGAAAAAACATAAGATTTTTTTAAAGAATGCTGCTGAAAAATGTATGCGTGCATATGGTAATTTCTAATGTGAAGGAGAATTCAGGTAGTTACTTTAAATGTAACATTTGTGAGATAAGCAGGAATAAATTTATCTGCGAGTCCTGCTTCAAATACTCATAAAATTTAGAAAGGACTCATAGATATTTAAGCTGCGAGTCCTGGGATGCATATTTTGTGTGTGTGATACTATGTGCTTACTTATTAACCCTTATAGTGCCCGGCCTTTGACGCTATGCGCTCACGCAGTGCCGCTAACTTTTGGAGTTAACTCGAGATTTTGGTCAACGTTGCACAAAAAATGTCGCTGAGGCGTTATCTATGTTCGGAAATTCATGAAATTTTAAGTGAAGAAAGCTGAGTTGTTTCCCATTCTATCAATGTAAATTTGGATCATAAATGGCAACAATAAAAACGAATTTAACCTAATTATAAACGGCAGAGACGTTTTTCATGCAAATGTTCAGCTGAGGAACGTTAGCATACCCTGATTTCATCGAGTGTAATTAAATTGCCGTTATCTACAAAGTAATTTAATTGTTATTTATCAAGAAAGCGGATGTCAGTGATCATGTTGATGTGTTTACTTCCTACATGCGATCAATTGTTCACGAAATAATACAAGTTATCTTTTTGTTTTCATTTGTTGAACATTGTTCGCCGTGACGTCATTGACAAACAAAGTGCAGTAAACGTACTGTGCACGCAAAGTCCTTGCAATTTTTCCACAGCCCGTTCACATGACTGAATTTCCATTCACAGAAAGTTATGGATTCGATCTTGAAAATTATATAACTTTCGGAAACATTAGAGCTGAAATTATGTTGCTATCACAAGGTCGAAAACAAAAGCAGTTTCAAGCAGACAGAATCATGATTTGAGTCGCATTTTTGCAAGCGCATAAACAACTCAATATATATTGTTGTACAATAAACTAAAACGATGAAAAAGTACAGATTATCAAAATAGAATTCATAAGCAAACTATTGTAACAGTTTCCTATGTATGTTCTCACAGAAAATTCAAAACGATCGATCAGACAAAAGCGCGGAAAAATAGCGAGAACACATCACGGCAGTTTGGCATTGCGAATTTGGTAGATTTCCTTTTCCCCGTACATTTTACCATTGGCATGTATTTTCAATCACAATCACAGTTTGAATTGTGGTAAACATATATATATTATAACCTTCAATAAATCCATAACATATCAAGCAAATTTGGTCATTGCCAGACGTATATCAAACTATTCTCTCGAGTTAAAATATAAAAAGGAAAATACCAGCTCGGTTTAAAATATTATAGAAATCAAAATTAGATTAAAAAACAAATCTAACTATAATTTACCCTGAATAACACAAAGGAAGGTTGCAAACTATATATACGATCAACTGAATATAATGTCTTTACTTGACATGGAAGAAAATGACTAAAATATTTAGAAGATAAAAACAGGCCGACTTGATTGACGCGTCGTCCACTCGCGGCGTTATGCACGATGAAATTCGCGCATTAAATATGGTGGGAAGGTTGTCGTACTTCAATGTTTTACTCTTTAAATTTCTCGCGTGCCTAAAATTTATCAAGCAACACATTTATCTATAATGTTCTTCATCTCTATCTAAAATGACCGATTGAGGGCCCCGTGACCAAAGATAATAGAACAAATCTCAGCTTCTCAGAAAGACTAGGTTTAATTCATGCAATGATATGTTGACATAAGTTGAATAGAAATTTAGGAACAAGGGGTATTAAAATGGGTACCATCCCTCCGTTACATCTACTCATATCTTTGATACATTGTACCTTATCGACCATTTTATTTCAAATTGAATTGGTCATTGTTCTTTTGGACATTTATAGTTTAGTTAAAAGTGACACAGAGTATCTTTTTAAAATTTCATTTGGTTTTGCTTTGATTAGCTACAAAATATCTAATATGCTGATTGAAGTTCATATCTCATCACTGGACTTGCAAATATATCCATAATTTATGCATAATATCTCTAAAATGCTTGATTTTATGGAAAAATCAAGAAAACATCTCAAATAAGTTTTATATTCGAAATTATGCATCCAGTTAATCTACCTATTAGTAACAATACCTAATACACAATATCGATTCGAATATATATTCCTGTCAGCTTTTGACAAGGTTTCAAAATAACGTTTGGCAAATTTGCGAGTGCCACTCGAGCCACATTGCCCGGTTGTCACTCAAAATCCCGACTTTGAATGGTCATATTTTCGCTCAAATTTACTGATTGACCTTTAACTTGTTATTTTCAGTAACAGTTAGTGGTTACCAATGTAGTAACATCGATTTCAAAATTTGACATACGTGATCCTATCAACATACTCTGTGTCTCTTTAATAGCTCAATTATTGTTCTCAAGAAGAGATTTTATGAATGCTTTATTGAATTTGACATTTTTAGAACTCTCCTGTGAGAGAGACACAATTCTCAGGCTAGCAAAATGTAAAGTTTTGTTTGGGAAAAAATCCCCTCGAATATGTCCAGACAAGGCAAACAAATTGCCCTAAAACAGAGTGAGTATGATCGTTGAAAACTTATTAGAGAAATTCAAGCCTAGCTAGTTTTTGGAAGGTTGCTCCACTTCTAATTGTATAACTTAATTTACTTAAAGAGGTGTTACGAACCATACTGAAGGAATGAGATGTGCTGATGTGATGCAAATCCCGATGCACAGTAGAGTACAATATTGAAACTTGGTATATTGACTCATCATAGCATGTAGTTGTGCCTTTTGGGGTTTTCAACTTTCTGGAATTTTTTATTTTTCTGGGTTCCATTCACATGAGGAAGTTGACAATGGCATAACATAAGCAATTTAACTTATTAAGAAGATTTATCTGTGGTTTATCATAGTCTTTTGTTGGTTATTAAAAGTCGAACAAAACTAGCTGCATGTATGAATACATTATTCACACCATCAGTATATCAAAATATATGCTTAAAGTGATCAACTTCGGTGGGGCCGGGGGGATAAGCCATCTCTTCTGATGGCTCTTGTTTTTTCTATTACATACCCTGAAAAGAGTGTGCTGTGACATAACTGTGTCGAATCATAATCTTTCTTTAATATCATTGCTATACCTATCGAATCGGGACATTGACTGTATTGTCAGAACGCTTACAAATATCGAATTTTATTATTCTTGGCTTCAGTGGACACTGGACAGTATAAAATCAATAAGTCAACCTTTAAGATAAATTTCATTAAAGAATGTTTCTTTGTAAAAAAAAAAATGAAATTGTGTAATCAAAAGGTTTATTATACTCAATGAAAGGACTGTATATCAACTAGATTTTGCACAATTAATAAATCTACTATTAATGTTGAGAAAAGGGAATCTTAACACTCCACTTTACTTTTTACTCATGCACCAATATGCAGCGATGAATTGTTTGTCAGTTGAGAAGCAGTGTTGTTTCTAGGGGGTCAGGTAAGGGGGTCATTTTGACCTTTTTTTAGGCGATTGGTCCCCTGGCAAAAGTAAAAGTATCCTATTGCTCCAAATTTTAAGGTACACCAATCAGGACCTGCTCTAGGTACAATGTACAACACCAGAGAAGGCAATTTGTTGTAAATCTGAACATCATCAAGTGAGACTCTTTTGTCAGTCTTACTTCTCTTTAATCATACCGACTGTCATTTAAAAAAATCTGATAAAAGATTAAGAAATTAAGATTTGATTTGCTTATTTGCTAACATGATTGAAGTTTCTATTTTGCAACCTTTACTTGTTTCACATGCTTAATTTCTTTGATCGATCATTCCAGTGTTCACTGTTGACTGAATAGAGTGATCTTGTGTTGGACAGATTTGAGCTGAATATGCTGGCATCATCAACCGATATTCAACCTGAAATTCAGCTTCTTTGGGTACATTATACTTGCAGTCTTGTAAACAACAATGTAAGTTATCAATCTTTGTTTTCTGATTTCAATGAATTTCTGAACTTGATAATTATTTAATGTTACATTGTTATAACTTTACACTTAACTTGAAAATATCAATTGGCGGCCATTTTGTGTGAACACCTTTAATTCATTTTGTGTAAGAAAAATTAATTGCATGGCTAAACTTTACATTATATTTGAATTATTACTGCTCCAATTAGTTTAAATACATTTTCTTTCAATTGGAACCATTAAATTTCATTTTTATGACATCACCTTATATTCCCCCTAAAAACATGCTTACTGCTCCTTTAATGACGTGTTGACAAAAGTGAAATGTGAATCATTACACTCCACTTTACTTTTTACTTATGCACCAATATGCCGCGATGAATTGTTTGTCAGTTGAGAAGCAGTGTTTCTAGGCGGTAAGGTAAGGGGGTCATTTTGACCTTTTTTTCCGGATTGGTCCCCTTGCAATAGTAGAAGTATCCTATTTCTCCAAATTTTAAGGGACACTATGTGACCAATCAGGACCTGCTCTTGGTACAACACTAGAGAGGGCATTTTTGTAAATCTGAACATCATCATGTGAGACTCTTTTGTTAGTCCAATTGTTTTGAGGTTCTTACCAAACCTTTTTTTGACAATTCCAAATAAAGATATAACTTCTATTTTTTCATTTGTTTGGTACAGACTTGTTTCATCTGCAGAGTTTCATATTTCACTTTAAATTAATAAATGCATCATATTAAAATTGACCAAGAGTTTCTCCTTGTTATATTTGTTAACAATATGTGTCATTTTCATTGCTTACATTCCCTGTAAAGAAAAATAACATTTCTGTTATATTACTTCTCTTACATCATAACGACTGTCATTTTAAAAAAATCAGATAATAGATTAAAGAAATTTAGATTAGTTTTGCTAATTTTCTAACGTGATTGAAGTTTCTATTTTGCAAGCTTTACTTGTTTCACATGCTTCACTTCTTTGATTGATCATTCCAGTGTTCACTGTTGACTGAATAGAGTGATCTTGTGATGGACAGATTTAATGCTGGCATCATCAACAGATATTCAACCTGAAATTCAGCTTCTTTGGGTACATTATGTTTGCAGTCTTACAACAGTGTAAGTTATCAATCTTTGTTTTCTGATTTCAATGAATTTCTGAACTTGATATTTAATGTTTCATTGTGATAACTTACATTTCACTCATTAAGGCTGGACCTTTTCCAGCATGTCCATGTCATAACTTTTAACCTGGTTTATAATGTCTAACATTCAGCTAGGATCATTAATCAAATACAAATTTATTACATGATCAGCGATTAAACACTTGAGTTTTATCAGTGAAGTAAACTAGGCAACACCAAAGCTCAAAGCTATATTATATTTCTCTCTGACCAGTGAGGATAATTCATTAAATTGTATTGTCACTGGTCAGGTGTCAGAACTGCTTTCAGCTAGGTTACTAATGTGAACAAATGGGGGTAACTTTCCAATGTTAAAGTCATTTAAATTACATTTTTCATTGAAAATCATATAATGAAAAGAATAGTACTTCCAAATACCAGGTTTATTTCATCTTGTGACAGTGGTACAGTTGATAATGCTAGAGGACTTGTGAAATGCCAAATTTGCCATGATGACACTGGATGAAATAAACCTGGTATAATGGAAAGTAACATTACTGGTATGTATCCTCTATATATCTAATTGTTTAAGGCCATTTTATTATCCACAGATTCAACATGGACTATGAATTCATCAATTCAAATACTTGCCACTCAGTTATTGGCAGAATGCAAAGTGAAATGACAAGGCCTTGAAGGTAAAACACATGAAAATAGTAATATATTTAGTATGTGATATTGATGACAATAATAAATGACTTAAATGTTAGCACTTATCTATAAATGCTTTTTTGAAGAGTGTATGACACCTGTCCATGATTTTTTTGCTAATAAGGGCCACATATGCCACGCCCTAAAAACCTATTTTCATCTTGCCTAGAAAGCTGAAACTTTGTGTACAGACTCCTTGACTAGTGAAGATTATAAATTGTAGCTGTGGTGGCCCTGTGACCCCTAATAAGGGCCACATATGCCACGCCCTAAAATCCTATTTTCATCTTCTTCTCCAGTTGCACAAAGCCTAGAAAGCTAAAACGTTTTGAACAGCCTCCTTGACTAGTTAGTGGGGATTGTAATTTATAACTTTTGTGACCCTAGATTGCTTAATAAGGGGCCACTCTGTTAAAACCTATTTTCATCTTCTTCTCCAGAAGCATAAGGCCTAGAAAGCTGAACCTTGTCTACGTACTCCTTGCTTATGGGAATTAGTGACCCTGTGTCCTCTGTTTAAGGACAACAGGGGCTACACCCTTAAATCTATTTTCATTTTCTTCTTCAGAAGCATAGAGTCCAGAAAGCTGAAAACTTGTGTACATACTTCTTGACTAGTGAGGATTATGATTCATTGCTATTTTGACCCTGTGACCCCAAATAAGGGCCACAGGGCATGTCCTTAAACCTATTTTCATCTTCATAGAGTCTAGAAAGCTGAAACCTTGTATACAGAAATTTGAGGTAATTTGGATTCTAATAGTAATTTAATAGATACATTTGGTGACCCTGTGATCCTTATAAAGTCTCAGGGATCAACATTTGCCACACCCTAAAGCAAAATTGATATGAAGCCGGATGAGCTACATAAGTAACTTTATTTTAGAATTGGTGACCCTGTTGCTGCTACAGAAACCTTCTGCCTCTTTTTCATTGTCTTACCCAAAATCACTAGGCATAGAATGCTGAAATAGTTTGGTATAGTATTAGGGTGGTAAAAAAGTGCCCTGGCTTCCATCTCAAAATCTTTCAGTATAATTTGATTAGACCTAAAATGTGGTTAGACTCATAGATGGAGTGGACCTTTTTACTCCTTGCACTACTTTTATAAATGAGTGAATAATTTGCATTTTAATTTTGTTCAACCTTTTTTTCAAATTTATTATAAGATAAGAAACAAGGAATATGTCATAATGTTGATTGCATTCATACATGTGAGAGTCGGTAGACTACTGCTGTAAGTGTAGCAGGCGTGGAGCAAATCTCAGCTTTAGGACCACGAAAGGTAACTTCGATGGTTCCTTGATAGCGGAGTACAGAAATTGCACTGCACACAAAAATAGTGACAGCTGCCTGACATGACTTAACGTTGACATTGGCAGGAAGATCCTGTGTAAATCTATTGCTGTAACCATGACGATTCTTTGAAAATTTAATATTGCTGTTACTTTTGATTCTCTGTACATTGTAGTGACTTCATATCTGCATCAATTTGGTAGGAGGAATGCTGAATGATTCGCAAATCCAAATAAATCAGCTGATTAATCCATAATAGTATGCGTAACATTTCTGTCAACACCAACAGGCTGACTTTTGAACAAGACATGATTATTTTCAGCGTAATGTTAAGTAACTTTCAGCTTGTGAATGTCAAGAATGGAATTTCATGAATGACAAAAAAATAGTCTGGTTAAATTGACCTTAGGACATCACCATGGAACAACCACTTGGAAGTTTTGTTCACAGTATCTGACATGTTAGATGCCAAGAATATCTCACTTGCATGAGTTTAAGAATGTCACATAAAGGCCTAATTAAAAAATATATTGTCTCCATTATATGGTCATTGCATTCCATAGATAATTGATTAGTTAATGGAGATAAAAATCTGTCATTGTTATGAAGAATGCATTACATCTCCTCTTTGAACTTGTTTTCAATCCTTAAATAAATATGTATAAATAGATTAGAATGTTTTTGATAATTTTCAGCATTAGAGGCATGTTGTCAAGCCAGGGCATCTCAACACAACAACAACTGAAGGATGTTCATATGCTATCATCAAGTGAGCAGAAACTTGGGACAGCATGCTGCTCTACTACATATCCAAACATACAACTCTCAAAATCTGGGTAACACTTCTTGGTAAGTTCAATGCCAAATAGCTCTTGGTGATGGCAGAGACGGGATTATCCCGCATAGTGCTGTGGTTAATAGTGTGTTCGGCTTTGGATCAAGAGGTCTGGGGTTCAATTGAATCAAATCCTGCCAGGGGCTCAGCAACTTTGTCTGCAGTAGAGAACTATTCTACAATAAGTAAGATTTGAGTGCAATGCTACACTGAATTTAAGTGCTGTACCACCAATACTCATATACTCTTAAAAGCAGGCTAAACTCCAAATCACTTCACCTATGATATACACTGTTTTCTGATAACTTTAAGAATGTGCAATATTATTATTTACGCTACGACGTAGTCGGGGGTATATAGCTCTCCGCGTGTCCGTCTGTCCGTGTGTGCGGCCGTCCGAAATAGTTTCCGGAGCATTACTTTAAAACTATACCACTTACAAACTTCAAATTTGGTATGGCAGTAGCCTATATGATGCTGTTGTGCCTTTTAGTGGTTTCATCTCAATGGTTCAAATAATTTTTGAAATTTTGACCAAAAAACGTCCGATTTCTGGACTTTGTCTTGTTTCCGGAGCATAATTAAAAAACTATACCTCTTGGAAACTTTAAATTTGGTATGACAGTAGCCTATATGATGCTGTTGTGCCTTTTAGGGGTTTCATCTCAATGGTTCAAATAATTTTTGAAATTTTGACCAAAAACCGTCCAATTTCTGGACTTTGTCTCGTTTCCGGAGCATAATTAAAAAACTATACCACTTGGAAAATTCAAATTTGGTATGGCAGTAGCCTATATGATACTGTTGTGCCTTTTAGGAGTGTCAACTCTAACGTTCAAATAATTTTTGAAATTTTGACCAAAAACTGTCAGATATTCGGACTTAGTGTCGTTTCCGGATCATAATTTAAAAACTATACCACGTGGAATTTTCAAACTTGGTATGGCAGTAACCTATATGATGCTGTTGTGCCTTTTAGAGGTTTTAATTCCAAAGTTCAAATTATATTTGAAATTTTTACCACTGCAAAGAATACATATATTGGAATGTTGATACCACTGAAAAGATTACATATATTGGAATATAAATTGACCTACGTGGAACTGAATGGAAGGTGAGAGTTTGTTGAAAAACATTAATTATCATGGTTATACAAGTTCACACCTATTCAGACAAATTAAATTTTAAAAATACGGTAACAATCCTAGGACTTATCAGAACATATGACTTTTCACTATTTTCGTCAAGGAAAGACGGTCAAACTACAGGCGGGGGTATGTGAGCTGTGCTCACTTTTGCCTTGTTATATTGGTATAAACAGTGTTATACGCATCAAAACACATTTCTGAAAATATCCATTGATGTATAAACAATTTCTACCTAAACTTTCAGAAGAACATTGCTTAACAAATTATTTTACAGGAAGTTATATAGTGTATAGTGTTAACATATCACATTTGAATAATGCAAATATTTATTTGATCATTACCATCTAGTCATGGAGAAATCTTCTTATACATAAATCCATTCAATTCATAGACTTTTTTTTTTAATAGAGATTTTGCAGGATATTGTTTCGCTGACATGACAATGCTATCGGCTCTGCACATGGTTCCGTGGTTCTAAATGCTTTTGTTCCCCTGCCATATTTCGAAAAGAAATTAGTAATTTTTTAGCTCATCTGGCCTGTAAGGCCCGATGGGCGCATGGCATGGCATGGTGTCCGGCGTCCGTCCGTAAATTTTGCCCATTTTCGACTTCTTCTCCAGAAGCATAAGGCCTAGAAAGCTGAAACTTTGTGTACAGACTCTTTAGGTAGGGGGTATTATAATTTATAGCTTTTGTGGCCCCTAACACGGATCAAAGGGGCCACGCCCTTAAAATATATTTTCATCTTCTTCTCCAGACCTAGAAACTAAAACTTTGTGTACAGACGGGGTTATAATTTGTAGCTTTTGTGGCCCCTAATAAGGGTCACAGGGGCCATGCCCTTAAACCTATTTTCATTTTCTCCAGAAGCATAAGGCCTAAAAAGCTGAAACTTTAAAGGCTTTATTTACAGACTCATTGACAAGTTGGGATTATAATTTATAGCTTTTGTGGCCTAGAAAGCTGAAACTTTGTGTTTTCATCTTTGTTCTGTCGAAAACAGATAACCCCGGCCATAGAATGGCTCCTTAGAGGGTAAAAGACTGCAAAGTAAAGAAAATTTCCGAAATAAGGTTAATATTACACTTCAAATAGCATAATCAATTCAAAGACCAAAGAACCAGCAGAAAGAAACAGTTTTAGGAGATATTTTATGAGTGCTTCCCTCGAAAATTTCTAACAAGGAGATGTTTACACTGCAGCATTGAGGAAAGATGATATTTTACAGCAGCTTCAATCACTTTCAAGTGCCTACACAAGTATGATGAAATAATCTTCACGTGAAGAACACAATGAGCGTACATTGCAAAATAAGTTAACACGTTAATAACAGTTAAAATATTATCCTTATATAATAAAAAGCAATATACATACACTTTGGTGGGCCTATGAATCCTTACATGCTTAAAATGTGACAGTGAAAAGGTCAACCATGCGGCTGACAAATCCATACATCAGCCATTCAGGTCCCTTACAAATGTGATGACTATATCCCTAAACCTAATCATACTGCTTATACTATTTTCTTCTCCAGAAGCAAAAGGGCTAGAAGCTGAAACTTTGTGTGCAAGCTCCTTGACTAGTGAAGATTATGATTTATAGCTTTTGCGACCTGGTGGCCCCTAAAAACCTATTTTTATCTTCTTCTCCAGAAGCATAAAGCCTAGAAAGCTGAAACTTTGTGAACAGACTTCTTGACTAGTGATGACTACACGTATAAGGGCCACAAGGGCTTAAAACCTACCGTTATTTTCATTTGCTTCTTCAGAACCAAAATGCCTAGAAAGCTAAAATCTTAAGTACAGACTCCTTCTATTGAAGTTACAGTCTTGGTGACCCTATGGCCCCTAAAAAGGGTTTGTTGAACCTTTGGATCCTATACCATAAATTATCAATTGAATACTTGATCTTTTTCCATTTCTGTTTTGATTACAGGTTTCTGAAATCACATCATATATATTTAAGTCTAGAATTTGAGACCTTCTGGTCCCTACAAAGGGGGAAATCACATTGACCACAGCAAAATTAGATATGAAGCCTGATGAGCTACAGAGCCAATGGCTCTATTTTGTTCCTTAGTATACCATTTTTTCTTTTCTTAGATATTGACCTTTTTGATTGTCACATGCTCATGTTTCTAGTTCCAAAATGTTATGATTTCTTGGCCTTTTCACAACTGTTCTTTTTTAGCTCATCTGGCCTGTAAGGCCCGATGGGCTATGGCATGGCATGTTGTCCGGCGTCCGTCTGTCCATCCGTCCGTAAACTTTGTGGAATTTCGACTTCTTCTCCAGAAGCATAAGGCCTAGAAAGCTGAAACTTTGTGTACAGACTCCTTGCATGGCTAGTGATGATTATAAATTGTAGCTTTGGGCGACCTATGACCCCTAATAAGGGCCACAGGGGCCATGCCCTAAAAACCTATTTTCATCTTCCCCAGAACCATGAGGCCTAGAAAGCTGAAACTTTGTGTACAGACTCCTTGACTAGTGAAGATTATAAATTGTAGCTTTGGTGGCCCTGTGACCCCTAATAAAGGCCACAGGGGCAACACCCTAAAAACCTATTTTCATCTTCTCCAGAAGCATAAGGCCTAGAAAGCTGAAACTTTGTGTACAGACTCCTTGACTAGTGAGGATGATAAATTGTAGCTTTATAAAAATAATAAACCCTTAAAAGGCATCAGGAACGTCCTTCAAATCTATTTTCGTCTTCTCCTGAAGTATAAGGCCTTGAAAACTGAAACTTGTCGCCTATAATATACAGTGTTTAAAATATTGCCCGTCAGCCAGTCCTTGAACTGGCTACTTTTTGCCAGGACCGGTTACTTTTTGGTCAGGACTGGTAACTTTTAAATTTTTTTCTTAAATTTCCCAAAGGAATTGACCAATGAATTTTCAGGACAGGCTAGATTTCCAATCTATTTTATACACTGCTATATACTTAATTTTATGATTGGTGACCCTGTGGCCTCTACAAATGGGGAATCACATTGGCCACACTCTACATCATAGTTGATGATGAAGCCTGATGAGCTACAGAGCCAATGGCTCTATTTTTTTTGGTTGACAACTTCTTCATACATATTTTATAACCTCACTTCGAAGTAAGTGTGGGCACTCTGTCCTTCCGTTCCGTCAATTATCTCAAAAACAGTTAACTCTTACTTTAGATCGACCAAACTTTTGTACACAAGTTGACAATAACTTTGTCTTGAGTAGAGAACAATTTTGAATTTTCTGGAATTAAGTTTTCTTGTTGTTTCAATGAACATCACTTTTTGAACAAAAATAAATATACCTAGATGAGAGAAAGTTTCGTACTAGGATACACTTGATAATACGCTCCTTCAAAGTGGAAAGCCATGTTATGCCAATTGATTGTGAAGTTTGACTTAGAGTGATTACCAGTTCTGATGCGCCAATAACACCTATGTGAATAAAATATTGGTAATGGGTACACCTGATAATAAATCTATTTCCAGGATATTATTTTTGATAGAATTATTACTCTTGATTTTAAAATAGGACCTTGAGTCAAGGTGGGACAAGTTTACTCGACGCCATGACACCTAGGTGAATAAAAGTTTGGTTTTGGATACCCCCATATGATACTTTTAAATGAGTTTGAAAACCATCCGAATGTTATTTTGGACGGAGTTATTGTCCCTGATTTTGCAATAGTACTTGGAGCCAATAACACATTTGAAGCTCAATGTTTTCTCAAACACTATTACACTTTAGTGAATAAAAATGTTGTTTTTGATACACTTACTTTAATACTGTGATCAAATTTAAAAGAAAGTTAAAAGAATGTATACAATTTCAGTGCATTGTGAAAAGTTGACTTTTTTCGATCAGATTTTAGTGACGAAAGTGTCTTATATAGTGTCTATATTACTTGTGTTTTCAATATATCAAGTCAAGATTATTTTTTTCTTCATTCATTTTTAAAAAAAACCTTGGAATATGTCACGACATATAAAACGACTTATATAGTTTTATATGTCGTGACAAACATATATTCCAAGGTTTTTTTTAAAAAATGAATGAAGAAAAAAATAATCCTGACTTGATATATTGAAAACACAAGTAATATAGAAACTATATAAGACTTACAATAACTGCAAAAATTTAGATTTCAAAAGAGATTTGGAATCCTATGGCTCAAGGGGCCACATCCTAAAACCTATCTTCATCTTCTATAACAGAATCAAAGGGTTTAGAAAGCTTAAAAGACAAATCTTTAAAACTGTAAGACCTAGTTCAATGAAACTTGGTACATGGATAAATGCAGATGTGCCTTTTGGGGGTTTCAATTTTTTGGGATTATTATTTTTAGCAGTTTCCATGGAAACGTATCTCAGAATTTTGTTTCAGGAGCAAAGCTCAAAAACTGTAAGACTCAACCAAACTTGGTATATGGATCAATCATTTTGTGTAGATGTGCATTTTGGGGGTTTTAACTTCTTTCGATTATTAAAGCCATTTGTACACAAAGTTTCAGCTTCCTAGACCTTATGGTTCTGGCGAAGAAGATGAAAATAGGTTTTTACATCTTCCGCATGCATCGGGCAAGATATGCATTTACAAGAAATTCATATTCACCCTTGCGACAACTCAACGGGAAAGTTGTGACTCTATCAGCGCCCCCTGTAGGACAAACAGAGTTACGTCCCTTGCGTCAGTCCATCTCGAACTTGAAGCGAAATTTAATTTCTAATTAATCCCTTAGTTACATTGTGACAACAGTCATAAAAACGATGCATGAATATAGGTCACCAAAATACTGCATAGAATAAGGCTGTATCTCTCAGTTTCTATTTAGAAATCGCATCGTTTTATTACAGTTTTGTGTGCTCAATTGAAACATATCCTCGCTTTTGATTGGCCTACACCATAGCTCAATAATCAGGCTACTTCCTGTCACAACTTTCCCTTCGAGTTGTCCCAAGGGTGAATATGATTTATAATCCTCACTAGTCAAGGAGTCTGTACACAAGGTTTCAGCTTTCTAGGCCTTATGGTTCTGGTAAAGGAGATGGAAATAGGTTTTAAGGGTGTGGCCCTTATGTTGCACAGCCCTGTCAGGGCCACCAAAGCTACAATTTATAATCCTCACTGGCCAAGGACTTTCTAGGGCTTGTGGTTCTGGAGAAGACAAAATTCCATTAAGTTTACGGACGGACAGACGCCAGACGCCATGCCATGCCATTAGCCCATCCGGCCTTACAGGCCAGATGAGCTATAAATGAATTTCTTCTCAGTAAATCTCATAGAATAGTTTGCTTGTTCTTACTCAAAATAAATTAAAGATGTTCAAACAAAAATGTCTGCCAATGAACTTTATGTAAATCTTTATAACTTTTTCTCTGACTATTGATGATTGTTTAAAAACTGTGTAATGAGATTTTTGACACTATCAAAGTAATATTTTTAATTATCAATGAAGAAGTGAAGATATTAAATTTTCAAAAATAAATTGCAACTGTCCCTTTAAACATTGTGTTTACTGATGACATTGTATTCAGCAGTATCCATACGATCGATCAACAGGATTCTTGTGAATGATTTCACTGATAGTCTTAAGTTAAATTGTAAAGCCTTGTTGGCTTGATATCTCACTTGGTGGATACACAGACAGCAAATGAACAGTTTTCAATTTCTAATGAATGTGGTATCTCATGAATATTTCAAAAGCCTGACTGCAGACATTTTTAAGTCTTCAAATTTGGTCACATCTTACATTGAGTTATTCAGCAGACACAAGTTGCTTTTGATGATACTGTATAACTATTTCTCTGCTTTGATAACATTGATTACATGAGTTTTCATCATAAATTATGTTTTGTGAAGGCCGTCAAATGGCAGATGGGGTATTGTGATCTAATTTCTTCCTTGTTGCTCAATAAAAGTGTGTATAAAGGCAGTTGATGAAACAGTCATAGACATTAACTTTCAATTACCATTTAACCTATATTTGAGTAAATATTGTCTGCATTAATAATACTGCTGTCCTTAACATATGAAAAGTACACTTGCAAAATTTGCATCACTAAAAGTTTACTTTTTTTCAAATAGTATGTTTGATTCATTTCTATGAGAACTCACAACTAACATTTGTACTTATGTTTTGATTTCAGGTATGATGAATATCAAGATGTACTCTACTTCTGTAAATGTCAACTGACTGACCTTCAAATGTGAATGAATGTAGATATTTTGATATGAAGTAAACAATTTGAACCATTATTCTCAGATTTGTTTTTGAAATTATTCTTATTGTCTTCTTGTTTGCATGTGTTCATTAGAAGGTTTAGACGTTGATAACATTCAGAGGATGTCGGTTTACTTAGTATAATGTTCAAAGGACTTTGATTTACAACGTTCAGAGGCTGGTTAACAAAGTTTGAGAAACATTAATTCATGACCTGATTGAATAATGTTGTTTTGGACGTTTGTTTATGACATTCAGGGGAGGTTATGTCACAATGTTCTACTAACGTTTGTTAACAACATTCAGAGGACGTTGGTTTACGACATTAAGAGGACGTTTGTTGACAACATTCAAGGTATATTGGTTTACAACATTCAAGGGAGGTTTGTTTCCAATGTTAAATTGACGTTTTTTTTGCAATGTTGAGATGACGTCAAACATAACGTTTGAATCGCATAAGAAGGACAACGTTATCTGAATGTTGGTATTGTAACGTTACAAAATAATGTTAGAATGAAGTTAAAATGAATCTATTGGTAACGTTTGAAAAAAACGTTGCCAGAACATTAGTTTTGTAACGTTTTAAACTAACGTTAAAATAAATCTACAAATAACGTCATTATAACATTAGAAAAGAACATTACTCGTATGTTGGTTTTAAAACGTTATAAAACGACGTTAGAATTACGTTCTAAGGAATCGACAAATAACATTAAAGGGGCACAATGCGCTCGCGGGTTAATTAATTATTTGTTGGAAAAGCTTAATTAGCCAAGCGTAACGAGGTCGGAAATCTCAATCAGCGTGACCACTACTCAGCGATGTTTGTTTTGCGCAGCGCCCTACTCGCGCGGTACTCAACCGGATACGAGATTGTTTATAAGTCCAAACAATATGGCCGAATAAAATCATCCTTATGTCCAATCAAACTTCAATACTAGGCATACCCAGTAACATCTGCAAACTTATTATGTACCAAAAATTAAAACATTCACTAATATATCTTCGTGAGTTTATCATGAGGTAATAGACAAATTTTTGAGTTCAATATCACATGCCAAATATTAATGTGATTCAGAAATGTCACAAATATATAATGGATATCATAAATGTATGTTGAATCATATACAAAGTACATGTAAATGAACTTTTTAGTCAAAATCTTTGGGTTTTACAAATAGGACTTTTTTCCGAGAACTTATTTCCTAGGCAAAATTAGGACTTTTACCGGGACTTTTTTTACCGAACACCGATTATAACCTTTCATAAAGATTTTTTTTATGAATGTGCGTTTGCTGTTGTTAAATTGAGTTAAGATTTAATCTTTGTCTAAACGTTTCAAATAGATCAAATATTTATCATCTTTCTTTAACGGGTATCATAAACAGTAATGTCTCCTTGGATTTCAGGCAGTGAAATAAACAGGACTATTTTTACTTGTTTAATTGTGAGGATAATAAAATACATCGCTGATATTTGTAATCACTGTAATCACACCCAATACATTGATAAAATATACATCTCGTTAGTACCACCTTATCTATCTCTGTAATTTTCTTTTATGACGACCGGACACCTGTCATTTTATACGTTGTGTATCTATAGCAATGAAAGTGCGAAATGTCTAGTCGTATGACGTAAACAGTGACATAACTGTCCGGGCACTAACTAACTTGTCATCACAATAGGCGACAGATTGTCTGGCCTAGTGACTAACGAATTTGTACATAACAGTGACCGCCGACTGTCTTGGTATCTTACTGCAGACCGAATGTCTAGACTAGTGACTAACGTATTCGAACATGGCAGGGACCGCCAATTGTCCTGGCACCTTTCTGCAGACAAAATGTTAACCAATGATATTGAAGAATATAATCCGAAAAAAGCAGAAAAAGAATGTAAATTTATTTCATAGGACTCCCCTTCATCACTATATGTTAAACCTTGATGGATCATGTATGATGTTAACAAATACAGTGGATCATATACATGGATGCTTCTAGCAGGTATGTTTTTATCGTGTTCAATACGAGTTAAGGAAATACCCCCCCCCCCCCCCCCTCATTCAATATTTCGTAAAAAAATATGATAAGATGAAAGAGAAGCAACCATACCTTTGTGTAGGTTTATTCGTAGAGGAAACGGGTTCGTAGATGGGATTTTTACAGGTTCGTAATGAAAAACAGTGTTTCGTATTGAGTGACAAATTGTGAAATAAGTTCATATAAGCAATAAATTATCATTGTAAATGATAGTATACTAATTCAAAGGAGAATAATTGTACATCCAATTTACAAATACGATCGATGTTAGTCTTGTATAAATAAACTGAGTAGATACTTTGTAAATATTACATCAAACTATATAATATATATTCACAATATTAAATGAAAATTTAAAAACCTCCACGAAGGTTTTTTCCCTGAAAAAAATCGGTCATGAAGGGGATTCCCCTGTCAAAACTACGACCGCATCTCGCTGGGCCAGTGCCCAGTCTTCACCACGTGACCTTGCTACCCGCTAAATCAATTACGTAACGGTCTCATTAACGGTGGTCAATTCGCCTTGACCCGCGAGCGCATTGTGCCCCTTTAAGAAAAAGGTTGTCACAACATAACTATTGCAACGTTAAAATTACATAATAACGAACCTACAAATAACGTCATAATAACATTAGAAAATAACATTACCTAGATGTTGGTTTCATAACGTTATAAATTGACGTTTGAATAACGTTTTAAGGAATCTACAAATAACATCTAAGAAAACGTTGCCAGGAAGTTGATTTTGTAACGTTACAAAATTACGTAAAAAGATGTCCACAAATTATATCATGATAACATCAGAAAATAACGTTATGTGGATGTTGGTATAATAACATTACAAGTCAAGTTTGAATGACGTTAAAAGGAATCTACAAATAATGTCCAAGAACAACGTTTCCAGAATGTTGGTTTTGTAACGTTACACAATTACGTTAAAAATACGTAAAAAGGAATCTACAAATTACGTCAAAATAACATAAGAAAACAACGTTGCCATAACATTGGTTTTATAACGTTATCAAATTACGTTAAAATTACGTAAAAAGGAATCTACAAATGACGTAAAACTAACATTAGAAAATAACATTTCCCCGACGTTGGTTTCATAACGTCATTAAACAACATTACAACAACGTTTGAATGACGTTATAAGGAATCTACAAATAACGTTGGGGCAAAACGTTGGCACAACATTGGCTTTGTAACGTTACGAAATTACGTCAAAATTACGTAAAAAGGAATCTACAAATTACGTCAAAATAACATTATAAAATAACGTTATTGACACCTTCACACGACGTTGCCACAACGTTGTGACAACGTAAAATTGTTTGCTGGGATGTCGTTCCTCAGATATCAATCTCTTCTATTTTCTGAACTCTATACCCTTCAAAAAAAGAAACGCATAGGAAATTTTGGATTTTGCAAAAGTGATTATCCAAAATATATTGACAATATTGGATCTATTTGTTGATAAACTTCTACCAAGGGATATGAGACCTAACAGTGCACTAAAACGCAACCATACAGTCATAACAGCAAATACGGGTGATTCGTCGAAATTGCATGAAAAGGTCGTTTAAAGTTACACTTTCGCGTAATGCACGTGCAAATCCCGAAAATGCGTGTCGGATGGCATGGCTATAAAAGACAAACTCCCGGTTCATCATTTCAAGGACATTTAAGCATAGAAATTGTGAATCGAAAATGCCGAGATTATCCGACACTGACCGGAATAACGCCATAGGACGCCGGAGAGACCCAACCAAATGTTGCTCGCCACTTTGGGGTTAACCAAGCCATTATTTCCCGGCTGTGGGGCCGATATAACCAGACCAATTCCACTCAAGATCGCCCAAGAAGTGGTCGACCTCGAGTGACGACCGTACGTCTGGACCGCTACATCCGACAATTGCACATGCGGAATCGTCACCTGACAGCCAGAGAGACCATGTAAAGACTGCCCGGCCTAAGAAGATTGTCCGACCAAACCGCCAGGAACCGTCTGCGAGTCGCTGGGTTGCGGGCAAGAAGGCCTCTCGTTCGGCCTATTTTGACGGTACGTCACCGACGTCAGAGGGTCAGATGGTGCCGGAAAGTCAGGATGTGGGTTTTGGCTAATTGGAGAAGGGTCTGGTTTAGCGATGAGTCGCGCTTCCAGCTGTTTTCAAGAGACGGAAGACATCGAGTGTACTGACTTCGAAATGAAAGATTTGCCCAGAATTGTGTCTGTAAGTATGGGAGCCTCATGGTGTTGGGAGCGATCTCCTACAACCAGAGATCGGAGGTTGTGGTGGTCCAGGGCAATTTAACGGCGATCGAGTTTATCCGACAAATCCTACGTCCTCTTCTATGCAACGTTATTGACCGACGTCGGGAAATATTCCAGCAGGATAACGCCAGGCCCCATACAGCACGTTTGACAGTTGACTTCCTCGCCACTGAGAACATCATTGTCCTCCCATGGCCCTCCAAATCCCCGGATCTGAACCCCATCGAGCACATCTGGGATGAGCTGAATAGACGTCTGCGTCGCCGTCAACGTCAACCCCAGACGTTACCTGAACTTGCGTTAGCGTTGACAGCCAGGTATGGGCATAACAGATACTGAAAGCAGCGACCCATATCAGAGATACTATTTGTGATAATTCGTTTTTGTATTCAGAAAATTGAAATGAAATACCGGTATGTACTCTGTTACAGTGCCAAGTTTCAATGAGTTACGAACATTAACTACGTCTGTGTGCTTGATCCAAACCAGTAATTTTAACAGTCATGTGGCTATGCGTTTCTTTTTTTGAATAGTTTATATCACAATATGCCTCCAAATGGTATCAAATCTGTCAGAAAACATCAGCACTATCATGCATACTTATATAATACATTGTCCTTTTTTCACTTAAAGAAGCATACATAATATTGTCAAAATATAACTAGTATCTCATATGATATTACGAACATAGTAATCATTTAGTTGTAAACATACAAACTTGGCAAACGTGCATTTATGAAGTGGATTTTGCATATTGTGATGCCAAGGGTCACACACTCCGGGTTCTAGAAGACGCGTTCTCGAAGGCCGATTACAGGGACAGGCACCATAATTTAAAAATTTTGACCAAAAATTTTTTAAACAATTTTTCCGCATAGTTTTCAGTTTCAATGACTGTAAAATAGCTGTTTTTCAAGGTAAAAAGTATATCTGAGAGAGAACAATGACAAAATTAATATTGCTCATTGAGGGTATTGCAGACCTCATTTTTCGGGAACACACAAAACATGTCGCCTCTAATTTTCTTAAATACATTACATTTTCTTACTAAAATTAAAACATCACAATTATTCTTAGTATGTCTAGCAACTATTTTTCAGTTTTCAAGCTTATCCCCTGAACTCCTTGATTTATTCTTAATAGTTTAACCCTCACGCAGTATCGTGGGGCCTTTGAGGCCCGGTTACATGTTTGACATTACCTAGAATCAACACATTTGAACTAATCGACTTCTTACTTCATGTATTCCTCCATTAGTATGTTTTCTAACGCTACGTCTGACGTCATGACTGTAGACAAGATACTGCTTTTTTAATTGAGGTTTTAAGAAAATACATACGTTTGCTGTAAGCTCGGGCCTGAAAGGCCCATGGTTAATAAAATCCTTGTTTCGGTACAGAATATACAGAATCGCAATAAACAATTAAAAAATAATACCCCTTGATATTACTTCCTGATGTAAATAAACCAACATCCGAAAAAAATTACATAGCAAAAATAATATACTCTCCAAAAACTGAAAGAGAGTCTTTTTCTTCGCCTTAAAAAACAAAAAAAGGTACATGATTTCAATGATATCAAAGCGAAAATTTTAAAATGTAAAAAAGTCAGCCAAAACAAGAACAGAAGTTTTAGGTTTGTTTCCGCTTTTGCAAAAAATATTGCTGGACTTCCCCTTGTAAATGAATGGACACATTGATGGAGTCCCCATGCAGTTCTACCACACTCTTTCTACATGCAATGCAATGACCAGTTGTTGGTGTGTCTCGGGCGTATTGTGATGTTGACGTACACGTTTAATTAATTCATACAATTGATGTTTTATTTGGTTTTAAATATAGTTTTTGGATATAACATTAGGCATTAACAACTTATTTACTCTAACAGGCAGTGTAATGTGCCATCTGACGTTCTGCAAGTAAATTCAAGTTATCTCGATTGAAGCACTATATCTTTGTCGGTCTATAATCTGATGCAAGTGACGTTCATGGACGTGATCGAATTTGTGATTTGCCCCTCAACTTCTTCAATACCATAAATTACCTACATAATTGTGTGCTTAAAGGGTATCAACAACCTAGCTTGTGAAACCAAATTGACCATCGTTAACGAGAGCGTCCATACGGGTAAGGGGGTCACGTGACACAAACTTGGAACTGGCTGTCAGCATTAAGCAGTTGGTAAACAAACGATTTCGTCCCTACCGCGCATTTACGACTCTTTCGGGGCCCCGCCAATAAACCTGGAAGTTAAAAATTTGGTTGCAGGCCCCCTTCAATGGGTGTATCCAACCCAATAACACTGTCCCAACCTCTTGATTTGTGGCATAAACTATTGGCAATATGTTCCTTTTTCTTACTGTAAACTATCCAAAGTAACGTTATTTTTTTGTATTGACGAATATGTGAGTTTTTGGTAAACCAAACTCTCCTGAACTTTTAAGGTTCAAGATCATGATCGTAAACGCCAGTTCATATGATTGAGTTCTTTGAAGCCACCAAAAACAGGGGCGATAACTGGCCTTCATGGTCAAATATCCCATTTAATGCAAACGCTTTTCTAAAGTTTCAATTTGGTGAAGTTGATGCTGTGAATAATCTGTATCCCTGTGGCAAGAGAATGAAGAAATATTTTAACCCGGATGTAGAGATTTTTGGTTTCGTTGGCAACTCTTAATTTAATGCACACGTGCATCTTACGCTCTTTTGGTCGGAATTGGCCTGTAGGAATGAACCAATTATGCGCAATATGGCGATAATGAATGTTATAATGTCAGACTATTGTGAACCATGAAACTTCGGTTTCAATTTCACATTCGACAACGTTTAAATTTCTGACACTATGTCGATGCATAATGGTAACCATTGTTCCATGTAAAATTGAATAACGAAATTTGAAACAATAGGTATCACATGATCTAGCGTTTACTCTTACATGTACGTGAATTCTGCTTTCTTAATTTTGTTATGCAAATGAGTCTCAAATAAACATCACCGATCAATTTGTGAGGATTGGTGACATATTATACATAAAATCATAAATAATATTGACCCTTTTTCCCTCGCAGCGTTCCTGAATTGCATGTGAATGTGCCTGGGCCTGTGAGGCCCACATAGCCGCAAAGGTGGTGTCATTAACGATACTGCGTGAGGGTTAAGTGGCCTACCGTCAGATTCTCGAACACTAATATGTCATAGTTTTGTCTCTTTCCATCTTGTTAAGTAACAACATTAATTTGGTACACAACAATTTCACTTCAAAAGGTTGAAATACAACTCAGACTGTTTTGCTAGAAGACGATATGTGGTTAAAAAATTATTACTGTGCAAATATGTTTGTCTAATAAACTGTCCGAAGCAATGGTGGTGTAAATGTTAATACTTTTATTGATGATATTGTACAAATTTTTAAGTCAGTTTTTTTTATCAAGACATAACTGTAGTCAGAAGAATCTTCAGATAGAATGTTGTTTTTTCATGTCTTAAGCTTCTATCATGTCTTAAACTTCTAGAATAACTAACAAACAACAAATAACACTTCAAATTTTTAATTTCAGATTCACATATTTTGTGGAATTGAATTGTTGAAGGTCCATGCAAATGGTAGATCCCATCTGAAAAGAAAATACACTTCATTACTTATAAAAGAAACAATAAAGAAAGTCATAATCTACAAAACTACATACATTTACTTCACATCAAGGGAGAACTTTTAATCATCTAACAATGGAAGATGAATATTGTATAATAAGGCAAAGTTTTGAATATTTACTATTCCAAATTTGCAAAATCGCTCCACTAAATTATTCCTTAAATACATTATAAGTAATAATTTAAAATACATTTGTGTATTTAGTGGATGTTTAAGGATCATACCTATCCTAAACAGACTCCAACCTCAAACAAGTGTTATTCATTTTACACCTGGGAACATAATTGTGAACTTTATAATGCTCTTTATTGCCACCTAACCTTACCTAAAAACTATTTCTAAGACAAAATGATATTGAGTCTGGTATGGCCTTACTTACCTATCAAACAACATCCAATCGTTTGGTATCGCCTCCATTCTCCTCAAGGAACCTGTAAAATGTCATAAATAATCATAAATAATCATATATGACATTTTTTAATATGAAATTGTTATTTTGCAACAATATAATAATCTGTTGATAGCTAATGATTAAAGATTTCTCATTTCATTTACAAGGAAAAATGAACTCATATATATTAATTTTATTAAATAATTTTTTCATTCATATGAATCTAAAAACTGTTAACAGATTTTTCACACTCTTCATTTACTACTACAAAAGACTGCAATTTCTAGTCTAAAATATTTGTAAAATTGCAACCATGTAAAGAAAATCAAATGATATCAACTAAAGTTAAAATATCTTGCTAAATTTAATGAAAGTAGCAATTCCAACTCTGAAAATAATAATGTGTTAGATTCGAGTAACTAAAAAGCTATGTTGGTATGAAAAAAATCATGCACTGAACAGTATGAAATACTTGAAAATATACCAGATGCAAAATAAATTGTGTAAAGGAAATAAATGGTTTCAAATAACCTTGATGATTGAATAAGTATTGTTTCGTTTATCATTGAAATATAATATTGAAGGCATCTGGAATATCTTAATCACCCATTTGGAAAAAAATATCATGCGAATCATAAAAGAGCATCCTTGAAATTATGCTTCTTGATTTTTCCTCACTATGGGTGATATTAACTTGAATGCATATGGATGAAAGAACGCACATGATGGAAGTGAAGCTCTATTGATGTTTTTGATGATTGATTCATGATTGATAGACTAAATACTATTTACAGGAGAAACAGTTAACTACACTGCATATGCTCTGGTTCACTGGTATGTACATCTTTTGGGGTGTCACTCTATTGTTGATCTACCACAATTCGAAGATCCCCTGAATTGTAGTCAACCATTAAGTCATACACATACACATTGTCATCATCAGCATATTTCAAATTGTACCAGGATGGGTACCCAGGCACAACTGAAATTACAGTTCCTTTATAGGTTATTCCATCTCCAAATGTGTGTTTAATGTTTTTCCCAACAAGCAGAGGTCCATGTGTTCTACTTCTTTCCTCATGTCTTCCTGGAATGCTGCAGGCCTCTACAATGAACTGTTTAAGGTTTTGAACCAATACCTCAAGAGGATGTTGTTTACTTTACCCAGCAATCTTCTTACTGAACGCAAATATTCCCCCTTTGTCCTAATTTCTGCGAGTTTTATGCCAATTTCTTCTTCCGTTTGCCATAATCCATAAAAACAAATGTCATTTGTTAAAGATTCTCTTTCTTGTAGTTTTTTTTCTTCTTGCTGTTTCAATTTGCTTTTGCTTTTGTTTTAGTGCCTCTAGTCTTGCAACCTTGATCTCTGCCAGTCTGGCCTTGAACAATTTCTTGATTTGGTTCCCATGCGATATGGTCCCTTTGCTACGTAGAAGGGGCATCAAAGGGGTCAAACACTTTACCTTGTTTGGATTTTGTCTTTTCCTCAAAGTTTAATGGTCCAACATCGATGCTAGCTCATTTACCGTAACGTTGTTGTTATTATTGGAAGTTCCCGCATTGCGCATGCGTGTGGAGGGGGTTGTGGGTAGACCCGATTGACCGACTGAGCTATGACTGGAAAACTGGGGTTGTACTTCGGCACGATCTTCTGTGAGGTTTCTGACGACTTTTTTCAATAATAAAAGTTGCGCCAACGGTAAATCCAACTGTCCAAAGAAAAACTCTGGCAACTTGTTGTGTTTCATTGCAGATGAAGCCTCATTCTTTAGTTCTTTAGTATATTCTGTATATTTGCCTCCTGGTAGTTGGTCTTTCAGTTGTCTCTGCAATAGACTGAGGATACTTTCTGCCAACACCTCAATGACTTCAACAGTCAGATCGTCAGAATTGTCCACAGCCGTGAGCACCTTGTGGATTTCATCATCCTTCCCTATTGCGTCCCCAAAGGGTGTTGATTCTCCATGAATGAATTCAACAGCTTTTGCGCCTTTCAGATTCTCCAGAATACAACATAGTTCTGTATACTGAGTATTCATCTCAAGTATGTGCAGGTTTCCTTCAATGAGTCTCCAAAGTAGTGACGTAATTTGCTTTGAGATTAGTCCAAAGGCCCGGCAACCAGCAATATATATCTCACTTTTGACATCTGCTGCAATTTGTTCTAGAAGTCTGTTTGTACCCCCATGTACATTCTCCAGAAAGTCTTGAATTCTATTCCTGTGGTGGTATGTGACGCCTCCAAGAAGAAAAACAACATTAAACCGGTTGTGTTTGAAGGGGAAGAAACCAACTTTTTTACCCTTTTGCATCTGTGTATGACCTCCAGTAGCCGTGCACCCCACTTTTCTCATCTGCTCCACGAGCAAAAGCTTTACTGCTACAACTTATCAGTCTAAGTGTCCCGCATACTTTCCCAGAGAGGATTGGATCTTCTTGCTCTTCCTCAGATTTATCTGCTTCAGGAGAGCTATCAGCCTTCATTTTTTCAAATCTGTTTATGGCACTCGCACAAACATACCAGGAGGTGAAGCCCGCAAAAGAAGTTGTTGAGAGTGGAACATGACTTCTGCTCTACTTCACTCATTTCTTCCCATTTACTGATCACTGTGGGTAATATTTCCTGTCTGTAGGATTCCAACAGACTGTGGACTTTCTTTTCTGTCGATGCCCTATCACTCATGGTATTTTTTATCAAGGACAGAATTGCTTCTCCAGTCTTGGTATCAGGGTTTTCACTTGCCTCATTGATATCTTCAATGATGGTCTTCAATGTGTGGAGGACTGTCGAAGCACTCTTGTTTGCCATTTCTCTCAGACCTAACAAGTAGGAATTTTGCTCGCTGTCAGTGACTGCAAAAACTTCAAAAGATTTACCAAATTTGCTGGTTTCATCCGAGTAAAGTGTAAGGTTTGACTTTGCAGTCACCTCCTCCATCTGTTTCAGGGAAACACTTTCCTTCCTAATATTCATTCTGTTCACTGTTCTTTCAGAGGGTAATTTTGTTGGTTTCTTGTCGCACATGTAGCAAACCTCTTTGATGACATCGCCAACCTTACTAGCAGCTACATTTAGGGATGTCAAATTCCACACACATTCTGTTAGGCGTGGATGGAAAATTTCCTTTCCTCCAACACCAATGGTGGTAGTTGTCAGTACTTCATCATCATTAACAAGGCTCTGTAAATATTCATTTTCCTTTTTCCAATTATTTATTGATTTCAAGTCATTTCTCTTGTTTTGAACGGCCTCTTGAATTTCCTTTGTACAATCCTCGAGCTCAATCAAAGCTGTAACATTATGGAGTTTGGTCTGAAGATTTTGTGATTCAATAGTCTTGTATCTCAGGGCAGTTCTTGTTTTTGTTAAGTCAGTCTGTATTCTACGTTTTATCAGTTTTTCTGATTTTATGTTCCTTTCCATTTGAATTGTCTTCTTATCATGTAACTTCTGCCTCTTTACATCTGGAGTCATGCATGACTTAGAATCTTCAAGAAGTTTTCCCTTTTCTCTTTCAATGGAATCCCTGGCCCTCTTCAATTTTCTTTTCAGCAGCAGATTTTCATACTTAACTTCTTTATTCTTTGCCTTTTCCTGTTCTGCTTGTGACTTAAAGTCCTCTAAAGTTTTCTTTGTTTCAATCAACTCGGAGCTTATTTATTTGTGAAACATATCTTTCAAAGCTTTTAGTGCTTGTAGAGGTATGACAGGGTACTTAAAACCTCTGCTTTAAAAGTTCAGTCTTTTTCTCACCTCTTTTCTTTGCTAGCTCTTGTTTTAGTCTCTGAAGTTTCCCTTTAAAGGCATTTACATTTATACTTTCTGTGCTTGAGTCAAAACAAAGAGCTGTCCAGGTTATCAATTTTGAAATAGATTCCTTTGAAAACAGAACCTTGGATTTTTCACTGAGAGCAAGGATAAGTTCATTTGTACAAAATCTTAGGTTCAGTGTTGGCACATTGCAGCTTAAGAGGACTTCATCAGTCAAACCAATAGTCTTAAAAATATCCATGGTAAACCCTACTACTACGTATCTACTACTACTACTAATATTTACAAAAAACTAAAATGAGATCTAATCAAGAATTTCAATGAGGTGATCAATGTAGAGGTGAGATTACTGCTTCATGAGAGGGTCTCCTGGCAAGATGTCTGGTCTGCCAAGTACTGGGTGGACAATATTGACAATGACATCAATCAGAGAAGGGGATGCTGTTTCTTCAACATAACTCTTTACTGCATAAATCAAATCTCTGATGTTGGAGTCATGATTTTTGGTCTGAACAATACAGCAAACTACTTCCCACAGTGCTTTGGTTGACTCATATTTCCCTTTAGGGAAATTTGATTGCTGGTTACTGAGGAATGAGTGGAAAAGATTGACTTTCATTTGCAAAGAAAAGTCCCTTACGTTTGAACTTGTTTCTGTATAGGAGGTGTTTCGGAGTTGAGACTTGTGGAAATGTGTTGTCTTGCATAAACAAACACAATTTTCCTTACATCCTGCAATTGTCGTTATACTTACAGTTACGTAGAGGTTAATGTCCGAGTAACTCTCCATTCCTAAAAAATAATAAATACAACTTGTTGTAAATATTCAACAAATAAATATTGAAATAAGTACAATAAATAACAATAAAACATAAAAAATTACCCCCCCAAAAATAAAAATGAAAAATATTAGACAAAACTGTCAAAAGTATAATTTTTTTCAAATATTTCGAAAATACTCATTTATCAAAACCTATTTCAATTATTTTTGACAAGAAAATGTCATGAAACAAACAAATTCAGCATCATATACCAGAATTTAAGCCTAGAAAATATCACAACACTGTCAACAGCATCAAAACATCGTATAACAGTAAACAAATGAAAACCGGAAGTACCAAGAGTTACGTCCCTTTGCTCTTTCAAGCTTTTTGAGGGTGCAGTGAAAAATAGTCTTTCATTCATTGACCAATCCAATTCCATTCCAAATTTAGATCTCTCCGTCATTCTAAGAAAGTACGGGCACGGACTTCCGACCCACTAATTATAGCACGGGAAGAATCACCGACTCGCAAATGGTGATAAGAGTTATCTGCCCTTTGGTGCCTGTCGCTACCGATTACAAATTGGTCAAAGAAGAAAATATCTATAATACTACCTGAATTTTAACCTTAATTTCGTCCTCGGCTTGCTTGATTATGAATCATCAATCTTAATTATTATCAAAACAAATGAAAACAAATTGATTGTGAGATCATGAAATTCGATTGAAACCTCATTTAGTTAATTTCATCGTGATCAAAGATTTCATATAACAAACATAAGAGACATAGAGAATCTCACCCAAGTGTCTTCTGATATCAAATATATCAACACAAGTTGATAAAAGTATCAAATTTTACTTTTATCAACGAGTGTTGATATATTTGATATCAGAAGACACGAGGGTGAGATTCTATTTATCATCCAAAATCATTTTGCATGAAAAATGTACATCTTTGAACACTGCATAGCCCTAAAACTGCCAACACAGTCATGTCATAGCATTGTGACGTCATCGTGTTAATGACGTCATAGCATTGTGACGTCGTTATGTTATGACGTCATAGCATTGTGACGTCATCACTAAGGATGTAAAACGTTTGTGATGTCATGTATTTTCTGATTACAGGGCATTGTTCAAAATCTACTGTCAAAGCGATATCTCCTAGGAGATATCGCTTGATCTTCCACAAGCGATATCTCCTGTTGAACACAGTTTTGGATGATAAAAACGCTTTTGTAGCTCTTAGGGCTAATGGAACAATGTGTCAATGGGTAAAAACGTTAAAGGGGAAGTTTTTAGGGGAATATAAGGTGATGCCAGGGAAAACAAATACATTGTTCCAAGCGAAAGACAATGTATTTAAACTTAATGAAGCAGTGATAAATTAAATATATAATGTAAAGTTTATCTATGCGATTAATATTTCTAGGGGGGGGGGGGGGTAGATTTATTTTTCATTGATATTGCGACTTGGTTGTTACATGTATTTGTGCAAATGTGTCATTATATCAGAAGCTCCCTCGCTAACGCTCTGAAAATACTAATTATTTGGCACCCGGGCCGTCAACAAGGTGTGTTATGGATATATTCATGTAATATGTTCAATTTCATTAAGATATTAAAATTAAACTGAAACCTCGTTTATCCAGACAATGATTAAAATGTTGGCTTTTTGGGATTTTTTCTTGCAGAAAAATTATTCATTTTCATAAAATTGATAGAATGATGATAAGGAATCGCATTTTATCAAAAATGTTCATTAATACTCTAAAAAATGTAATTACCTGATGTAACTGGATAACTGAAATCACGACCTCGCCCTATCAAATTAAAACACTAATTACTCAAAATGCTCAATGATGACGAAGTGTCATCATTCAGTTTTCTTTAGTATATACCATAGGGGTTCAATATCTGCAAAAATAAATTCTATGGACGCACTTTCCCGGTCATGATGGCTGGCTGCCGGACTTTTGGATAATGTTCTACAATATCATTGGTTAACTTAGTTAGACATTTTGTCTGCAGAAAGATGGCAATATATTTGGCGGTCACTGCCATGTACGAATTCGTTAGTCACCAGGCGAGACAATCTGTCGCCTTTTGTGATGACAAGCTAGTCGGGGCCCGAACAGTTATGTCATTGTTTACATCATATGACTAGACATTTCGCACTTTCATTGCTATAGATACACAATTACTGTTCACTTAACAGCATGGATTTAAACAAAGGAGACCAATGTTTTCATACAAAAGCTTCCGAATAAGTGCATATTTATTATGACGATCGTTTCGGGAAATAGTCAGACACTATCCTGATGTTAACGTTAAAGGATTATATTTTAATACTTACATTTTACAATAGCTACCAATCACTAACTCAACTGTAGCTATGAGAGAATGATGTGTTGGAAACATTTGATAATAACAAGAAGTGGTAAAGCTGCTTTCTCTCTCCACCTACAACATATTTCTAAATCAGAATCACAATAATGACAGAAAAGCAGAATTTGTCGAAGCGCAAAGATTTTTTATTTTCCTTAAAAAACTTATGCAAACCTTAAAAAGAAAAAGGTGGATTCGATAATTATATTAGTCTGATAGATGCATCGTTATCTCTGGCTGTCCTGAAGACGGAAATATAATTACAATGATTACAAATGACGAGATTCAGGAGAAGACAGAAGAATTTACCACGATATTTGTTCGTTATGTTCAACAGGAGCAAATTCTGTCATGCAAATATTCGCTTTGAATCATTTCCTGCGATTAACAACTTGTCCTACAGCAAAAACTTGCACAGCTTCTTTAATGATTGATGTTAGAAGTTCAGTGCACCAAAGTGAATGTCTTGATGGCAGCAGTAGGGAATCAAGAATAAAAACGATTGATTGATGATTTGTTAAGACCTCACAATATGCATGTTTTACATAAAACGGTCCACATCCATTCTGACAAAACAGGCATTAATCATTATTGGTGCTCATTTTTCTTTCAGAATTTGGTACATGTGTATGATTTTTTTCCATTTCATTTTTGTCATGAACAGCTTACGACAAATATAATGTTCAACAGGTGTTATCAAGTTCCTATAAATTTCAGTTCACATTGTTTGTCAAGAATTTGAATAAAATTTTAAAAAGATAAACTTACTACGTTACTTAGTCATAAAGCTTCAGAGCTGAAATGATAGTTATTTGGCTTACTTACAAATGGCATTAATCCTGTGATAAATAAGAACCTCGGGTGAATTGGTGGATTATAATTGACAGTTGTTGTGAAAAGGGCAAATGAGGATGCATTCAGAATGCGACATTGATTCGTTCAAATATGTATGGTATTGTCCGACCTTCATAATCAGAACAAGGACATGTGTAAATATTGGTGAAGGTCTTGAAATGTTGAAAGGTCTCCTATCATTTGTTATTAGAACTAAACGGTGAACTTTGTCCATTGTATCATAAGAGGATAAGCTAATGCTGTCTTAAAGACAACATTCTTCCACTTCTGTGCCCAAGAAATTAGTATACATACATGTATGTGTCGTCAACATAGCATATACGTTCTGAGAAGACTAGGAGTCAAGCTTGAAAACGGTTGATCGATTTTTACCGTAACGTCGCTGCATTCTACAATAAAGAAGTTGATCATCCATCAAATTCCTAGACTTCTTGGTGTTTCAAACTTCTTAAATGTCTTTCTAAACAACGTAAGTTATCTATGTCAATGTTTTCCAAACTACAAAAATAAACAATTGATTGATTTCTGATTTGATAATTAATTCATATTGCTAAATGTGAATATTGCAGAAAATCTTTCGAAGCTAAAACAAAATAACATCCTTATGCAACTGTCAATGTAATTGTGTTTTTACATTGATGTTGAGAACAATCTGATATTTAGCCCCCGCAGTAAACCTCAGATATTTTGCTGATAGCCAATGGCTTTATATAAGAATATGTTCCGGTTTCATATAAGATGATATTTTCCTCCAAATGTTTTGTACATACGAGAGAGAAAAAGCTGTAATTAAGTAACTCTAGGTAGGTGTCAAATGCAACGACTATCCTAGAGGTAACCTTGTATGTTTACATAAACATGTCACCCTATAACGTTTACTGATACAGGGCTCAAGAACATGTGCTATTTAAATGATATATTTCTGCCAAATAATAAAGAATACCTTCTGAATAACCTAGGAGCCTTCGACCAATAATTCGAAAACTTTCTTCAAAGGAAAGTTTTTCATATGTTCAATGACTGTATTTTATCTAAGTTTGTAACAATCAGGATAACACATTAGTACTAACTTTGGTGTCTGAGCCAAACATTTAAAGGCAATAATGTCATCTTCGAGAATCAGATCTTGTTTCCAACTTTAAGACAGAGACAGTTTAATTGTTGGTGATAAACATCCAGGTAAATGTCAACTCACTTCATGACTGTGGATTCAACATTTATGTTAATGAATCAAGATACAAAAGGCAGACATGTTAAAGGAATATAGAAAAGAGGAAAATAAGCAAAAAATAATGACATAAAGAACGAAGAATCATAAGTTCATACTGAATCGCTTTAACACTTCCTAAAGTAACAAAGTTTATTAATAAATTACAACTGACATAATGATACTGTTGAAAACCCCGATATTTTTCCTACTTACATATTCAAGACACTTGATATCCAAACTTGTAACATAAATTGTGATATTCTAAGTGTCATATGTTACAAAAGATTATACTATAATTCCAATCAAACAAAGGTCATTTAAGGTAAGAAGGAGCTTGCGTTAAATCTTAAGCAAAAACCAAATATTTTGTAACTTTCTCGTAGCTTATAATGTACATATTAGTAGTCAACTTTTATCATAAGGAAATATATTTACATCGTGACTTGCAACCCCCATGATGATACAGAAGATATTTGAGACATGTCCAGTTCGAATGGGTTACCAATTTGATTTAAGGGAAGAGTAAAACACAGATTAGCTATATTTAGCGAATCTATTTCCATTTAAAAAAAAAAATATTATAAATCTTTATAAGATATCACCAATGTAAGATACCTCAGTGCAATATTAATAAAGAAATATAACACTCGTATAATTCTGCTGTACTTATGACGTCAATATATTGTCTAAAAAAATGCATGATTTTGTGTAAATACACAATTATTACGTTCATTTCAAATTAAAACGTTGTTGTTATAAGCGGACCTTGTACCAAATGTATACAAAATGAGGAGCTGGGATAGTTAATTGCTATATCGATACCAAACATGTACCGTTCAATGTTAACTCCTCGTAAAGACGTAATCGTGAAAGATGTATCCAATTTCTTAACATCTTATATTTTATTGTGAACACATAACAACACGTCAATTATGAGTACAATAAGTTCACACAGCATTTCTGTTTTCAAGGGATAGTGACACGTTTTTGTTTAAATAAACTGATCTCACCAAGACCATGATAAATGTTCTCATCTTCTACTATCCAGAAATATTTAAATTTGCTTAATTCACCGTCATCATCTTTATCATATAACTGTGCAATGTTGGTTAAACAATCTTTGTTACATCGTAAAATACATCTTTAAATGTAAATCTGTATGCCATGTTTGCAATGTTTGTAATGAATTATACATGGACCAATGGCCTTTCTATTGAATAAAAGATTGATAATTGATTGATTTTAAACACTATCGTAGGTTTTAAAGCTTTTTCCTTAATCAAAATGAACATAAAAGTGTCCACACAAAATTGACCGCAAGGTGTTTTTTTTAATACATTGTACTTGATATGTTCTTCTACGAATACGAACGATCTGTTTGTGTAGTAAGATTTTACCCTTTTCAAGTTGATATATTTCCGATATTATTAATTAGCGAAATAGTCACGTAGCCGAATTGTAAAAAAAAAACATAGTTCGGAATCTTTAACACGTCAGAATGTAAAGCTTTAGAAATACTCAACCCGAGCAAAGACATTTAAAGGCGCACGTTTTAAAAAAAAATTATATCTTAAATTTGTTACTGATAATTGTACGCTAATGGTTAATGTTTTAATTTGATAATGTCAACAATCTCATTACACAAACAAGTCATCCATAGTCAGAGAACAACTTAAAAACATTTACATGAAAGACATTTGCAGCCATTTTTGTGTGAACAGCTTTAATTCATTTTCTCTAAGTAAAAGGAATCGCATGCCTGAACTTTACATTATGTATTTGATTTATTACAGCTTTGTTGTGTTTAAATATATTGTCTTTCATATGTTTTAATTTTCCTGACATCACCTTATATTCCCCCTCCCCCTTTAAGATGAATCTACATTCTATGCATTTAAACCCGTTAAGCTTTAGACAAGGATAACGTCTGGGGAGACCAGATACCGCTTATTTGTTGCTGATTTATCTTCATTGAGATTAAAACAGTTAAAACACTGTATTGTCATTTATCTCGACTTGCACAGCAATGTCGGCTTACCATTGGTCAAAACCGGTCACGTGCCGTAGGTATATTTAGCTATGTTAAACTGGGCCACGCGCTCCCCTAACAACAAGCAATGACGGAGTCAAGAGTTATCTCCCTTGCCCTTTGTTCGGTAAACAAAGGCTACGCTACGCTCGATTGCTGTAACGTCATGTATGCTTGGTGAATTCCCCTACATGCTCAAGTCATCTTTATGTAATAACTTTAAAGGTATAAGTAAAATGTTCTTCAAATAAAAGTTTGGTACCGCTAAAATACATTAGCAAGTCATACGGCATCTCAACGGCATTTTGACCCGCTCACACGCAGCAAGGTTGGCTTTCGGCGAGCTCAAGATTCAAATCACGCAAACAGAAAGCCGATCTATGAACATCAGTTAAGTTAAAACTCACCGCTATTTGTTTATTGTACTATCAAACCAACCTGTACATTCTGCTATGATGCCTGTCTTATCTCATCTTCCTACGCAGAGCCTAAAAGGCCAGTTTCCAAACTGTCATTTTATGCCTTGCTGCATAGCCTTGAGTTTTCTGTGCTTGCTCTCTACTCTGTAGGGGCACTATAGCAGCACAGAAAAGTAAAGTCTCTGCAGCAAGGCATAAAATGACAGTTTGGAAACTGGCCTTTTAGGCTCTGCGTAGGAAGATGGTCTTATCTATAACTCCGACACTATCAAACTCGCTCGGCCCGACTCGACAGTCCGCCATGACAGTAACGGGGGCTTCTACGACCGCTTCAAATCGAATGTGGTGCGAATGCACGAGGTCACGTGACCAAACAATCAAAATATAGGAATGCCCGCATTGCTCGGTATTTTGATTTTTTTTCGTTAATCCTAAATTTCCGTCTAGTACCGTGCGCTCCGCTTCGGTACTAGACCATACTTTTAGTCATTAACACGATGGTTTATAAATTATGTTTGTAAATGCCTTAATAAAAGAGTAACACTGATCTGATCAGACGCCATTTTGGCCAATCTCATCTTTCAAGCCAATTTTAAAGCATTTAGAAAAGATGCTCGTCTAGATAAATTCGTTACCATGTGTCCGCGAGTTTGATATAGAGATTTATCATTCGTTCTCGTTTGATATTTAACTCGGACACATGATAAATCTCCATATCAAACTCGCGGACACATGGTAACTTATAATTTTAAACAAAATGAGTGGGAAAAAGAACACTATGTAATTTCAAGTTCAAATATAACTTACCCCAACAACTCATTTCCTGAGTAATAGTGTAGTTTATATGAGTAGTAATTTTGTCGTGTTGTGCTGTAAGTAGGTCAAAAGAAAGGGGGCACATCTACACTTTTTGATTAATACAATCGAAAATAAATACAATCGATTTATGATGTTTTACAGCTATCCTCTGATCAAAAAGCAACTAATCAAATGGTCAGATGTTTTGACAGTATTTCGTCATTTATGAAACTTTGTTTCAAAGTACTTGCTTCCCAAAGGTTCAATAGCGAATTGATTTGACTGATTGTATTGCTTTGTAAAATGGTGAGTTTGATATTTGATGAATTAAATGTTTACTAGGACAAAATCAAACATCATGTTTCTGAAGTCCTGAACTTTAAAGACTTCCTTGATATTTTAATCATATAGAATAAAACAACTACTGATATAAAATGAAAATGGACAAGTTTGGATACGTAATACTTTATCTAGTCAAAGATCTGGCAACTCTAGTTCTCATTTTTTCATTTTAGAAAATATATTATAAATAAAGGTTACTAAACATAAGTGAGGTGAGGTGATCTTTCACTTTTACTGTGGCTGCTATTATTATTGCTGGGAGAAAGTCCGCAACACCATTGTGGCTATGCAATGCGGTGAAACTTGCGAGCATCGGCTTGAACTAGCGAAACATTGGTGGTACTGCGCTGAAATTCAGTGTAGCATTGCACCCCAACCTGACTGCGTGTAGAACAGTTTTTTTTACTGCAGACCTAAACATAAGTAATTATTATCAGTCTAAACTAAAACGTTTTGCAGTAGCGCAAATAACGTATATGTTCTTGACTACTGAATACAATTATTTTATGAGGCTTAGTATATAGTTACATGTAGAATCACATAATGTTCAACATAAATGACTACGGTTTCCTAAAAACAAAACAATTTCATTTTTGGATGTAAATGTCAACAGCAGGGAAAGATAAGAACAAGCAAAAAACAAGTGACAACATTGTACTGGCGTTACATATGTTGTGTGTTTTTACTTTTAATGTGTGATGTAAAGGTATGTTGGGTCAAGATGGTATAGACCAGATAAAGAGCACGATATTAGATGCAATGAGTTGAACATTGGAGTGGTGTAATTGCCCACATGAGTTCTTGAAAAGATTGAACGAATTGTATTATCTGAAGGTGAGGATCAATATACTGATGAAACGAAATCTTAGGTTTAAATTATAAAACTTCAATATCTATGTAGTAAATAATAACCCGGTACCGAGGGGTTATGGAAAATAACCTCGCGAGGGCGTAGCCCGAGCATAGGTTAGTTCCATAACCCGAGGCAAACGGGTTATTATTTGACTTACACTCCCGCGGAAGACTCCTGCAATGGTTTCAACTTAATTGGTTTATAAACAATTAATCTAAAAACGTTTTACTGATATCATTAGCGGATTTATCATTTTTTGATAGGAACAAATATTTAAAATACCCCCATATTAGGGTTTTCGAAATAAACGCTGGATTTCCTACAATAAAAACTATTTTATTACGGTGCTTCAACTAAATTGGTTTACATACAAATAATTGAAAAACGTTTTAGTGATCCATTTTGCGGGTTTGATATGTCTTGATAAGAATACTATCTTAGACTACTTACAATACCCCCTGCTTAGGGTTTTAGAACTAAAAACTTGATTCCTGACATTAAAAACTATTTATTGCAATATTATTATATATTAATAGGGGGAAATAAAAAACAAACATGACACACAAAAATGTACATCAACTGACATGGATCCTCGGTAGCTCAACAGCTAAGAGCGCTGCTTGACAAAATAGAGGTCCCTGTTTCGAATCCCGTCATTCATAAATCTGAACTTTCTTGTTTGATTTAAAATCCAAATTTTACAAGTCCAATTGTTTGCAATTGTTTACAATCTTATAACAGACCAAGGTCGTTATGAGATAACCAACCTACGCCAACCAACTAAAATAAAGGCAATAACTTCCCAAGCGGTGTAAGGGGTAAACACCTATAGGAAGGTAGTTATGAGTTAAAACCAATTGAACAAGGAAGGGATATAACCGCCCAAGGGGTGTAAAGTGAAATATCAAAGGTGATAAAATGATATCGTAGTCTTATTGAAGTATTTGAGTGTCTAGTTACTATATTCTTAAGGAGTTTTCATATGGTATGAAATGCATTGGTGGAATAGTACTTCTGTCAAACAGCGTAAGCCTTTCATGTTAGGTTTTAAACTCGTGTCATTATCCACTTATTTTTAAAACTTCTTTCGAAAAAGAAAGACATAGACAAAAAATGAATGTTAAAACAAGATATACTTTATTGTATCTCTTATTGTATGTGCCTTAATTCGAGTTGAAAATCGTTCGGACGCATTTCTGTCAAATAAAGAGTCAAAATGTTCAGACACAGGAAAAAGTTAAATGGCTTTATCCATTTCATTAAAATTAATTTTTTATTATACTTTTGTATGACGTCTTTTTAGATCTTCAGATCTTCCATAAAATGTACTTTGCGCACAAGTGTTACGTTATAGTTAGTTTGCAAAAAAAGATGCAGCGTTTTTGGCCTGATAATGGGAACATTAGACGGAGATAAGTGCCGAACATAACAACCCAATTAGTGTAATGAATATAACTTCTAATTTCTCCGGATTTTCTATCAAAATTGGTCTTGTCCTTTGTAACCCGTATTAACGAACGCTATCTTAAATAGCAAAAACGTCTTATTTCTGGTTTGAATTTTCTGGAAATAACTTTACCTTCAAATTAATGTGGTTGGGATAATCAAACTAAATTGAAGACATACATTAAAGAAATCATCTTTCACCCCTGTATGTAATTTGGTTCGACACGTCCTCCGTCTGGCAGCCAGTTGTGCGGAGATGGATACAGAGATGATAGTAGAAAGTAGAATAAGGTTCCATGGTTCAAGAGGAACATCATCTTACTATAGTTATGTCAATACAGAGTCGTGGTCGATTTCTCACCATGCAAGCATGGGGCAAAGTAAAAAACATTATGGATGTCGATACAATTATTGTCCAGGCTTCTGTATACTCTGTAATTGTGAAGGCTTTAAAATCTCTAAAGCGTGAAAAACGTTTTCGTTGGAGCGGGGACAATTGGGGTCTTGGGGTCTTGGGGTCATGTGTCCAGGATATGCAGGAGAGAATAATCAGAACAACTCTCAATTATCGAGGATGTTAATTAGCTTACAAACAATTAAATACGAGTTTTGTGTAAGAGTATCATGTTGAAATCATAACATAAAACATTTCACAGCAAGTGTAAGAACCTGTAGCGAAAGTGGCATGTCCGATTTGAGAGGTATGTGCTGATTAGGCTTAGTTGTTTGCGTCATTTTTGTCTCCGAATTATTAAAAACAATTACAGATTTGAAAAATCCCACAATCAAAGTGACAACTTTATGATGTAAAACAGAAACTAACAATTTTGAAATGTGTTATTCATAAGTTCAGCAAATAAAGGACTTGCAAAGAATATGAATTATTAAAGATGATTTACACTTTCCTGAATATACATGGTTCTCAAGTCAACTTTCGGAAGTGACATTTGCCTTAAGGGATATTCTTAAGACACACTTAGGTCGACACAAGCTCCTTCTGAACATGTGTGGGAGTAACATGAGCAATATGGAGATCATACTCTCTCAGTTGGTGCCCAAAATCCAAAGGATGATACATGTATAATTGATCAGCGACGTTCTTCTTCTGAACAAAGGGCTTAAAGCATAATATCGTGGAAGTATCCATATCCCTAACATGCAATGTTGATGTCTTTCATGACTCTTCGATAAATTAGAATATTCTCACTGAAATAATGAGTGAATGTTCTTTTAGAATGGTTTTGTTTTTAAAACACATCTGTAAACGTGTTTAGTGTTTGCCAAAATGTTCGAGTTGAATTTACAATTCTCATATCTTAATTCTGATTAAAGAAATATGCCGCCCTTCGATAACTCATGCACAACGAACTATGCTCTTAAAGGGGTATTTTCATGTAACAATGCTGTCTGACTGAAATATGTAGAGGTAAAGTAAATTCATTGACCGTGTACCATTAAAGGTTTTGCAATTTTTCTCAAGGTAAACATGTTAAACTCCCTGCGCCCAGAAGTTGCACACAATGGGGATTCAACGTTAGGTAGCGTTTGACTGAAGCTGTGTAATATATAACATAAATACTAAACATAACAACACCAAAGAGATTTATTATTTCATGAAATTAAACACAAATGAAATGAATGTCAAAATCACAGGTAATTGCGTGAAGTTTATTCAGTGAAAGGTATTTCCTGGACATTTCTAATATATTCGCATGAGTTCATAATGATATTGTCACTAATGTCTGAATAGTAAGGACGATGTTATAACATTTCTATAATTTATTCATTGGGTGTTCCAGAGAAACATTATCAAAATATCATACCCTACCTGTCTGACTTTAAAGCAGGAACAAACTAACTATTAACCATTATCCATACCATGATATATGGAATTCTCGATGTTTGGGCTGCTTGTTAAAATGACATAAAACCGCTGCAACTGTTCTATCTTTACACACAAAAATATAGACAATATGCATAATATATACAAATATCGTTAACGAAAGAAATTAATCATCATTCCTCTGTTACGACAAAACACGGCTTTCTACTCTCGTAACTTTAATGATTGACTTCCTTTCACATTAAAGTTTAGTGAATGCACGTATTTCGTCACAAATTGTAAACTGAGAAGCCACCAAAAGACAACAGCATGATTCAAATGAATTTTGGAATAATCATGTATCACACTAAAGAGCTTACACATTTCTTGCACATCAAAATACCTCACTTTTTGTCAATAATATCATATTCAATGTTTTACATTAATATTTCAAAAAATATTTTGTACTTTAAAAAACGAGATAAAAAACATTATATTGATCCAGACACTAATACAATCCTCTCACTTGGTGAAAAAACATAAATTTGTTTACAATATTTCCAACCCTTGTCAAAGCTTAGCCAGAGACACGCCAATTATGTTCTGACGACAGGTAATTTCCGGAACATCAGGATTACAAAGAGATCAAGGAAATCACATGAACAGTGCCTGCAGGAAACCCCGCAGGTGTTGAGATACTAATGACCTTTAACAGAGCACAGTGAATACAATCTGAATGAATCGAGCCATGTGAATGGCACATAAGAACGGTATCCTTTGTCGTCTTCTAGCGTGATTGCATTCGGCAAAGTCCTAGTGTGTGAAACATTTTGAAGGAACAGTAAGACGCAATATACAAAGGAAAGACATTCTATGTAAACGTATGGAACAGACAATACAAACTATAGAATGCTGACGACCATAACGTTAAGGAATAGAATATGAGGACATTTGCACTCACCTTTACTCTGATTCATGCAATGAAACTCTTTCAAACTGCTTTGTTATCTACTGTGCAAAATTCACCAAAGATGAACTTGTAATGTGTCTAGCTTTTTGCTTACATCGGAAGGCGACGACATTTACATTAGTCAATATTCTTAGCCCTGAAAAGACTAGAATATATCTTATCGAAGTTTTTTTTGTCCACGTTCGATTTTCAAAGATATCGGCAATGCTATCTTTCATGTTGATATACCTATTCTCTTAAAAGCTGAAATGAAATCTTTCATTAAAAATAATTTCAACATTTGCACCAAATGGAATGTCTGTTATGTTGTTGACAAAGCAAACTGACCACCATCTTGCCCTGGCAGACAATACATTACTGGATATGGCATTTGGAGAACTATTCGTAACATTAAATCCTTATTGTGGCACCATGGTCTTTTTTTTGTGAAACGCAAAATACAATAAATCACAATGTAGACATGTTTTTGTGAAGGATTGTTTTCAATCCAACAAATCAATCGTTTGCATCTGAACTAAATGTCGCAAATCTATGGCGATAGTATAGCACATTATTTATATGGTGAAAGCAGAAAATCAAGGAGTTATCCTTGTTTCGCCTTATTTCAAATATGACATGATGGATCGACTAGATATTGATGACATGAAGATAGATATGTAGCATATTGACTTCGTAATTATCAAAATGGATTGGTTGAAAGTTGTTGAATTGTTCAAAGTTACCTTACAATTCTCCGGTTACCATTATATGTCATGTTGCCATTCATGGAAGGAGAGACACTATCGGTATCAAGAGGGATGTAATTTCAGTTCATGCCACGCATTCATAAAGTATTAGCCTGAAGAAATTGCTCTGATGCCATGTGTAAACAGAATATTCTAAGGATGAATAATTACTGAAAAGACTAATATATATTTTAACCTAGCTCGAAGACAACTGTTGCGTGTTATCGTTTGTAAGGATGTTCTTAATACATTATCGATGATAATGATAGAACACTTTTTCAGATTGAGGTCAAATGCAATACAGTTATAGCAATAAGGAAGAATAAGAGTGATTGAGAAGCAATAAGGGAATCGAATTGTTAAAGGATGAGTTTAAAAGGTTCTCCTGAATGTTTCAAGTTCTTTGATATTACATTGTTATGGGAGATAGTTTTATTCTAATGCAGCTATGACCGAATGCACGATTTTACTTATTGAAAACAGACAGGTTCCAATTTACTGACTAGAGAGATATATTCACGGGTTTGTATCGCGAGATGAGGTCAGAGAGATATACAGGTGGACAACCATGGACACATGAAGACTACAAGTTTAAAGGGTCAGTGGCACGTGTTTTTGATAATTTTATTTGCTTAATGTATTATTATGACAGTGTCAGAAATATCATTTCACATGCCAATCATCCATATTCAGAGGACAAAGTAAGAACACTCACATAAAATCCATTGGCGGCCATTTTGTTCGAAAACCTTTAACTCATTGTGTGTGAGAAAAAGGAATCGCATGGCTAAACTTTACGTTATATACTTGAATTATTACTGTACCATTTAGTTTAAATACATTGTCTTTCAATTGGAACCATTAATTTTCTTTTTCCTGACATCACCTTATATTTCCCCTAAAAACGTGCTACTGCCCCTTTAAAAGCCATGCGTTGTCTAATGGGCAACCAAGGGAGGTTTCTTAACACATTCGGGATGTCCAATGAGAAAGAGAGACTAATCTCGCTACGCTGTAGCCTACTGACTTGTTGTCAGGACTAATGATAGAACAAAGATTACAGTAAGATTCCTTTGATATGCTGTTGTGTCATATGTTTCGGTGGTTCTTGCAGATATTTCTGATATGTTTGGTAGAAAGGATTGTAACATTTTGGACAGTTCTTTTAAAGCCTTATCAAAATGGATGACAATGACTGGATGTTTGTCTCTTCACATCGATCAGCAGTTCCAACAAAAAGATACTGAGTCCTGTGTTCATTTGGTCTTCAAAAACAGTTAAAAACGTCTGCAGCCAATGCAACCAAACTTGCTGTGCTAATAGCCCTTCCTGAGGACTGAACAGGCGAAGGTTTCGGGCCCATTCGGCCCAGCCATTAATGGGCCTGAAAGTCCTAAAGTTGGAAAAATTAACATGAGCCATTTTTTTTCAAAATGCACCTATAGACTTGATTTTTCTCCTCAAAAAGATGCCGGTCACTTTGCGCTCAAAAAACAACATGAGAAATTCGTAGGTCACGTGATTTAGGCGCCATTTTGAATTTTTGCATATTTTTCATTTTCAGCCGAACTCCGACCCCAAGAATCAAGATCCAGTTATCAGCAAATACTTGTACTAGATAGCTTAAACTTACACATGATGTAGCTGAAATATGTCAAATACATTATCCACAGTTGCCTGTCAAACTTTGTCGACTTTGAGAATCATCCAACTTCACAACGGTCACAATGGGAGATCGAAGTTTACACATTGTCAGCCATTTTTTCAAAAGGAACGTAGAAACTTGTAACGTTTTTTTAAAGATGCTGAGTAACGATACAAACAAAAACGTAACCATGACAAACTTGTAGGTCACGTGGTTTCGCCGCCATCGTGTTTGTGATAATTTTTTTAACTTTCGGCAAAAGCCTCAAAGCCTGACCCATACAAGTTTGCATAATATCGTCACTCGCCAGCGAGAAACTTTACAACATTGAGATGAATTCTGAATTACTGAATACTGAATTCCCAGGCGCTATAGCCAACACTGTCCATTACAAGAAGAGTATGTATACGTAAGGTCAGGTTATCCTATCATTACTTTGTCACTTGTCACTTGCGTCTAACGCGAAAGGGCAGTAAGATAGCCCTGTATTGTCCTATACATTATAAACCAGAAATATTAAGCAAAGGAGGAGAACTTTAGAAAAATCTTTTGTGACTAGATGCAAACTAGTCTTTGATCGCTAAAATAACTTTCTTTAGGAATGTTCGCCTATCTACATTAAAAGGAACAAACATCTCTTTATCAATAATGATAATTGATTCATCATTTTTATATCGTGAACATGTCAGAAAGATCAAGACGTGACATTTTCAATTCAATATAGCTCTGACTGATGTAGTCTGTGATGTTCAAATGGTCATTTGAGAAGTTATAGATTAGAAAAGGTCAATATATACATACGGAAAAAAGTTAAGCACCCCCACGTTTTTTCAGCAACAATAGTTGCCTGATCAAAAAGAAGGCGATGTGATTGTAGAAATAATCGTATGGTATGATAGAATCATAATTTAGTAGTTAATGGAAGTTTCATCCGAAAAACATTTCGCATCTTTTGGATATTTGCATTCATAATATTGTTGCAGTTTTATGTCAAAAAACAAGTTTCATTAGTCTGATAAAAGAAAGTTGTTATTGGTAGTTGTGATGTGGGTAATTCAATTCTCCCAAGCCCTTAGGTCAAACTTTAGTATCAACATTTTAGTCAAAAGTCACTATTTAGATCTCTGATAACCTTCAAAGTCGCAAAATCCCACCCAAAAAAAAAATTCAAGGAAAATGGCGCAATAACAAAAGATGGTCAGTGTTAACTGTAATGACCCCCAGAAATCAATTAGAAGTGTTTGATTAACAGATTGAACTCAAAAGAATCCACAGATTATTCCAAAATTGTATGATTCTAGCCATTTCGTCAATTATTGACAATAACTGTTGAAAAAAGAGATGCCATTTCAACGACCAGTTACTTCCTTATTTTGTAAGATAAGAGATGATTTAATGTGTGGAAGTCAAGTCGGTAACACAAACGTTATTTTTGATGCCTGAAACCCATTGTCTATTGCCCAGTTTTGGCACTACAGCCAAACTTATTTTGGGTGAAATTTCAGTACCATTACAAATTCAATCGTAATTTCATAAATTGTCTACATGGACGATCTTTCTTTGAAGACATTATTACAAAATCAAAATTTTTATGTAATAGAGTCATAAATTTATTCACGGTACCGTAACTTTGCCATAGCATCATTTGTTTAATTCTAATTTAGGGGGTGCTTAACTTTTCTCCGTATGTATATGTCTTGTACTTGTGCTTGTACAACTTGAGGATTATGTACCAAACTTACGTCAAATTTGAAGCAGATCCGATTTCACATGGGCAATGTCTTATATAAAACGGATATGTTGCTTTATTTTACACTATAGAATTCTTCAACTTTGCATACTTGTTAGTATTGGTATCATGCAGGTATTAGATGTAACTGTTTTCGTTAGTTTAACTTTGAACGTGCAATTTATATTAATCACTTTGTTTTTGCCTAAGACTCAGCTCCTAAAGTCAGCTTCATAAGCTAACTTCGGCTTAAAAACGGAAAAGCCTTGCAAGAAACAAATGCGTTAGTTGAGCAATCAGTTTTTAAATCATTTAAATAGCCTATTTCATTTTCTTATGCTTTGAAAAATTGAATTTATTCGATTTTGTACATTGCACACAAATCTTTTCGACAGATCACGGTCAAGTTATAACTCATTAATCTTTGACAGCAAACGTGCAAGAAGTATTGTGTTGTAATAACTGAAAATTTGAAAATATGCTATGTTGCATATTGTACTCCTTGGAATTACAACAACAGAGTTTATCGTAGGAAGTTGTGACTTAAAGGGGCACGTTTTTTGACAATTTTATATTTTCAATTTTTCACTGATAACTATTAGTTAATGCCAAATGTATTACTTTGATAGTATCATAAATCTCATAACACAAACCAATCATCCGTAGTCAGAGAACAAAGTATGAGGATTCACATAAAATCCATTGGCAGCCATTTTTGTGTGAACACCTTTAATTCATTTTGTGTAAGAAAAGGAATCGCATGGCTTAACTTTACATTGTATATTTGATTTATTTACTGCTCCATTTAGTTTTTATACATTGTCTAAAGATTGGAACCATATTTTATTTTCATTTTCCTGACATCACCGTATATTCCCCCTAAAAACGTGCTACTGCTCCTTTAAGGTTTGTTTGTATTATTGTGAAATGCTCCCAACACTGTTACCAATTCAGATCGATTCCAATATTGACCTTTTATTCTGAAACTTTGCTAATTAATTGAAAGCGAATGATGAGATTATGACCAATTTAATTCGATACATGATTGGCCTCTATCAATTTATAATTGTATAAAATTAATAGATAAGAGTTTACTTTTAATGAATCATCTCTGAAATATTAAATTATACTTAGTGTATTGTTTAGATGATAGTTTTTAATTACTAATTTCCATAAGTCATGAATTGTTTCACAAACCATGTTTTATAGATAACATATTCATTTTGTCATAAAATGTCCCACTAAAACAGTAGAATTATGTTTACACGGTATATACAAAATATAATGACAGCCCAGTTTTAAACTGGATTTCCAAATAAAAGGAAAATGTCTCATTACATATACCTTTCCAATTCACAATGTGTACGGAACTTAATAACACTTTTTCGTTCTCATAGAAAGGGTCTTTTTACTCAAGTTGTTGTCAAAAGGTCCGAGGGACAAAATATCCATAACAATAGTGGCAAAAGATCCAAACATGCTGTGCTGAACGTCAAAAGGGTCGAACCCAAATAAGCGTTGCTGGAGACATAATGTTTTTGCCTCTGTCCATAATTCCTTCATTCCGAATACTATTATATTTTTCTTTTTCAACGGATACAATTGAACCTAGTCCATTTGATTGGCAGTAACCGTATCCCTGTAAGATCTTGGGAACCGTTTCAATAAATTTAAACAAAACTTCGCAGGTGAAGCTAATAATAACCATGGTGCCTTTTGCTACTCATAATTCTGACATATTTATTTGTTCATGTTTCCATGTTAAAATAATTGAATTTAGTGGATATTGAGGGTAGGTATATTTAATTTTCTGCCTCGGTCTAACATATTTTCAGTACCTTTTTAGTAGACTTAGCATGTGATAAGACCTACTTGTTGAGTGGTGACGTACGCTTCAATTGTGTATCTAACTTTTTCATTTTAAGAGGTTTCCATGGAATCAATTTGGAAAAGGGCATATGGAGCAAGTCACTGGCCTTTATCTCAAAAGCTATTACTATTATTTATGAGACTTTGTATGAGAGCAAGATTTTTTGTTTTCACTGAATCAATATTGAGAAGGGACCTCTAGGCTGGCATCTTTCTCAAATATATTTAGTATTATTATTTAGTATAACAAATAAGGCTAAGATTAATAGGTTTGATTGAATGGTTGAGCTAGGGGCCTCACATGCACATCACACCTTCTATTCATGTCACCACTTTATACAAAACATCTCGTCATGATAACTAACGTGATATCATCGTGTTATCTTCAACATCTGAATGTATTTATATGAATACTTCAATCAAAATACATTTACCTTACAGTGTTAGATACAATGTATGCAATTCTTTTAAAAGATCAAAAGATAAAATCCAGAGAGAGGTTTTTTCTAAGATTTTATATTATTTATTAAAACATTTATAACGTTATAAGTACATTTGGATGATACCCGATGTACCAATCATGACCAATGTGGTATACCTTATTGTTGTATCAAACTGTCACTCACAGAGGTATGGAATGACAGATGTTTGATAAGTTGGATAATTTTAGCAAAAACACCCCGAAAATCTAAGTATTTTCATGGACTTTTTGTTCCAATTCATAATGGGACTGCTATTTCATTTGAGGATATATTTCATGTCCCTTTGAACATTTAGTATCTCAACATCTTGAATGAACAAAGGTAACTCTTAACCCTGTCCGTGTCACTCAAGACAGACGTTGTAGTTTCGACGCCATGATTCCCATGAGATTGCATTTACTTTGCAGTTTCAACCTCGAGTACAGGGAATAATGGTTGTAGAATCTCATTAGGATGCCCCTTGGGTAATTAACAGGCAACTTTGATGTGGTTTAATTCAATTACACAACGCTCGGCTCTTATTTACCCTAGACAATCTTTTCACTTTTGCATGCTCCGTAACTATAACGAGATTAAAACTTTGACATTTATTTGATGCAATTACTAGAAATAGAACATAATGCCGATTTCGTCTGGAAATTTAGCTTGTTTTTGTTAATGCATCTTTGACGTCAAATACAACTGTTACACAACTATCCTGGCTGTTTGTTTCTGTTGTTTTGTTATAGTTATCTCGTACCACTGTATTGTAAAGAAACAAAGAGAAAGAAGTCGTGAATGACATTGATACCATGCAATGTCAATACCACATTGTAACTGATTTCTGAGAAAAGTGTACACTGGGACGGAAATGACGAATGAGCATTTAATCTATTTCTACCCTTATGAAAATATGTCGAATGTAACCAGCTAATCTTTTGACTGTCCTAAACTTAGGACACCCATAACATGCATGCAAAACCGAACCTGGTTAAAAATGTTGATATTGTTTCATTTATCATGTTGTCCAAAATATTAATGTAACCATTAAAATCAACGGACACTAAATAGTTTTGACACACCCTGTAGCCCTAACAAGATATTTATCCTGCTATATATATTTCGTGAAAACTCTGCTGTACCAACAACAACTGGTCATTGCGTTTATACCTTGAATAGGAGTATTGAATTCTGATTGCTGCAAAATTCAAGTCCCGAATTATCATTGAATTATTTTCTTCTTTGTTCACATCATAAATAATAAATACCGTACATACATAAGGATTTTGAAAATGTTATCTTTAAATAATGTAATTATTGTTGCTGACGAAGAAACCTGATAATCTTATTTGATTAATTTTCTTTTGCTTTACCACCAACGCAAATGATTAAGATTTGATTCAGTTTGCACTGTTCAGAATAGCACGTTTGATTTAATAATAGGAAAATGACATCGCAAGATGATTACCATATGTTAGTCGATAGTGTTGTCAATTCATTACATTGACATATTCGAACTCCCATTCATTGATATTAAACTTAAAAACTAAATTTGATTTTACTTACTGATTAGGAAAGACTAACTCTTCCTTGAACATAAAAGCGCAAAAGCCCGAAGACCGTTGAAATGAAAGTAACAATGACATTTAGGAACTGTCATCTTACTTAGAATAATGCTTGATCTATATACCACTCCTACTAATTCTAACGCCTTGTTTCCAGTCCAGGACTGGTCAACGACGATACAATGGCTGTACAATGTATATTATTACTCTGAAGGAAGTTTACTTTCGAGTCAAGCTACTAAGCGACTCGCGCGACCATATAGGTCCGTACTTTCCCCATGTTCAGGTACCAATTTATACCGCTGGGTGAACTGAAGGCAATGTGGATGAAGTGCCTTGCCCAAGGACACAACACAGTGACAAGCCAAAGTTACAATTTTTTGGTGTCTCCATTGCGATTCGAGCCCGGGCCTTTGGCGTGACAAGCCAGCACGCTAACCACTACACCACCGTGCTCCACATTCAAACTAGTTCTTGAAATAGTTCAAAGAAACCATTTCCCGTTCACATAAGGCCTGTTCTCTTTCCCTATATAATGGAAATCCCTATAAATGTATCTCGAGCAAGGGAATCAGAAAGGTTTTAACTTTTCTAATATTTTCATATTTTAACTCAACAGGCCTGGGCCGAATAGGCTTATGGCATGGCATGGTGTCCAAATGTACTAATAAGGGCTTCAGGGGTGAAACCCTTAAACCTATTTTCGACTTCTTTTCCAGGACCATAAGGCTTAGAAAGCTGAAACATTGTTTATAGACTCTTTGACTAGTGAGGATTCTCAGTTATAGCTTTAGTGGCCTTGTGATCCCTTGAGATGGCCATATGAGTCACGCCCATTCAACCTATTCTCATCTTTTATCCAGGAGCATAAGGCCTTGAAAGCTGCAACATTGTTTGCAGACCCCTCAACCAATGAGGATTCTAATGTATAGCTTTGGGGACCCTGTGCCCTGATAAGCGCCACAGGGTCCACAACCTTAAAACCTATTTTTTCTTCTTCTTCTCCATAAGCATAAGACCTAGAAAGCTGAAACGTTGTGTACGGAGTCCTTCACTTAAGAGGATTATAATTTAAGTTTTGATGATCGGTGGCTCCTTATAAAGGTCACAGGGGCCACGCCCTTAAACAGAATTTCATCCCCTTCTGCATAAGCATTAGGCCTAGAAAGCGGAAATCTTGTGTACAGACTCCCACTATTCACAGTTTTGGTGACCCTATGGCCCCTGAAAGGGCTTTGTGAACATTTGGATCATATACCTGAAATTATTGATTGGAGATTTGGTAGCCTTCTTACTCAATTTAAGGTTGGTTGCGTTCTAAAATGCACATTTATGATGACCTTGTGGCCCCTACTCAGGAGCAGCCATATTTACCAGAGCTTAAAGCAAAATTGATATGAAGTCTGATGAGTTTGGTCCGGTAACTAATTTTGTATCTTTGAATTAATCTTCGTAAATATATATGTGAAAAAGTAAATTCTACAATAAAATTGTGTAATTCTGCTAAATAATTGACTAGGACATTTATGTCAGTTTTTATAATAAAAGAATTGAACAGTTCAACAATCAATCTAATCTAGAAATTATTGTTTTGTGTTACATTTATAGGAGCTGAAGATAGGTCATTCAGTGTATACGTTGACACCCACTCGAAGCTTCCAATCTATTTCTCATTATTGAATTACCAAGTTGCACTACTTTCTACATGCCCCCAGTGGTGATATATACTACCTTGTAATTTCATTTTATGTACGTACATGCCATCATGAATCGAAAATGACACATTTGGCGCCAATCGTTCAGCCATTTACAAAAATAACAAGATTATTTGCATACCGTTATTCCGATGTCACATTACACATCTAAATGAATCCTTATTTTATAAATTTGTATATATAAAAATGTAAATAAATGCAATAAAAAAACACGGACCTTACATTTCGTCGACAAATGTGATCAAGAACATTTATCACTAGTTGGGAAACTTTAACTTGAGAAACTTTTAAGTTCACAATGTGATTCATTATATTACAAAGTGTAAATGTCAGGTTACAAGTTTAAATGTCGAATGTGAAATTGTGGTACGTTTAGATATAATTTTCTCTCCAAAAGAGACATGACGAAGATAACACTGCTTGACACTTAAAGATCCACTCCACTGTCGACGGTCAGTTTTAGCATTTTAAAATAACCGATTATTTAAGTAATTTTTAGTGGACCAATAAAGACGCGATGTATAAGCTGCTATTGAGATGTAAAGAGTTAACATTCAGACATCGATCGTCGTGTACTTGGAGCAAGCATATACAACACTTACGTCAAATAAATGTCATACCACTTCTTGGCAGACTACTGAATTCTAAAGATAGGAATTAATTTTGACAAAAGAGGTGATACCCAATATGATTTAAAATAGATGAAATTGATGAATATCAGATAAGTAGGACAACCATTCCTGAGTGGTGAACTGATTGAAAGTAAGTGATACATATATATCTATAACCACATAGCTATTTTTATCTAAGATAGCATTACAATATGTATTGGTATATCTAAGATGCATACATAGGCGTGCCGACGTTTAGAAGTAGCCTAGAGTGTCAACATATTGCTGTTATAGCTTTGTATTTCACAGTGTATTTCACTTTAAGAATAGCCTTAGCATCTCCAAATACACTGGCAGAAAAAGGAAAGAGAAAATGAAGAAAATCAATATTTATGTGCATGTTATGAATTAATTTGACACAAGATAATGGATGTACAACTACCAGCGTAGACGGTAAGACACATATTACCCGATCGCATTCAGTCATTTTGGCTTTTAGCTAATGTCTACAGCTGTGACGTCATTTACCTAAAGTCAGTACCTTGTGGTGCAAACTCTAGCATCAATCACTGCTCTGCATCGCCTGAGCATGACTGGATTAAACGTTGAATCTGTTGAAATCATGTATGCAAGACTTAGCTGTTGAAGCGTTTGTGATAAATGTTGTCGATGTCGTAGACGTCCGATTAGGAAATCAATAAAAGTGCTTGATTGGGTTGAGATCCGCAATTTAAATAACATGGAAGCATGTTGACGTTGGTGTTGGCAAGACAGTCCATACTGACACTTACAGTATGCGTTCTGGCGTTATCCTGCTAAAAAATCATTCTTCTGACGTTAATGGCTAGAAGCAGGTGACGTTCGAGGATTCATGACGGTAGCGTACAGTCGTCAAATTTCCTTGCACTTGCACTATACCTGTTCTGCTTTCTAGAGATCCGTTTGAAGAGTTCGTTTTTTTCACGGTAGAAATGACATTCATTACAATTTGTAAGCTATATTCTGCACAATATAAATGAATGTGTCAAATCCAAATATCTTGAAACATAAAGTTACCATGTACCTGAAAAAACACCACATTATATACATTTTTGTTTTCCAGTTCTATCTACTTAGTTAATGCATTGTAGCATACGTACTAACGCCTGCTTATTGCATGCATGCATTGGTGTTTACTTTCTTAGATTTTAAAGTATTTTTTCTTTGCTTTATTGCTGTGTTGTATGTCTTAAAGGTAACTAGGTAAGAAGGTAACTAGTTAAAAACTATCGTTAGCCTTATTGATTTGTTTTATAATACCTTGATAACTCTCCATTGAACTGCAAAAAGGCACACCATTCAACGATTTATACAAGCAATAAAAACCTATTTCTCCAGCTGATTTTCAAAAGCAATGAGGACACTCAAACAAACAACAGGTAAATATATCTTGTCTTTGTACGTAAACATGCAGTAACAATGTATCACACATGCCATTAATCATCATTTAGTACATTCCTGCCAAACATAATATCTTTCTGTACCATTAAATAACATGTTTAAACTTGTCTCGCTAGATAAAGCTAATACTATAAATGATTAACAAAATATCATAATTCCATAAACCAAGGTAGAATACTGTCAGACGTTGTGGTAACGACCATATAATAGTAATATCTCATCTGTTTAATATTTTCAGTTCCGTATTGATTGCAAGGTCTCAAGTTATCAGACCAGATCAGAATCATGTAAGCCATCGACATAGTGTGTCATATCACTGGCATCTATTGAAATGGAAGATCAACAAGGTTATTCTGGGCGGAAAAGCAATACCTCTCCAATCTCAGAACTTCGTAAAACAAATAATTGTGTTCTTTATTTAGGTCGTTGCTTACGTCAATGATGAATATATATCGCTTTTGAGCTGTTTATCTATATAAATAACATCATTACTGACAGAGATGACAATAACGAGATTGATTCATCAATAATTGACATTCTATCATATTTACTCTGGATTAAAACAGTACCTTAGCAAAATGGAGAACAATGATTGAGTCCACTTTGTTAATCTGATAATAACTGTTCTGCAAAGTCACATTCATCACTAGTACTTAAAGGTGGATCGTCATGAGATAATATAACTTGTTGACATAAATACGTGGATGTGTATCAAATTTAAGAATTGCTCGTTTTGGCGTTTAAATTTCTCTGAGTTCCTATTTCTTTGTGCAACATTCTACTAAAACATTAAGGATATAAACCTACTGTACTTCAAAGTATTATGGATTTTAACGTACATTCGATCTCTAATGATGTTATTCAGAGCAGAATTCGTCAGCTGTAAAAACTCATCGTATCTGCTTTCCTAATAATAAATCATATAACTTAAATCTGATATATATTATAAACTATATATTTTTACTTAATCATTATGTGATGCTTTTTCGAAAGAAATATTGACTATCAATGAATGTAGCAGTTAATCTTTAGTTGAAGACAAATATGCTTGATGAAGATTCTGTGTGCATTATTTTCAAAAATGACCAAAAGTGCTTTAAAATTTCTCTAAATAATGTTTTTAATGGTGCCTTTTTCGCCTCTACGTTGAAGATGCCCAATTACAAAACAAATTTCACAACAAGCCCAACAGAAACCTACTGATATGAATAATAATTCCTAGCATTTATATGATAATTAACTTTCGAAAGTGATTTCAACTAAATAAATCACAACTCACCATATCCGAAAAATGGAATAAAGGTAGTATTGATTTCATTAAAGTTTTCTTAGATTCCAAAATGATTCAATTATATTTTCCTAGACAGTCACGTATTGATCCTCACATTAGGCCTGGTCCTCAAATAACAATCTGTTTAAATGTTCGCTTCTCTGTCATTATCTACAACCTAGTATATTTGTAAAATACCTTTTAAGGTTACATAATAAATATTGTTTCAATCCGTAAATATTTCATAAAAACTAGAAACTGACTGTAAGATATATGTGCTTTATTTTACATGTATTTACTTTCCGAAACAATATAATAAGTTTATTTGTGATTATCTGTATTATTCAAGTTCTTCAAAGTCATATTTACATATAAATAAAATGAAAAAACATTACGTCAACTGAACACCTTTTATGGTAATCTTCACTAACATAAAACAAAAAATTGAAACTTGTTGGCAAACCAAAACGTATAAAGACCACCAGCCGCAGTCTTGTCCTATTAAAATATGTCGCGGATCGAATACAATTTCATCAAATAAAAATTTATTTGATTGACAGAAAGTAATTGATCACAGGCAAACATGAACAGGAGCAACACGTTAAGAAATACATCCATATGAAATTGTGAATGACACTTATAATTTGATGCCGAAAAGACTCAATAATTACTTATTTACAATGTAATAACCTCTTACCATTTTAGTACCGTTTCTAAATACCCTCTTTCAGTTGACAGTTGTCAAACAGCAATTATCATGAAAAATCCGTTCGAAAACAACAAGCAAGATACATCAGACACACACAAAATAATAATAAATTCCTCCTTGTATATTTATGTTCAAACTTGTTTACATGTCATCACATTGGAGATTAATAATTGTAAATGAAGAATCTTACTTACAGGTAACCCTAAGAATATTTATTTATTTTATTTATTATATAATTTTCTGCACAATCTCTCTGCGGAAACGTGACTTGAATATTTTGTTTGGAAACATCTATGGGTGAGCTAAAACAATGAACTAGTCAATTTGTGGATCAGTGTAAAGGCTTGTCGGTTAAAACGTTAATTTAGCATATCTCAACGTCTACTTAGAAAAACTTTCATATTTAGTTAACCAACAGATTTAATTTATTAAACCTTCAATACAACTTCTGAAGCTACATACATTGATAGTCTGTGTAAGTTACGTTATGTTTATATTAGTAGTTAAGAATCGTGGAATCTTGAGTAATGAATTTTAGGAAAACAATATTATTTTCACACAAGTACAAGTAAAATAAATAAGAAATAACTTCTCACAGGAAAAAATATTTTTCCTAAGATGAAATTTCCAATGTCATACCTCTGAATGTAACATTTTCATAAGAATAGCTGATTATCGGATGGATGATTTATAATTATTGATCGGAAACTGCAACATCGATATCTGAACTGTTCCTGTTAAATTTCTGTTTGTGTGCAAATTAAATCCGTGCCTAACATTGTGTTAACAAGAAAGTAGAAAAAGTTGTTTTCACTTTAATTGATTTAAAGCTTTTAAGCATCCAAAGAAGTGAAACACTTACAAGTAGAAATTTCATCTCTTGAGTTCTTCGAGCAAAATACTTTTCTTTCATGGTAACAAGGACAGCGAAGTTAAAAAAACAGTTTTCATGAAAGACGCAAAAAGTAAAACGTGGGCTGATAACAGTGATAACTAGAAATATGCACCCCTGACGGTTTGGAAGTATATTCTTATTGTATGTACCACGCACACTATATCAGTCATCCTTTCTTTAATCTTAGTATTTATTGTGTTGCTGAGCTGTCGAAATGACAGAGCATTGATAATCCCACATTGAGGTTTTAGATATGTGGGGCATTTGCTGAAAATATTAAGGTTTCATAATAAAGTGACAGCAAGTGAGACAGTAACATGCTAGAAATCTAACACTGTATATATTGCTACATTAAAAGAATAAAACCAATTCAAAATGAGATTTCAATAAAGTGTTGGCATCACGATCTAAATAAGTAGCAACACTAAAATGAGCATAATCATTACTCAGTTTGAGACGTTATGTAGACAATAGAGTTGGTTCATGTCGATCTGTGCCTTCTGTGCCAGGGGAATATTCTAATCATTATAACCCTATTTAGGGCACAGTCCCAAAGGTATTCAACGCCAACAGGAGCCTTTAAGAATCTATTTCCAGTGATTACACGCCCACAGTTTAATGGAACCTCACAGAGAAAGAAACACAACCGTGCTGGGATAGCTGAAATAATTCAGAGAAAGGAGGATCATAGTGGCTAATAATAACCATAAATAAGTTGCTATTGGTACAGAATGTAGTTCAACTTAAATAGTAGTCACAGAAGATAACTATGGCTTTGTTTCAAGGGCTGGCTATTACTTCGGATTTGATGCAAATCGGTGGATATTAATGGATTTCATATTTTCAAAATAGTATTCTATACCTCAGTATATTCTTGTTAATTGGAGCTGAAATCTCAATACGCACACGGAAAGTGTTATAAATTATAGAAAATATTTATCTATCGTTTGTCCTTTACTAGGTATACCTAAGTTGTCCTTTACTATGTATACCTAAGAATATACTGAAATACAAATAACATTTGGGGTTTTTTAGATAGAAAGAAGTGCTTGGGTAGATCAAAGGAACATCACAGATCCGGTATAACTCAATATCTATGATGAACTAATATTGATCAGAATAAAGAATCTTGATGTTCCCAGTACAACCAGCAAAACATAACAAACAGTTGTGTGTAATTATTACAATTTAATCCCCCTAAAAATAAAAAAGTGTTTTAATTTACGATTATAAAATAAAAATACAATATTAAACGAGTCACACTAACTAGCTAGCTAAATATATTCACCAGTCCTGCGTTATCACACAGATGACGAATGTAGAAACAGTCAGTGGGTCTTGAAGGTAGATAGGTGAAATATCAGACTTGTAAAAGTGTCCAAACACAGTGACAAGCAACGTAAATCGTAAGAACAGGATGATCAATAGTTTAAAAGCCGACCTTTATATAGGTTAGATATCCTCAAGAATTTTATTCAAAGATCCACGATTAACTCCAACCAGAAAGAGTCCAACTCAGATATTCATAAAGTCTTGAAACATTCTAGATTCTAGTTAGTTTACAGAATCAAAACCATTGCAAGTGTGACCCACCTAACAATACAACATTGCCATCTAATTTTAAACGCAAAACAACACGGGAACTCTTAAAGGGAAGGGCTGTTAAAAACATATTTTCATAGATTGCCTGCTCATCCAAGGCACAGTTGCATTATGCAAATCGCTTTAATCAAAACTTTAAAGCAATGAAATGACAATGTTGAAGTACTGAAGTTCACTGAAACACATTACGAATGGGCTTCTTGGCATGTCGATTGGAGGTGGGGTGAGGTGATTTTGGTTAATAATTATTTCACTGATATCACGGCTGCTAGTTTTATTGTAGGTAGAAGGCCCGCTACGCCTTTTTGGCTTTGAATTGCGGTGAAACCTGCGAGCATCGGTTGGAACTAGCGGACCATAAGTGATACTATGCTAAAACTCAGTGTATTAAATCTACTGCAGACAAAATTGCCGAGACCTAGGCGGGATCGAACCATCGACCTCTTGATCCGAAGCTGAACGAGATAACGACTGCGTCTCATGTCGATTGAACTGTTAATTACTGCAGGCCTATGTTGTTAATGTATGACTTTAAATTATTGCTTGACTTTAACATTAAATGGACGAGGCAGCGTTGTTGAACATGACAGGTATGGAGGAGTTCAATCGTGGTTTGGTAGGGAACATCTTCGATGGACAGATTGATCTGCATGATTTTTGAATTGCATCGCGACTGGTATTCGGAACAGTGCTGTAATCTTTGATATCTATATCAAACCTTACATCGGAGTTACTTGGGATAATTTCATCTTTAAAACCCTAGTCATACTTGCGTTAATAAACTGAGTGATGTAGAACGTTAGGTAACGAAGTAATTTGTACCAAAGGCTTGCTATTCATAGTTATCCGTATTTATTTGTCTTCAAAACACTACATTCAACCAAATTATCTTTGAGAGGCATTTAGAAGCTGGTTAATGAAACAGTTTTATTTTAGATTTTGTTAGTTACAGTATACGTTTTAATGTCTCTTATGCTGATAATTAGAAGAAACGCAAGTTCTTATGGATAGTATCTACACCGAAACGTCGCATTTCATGCAATAAAGAAGTTGACTATCCAAAAGAACTTGAAATGAACTTGAAGAACCTAAAATGAAACTGTTTAACAACACACTTTTGTTGATAACCAAGTGAAACAGATATAAAGGAAATATTGAATTGAATTATAAATCAACTATCTGAATATCAAGGATTTTAAAAAATAATTTGGGATATATCCTTAAACCTCCTTCCAAAAACACCCCTAACAGAAGACAAGGTACAACCTCTCTATTAAGTGCAGAACACTCTCTAATATAAACTTCTAATATATATTTAATTGATAAATTACGTTCGAAGAAAGTCTTGGTTTCAGGTTAAAATTTGTCATAGCAAAAAAATTAAATTTTCTCTTCAACTATGTTTGAAATATAAACCAGATGTCGATATTTTCATTAGAAGAGAACTTTTATTGAATTGACTTACAAAAATAGGAAACGACTCGTTCACGAAATGAGGTTCTAAAATGGTTTGTGTTTTTTCACAAATTGATTCTCATTTCAGCTATAAAATAAAATGAAAATTTAAACAGAAACAGTTTTTCAATTGACCTCATGGGTCAGAATTGTGTGACGAATTGTGTTGAGTAATTGTTTCATCACGATCATCAGATGTGACTTGTCGGAGTGTTAATTCCCTCATGGCTCTTGACGGATCATTCAAACAAAACATAGGACTAAAGTTTGTTGATTAACACCCATGCAACACTTAAACTCAACCAAATTAGTGATATGTTATTGCTTTTTCTCGAAATATCAAACTGAACTAAAAAAAACACTAGGTCCTGCTTTTTGGCCGTCACTGATAAGAACGAACGTCTTATAACAATAAAAGCGACCATATAGGTATCACAATGAGACATCTGAATGTATTATGAGATACTATAATATTATTGATGATAAACAATATGCATTTATCAAAAGTCTAATTGTTTGTTTGTCTCCTGTATGATAAACAAATCCCAAACAGTTTCATGTATAAAGTTTGTTCATAAATCATTTAATCTCAATACTTAATATATCTTATTCTTTAATTGATTATTTTTGAACAACAATAACACATGACGTACATTTGAAATTGCAAACCCTTTTGAACATAACAGCAAAGGAGTTGTCTATAAGAATTCACGTTCATATTCTTAAGGGTCGTTTTGATTGACTTCTGCATTTTTTAATATTTACAATCATAAGTATAGCTCAAAAGATTCGACTGAGCTTTGCAAGTTCATGATATTTGAAGGGATCTTATAGGTCTGACTTTCAAAGTGAATTTTTAATTAACATAAATACAGCGGTATTTATTTATATATGCCTTCATTTGGAATAGTTGTAAGATGTCAAAAGCTGCAATCGATTCAACCTTTGTCATGTAAGCATTGCTTAATCACGTTGTTATTCTAATAAAGGTCAGTAATATTAGTTGTAATAAAATGGCAAGACCCGCCATGGGATAAACCGTCAAAAGGTCAGTTAAACATGATACTTAATGAAAAATTAATTTTGATATTTCTAGTCGTATCAAGCTATAACTCAATGCCGACAGGCATGGCATTTAGATAAGAACCGAGACTCTGGCGAAATTATTCTACTAGTATCTGTCTGAGTTGCAACCTTTGTAGCAAACAGAGCAAGCCAGTTATTATTGGTCTAGAAGGTCATTCGATGAGAACGGAGTTTCAGTTTATGCAAGTTTGTATTAATAGTTCACTACTCGCCTGTGTAAGATACCACTGTGTATTATTTGTACAATGGGTGTATGACGTCACAGTAGTGTGTTAGTGTGAGGTCACGGGTAACCGTACCATCACAATGGCTGCCCAGACACGGAAATGTTAGTTATAAGCACTCTGTCGTCAAGTTTGCTTGATGTTTAGGGCAAGTAATAAACAGAACACTAAACTGTCTTCCATTTAATACTATCTTTATTAAGCTCGTGAATGCTTTCGCTCGTTTCATACAAAATCATTAACTCTTCTTATAAAAATAGTATTAAATGGAAAAAGGCCGCTTAGTATATTTTTTTTTCACACAGCTTCAGTAATTGAAGCTTTTACCATTTTGTCCAGACATACTGCTTTGAACCTTTACCTAGACATGTACCCAAAATTCATTATCATTACCTTCTCTTACACGTACTTATATTAAGGCTTCGAATTTGAAAAGCGAAGGAATTTATCTTTACTGAAAGTATTTTGTCTCCATTAGAATGTCGAGAGAATCCTGATCAGATCTGTTAAGGGAATACACATAATCACCTCCATGACCTTCACTCTATACAAGTGGGTTTCACTAAATCCACTTGTCAATGGGAATTACAATCAACATTCCCCTATCTTTCCTTGATCTAATACTTGCAGGGTTCTATAAAATAAGAATGTTCCCTGAGGTAACGTATTGAGAATTGTCCGTGGTAAATCGTTAAAACAATGTTTAGTATACTTAACGTGAGACAAATAGTTCGATATTGAACATTTGAGCGTCATAAGCTTTTGAAGAATTTTACAAAATCTGCTGTTCATAATTTTTTATATTTGACAGGCAACACATTCATAAGTGAAATAGCTTTAAACGAATGGGAGTTTCTGGCCTGACACTTAAATATCGCATCTTTTTTGGATTCTGGTTAACCTGAATCTCACCAGCTATTGAAATTACTTTTTTGTAAATAGGAACACATTTGGCGATTCTAATGCTGATATTGAGTTTTCAAAAGTATCAACTTTAAATTTTTGAAGGAACAATGCTGGAATTCTTATTATGTCTATATATGTTAATTTCATTGTTCTGCTCAATGAAAGTGCACACTTCTGTTGAATTCATGTAATTTTTTTATGTAATGTAGTCAAACTGATAAAACAAGAGTATAGTTCAAAGAATATTTTGAGATGGTTTTTTTTGAATTTTCAAATTTTCTTAAAATCACATAATGGTTGTACTAAGTGCGTGAGTGACTACAAATTGGATTGGATAGGCACAAGAAAGCTTACCACGACGCCCTCTCAAACGGGTACAGTAGTGAAAAGTAAAACAAATACAGAACTGTCGATCTAAAAAAAATCGCTATAGCTAATGTGTGTCTTTCTTGGAATGCTTTCATTTATATACGTATCTTATAAAAGATTTTCGGTATCATCTGATTTTCGCTAACTGCATTTTGACAATATGTCACCAATTTCGTCAAATTAGTATAGTCTATATCTTAAAATTTTAATTTGGCGAGCTTCCAAGCAGGAGTGCAACAGTCCAAAATCTTTGTAATTCTTTAAGGACATGTTCCAAACAATATCACCATTTTCAGAATACGGACTACCATATATTTTAATAGTGGCATCTGAACGTAAGATTGATTTCAACTTTGTTCTTGGAACTTACATTATTGAATTAACAATTTATACGAAACACTACAATAAATAATGTTTTATTATGTTTTCAATGTTTTGTCTGAATAATTTTTTTTTGACGAGATTTCTACAACGTACACATATTTTGACCATTGAGTTTATATTTGATTTCAAATTTGATTACAAAATGTAACATTATCTCCGTTTCACTTTACATGCTTTACATCTTTATGGCATCGATTAAGCCAAATGCAATTGTGCTTTATGACATATTTAATTAATATAATCGCTCCAATCACATAGGTATCAGTCATCCATCTTTCAAGAGAGGTGACTTAACATTCTATTGCGTAAAAGACCCTTCCTACGCCTTCAGTTTCTGATGGAAGATTGTAATCGATACAGAGCTTAGAGAATCAATAAGAATCATCACCTCAAGGAAATGTTTACCAATCCAATTATCCTTTCTTATGAAAGTAATGAGAACACTTATAAAATACCGAGTTTTTTTCATGTTAATTATAATGAAAGTGAGTTGAACTGCAATTTAATCGATAATCACTTAAAGGGGCAGTAGCACGTTTTTAGGGGAAATATAAGGTGATGTCACGAAAATTTAAATTAATGGTTCCAATCGAAAGACAATGTATTTAAACTAAATGGAGCAGTAATAATTCAAATATATAACGTAAAGTTAAGCCATGCGATTCCTTTTTCTTACACAAAATGAATTAAAGGTGTTCACACAAAAATGGCCGCCAATGGATTTTACGTGAATCGTCATACTTTGTCCTCTGACTATGAATGATTGGATTGTTTAATGAAATTTTTGACACTGTCAAAATAAGTCATTTAGCATTTACTTACTAATATCAGTGAACATTTTAAAATATAAAATTATCAAAAAACGTGCTACTGCCCCTTTAAGAGTTACAAATACAGTTCCTGAGATAAGAACGTCCTAAGAGGGATCAAGTGTAGTGTTTATGGGGAAATGTCATGGATAGAGTACTGAAAATGTGTCTGTTCAATGTCCGCGATTACTTATCTGAAAATGAATGATGGTTTATTTGATATCTTATTAACAGTTCCAGTGTAATTATGTACTGTCTGTGACATCCAGACAGATGATATCAGAAGAAGCCATTACATTGGTTTTTAACATGTGACAAGTGACAGAAACATTATTGAAAAGAAGCAGTCGTCATTGAGAAGGACTGGAAATTCCAAACTATCATATATTCTCCTCATTTAAACACACAGTCTACCGTCATACCGAAGAAGTTCATTTCAATTTGTAGCACCATCTATATGAAACAGTATCCCCATAGAAATCAAACTTTCAAAATCAATGGACGTTTATAAAATCTCTCTAAAACGCATGTTTTCAAAGAAGCTCTCAACAAGTATGTAATTTATACAATGTACATGTTCTCTCTTAAGCACCTTGAATATATATGTCTGTATATATAATTCACGATTTTTAACAATCATTATGTTTATCATTATTTCTGCATTGTAGCAAATACTATGTCCGAAACTAAAGGATTTAAGAAAAAGCTACCTTTTGTTAAAGACACGTCCTTTTTGTACTCATATCTTGGTGTATCTATTTGTGTAATTGGGGAAAAAACAAGTTTCAATAACAGTATTTTACGTATTTAATGTAAATTGTTAACGTAATAGCATTTGAAATTGTAACCTGAGTTGGATCGACAGAGATTTAATCATAAGTTTGTATTGATGAAGACAATTAATCTCTGCCTCTTAAAGGGGCAGTATCACGTTTTTAGGGGATATATGAGGTGTTGTCAGGAAAATGAAAATTAATGGTTCCAATTGAAAGACAATGTATTTAAACTAAATGGAGCAGTAAGTTTAGCCATGCTATTCCTTTTTCTTACATAAAATGAATTAAAGGTGTTCATCCAAAATAGCCGCCAATGGATTTTATGTGAATTGTCATACTTTGTCCTCCGTCAATGGCTGATTAACGTGTGTAATGATGTCAGGAAAATGAAAATTAATGGTTCCAATTGAAAGACAATGTATTTAAACTAAATGGAGCAGTAAGTTTAGCCATGCTATTCCTTTTTCTTACATAAAATGAATTAAAGGTGTTCATCCAAAATAGCCGCCAATGGATTTTATATGAATTGTCATACTTTGTCCTCCGTCAATGGCTGATTAACGTGTGTAATGATGTCAGGAAAATGAAAATTAATGGGTCCAATTTAAAGACAATGTATTTAACTAAATGAGGCAGAAATGATTCAATTATATAACGTAAAGTTTAGCCATGCGATTCCTTTTTCTTACACAAAATGAATTAAAGGTGTTCACACAAAATGGCCGCCAATGGATTTCATGTGAATCCTCATACTTTGTCCACTGACTATGGATGATTGGCTTGTGTAATGAGATGTTAGACACTTTCAAAGTAATACATTTAGCATTAACGTACAATTATCAGTGAACATTTTAAAATATAAAATTATCAAAAAACGTGATACTGCCCCTTTAAATATAAGAATACGAATTTTTTTTTTAAATAAAAGTAGTTGGCATTGACAATTACAACATGAATCAGCGCTGTTATTAACATGTTTTACTAAATCAATAGTCCAGCTTCAGGACTGTAAGGAGACCAAGAAATAAAATTGTTGAAAAGCATGTAATTATTTCAAAAATAATATATTTCATAGACTAAATTTTAGTCTACTAAATCAATTCTAAGCAGGGATATAAGGTTATCTTTTCATCTTCTCTAACCCTCTGCCATTAATGCAAAGCTATATCTGTTAAGGGGACTAAGGGTCAGGGGAAGGTGTATATACATTGTTTCTTCGGTTTAAAGCATCGTAAGCTGACACGAATATGCATCCTATAACATTGATTTTCAATTGCTACAAAAAGCTAACATTCAAAGGAATAACACTAATGCCACACATGCAGGTTTCTTTAGAAAATCTTAATCTGTCTAATTGGTCTCCTTTAAGGGATGTAATTATGTGAATTATTTATTCTTGAATGATTACCAAAATTTCAAGTTTCATGGATACCAAGCACAATACATATACTTTAAAATATTATTGACCTTTTCTTATTATACACATACTTAAGACAACAGGACTGACAGATAAAAGGCCAATAAAATCGCATTTGTAAAGTGGAACTTTGAATATCATTTGTTTATCAAAGTTTAATGTATTTTATGTTACATTTGGCAAAGAAATCAGTGAAATACATTTCAGACCATGTGACATTAAAAGATAAAAGTGTTAAACATGTATACCTGCTTAAAAAATTATGTATTGGGAAAATTTCAAATTTGATTGAGGGGTGACGAATCATTTTTTCTCACAATTATCAGATTCTCTCCACACAGAGGCAGATCAAGTCATAAAATGTTGATGTAGCCTTTGTTCAAATTAGCCAGGTTTGTGAGGGGGAGGGGTTGGGGGAGATGCCTGATTCGATGCAATCAAAGTTAGTCTTTAAATCATCATTTTAGCTACTCAATCAAGTTAAGACATTGTTATATCAACCACCAGAAGTGTTGTCATCTGCCAAAAAAATTAAAAAATTCCGCCAGGGAAACACTGAGCACGGATTTGGTCCAATTTGAACAAGTAGGATCAACGTTTTATGAATAACTCATGCTCTTTGGGATTCCGCCATGGGCTCGGCAACTTTGTCTGCAGTAGAGAACTGTTCTACACGCAGTCAGGTTCGGGTGCAAAGCTACACTGAATTTCAGCGCAGCACCACCCATGGTTCGCTAGTTCCAGCCGATGCTCGCAGCTTTCACCGCAATACATAGCCACATTAGTGTTGCGAGCTTTCGCCCCGCAATATTACTAGCAGCCGCGATAAACCCCAAATCACCTTACCTCACCTCACCTCCTCTTTGGGAAGAGATTGTTTTATCCATGATTATATGTCAAAAAGACGCTCTTTTTCTTCATACTTAACGTTTTCTCAGTAATACCTTTCTACAGGTAAGCAAGCTTTTCCATTCAGGTCTTCAGGAGTTGACAATAACATCATTTCTCCTTCAAACATTTACTATCTATCCTCTATCAATTACGAAAGGCTCCAGTACCATCATCGTCGGAGACCGCGATGCTGATCGACTGTTTTACATCAAATTAAAAATGATGAGGACAATACTCATTACCCATGTACTCATTAAAGGCAAAGCCTTGTTGTTAAGTATGTGTATATGTGAATCTGAGCTTGAGTATTTTGCTTCATCAGAAAGACAAGGTTGACATTTGCGTTTATGAACCCCTTTACAATGAATAATTGATGGTTGATAATGTAGAACAAACCTTATCGAAGATTCCAAAACTAATAACTCCTAGCAATAATAGTGTATGTAAATGTCAGAGTCAAGTAAAATGTGATTAAACACCTACGTAGCAAGACAAGAGTTGTCAGCCTACAGGAAATAAGAAAGACAATGCATATATTCATTTGTTATCAATGTATGACCTGCGAAAATGACCCATTATTCCGATTTGAAACCATTATTTAAATCCGAATGTTTAACAGTAAAGTTCCATATTGTAAGGCTTTCATTTTGTTGTCTCTATAATTTTACAGGCTACGTAGCAGTTTCATGATTTGAATATTTACATTTTAATTATAAATCACCGAAAAGACAGGCAAATAATTATGAGAAAATAAGCAAATCGCCAATGAATAATAGAAGGTATCTAATTATTAATCAACACCAGAGGAGGTGTCCCTCAGCGCACAGTTTTAACAGTGTACAACCAACCTCTTATATCATGTAATCCCCGCCCGCCCATTAACAACATAGAAAGGTATATGTATGTTGCGCAATTCAAATTCTGCTTGACTCACTAATATGACCCGTTTTGTTTACTACATCTCTACTAAAATTGCATATCACAAGTTTCTTGTGAGCCCAACTGTCAAAAGCATGCAAATAATTGCGATAGATATCATGTCTGCTTTTGTTTAATTTTAACCAATTGCTTTCAATATTTGATGTTAGTGTTTGCATTTGCCACAGTGAGATCAATCCATTTTAATCTTAGCCTAGAGGTATTTTTTATCAATTACAAATGGGTTATTTTACAAGTTGGTAAATTCTAAAAAGACATTGAGAGGAATATTTATTTATTACGTTTTTAACTGAATTCATTGACTTATGTTCAAAACTAAAAGTAAAGATGAGTTACTTGTTTCTTTCACGTCAGTGATGTAGACACAGACATCCTATTCTGCGATAGGAGAAACCAAAATTTGAAGGAAAATCTTCTATTCAATTTATATTTATGAAAATTGTGGCTTTATTTAAAGGTGTAATGGATTACAATGTTTTATGAGGAGGGAAGCAATTGTGATTCAATAGGACAGGTATAGACCATTCTCTCCCCACAGAGGCAGATCAAGTCATGTTGATTTAGCCTCTGTTCTATTACGCCGAAATCCGTGGGTTCCGGCAGTTTCCCCTGGCGGAAAAAACTTTCATAACAATACATTTGAATTTCTTTATCAAATGAAAAGGCTTCTCGCATGGAAAAGGTGGTTCACACCCCAATGCCTTTGCCTTCTTTCAGTAGCCAAAATGATGATTTAAGAACAGCGTCGCTGATTGCACAACTTATTTTGATTGCCTCCAATCAGACATCTCCCATTCTATCCCACAAACTCGCCGTAATAGAACAGAGGCTAAATCAACATGACTTGATCTGCCTCTGTGGGGAGAGAATGGGTATATACATATCCATTTAGTTTTCATGCTAATTTTGTTTGATTCAGATTTCATTTTCAAACGCTGAAGCTGTCACGGTGAGGCTATTCTGTCAACTTGTCAACATATCTTTATTATATCAAATTCAATGTACTTTCAAAATGTTCGTCTGTTTAAATTCAATTTCTTATGACATTTTAATCTTTTCCTGAAATTTCATCAGTTGTTAGTTTGAATAGTCTTCGTGATTCATTGTTATTAATCACATTAAAGTTGATTGCCTTTTGCAAGGCATATGAATGAACATTTACAGAATGATTTATCATTTAGTTGTTGTTTTCTGTACATAGTTGTCAATGGCAAGTTGCTATGACGAGAGCATGACATGTTGACAAGGAAGTATGATAAGCCCACGTGAAAAAGATAATCCTATTTAATGCGGAAGGTATTAGAAGAAGGGCTGTAAGTAGTTCACCCAGGCTTATAAGTTATCATTCACAGAAACACTGCCAAATATAAATCGTATGTAATTAGTTTTACTAATGTGTGATTTCATTATTTCATAATGTAGAGCTACATGCTTGCCTGTGCAAACTTCTGTCATTTATGTCCTTTTTATGTGAATGTCAGCGACAATATCGTTACACAATTAATTAAGTAACTACTTTAATAATAACAGTTAAGATCGTGGCATGGTATGAATAATTCGATATCATTGATCCTGTAAGGGTTGTGTAAGAGCAACACCGGGTGTTTCATTACATATCCTTAGGGTTTGATGTGAAACTGTCGTGATATTAAATGGTGATATATGTACTTTTGAATCACGAAATGACAAATATTATGAGAAATGTAAGGTTCTCAATAACCTTATGTTTTATACAGATACCGAGAAAAGCTCTTTTGTTATCTTCTTGTCAACAAAGCTATAAGCACAAATGTAATGCTTATTCAAACCGGAAATTGTGGTTTGTAACATTGATTCACTATAGACTATCACTTGTTGATTGTTAAAACTCCATATTAACAGAAAACATTACTGGCATTCCTGTTTTTCAATATGCTGTATCAGATTTCTAAACAAACAGACCAAAATTTAATTGATTGCTATATCATACTTAAACTGTTAAGTATGCTTTCGTGTAAAATGAACTAACCAAATACGATTACGTTTATGGATGATAAACATTACATTTTACAGATGATAAACCTCTCAGCTCAGTGTAAAATGACAAAGTCGATCATGCACAAGTATTTATCTCTAGTAGTAATGAGATTGACAAATATAAATATACCTTTAGGAGGACAGCTTCATTTTGTCAGGATGTGTTTCATTGGTTGTGTTATCAGTTCTATTTTTGGAAACTCATAATGATGATTTCTTCAAGTGTACAGTTGTTCTACTGACGATGGGTAAAACATTCATGTCATTCACGAGCAATTTATTAAACATGATTTGCATCACTGTCCCTATTTGTGTTTATCAATCATATTATTAATTCAAAATATCTGACATATGTATTCTCAAATACCAATTATATGATAAAAAAACGTTTTCTATGACATGATAGCAAAAGTCAAATTCACCCGTCCAACTTTCAAATATGTTAGTTATATAACCTATCAAACATATCAAATTGTAACTTTCGTTCTACCTGATTTTTTAGATAAGTTTCTAATTTACGTTAGAGTGATAAAAGCCCTTTATTGTACGGTTTTCGTTTAAAATCATGAAATCGAATCTTTTTTTTAGTCCCTATACGACGACGTCGATCAACTGTAAAATGATATTTTCCTTAAACAATCACTACTTCTTGATCAGATTACACTATTGGTAAAGTTTGCCATACATGACCCCTGACAACTGAAGGAATGGCTCTTTGACATGAAGACGTAATAAATCAAATACATAATGTAAAGCTCAGCCATACGATTCCCTTTTATTTCACAAAATGAATGAAAGGTGATCGCACAAAAATGAACGCAAGTGGACTTTATTTGAATCTTTATAATTTGTTCTCTGACTATGGATGATCAGTTTGTGTAATAAGATTTTGACATTATACACTTATAAATAATACATTTAGCATCAACGTACAATATTATCAGTGACAACTCAAAAATAAAATAAAAAATTTTCCAAAAACGGGCTACTGCCCCTTTAAGTTAGATCAAATTGTTGATAAATTTGTCGTTTGTAAACGCACCAATGTAACTGATATGATCATAAGGAATTTTGTTTCAGTGTTTATGAGTTTGAATAAATCTGAATTACTTTTATTTGAGTCATACATCGTTTCTTATAAATAACATGCTCTCTCATCTGATGAGAATCTAAGAACACAGTCTGAAACCTGGTGTTTGTTGACTATATAGAATTACCTACGAATACATCCTGCTTGAAAGAAAAGCTTATTAGTAGGAGTAGACGAAATATTGAGAGGATGTTAATTATACCTGTTTCAGAGTAGATAATTTACCCCAGGCAGCAAATTCATAAGGGGAGTATTTTTATGTTTGGTAGAACAGAATAGGCTAAAAAAACACATCAAAAGAATATCTTAAATTGCTAAACAATAAGAAGTTGGAATTATTTTGATAAAAGTAAATTATCTATTTTTAACAAGTTATTGAGGGAAACAGCAAGTTGTTTGATTACTATAACGGAAACAGATCATTTAAATGACGAAAAGATTGTAAAAAATGACATAATCAATTATTTATGTGAAAACGTTCAATAAAAAACAGTTTAATCAAAAGTATTTAATATTATTTTTTTCAGAAATAATTAGATTAGTCATTCCAAACATGGGCCTACTTCTATCTTGAATCTTTAATCTTGACTTCTATTTTCATATTGTCCCGTTAGTATAAGGATCTAATAATTTGATTATCATTGTTGTGCCTGAAGGAAAAAGGGAAGGGATGAAAGAAAAGAATAATTGAATTTATAAACATTCTATTTTCAATTAGCTGTTCCTTCAGGATTAGTATATGTACAGTTCCTATTTGAACCAAAAAAATGACCATTATCATATGAAATATCATTTTCATTTAAATCAGTGTTGTCGTATCTGAGAATTCTTATATCACTTGCTAGAATTGGACATTTTACATACAATACATTTTATTCTGTATAAATGTTCTTTCCTCATTAGATGTTGGTTTTAGGATCATGTCCTGTAAACGTGTATAGAAACAATACACACACTGACACATGTCATAATGATATTGCTCTATGAATAAAACAAATTTTAAAAGAATTGAAATTACGCATTCCTGATGCCATTTCACTTTTCTTTCAAATAAAGTATCTGATATATATTTAAGGAACACAATTTATAAACTAATTTGGCGAATGACTTAACACGTTGTGAAAATGAAAGTTCAATCTACATGTATTTAAGCTCTTTGTAGCAAAAAAGTGTCAACTAATCTCAACAAAAGTTTGTAATCATGTATTCTTTCGAGAACAAAAAGTAATTGATAACCCTATTCATTCATTTAAGTATGCCCATGTAAGGCATAGCCTCTTTCAGTAGTGTGCTTGATCTCAACTGATTTGTTGCAGTCTGTAGGATCAAGTTTATCATTATTGATATAAAACACAATCAAACTGCCAAGTCTATAGTTATTGAGTTGGAAAAGAAACGATTTTGCTCATCATAGAAAAGGGGGCATACACAATTGAGATATGATTATTTATCAGAATAAACAATTGTTGATACAATCTGACCGGAACTACTATTCAAGTATGCATTCAGACATTTAAGACAATTAAGACATGCTTTAAGACATATACATGTAAATGGATTGTTAAAGACTGAACAATATTTTCTATGTATACTGGCTGAGTTTTTGGTTTTTTTTAATGTTTATAAATTCAACTTGATGAACAGTTTGTGACAAATGCGTGATATGTTGTACCTTTCTAACAAGCATGTACGTATGTTTTCTAATAGAAACTATTTTATAAAACTAGCTTAACAGATTCAATGATTTCCGGACAATTTAGCCAACAGACACTTCAATAGTGACCAAACGGGGATTGTCTGGAGCTGAGTGTTCTACAGGCTTTGATCCTGAGGGGATCAACTTGATAACCCTTTGTGATATTGAACTTGCACTTTGAACAAAATTAATGTGAACTTACGATGTAAAAAAACAAACATTTTGAAGTTATTTTCACTCTTACCAAAGATATGTTATTATTAGATTCAGTTATTTTCAGCGATTCAATATGTCTTAAATTTGAAAAAAACAACTTTCCTGGGCATTCGTCTATTGCAATATTTATATTAATTAGTAATAATTGAAATAAAATAAGATTTTTGAGTTTCTATATCAAATCATCTTCATCCTCCTAGTCTATGTTATAAAAGTGACATTTACAGACTAACCATATTGTGAGGGAAGAATTAGTTGATAAATGTCACTATGTCAATAAAGATGTAATATGTACTTACTTTGGGCTTATTCTTATCTTCTAAAATACGATGGTAAGGTCAAACTGTCATTTTCTGATTTCATATCAAAACAATGTTTGTACAACTTATTTGTTTGTACAACGAATTATTTGCTGTTATTGTCATTCCCCGCTAATCAACCATTTGAAATCGAATTCATAGTGGAGAAGCTAGAAAATATCATAATATAACCATTTTGAAATTATCTTTAAATAATTTTAGTATATGGGAAAAAGGGATTAATTTGAAAAGAACTATAAGCAATAATCCCCTGCTCATAACCTCTCGTAGCAACCAAATCACTTTGAGAAAATGTCATACTGATATACAAAATCATATGAAGATGTGTTTTCGTTAAGAATATTGAACATACTTTTGATGTCAAGCAAGTAATGACAACAATATGTGATATTGTGATCACTTGCTTTACAACGACATTAGAATGTATGTCAAAACGTCGCTTTCACAGACTATAGAAGTGGTTTAAACATATTTATTTCAATTAAGAATTGGATTGGTAAACAAGCTAAAAGCTTATGTTAATACCGCTCCAAAATACAAGATGTAGAACATGTCATGGTGAATTTACAAAAAATATATATATATCATTTATACAAACGCCAACAAGGTAAATAACAAGTCATTGTGAATTTACAAAAGTTGTCTTATAATCTATAAAAACGCCAACATGATAACGAATGGTTGTTTAACAATTATGTTATTTTTCTGAATAAATAAACACCAACAATCTTAAACACTACAACATAAAAAAAAATGCCTATAATTCATATTTTATAAATCATTTATCAATTAATCAATAATCAATAAGTTGCAAATCTGCCAGTTAAATTTATGAATTCGTGCACAGATATCAAAAGTTCATTATTAACACAAGAAGAACAATTTGGGTTTCCAAATAAGACCGATCTCAAATCAAAACCTTTATTATAGAAGAACATATTTTGCCTTATATGGGTGTACAGAGGACATGTAAAAAAGTAATGTGTCGAATCTTCATAGTTATGGCCACAGGAACAGGCGGGAATTTGTGATACAAATCTTTCAAACTTGTGAGCATTTAAATCGCTGCATTCAAGTCTAAGACGAGTGTGTATTATTTGAGAAAATCTATTACCAAAATTTAAATTGAAAGTACTATACATGATAGTTTCATTGGCTATAGCTTTTTTAAAAGAAGAAAAAGATGGCGAATTTCTATGTTCTATTGGTAATGAATTCCATAATTTAACCGAGTCTGGAAGGAAGGATTTTGCATAATTTACAGTTTTACAGTTTATGGTCTGAAGTTTTGAGTCATCACGAAGATTGTAATCAATAACATCTGATATTTTCGGAGGTACTAGGTTGCTAAGGTAACTTGGTGTATCATTATTGACCATTTTATAAAACAAACTCATTTTGTTAACATATCGTCTATGGCATAATGGTTTACAGTTCGTTTCTTTATATATTTTATCATGACTCGTACCACGGACGGCACCACAAACGGTTCTCAGAGCATCAAGATTGAGTTTTTCTAACATTTCTGCTTGTTGCTTTGTACAATTATCCCATATATGACTGCAGTAGTCAAATACAGGTAGAATGTACTGTTTATACATGATCTCTAAAGTTTTTCGGTTCAATCTGTATTTTAGACTTCTCAGACAATTAACCATTGGCGCAACCTTTTTAACAATGTCGTTAATATGGTCGTTCCAAGAACAGTCATGTTGTAAAATAAGACCCAAATGTTTGTGACTTTCAACCGAGTCGATAATCTCATCATTCATAGTCAAATCTGGCATTTGAACTGGTTGCAATTTACGAGTAAAACGAATGGAAACTGTTTTATTTGGGTTGAATGATACCTGCCATTTGTCTGCCCATTCAGAAATTCGCTTCAAGTCATCATTTATATCAACAGAAGTTTCGAAAGGATCACCGATAATCGCATATAGAGATGTATCGTCCGCGAAGAGCCGTATATTGCTATTGATGCCTTCGACTATATCGTTAATATATACAATAAACAATAACGGTCCCAATACGGAACCCTGTGGCACGCCAGCGAAGACGCCCCTGTTATCAGATCGGAAACCATTAATAACAACACATTGTTCCCTGTTCTCAAGATAGCTCTCGAACCAGTTTAACAAATTTCCATTTATTCCATTTTTCTTTAATTTGTGTATGATGCCCTTATGCCAAACTCTATCGAACGCTTTACTAACATCGCAGAAGACCGCTTTTACTTCCTTACCTTTATCTACTGCTTCAGCTATAAAATCATAAAGATATGTAAGTTGATTGACAGTGGAGTCCCCTGGTGTAAATCCGGACTGAAGGTTAGACAGTATATTGTTATCTCTGAAAAAATTATACACATGTTTAAAAACACATTTTTCAAAAACTTTGGCCAAACAACTTGTAAGCGCAACAGGTCTGTAATTCGAGCAGTCGTTAATACTACCTTTTTTATGAATAGGGACAACGGAGGCATCTTTCCAAATTTGCGGGAATGTCTCTTTAGAAAGCGATAGGTTAAAAACTTCTGTAAGTGGACCAGCTAACAGTTGAGCGTTCATCCTTAGGAACTTATTGCTAATGCCGTCCGGTCCTGTCGCTTTTGTTGTATCTACTGAGGAGAGAATATCATGAACTTCATTTGTATTTAGATAAAGATCACTTAGTGAATGGCTAATGGTAGAATTAACTTCTTCGATTTGTTTGTCAGGATAACTGACTTTAGTTTGGTCAGTGAAGTATTGATTCATAATATTTGCAATATCCAAACTATTATCGTATAGTTTATCATCATGAAGTACAGGAGGAAATGTTCCTAATGAATTTTTGGTTTTAGTGAAGTGTTTAATGAGACGCCACCAGAGTTTTGTGCCATGATTTTCATTAACCATTTTATCAATTTTGTCTATGTATATTTGTTTTGCAGTTCTTACTGAGGATATCACTTTGTTTCTGTATTGCCTGAACTTTGCCCAATCGGAAGGTGAATTACGCCGTTTTGCAAGCTTATGTATACGATTACGCTTTCGGATAAGACTCCGAGTTTCACTATTCATCCATGGAGCATCGTTTGGTCTGATTGTGACAATTTTATTAGGAACATGTTTATTGCACAGATTCATTATGGTAGTGGTTATATGATCTGTTACCAGATTAACATCTTGAGAGGAAAATATTTCATCCCAGTCAACAAGACTAAGTTCGTCAGTTAATGCATCAATATCAGCTAGCTTGTAGTCAAAAATCTTTCGTTTATAGGTGGATGTTTTTGCTACGTTCTCATTTAGAGAAACATATACCGGACAGTGATCACTACATATAGGGTCGAGTACACCAGAATCTTTTATAAGGGAAGTGTGTGAAATAAAGATAAGATCAATCAAAGTTCTAGAAGTAGGTGTGATCCTTGTGGGATCAGTAATGATTTGAGATAATCCATTCAATACTTTGATTTGTTCTATTCTGTTTGAACACATTGACAGAATATCTTCATTAAAATCACCAGTTACAATTGTTACTAAGCCAATATCGACAGCATTAGTGATAGATTCCTCTATCAAGTCCCAATAAGCATCACTCTTGTCTGCTCTATAGAAAGTTCCAATTAAGTAATTGCGTTTTTTACATTTAATCTTAACCCATAGTGCCTCAAGAGCAGGCAGGTCTAAAATGTCCATGCACTCAAAAATCAAGCATTGTTTTATATATACAGCCACCCCTCCACCCCTGGTTTGTCTATCTTTTCTTAATGGTAAATGATAACCTGGTATTTCTATATTAATACTTTCTATTCCATTATGCAACCATGATTCAGTTACACAAATCACATCATATGGTTTTAACTCAGCTTGGAGTATATCTAGTTTATCTTTTAAACTTCGTACATTTAAATGTATAATTTTAAGATCGGATGTTTGAAATGGTCCTGGATGTGGGTGAACATCACCACAGGTCAAAAGGAGTAAGGTAATAAGCAAGGATACTCGGTTGTCATAGAGACACAATATTGAAAATAGATAGCACCGTTTTCTAAATTTAAAGGCAGATTTGCTTTGAATGTGACAAACAAACGACTATAGAAGTTGTTCATCCATTAGAATTGTCCTCATTGTTCATTACACAAACTTCTAGCATGCCAATCAAAGGAGTGTTAACGATTGATCAAAATTAATATTGAGATACATCTTCTTTGGGTCTGTGATACAAATTCATTTGAGATAAAGAATATTAAGGACATGATTTTTCTTATAAATCTTTATAGTTGTTGATTAACATATTATCTGTCATTTTTTATGTGTTTCATGATCCGCCAATGAATGAAATTTCTATAGGGCTACAATATTTTAAAATAATATCTTATTATGTGAAACTTAATTCCGACAGCCTCCGTTGAAATACCAGATTTCTTCACCCCTCGTCTGTTTGAAAAAGTTTAGACATCAAATACGTACTACCGTGATGAGTAAACTTGTGTATTCATCTTAACAAATAAAATGTTTATTTATATCATTATTTATGTTATCTGGCGGCAATATTTTGTTTTTGGCTCTTTTGTATTTGAGTGTATATCAAAGTGACACAGAACAGGTTTCATGAACTTTTCATTGGTCGAATAAAAGCCTAAATACATATGTTTTGCTTCCGATCTTTTTTGTACCATGTAATTATATTTCTTCTTTATTTGCAGTGGGATTGACTGGGGATCGATTTGGGACTTTCAATGACCTGAGGACCTGTGACATAATTGTGTGTTTGTCGTTGATTTGACGATTTGATCAGAAATAACTATCATTATAAAATCCTGACAGATATGCAATAATTAGAATTTTAAATGAACTTATGGAAAACAATTATCAAATAGGCCTCACGAAAAAGACATTTTGAACTTACTCTCCTCAAATTTCTTAAAACTTTCTGTAATTCAAATGTCATGCCACCTCCTGGACGTCTCCTGCTGTAAACACATTTCACATAACCTGTTTCCGCTTTTAGACATTGCCATGGAGTACCAAACACAACTCATAACGTAATGAAACTGTTCTGGACTTCGTTTTGCTTGCTTATACAAGGCGGGTTATACGTCAAATTGAATCATTTATTTTATGAATGGATGAATTGTGTTCAACAAAAGACATTCTGATTTTCATCACTCAAGCTATATTTGAGTAACTCAAGATAGTGCACCCTCGTTAAAGATCTATTATTAGAGTTCAATGTTTTAAAAAGTAATTGTACTGTTTACCTTGTATTTTGTGCAAACTTTTGCGACAAACTTAGAGAAAATCGGACCAACATTCATTAAATGGGAGATAAATTACCGAAACGTTAGCCGACGTAAAGGTGAATCAAATGTAGAGATATCACAACTACTGGTTTCTAAATATACGCTTGAAAACCTTCTTTGTCTCGGACGACTAGATCTTATCTTCTTTTTCACCGAATGAGGTATTCCTTGCTGCCCTGTTGATACCCATCGAACGCAAATACGGTAGTTGAGACACAGTGTAAATTCTACACGCATAATGATTACGTCACCAAAAGCGGGTAAAATGCTATGGCCTTTTTACAGGGGGTACTGTACTTTGGGCGTCGAAATAAGTTTGTTATTGTTGATAATACAATGTAAATGTGATCTCAAAATTTCGACGTACGATTTTTCTACTAAGTGATGTATTCATATTATCAATAGCTATGTGTGTCAATATAAGTATTAAACATTGATTAAATGCTGATATTTCTTGTTAATAAAAATAATAATCATTCATGCCTCTGATTTAATGTAATCCGTTGTGGGCCTTAATGAACCAAATTCATTATGAACAGAAAATGATAATTGAATCATGCCATGAACAACTAATAATGTAAGTTTCTGGTAATCTAGTTTGAGTCAAATCAAGTTCACATAAAGTCATCTTAGAGAGAATGGTGAAGCAACAGAAAACAAGGGTTTTTGCATTTACTGTATGATTTAAATTATTACTATGGCACAAGATGTCACAAACTTTTGTAAATGACACAAGAAGTCCCAAACGTATTCTCATCCATAGTTATGATCTGAAATTAAATCTGAAATTGTGGCACAGACTTAACATATCTACATCAACATGATAATGGAGGATAAGCAGTAATTTCTACATTAGCAGAATCTTCATGTTTCACTCGTTTAAGTCATTCAAAAATACCCCGGAGAACGCTCGGAGTGACAGACGATGAATCATGACACCCACGTACATGTAGTACTAAGTGAAAAAAAACATGGATCAATTGTACATGTTTGCTGAATATATTGCAGTTGATGAATACAGATTTATAGTAGGCTAAAGGACACGAAATTAAATTAACAGCAATATCGGAACTATTTTGGTGAAATGTAAGGTTTTGTAGTCGTTGTACTGTTGTTTTATTTATGAGAAATTTTACAGTGAGTGTAACATGCTAATAACGAATTTCACTGAAATAAAACACTGAACCGAAAGGTTGTAGATATCGTATTATCTGACATTTGCTCCTGTAATCAAGCCTAGTTAATACTGCTGTAATATATAAACGTTTCTCTATTTCAAATTTAAACATCATTTCCCTCTTAGATAATAGCAATGCTCACATGAACATTACAACAAAAGAGAAAGATTAGTATATGAATGAGTTTAATCTGAAACAATTTGAAAACGGTCAATTATTATCAGAGTTATGAGAACTCTAATATGATATGCATAACACCTGATGAGTATGATTTTATAACGAAGTTTGATGATCATGAAATTTTACCGTTTTTCTCAAAAAGGTTTCATATCTAAGTGAATTCCATCAAAGCAAGAAAAGCATTAATCCTGGTTTAAGTTACAACTATTGACAGAGGAATCATCAGCCCACGTTTCTATCATTGTTACTGATAATAAACACGATAACAAGCTCGCTGTCGTATTGGCAGGCTTTCTAGTTTATATAGGACAGTAAGTGTCGCTAACAACGATCACAATAGATAATGTCCATTATGAAATGCAATATATTATTATTATCATTAATATGTTGCTTGTCAATGGCATAAGCTCAGAAGGTTTGGAAGATTTGTATGATTACATCAATAACAATATTGAATACACATACACGTATTTTAGACTCATGTATAGATGGTTACCTTAAATTGTGATAATCAGGTATTGACTCCTGAATAGAGTTTGGAGGTGCAAACTGAAAGACATTTGCGCATTTGTGAATTCAAGTTGAAGTTTTGTATGTTCATGCATTGTTCGCTGATAAAAAGATCCAAATTAAACATAATAATAATAAGAGAAATGATAATCTTCTAACATATTATTACTTATTTTCAATGAATATCAATATATAACAATGCTTTACATTGATAAATATAAAAATCCACTTCGATTATTAAAAAAACACAGCTTGTCATATATGTCAAGATAAAATGTCATTACAATGTATTCATCCAGTTTTTATCATAGTTGAAACTTTATCAAACAGACAAACTAAATCTGCAACACCACAGTGACTAACCTCAAGCAACATGTTGTGGATACGTTTGTGTTCTTGTGTCTGTCATCATATGACTTAAAGGGTTTTCCCCTGTAGGGCTACACTCAAACAAAGTATAGCTGTGAGATTTGACAGTTTCTGACAAGTACTCTACAATATTGATCGAACTCAAAGGAGAGCTCTAGCACCATTACCAATGAGGCTTTCATTGATCATCATCCTGTAAAGCCAGGAGACCATCAAACCTGATTAGAATAGTTATCTTAGTGAATGGACATCTAATGGAGTTTGATATTTGATCCTGAATTTTACCGTTTGTTTTGAGTACCCACATTACAAAAAAGATGAAATCAGGTCAATTACCGAAATGTGATCAAACACTTTTTTCGAGGGTTTGTCAGAGTTCCAAGATAATGAAAATTGTCTCGTATCTACATGTTAAACCACTTTTCTAATAAGGTCGTTCTGGAAGATGAAAGTACTTAAAAAGTTGCCAATAACGAATATTATTCATTTACCATTCACTATCTACCGCGTATACTTCATATGCAACCCTCTATCACTTACCAAAGGCTCCGGTAACATTGTGATGTCAATTGACTGTTTCTTACATCAAATTGAAAATGATGAAAACAAAAACTATTACCCATAGTACATATAGAAGGCAGAGCCATGTTGTTAACTTGAGCTTTTTGTTTTTGTTTTATTACACTATTTTTAATGCAGGCATGACATGCAAACATACAATGACATCATACATCATAGTACAGGTACATGTATTAATTCGGTGTACACAGTATTTGACATATATGTATTTGAACATTCTCAAAATACCAAAAAGATAAAAATCAAAGTGCACTGCCAAATACCACTTGTATTCATTATATTGTAATACCGTTTATACATAGAAAATAGCACTTACAGTCTTACACATGTAACTACATTCCAATCAAGTATGCATTTGAAATGTAATGTTTATATCAGTTTCAACTGGAGTTCGAGTGAGTGAGTGAGTTAATGTTTAACGCCGCTTAGGCAATATTTCAGCCAGCGGTATCAGTTTCGAAAATCGTTTGAATTTTTCTGATTTTAAATTGAATATAAATATTTTATTGTTTCACTTTTGATATAGGAAGTCGATTTATGTTTAACATGTGTGTGTAACTCGCAGTTCCAATATTTTGTTAACCGAAAAGTTCATGAGGACAGAGAAGACATATGAGTTTATTAACCCTTTACGATAAATTGATGCTTGACAACTGAGAACATACCTTATTGTAGATTCCAAAACTAATAACTACCAGCAATAACAGTGTATGTAAATGTCAGAGTGAAATGTGACTAAACACCTACGTGCAAAGACATGATAAATTAAGCAGCAGGAAAGTTTAATAAGAGGCAATAGATTTCAGTCTATTTAATGAAAAAAACACTCCATATTCAAAGGTAGTTTGCCATATTAATGTACAAATGAATGAACACATATTCTATTATCCCGATTCTAAACGTTCACATATGGCTAATGTTTTGTTGTTTTCATAATAACCCTTGGGCTTCATACTAGTTTCCTAATTTGATTAGTTACATTTTAAGTAAAGGAAAGGAAAAACTGTGCAAAGTGAGCAAATCGTCAACGAATAAGATCCTTAATTCCTAGCGTAACACCAAGCAATCATAAACTTTCCAAATCTCTATAATTTACCACTTCACTGTGAAAAAATCTATATGTCAATTGTAAATTTCTCTCACAATGTTGTTTATACAGACATATTGAATAACTATTTATATGTCAAATCAATGTATGAAAATAACAAAAGTTGGTAATTTGTTGGGATCAAAGTTCACAGTTAAACAACATAAATCATATAGACAGATTTGTACATGGCATTTACGACAACTAAGTGAAAGAAATTATTGATAAACACACAGAAACAGACTCAGTTATTCAGGTGTTCATAGTTCTAGACATCGTTATTTATCATCCAAAAGTGGCTACCACAGTAGATATCGCTTTTCTGAGATCAAGCGATATCTACAGGCGATATCTACATTGTAGCTATCGCTACAATCAAATCGTCATAATCCTATTACATCATCAGTAAAATGACATCACAAGGCTTTGGCATCACTTAGAACACAGATGACAATACTATGACGTCACAAAGCTCATGGCGTAACAATGCTATGACGTCATGGTGCTGATGACGTCACAATGCAATAACCTCACTGCTCAAGAAGTCTAATGACAGTTTTGAGTTCAGATATGATCATTCTTTTGCTAATAACTGTTGAAAAATGATTTCGATGATAAATAAAATCTCACCCTCGTGTCTTCTGATATCAAATATATCAACACTCGTTGATTAAAGTAAAAATATCCGAGGCTTGTAACTTTAATCAACTCGTGTTGATATATTTGATATCAGAAGACACTTGGGTGAGATTCTCTATATAACCTTTCTTATATCTTGATTTTTGTCTGCCCTTTACAGTTACTTACAATTTCTTTGATTGCAAATTCACAACCAACAAACGTTTGTTTATTAACTTCAATATATTAGGAGTTGGTGAAATGAAAAGAAAGGCCCAGGTGATCTCAATCAATTTCTCATATCTTTATCATACTCATGAAGCAATCAAAAGCACCTTTTTACTCACTGATACATGTATTTCAAAACATCTCTCCTAAAATTGCATACCATAAGTTTCTTGTGAGGTAAACAGTCATAAGTATGTAAATAATTACGATAGAGATTATGTCTTTGATTCTGTCAATCAAATGTACTTTCAAAATTGTTATATTTGTAAATTTATTATTTGATTATATTGCATTCTTTTATCATAAATTTCGTTAGCAGTAAATTTAAATAGTCGTCATGATTTGTTGTTACTTATTACATTTTAGTTTATAGGCGTTGATTGCCTTTAGCTATTCATATGAACGTCACATTTCCAAAGCGCTTTTTCATCTAGACGATTTCATCTATACACAGTGGTCAATGGCAAGTGACTGTTCTAACATGGGGAAGACATGTTGACAAGGAAGTATGATAAGCCCACGTGAGTACAATAATCCTATCTAATGAGAAAGATCTTAAAGGAAGAGCACTAAGTAGTTCACCGAGGCTTATCAGTGCGCTAAACATTCACAGAAACACTGCTAAATAAAGATCGTATGTAATTAGTTGTACTTTTGTGAGATTTCATAAGTTCATCAAAGTTGAACTCCATGCTTATTTGTGGAAAGTTCTGTTATTCGTGTTCTTCTTTTTACAAATATCAGCGACATTGTTTTTCAGAAAATCATAGAGTAACTAAATTAGCACATTTAACAGTTTCAGATCGTGGCAAGGTATGGACTACTGGTAATTCTATATCATTGGTTGTGTAAAGGTCGTGTAATAGCCACATCATGAGTCTCATGGTATATCCGTCAGATTTGAAAATGTCATGATGGTGTACATGAATGGTGATATAAATTTGAAACATCACTCTCTTTTATTAAAAAATGACATATATTGCGTCATATTCCGGTTTTCTATGAGTCTTATAACAACTTTACAGAAGTCGAGAAAAATTGTTTTTTTTTTTTCATGCAAAAAAAGCTACAACTACACATTTAATTAGGGGATAAATCCATTCTGTTTTTTATTTTGGGGTTGTATGTCGTGCATTCTTTACCCCTAAATGTTTATTTAGGGGTAAAGAATGCACGACATACAACCCCAAAATAATAAACAGAATGGATTTATCACCATTCTAACATGACTAATAAGTAAAAAAGGGTGGAACTATTTTGACTTGCGTAAAAGCAATCTGATTAGGTCAAACCGGTGCAGACCGGTTCCACTCACTTGCAAAACAAGGGTACAGTCCACTTTCATAAAGAACACATAACAATTAAAATGTCATTACAAACAGAAAAAAACGTGTTTAAATAGACTCATCTATAATGTATTGAGCATATAATCATTGGAAAGCAGATTTCAATGTCGTCAAAGTTACGATGTTTTACCTAAATACATGGGTCGACCCATCACCCCTACAATAGCGACAAGGACTGACCAAATCAAGGGACGTTACTCTGAATTAGATCTAGTTGTAAACTAGGCCTACGTGTCGGTGAACTGTTTCAAACTTACTGGAAGCTGTCAAGAAAGTTATATTTTGTGTCATTGTTGGGGACACTGTGACAGGAAAAGTGGTCACTTGTAAATTAGAGGTAGGGGCAGTGACAGCATTCTGCGAAATTAAAGAATAAAGTTGCTTTCGTTCATCTGACGAATCGCTGTATGAGACTAAGAAGTGTGCGATCGTTGATTTTGTTTATAGATCTGAGGACTGATTTAATTACATCGCGAAGCAGTAAGAAACACTTCAAACAGGAACCAAATACCTCGTTATTCGATTAAAATTTGTAGGTGTTTCAAAATGACAAGTTTCTGATATTGAAATTTAAATTGTTGTCGCCAACATGTCTATTGTAAACAGAAAGTCGCTGAGTGCAGATTGTATACGCGTGCGCGGAGGAATGTGAAGCGGTCGTAAATAATTAGAGGTGATTATCGGCGAAATAATTACTCCAAATTGTTTATGAGTAACCAATCAGAAGCCAGTATTTTCAAACTAGTTTTCGTGTCATGTTAGAATGGTTATTCAAATAAGAGATGATTGATCATAGGCTATCATTTATTGATCGTAATAAACACATTTTGATAGAAAATATTTCTGTCATTTCTTTTTTTCAATATGCTGTATCACATTCCAAAACAAAAAGATCAAATACCAGATTTCAATCGATGCTTATATTATGATTGAACTGTTAAGTATGCATTAAAAGCAACTAACAGAACACGAATATGTTTATGGATGATCAACATTACATTTTACAGTAATATAACTATAATAAAACCTCTCAGTTTAGTGAAAAATGACAAAGTCGATCATGCATAAACATTCGTCTTTAGTAGTAATGAGATTGACATATATAAATTTACCAAGTGGGTTGCCTCTTTTTGTCAGGATACTTGTTGGTTTGGTTTAAACATATTTTATTCACAAAGAAAAGGATTGGGAACAAGTTGTCCAACTTAGAATACCCTCTCTTTGGTATTTTCAAATATTGAACATACATATATTTATACACAAAGATGACAGATACTAAACAGTACAAGGGGTACAAAAGAAAGACAATAACAAGAAGAGAACTGTATACACTTATTTTCTTGTTCATTAGTTGTGTGTTATTAGTTTTAATTTTGGAATAACACAATGAAGTATATGTGTTCAAGAGTACAGTTGTCTTGCTGACATTTGGTAAAACATATATGCCATTCATATATGTTCACAAAAACCATTGTATTTTAAGAGAGTTCCGGCAATAAGAATTTAGCAATATATAACATTTATTAAAATCAGTTTCAGATATATCATGTTTGATTATGAAATATAGAATTGCAAGATTGTAGATAGGAAACATCAACACCAACATTTCCAAAAGCCGTGCTTTTTTTAGCAGAGGTGTGTATTGTATTGTTAGTTTTTCTAGGAAAACGAGATGGGCCGGGAACAAATCATGCGAGTGACACTGTGATTCGTCATTTGCAACCACTGTCTTGAATGAAGCATGGAGAACAGATACAACTGATGTTAGGAACGACAGTCAGCTTGATAAAGTACTACTCATTTGGCTTTGTCACTTAGGATTTTGTCATGTGATGGCACACTTCACATATTTTGAATATATATTTATCAACACATCTACGATTGGGTTCACATAATAATATGACCGGAACTCAGCAATCTCTTGGCATTTTATGGATATAAACCTCTCTTATCGATCAAATGAACAGTCCGACAAGCGTAACATAACTTTAAAAATGTGTAAACCTTTAAGTGGGTTTTGTGTAGTCAAAAATAGTCGGTTATCCATTTGAAAGCCTCAAATAACATTAAAAAAATCTCAAGAGAACGATATCAATGTTCTATTAACCCACTTCCTTATTTCTATGACGAAAAATGTAAAGTTTCTTGTAGCTATCAGATGATCAACGTTTAAAAACGTTCTAAAAAGTAGTGACTAGAAACTAGAAAACCTGTTAGTCATTTAAACACTATCCTTAATCGAGGTTGAAGATTGTCAACAAAAGCCAAGTTAACAGAAAGCTCGGTAAGATATCCATTTAAATGGACTATTCAATGTGAAAGACCCCTAGGCGTTCTCCGAGTAATGGTGAATGAATGACTTGTGGATAATGGTGCCAATTATCCCCATATTCCACAACCCTAATCTGTTCAGTAAACATGTGTAACCTTAGTGAACTCTTCTGTACTCAATGCTGAGTTGGAACCTGTTAATTGTAAATTTTGACGTTCAAAACATGATAGTGTGCTACTTTTATTCAAGTAATCTTGAAAGTCACACGATGAAGATAAAAAATAATGTATACTCTATTGCTGTTTATGGTCTCTAGTCTATTCAAAGTTTCTTTCATTTCTTCCAAAATAATTGCAATATTCAATATTTCAAAAAATTATCTAAATAAAAACATACCGTTTTTTTGATAATTCTATATTGAATGTGTTGTAAAATGTGTTACTTTAGTGTCAGCAATGAGTAATTTGCTTGTCATCGCTTTCAAATCCACCATATGTGACGAAGATGTCAAGCGTAAAAATTATGGCACCTACCAACAGTTATATACATAATTCACGGTAACTCTGCATTGAAACTTGTCCATCAATGCCGAGAGAGTCTAAAACATCGTTTTGAAATCATGCAAATAAGAACACCAAGAAGTATTAAAGGTAAAAGTATAAGTTTTAACTTTTTGATACTAACTTAAATTGAAAGATCAATGAAAGCATGTTTTTGATATTGCACTTTTAAAATGGTCAGATTTGTTCTAGATTTCATTAAGATGGTCTTCCTAAACCAATACACCCTGAGTTGATGCGTCTTTTTAAATATGATACTAGGAGATTTTAACTTTATTACGTTGGAAAATCTTCTTCTGATAATTCATGACAGTATTCTGAACACTTCATAAAATTGTTTAATAATGAGTATTTATTGTTTGATCTAACCGCTTCAACATTTATTCAATTTTTGAGATATGACGGTAATGAAAAAAAATGATTTAGTATCCTGTATAATGATTCAAACTATATCAGCATTTCTTGAAGATATAAAAACTAAAATCTAGCTTTCATTATCAATATGTCAAATTTCAATGGAATTCAGTTTATGTAATTTAATAACGTTGCGTTATTCCCATATGTTAGGTTCCAAATGACACTGGGACATTTTCGGAATCATAGCATGCCTCAGAAATGTAAATTGAAAAGGATCGATGTAAATCAAAGTAATTTTGAAATCAGATTCTTCGGGAACTTTTTTGAATGTTTATTGCAATATTTCGACACCTTTTAATTATGACATTTTGTTTGAGTTTGATACAACACTTAATGCTAACTACAGCTTAACTACCGACTGTTGGACCTCCATTTGTGTGGGCGAGCTGAATCAAGTTTGTATGGTCATTGCTGGCAGCTTGCCTGACTCTGAGGGTGTGGTTTCGAATCCCGCATGGGACTCGGTCCGAAAAAGTACAAGAATCTGTACTATTCAAGATAGTGTGATCCCAAACATAACATTGTTACAGCCACAACTATAGTTTAGCATATGAGACTCCAATAATTCACAGTGCCACTCTTTGAGATTTCTCCATTACTGTCTGGCGAATAATGAATAAGAAACGTAAGTGTTCTTATACTTTCCCTTTAATTAAATATCTATTAATATGTCGGGAAATGGAAACTTTTAAATGAATCACCAGTTAAAGTCAAGTTCTTGCTACGATGGTCTGAACAAATTTGTCCGTTGTAGAGATCGAGACATGAATCATTCCTTAATGATAAGCCGTTGTCATGATGACAGAAACCAGACGGAGTCCAGTTCGACATTTATCATGTGTGCATAATCAACATGTCTAACATTGTTTTAATATGATAATGTTCCCGTAAACGGAAAATTCCTCTTATTATCATTGAATTCTTCCACACAAAAAAAAAGACTTGTGAGAATTGCAGACAATTTCTAATTTCTATGTATTTACTGAATTTGCAGTGTTAGGGTCCGATGTGTTATCTGAATGACTTCTGTTTTATTTTGAGAAATGAAAATAATGTAATTTTTATTGATTGAATTGATTTATACTATTGATGTAAACAGCGTAATGATGAGTTACAGTAACATAAAGATTACAACAAGATGACATGATGAATTCTAAATGTTGAAAAACTCCAAAAACATAATTTTTATCGAACAGTATTGTATCTTATTTCTTTAAGAAAGAAGTTGATTAACCGATCTAAACGTTGCCTTTAAAAAACAACAAATTACACCACTAACATTAAATGTTGATTTCTAGTTACGTACATGTACCACATTTTCTCGTTTATATAAGGAATTAATACGGTTTCAATAATTGTATTATCATTGTTGTGGCTTTAGGAAGTAGGGTAGGGAAGGGACGAAAACAAACAATAATTGCATTTATACAAAAATATACCATTTTTATGATCAATTACTCATTATCACATTCCTTCAGGCTATGTATAGTTCACAAACTAACAAAACGTGTAAGCTTTAGCTGTATAAAATCTCATCAAAAGGTTCAAATCTGTATTTTCGTTATTTCAAAGATGTGTATAAAGAAGAAGTATAAAGAAGTATAAATGATTATATCTGGTTCCGTGTTTGCAATATGTCTTTTGTCCTATCAGTATCCCCCGAAAAAAAGTGATATTGATGATTGTAAAAACAGGAAACAATTGCATTTTGAATATCTATCGTTTATGATTCCCAAACAGTTTTTGACATATTACTGATATGTTTTACCTTTTTATTAATCATGTACATGTTCGTATAATTTCTAACAAAAGTTGAAAAAAACAGATTCAATGATTTGCCTTCAGAACAATTTGGCCAATACAATGAATACTTTCATAGTGTCAAAACGTCGTTTTCTGAAGCTGAATGCTCTTCAGGCATTGATCAGGGGGAATCAATGCAACTTAATAACCCTGAATGATACTTAAGTTTTTACAAATCTTTACTTACAATTTAAAAGAACATTTTGTTGCTTGTTTTTTATGTGACAAAATAAATGTTTATGCATGATGCAGGTTGCGGCGAACATTTATTTTGATTTAGAAAAAGTAATTTTGGCCTTTTGTCTTTTTTGATAATTATATGAATTAATAAATTTGAAACAAAATGAGATATGAAAGTATTTGTATCACATAATCTTCATCATCCTGTTTTTGTTAAGGAAGTGACATTTACAGACTAACAAATAATATAAGGGAATAATTTTCAAAATGTCAGTATGTCAATAAAGATGTTATATATATTTATTTATGGATTATTCATAACTTCTGTAAGAACGATGATAAGGTCAAACTGTAGTCTTATTATTTCACATCAAAGAATTCCATGTACATTTCCAATTTCTTTATATTTTTGTTATTCCAGCAACAATGGAACCATGACTTATAATTAAAGATCCATATTCTAACTGTAGTCAATAGCCATATTTGGAAAAGTATTTGTCATGTATTTGTTGTATTTAAAGCATAGTTTTGCGACCAACCTTTAGAAAATCGTACCACAATTCATCAAATAGGAGACGATTCACCATAATAACCGAAACTATATCCCCAGCATGTCGACATGAAGAAGAAACAAGTGTTGCCATGTGACAATTGTGTTTCCTAAATATAGGTTGAGAGCCGACAAGATTTTCTTTTCGTTTTACCCGAAACATGTTTTTTTTGTGCCTACCTGTTTCGTGCCGCCCAAGTTGATACCTACATGTATCACACGCAATTGCGGTAACTGAGTAAATCCTACCACTGAGCATCTTTAAGGTGGATATTAGGCGCTTTATAAATGCATTATTATTTTTATCTTAATGATGATATCACGGAAAGCAGGTTTGTTAAATGCTTTTGCACTTTTGCAGATGGTACCGCACTCTGGACTTTGAATTAAGTCATTTATTGTGGATTAAAACATGTATATATGATATTAAACTTTTGACGAAAGATTTATCTGCCAATTGATGTATTTCTTTTTGCAATTGCTAAATTTCATCATGAACCGCATGCAAGAATGATGATGAGGCTTTAACACTCATCAATGAGTGAAGACTGTATCAGTAGCAGCTGTGTTCGAAAACAGCTGTAAGTCTTTTTCAAGCCCTGAATGTTTAAACAATGTGTCAAAGCACATATGGCTCATATGTTTTAGTAGCTTGATTTTAATAGTAAGCAATTGCGATGCACAAGTTATTTGAATTTGCGTAAAGATAAACAAATATTATTATGATGTGAAAATATACCCTTAAATATTGTCAGTTTTCAACAATTATGACGTCGACTAACAGGGAATATGTGTTGAATTTGTTTTATTTGTTCATAAGAACATTTTGTGTCATTCATGTTTTTTGTTTGTTTGTTTGTTTTTTTTTTTTTTATTACGAGAAGCAAACCCGTCACGATTTCCCCTTACATGACTCATGTGACTAGGGGTCGGTGGGGTTATATACCACATACATATCAGTAATCGGGTTTAATATTAAAATGACTTACTTGACGGTTACATGAAAAAATGATTATTCTACAAACAAAGAAAAGAAGTTATTAGATAAGGATGATGAGATATATATGGTGGAGAAAGCTGGTTGTTGCTGGATGTGCATTCATGTTCTTGAAAAAAAGTCGAAATAGGATTGTGAAATGTTAGGACATTTTCGGTGTGTTTTAGGACATACTACCTCTAGGACCTCCCAACAAATTTAAGTTCTACAAGACGCAGTATGTCGACAGCATCTGTTTTGTTGCTTAATAATATCTAATGATATAACTTATTTCCTAAACCTTCCATTGAAATAACATACCTTAACGCGACGCCTTCTGTCTTACCCGGATGAGTAAACTTGTGTATTCCTCTTTACAAGTTACAACTTTACAAATTGAGACAATATTTTGTTTTTGTTCTTTTGCCTTTGAGTGTACATAAAAGAGACACAAAACATGTTTCGTGATGTTTTATTTGGTTAAATAAAAGCCGAAATACTACATGTTTTATGTCACTCTATCAGCATCCTGTTAATCGAATCATGTGTACCATTTAAATGCCTTTTTATTATTTTTACTTTTGATTTCAATGGTAATTGAAAACAGCAGAATAACTGTTTTGTGATTGACGTTATTCGTCCAATCTCCATGTTGACTAGTTATATGACCTTTTAAATAATACCAGCTATGATTATCTTTGTGTCTGTTCTCAAATTGCAACCACATTCTGTTTATATAAACATAATAAGCTGAAACCAAGACCTTTAGATAAATTGCACCAATTATATAGCTGGACATATGTAACTCAAACGAGAACGATATATCATAGAAAAGATAAGTTATTACAATATAGTGTATTTCTTGTAGAAGCTTAGGTTTAATCTAATAATTTCTTATTAGAGACGAGAAGGTCAGTGATGTCTTCAGTCTGAGTTGTTACAAATATGCCTTCACCTTTCAATTCCTTAGTTATTTCAGCTTAAATTTCCTTAGACATTTCGGCTTTCATTTACTTAGTTACTTTGCAAGGCAATTTGATTTTTTAGGTTTTGACTACTAACAAAATGTAAATGTTCTGATAAACCTGTTTTCAGGCGATCAACTGCTACAGTTGATAATTTGTCGCCACTTTAAAACGTAATGTACAGTTTGGCTTAAAGAAGGCATAAAAACAAATACACTGGAGACCTACTTTCGTCTAATCAAGAATCCTAATAGCAGCCATTGCACAAATTACTTTTTGTACACTTTGGTAATGAGTCGTTTGATACAATTCGGCAAAACGTAAATGCCCAATCTGTGTCAGCAAAGTATAGTGTCAAATAATGAGAAAAAAACAAATTCATCAAATACCATTCAGACACTCTAACCACTAATGTCAAATAACAATAACGCATTCATGTTTTTATTCTGGTTATGTGCTGAAGTACTAACTTTTCAGGTAAAGAACCAGCTACAATATTGAACCAGTGTTCTTATTCTAATTGTCATAAATATATAGTCGTACTCACCTCGTTTACTGACTAAAACATAGGCTTGTTTCATAATGCCATGTTTACATCGATTGATACTGGCTGCCAGAAGCATCATCCTCTTTGAAAAGGAACTAATACATCTTAATGTATTTGTAATTAAAGCAGTGACAAACATAAATCCATTAGGTATCATGTTCTTATATCGTCCTATTATGAATCACAGATGATATTCTTGATCTAGAAGGAGTTAACAGATTTCTTTACCTACATTATATTTCTCATGATAAACAAAATAAGCCCCCTAAAGTGAGATAATCCCCCTTCTGTACGTTTGTGGCATGCGCACATGGCTGCATTTACAATATTTTCAACTCATTTGTTTAGTTACGATGTAAACATAATTCCAAGGTTTTGTAGCTGTTAAAGAAGCTTCTTATGTAAATGTCGATTTATGAGACAGACATGGCTCTATACAAATATATACTTCCTCGTTTCGTATGATATTATCCATAGTAATACACAAAACGAAAAAACAATGAATGAAGAGGGCATAGATCTTGTTTATGTCTGTGAATAACAACTAACAGAAAAAAACTATGTTACAAGGCTAGAACGAAATCTTAAGGTCCAACATTCTGTTACATACATGTAAGTTGTAGTTATTGTAAATGTAAAGTTAATAGTTTTGAAATAGAAATTAGATTGTACTGCATTTATGTTGAAAGCACTCTTAAAAACAATTCAGTATGAAAGTCATTGAATCAGTTTTGAAAGGCAATTTTCTATGAAAGAAGTAAAGTTGAGCACTATTGTCATCAACTCTCCCCTTTCATCTTTCTACGTGCACTCTTGCCTTCATAAACAGAAATCATAAATACAGCGTTGTTAAATAAAACTTTTGTGATAAGTGATGCAGTCTTTTAGATTTTCATTACACCGCAAGCAGTCTTTATGCAGTGTATGTTTTTGTGTTGAAGTTGTATAAAAGAAACTTTGCAAATAACAATACTATGTCATTGCAAATATGCATGCCTTCATACCTCAAAAACTTTGTCAAATCTTGATCGATTTTACTGGCTGTAAGTCATTGATTCTTAGTTCATCTCATTTGTCAAACTTAAGTATACATTGACTGAACAATGATGATGAATTGATGATAATATCTCTTAGAATTTAAAGCTGATTTTGGATAAACACATTCAGTATCCTACAAAGATAATGCTAGTTATTCATGTTACACACCATCTTTACTCCCATTCTTGACTCTTACTCTGTCAACTGTAGCAAATAAGTAGCTACAGCGTTTGTATGTAATGTATTTCAAGCAGAAAAGTACATTTGAAACATTAAGAGCCAGACAACAAGTTTGAATCACACTACAAAGGTTACATCTGTTTATTGTCAGCACGACATGGCCTTATCAATAATGTCTACAACAGATTCATTGACACTGACCACTCTACACAATTATGTTGCTTACAAACAGACAGATTCATTTGTTTCAAATCGAAGTCGACATGATCGAGTCTGAAGGCTACTTATGATAGACTTAAAAAAACTTTCCAGACCACTCTCGCTTATCATAATAATTGACCTGATGATAAACATGACTCGGACATTCTTAGAAACCTATATGTACTTTGAAGAACGTTTTTTTTAAAGTTATGAACAATTGTCAACAATCAAAAAGAAAAACACTGGTGTACTTGCTTATGTTTAGCAGACACGCTTGGAGGAACATTGCCATGTTCATTTATTCATATCAATTAAAACGTTTTTCATCCGATTTCAAACGTTTCTTAATTTTACATGTATATGTCTGTCTAACATTTGCAAGTTTATACAATTGAAGACAGAGCTTATATAACTGGCATATTGTTGTGTTATAAAAAGAACCTGAGTAGAGAAGATTCTTCTTTTTCTCAACTATTCAGAACGTGGAACATTATTTGGTTTCTCCTTTAGAGATGATGTGTCATCAAATGAGCAATATCGGCTCAAGTCAATTTTGAGGGATATCCACTAAAATTAGGTCATTTCTCTATAACACTGATGGGGTTATTAATGTACGCAAGTTATAATACAGTGATAATCAAACACAATATGACAGCTTAGAATTAAATGAGAAAACACATTAGCATGCTACCAACGACGGCATCCAGACTACATGGTAACGTTATTGTTCTTTGCTAAAACATATTTCATCATCTAAAGTCTAATTCCACTGAAATACATATTATCATAAGATCCTGACAAACATACAATATTTTTACTTTTAATTACAAACGCCGTACGTTATAAACATATAGGCCTCGGATTTGAGAAATGTGTATAATGGTGATTATTACATCATGTAAGGACATACTACCATTTTGCTGAAAATAAAAATGTTTTTCATAATCAAATCAGCACAATGTTGTCTTAGCTCGTAAATAATTGACAGAGGAGGAAGTTCAACTCATCCTCAACATTACATATTGCACAATTGAGCATCTCTAGCTGTAGTTTCAATATAGAACTGACGACAACAACTACTGAACTGAGCTATTGCTTGTCTGAACTTTTTAAACTACAGTTAATATACAACTCCCTTGTAAGAGACAATTTAAAACAAGAATAAACAACCGTTTTAATGCCATTTTGAAGTGAACTTCGCCAATCATGCTCATTTAATAAATTCAAACGGGAAATGAACTCGAACAAGAAAATGTCTGTTCCCAGATGTACCCTAGCCTAAACTAAACAACAAACATTTACATTTAGTAGCCCAGTTATCCTGTCTAGTATTTGAAGCTTACCTTGTATTGTAACATTTTCTTTGATTGAAATGGTTTGGCATAGATAGCAGCATTAAGCTGTGTTTAATTGCCCTTTATAAGAAAATATTGATAAGTTTACACCAAGGACCCTTTTACACACCAAAAGATGCACCTACATAATAAAATCATCTCTATAGAAAACCCATACCTCTGCGCCATAAAGAAGAATAGGAGTCATTTCAATTGAATGTGGAAGAAAACATCAACAGGTTGTAATGTTAGACAATATCCACAAATGACCGTGCAATAAAGCTAATATTAACAAATTCATGTTTTGGAAGTTGTCATATGTCATGTTATATATTTTGATATTGATTCTATAAAGAATACATGTATCTTTTTTCGACACCTATACTAAGCATTTCCTGGCAAAGAACTGTCTCCATGATTCACCATTTGCAACATTAGAATAAATATTAAAGATGCAAGATTAAAGTATTTCATACACAATTTATTCTCATCTGCATCAACTTATTCAAGATTGGAGATTAGTAGCAAAACGGGATTGGGTGTTGTTATGTTATGTTATACAAAAGTGATACATATTCGGTAGATAAAGTCAGATTGTCTGGTATTTGAAAACGATACTACGTCTATGGTTAAAACTATCTAGACTGTGATTTCCAAATCCTAAATAATTTTCAGAAAATGATTTTCGACCCTCAACAGTGTTTCCTTGGTAATCCGCCCATATGCCAATTAACGTGCTTGTCAAAGACTTTCTTTCCTTGCGGTTGGTCCTATTTGAAGACAACTGTTTTCATCTAAACAATATATGGTTTCTTTCGCTCATCAATAATGTGATTATAAATACTTTTCCTTGAGGCTATCTCTTTCAAGTTCCACAAAAGCAGTCGTACCATGATGGTATTGCCAGATATGGTTTTGCTAAATGAGCAATCATATCATATCTTGCATCGAGATTGTAAACATTAAATCAGTCTTAAAATAATATCAATAGCTATTAGCTATCTATAAATTGCATTGGTAAGGTAAATTTGTTCAAATTGGAACACATATAGGTCACGTCAAGTTTGCTATCTTTCAAAATTGCTTCTTTTCTCTTCCACCCTTAAACTTCCGACTCCTTTTACTTATACATGCAAATATTCTATGAAGTTTCATATATGCAACCATCAGATATAATACTTATCTATGAAAGCCAACAAAGTAATTTTTATGAATTCAAATAATTTAGGATAACACTTTGAAGATATGTAATGGGTACTGAATACACTAGTTAACAATACAAGTATGCAATTAAGACCCATGTAACGATGGTAGTTTAATCAAAAGACAAACAATGCCTTCAGAAATCAAAATCTGACGATCATATGTACGTTTTGACCGTGAGAGGAATATGTGTTTATTATTTATTTGACAGGCTAGGTAAACTATAAGAGATGCTATATTTTGCAATATGAGTAGTCAAAACTTACACGAGTAAGTGCTGATTTGTCTTTCATTAAAAATTATAATCATTTTTTCCTTAGATTTAATCTAATCTGTCTTGGAGGTTTATGGAATTTCTTTTGAAAATGATAGATTATTTGAGACATGCCATGATTAATTAATATGTAAGTTTCGGTTAATGTAGTTCGGTTCCAATCAAGTCTAAAGTCATCCTGGGCAAATGGTGAAAGGACAACAAAAGAACCTTTTTTACGAGAACTGTATCATCCAAAATATTCAGAAGTTACAATCTGTTATTCGATCTCAATGTCACAGACTTGACATATGCAGGATTAGCAGTAATTTCATCATTAGCAGAATCATCAAGTTTCAATATTTTAAGTCATGTAAAAATACCCAGGAGAACGCTCAATGTCTAAATCATGACACCCACGTAGTACTGAGTGCAAATATACATGGAGCAATCGTACAAGGATTTATAGTAAAATACAGTACACGTAAGAACACGCAATATCGGAAATATTCTAGTGAAAATTAAGGTTTTATAATCGTCGTTTGTAAGTGCGAGAAATATTTAAGTGAGTGTTACATGCTGATAACTCATTTCAAGAAAATAAAACAATATAACCGAAAGGTTTGTAGAAATCTTACATTGTCTGACAATTCTACCTTGAAACCTGGTAAATACTCATGTAATATATCAGAGCTTCTTTAATTAAATTTTTGAACATTATTTTCCCTTGTGAAAAGTACGATTGCAAACTTAATCATCAAAACAAAAATGTTTCGGTAAATTAAGATCGTTCAAGGAAATAACACAATTTGCAATTGACCAATTGATCAGATTATAAGAAAAACTCAATGCATCATAATGTATCACTTGAACTAACTGTGATTATCATAAAACCTTATCGTCCTTCTATAAACTGTTTTAGATCTAAGTGAATACCATTCAACCAAGAAAAGCATTAATCCTGTTTTCAGTTACAACTATTGACAGAGGAATCATCAGCCCACGTTTCTAACATAATTACTGACAATGGACACGATAACAAGCTCGTTGTCGTATTGTCGCGCTTTCTAGATTTGAATAGGGCATTCCCAAAACAATGATTAATAAAGGTAATGGGCATTAACTGTGGTAGATTTGTCGAATCAAAGGGAGTTTCTGTGAATGAAGGAATATATTATTACAACAAAAACTACGAACCACATTTCTTCGCAAAATTACTCCCCTTTGATATAAATGCTATTAGAAAAGCAGCGTGTTTGCAGCATTCAAGCAAACAAAAAAATATCTTCATTGCAAAATGACCTTCATGGTCAGTCTACAGTGACATCGAAAATAATTAAGAACACGAATTGGAACATTCTGCATAGAATGACAATACAATGTCCTTGTGTCACCGTTACTGTGTTTTAATGTAAATAAAATCAAATGCATATAATAACATACTTCCGAAGTTGCTTGTTAATAACATGAACTCAGAAGTTTTGTGAAGATATGTAATAGTTGTAAGCATAGTTATTAATTTGTATCGGAAAATCAAGATACAAACTGACAACTATGTTAATAACGGACTTACATATCTCTGGACCAAGTGCAAACGAGGCAAAAATTTAAAGATCTTACAAAATTTTCACAAAATTTGTTTTTCTTCTTTAGTTATGAATTTGGTAGTACTAAGGATGTTACCCCTGATCGTTTGCAGTATGCAAAAATTGGGAATCAAGTTCGATCCAGGAAAAGATTGTTCCGAGCATTGCACTTTGCAACAAGTTTTCGCTAGAAGTTCCTTTCATGTTTGGTATTTAAAAATTTTGATATCTTATGTGTCCTTCATTACGTCAGTGCAATTGCCGATTCTTCAATTGTTATAATCAACGATTTTAAACATTTAGGTAACCTTAACATTCTTGATTTTATTAAAAATATGTTTTTGAAACACATAAGCTTTAATAATGTTCGTAATTGCAGTTTATTCCTAATTTGTATCAAGGGGTCAGCTATGTTTATTTCATGGTTCTATTGTAATTCGTAGTGCAATTTCTGCAAACTAAGTGTGTTGACTAAATTATGAGTTTGCCGACAGTTTCGATGATTATAATAAATTCATAATTGATTTTTGATTTAGCATAGTCGAATACTGCCAAAAGCTGATCTATTGGATTAAAATACAATTTCATGAGAGTTCTTGCATCCGATACCAGGACTGTTCTGACGAAATCAGTCCTCATAGCGATAATAAAAGAATGACAATGAGGTCCAAGTGGCATGGAATGTAAGTATAATTACATTAAAAACAATAATGAATACACATACACGAATTTTTGACTGAACACAATACAATATGCTCAAAGCGTCACACATTATTTTGAAGAGGTATTCACTATTGTTCAACTTAGGAATTTTGTGTGCATTGTAATATACACATATACTCTTTTAGTATTTGTTTGGAATCTAATTATATTGATCCACTGATATTCAAATGCCAAACGAAAGCACGAATAACAGTATTTACTATATATCCTTAAATCATCAGAAGATAAGAGGTATTTCCACTATGTTTCCCTCTGATAGAGCTCGTATTTCAATTTTCACGCATATTTTGTTCAAATGGTGGCGAAATTGTACAAAATTGATTTCCACACAAGCAATACAAATAGATTTAAGTGAATCAGCGACCACGTAAAGGTGTCCATTATGACATATTCATCGACGACAAAAATGTTCATTGGCTAAGCCGCACAAATGAATGCTTTGTTCCAGATAGAAACCGGTAGATAGAAATATCCCTCTTCACAGCTGTCAGGGCTTGCAGGCACAATTCATGCACATGTTTTGAAACAAACAAGACCCTTTTCGTATTCAGAACAGAAGGTTTGTTTGTAGATTGTAATGTGTCTTTAACTAATGTATCTAATGGATAACTAAAAGTATCTCATCACTTCCATTTGCAAAAGATTCAAATCACATTGTAGAGTCTTTCTCACACTTTTTCAAGGAAAAGATTGATCGTATCCGCCAGCAACTCAGCAGCATTTCATTCACTGAGCAGAAACATCTGCAAATGCCCCCATGTCACTGTCATCAAATCGAGTTTGCGCCATTCACACAGGATCAAGTTCTAGCTATCATCAAGTCTGCCAAACGTACAAGTTGTACTTTGGATCCACTTCCAACAAGAATGGTGTACGAGAACATTGATATATTTCTCCCAGTGATTACGCTAATCATAAATGCATCTTTGGCCGCTGGATGTATGTCAGATTGTTGCAAAAATGCCTTGGTTAGACCCCATCTTAAGAAACCAGGACTTGTCGCAGAGAATCTCAGTAACTATAGACTTCAAACTTGCCCTACATCTCCAAGATTATCGAGAAAGCTGTATGCATCGGGCTGACAGATCACATGCATGAGAACGATCCCTGTGAGCCACTACAATCTGCATACAGACCAAGACATAGTACTGAGACGGCGCTACTCAAAGTGGTGAACGACCTCAGGCAAGGAGTTGATGGAGGACACTGTGCTTTACACATCCTTTTAGACCTTAGTGCCGCTGTCGACACTATCGACCATGATACATTGCTGAAAAGACTCCAGTATGATGTTGGTGTGACTGGCACGGCTCTCAAGTGGGTGACCTCATATCTCTCCAACAGACATCAGACAGTGATTGTAAATGATGTCACTTCTTCTCCTGTCACACTTGCGTGTGGCGTTCCACAAGGGTCTGTCCTCGGACCAAAGTTTTCCCCCTTGTATGCAAGACCAATCGGCAACATTACCTCTCAGCATGATGTCCCACGCCACTGTTTTGCTGATGACACGAAGCTGATGAAGCTGATGAAGCCGAACCTGTTGTCTGCACTAGAATCAACCACAACCGTATCTGCCTGCTGTTCAAACATGATCAAGAACTGGATGGGCTGCAATATGTTAAAGCTGAACCCAGACAGAGGCGTTATTGGTAGGCCCGCTCAAAAGGATCCAGAAATGCTCCATCGATTCTGTTGATATTGACATGTACAGTGCTGTGATCTCACTATCATCATCAGTGCGAGACCTGGGTGTATTCTTGGACTCAGAACTATGTATGGACAAACACATCAGTCATCTTTGTAAAACATCATATTTCCTGCTCAGGAACATTGGAAAAATCCAACATTGTCTAAACAAAGATGCCGCAGGACTTCTCTGTCTGTCCCTCGTCATTTCAAAACTTGACTATTGTAACAGCCTCCTCATTAATTGTCCAAAAATCCATCTTGATAGACTTCATTGAAACTTGACATTCAACAATTTGAAGGTGTGTTTTGGATAAGGAACTTTAATTGTTATAAAACAGACAATCTTAATATTCCACACCACTTACCCTAGTGCAAATATAAAATTTATTTTCTAAAGGAGAGCTACACTCAACAACAATATAACTGAAAGATTTGACAAGTCCTCTTCAACATTGATTGAACTGTCAAACAGAGGAGAGCTTTGGCACATTTACCAATGATGCCTTCATTGATTATTATCCTATTACACCTGCAGGCCATTAACACTGATTAGTATAGTTATCCTAGTGAATGGACATCTAATGGAGTTTGATATTTGATCCTGAACGCTACCTTTAATTTGTTTACCAGGGTGATAGAAACCATGAAATCAGGTCAATGACCGACACTTTGTTTCCCCAGAATGTGTTAAACTGTTAACAATTTTATAATATAATAGCTACAAAACGGATTATGCATCATGGTTTCATGTCGATATAAGAGGATTTAAGAATTGCCATTGAAAGTCTATGTTTGAATTGCTTATTGAATCTAGTAAAATGTTTTGCTAAGAAAATTAATCTGTTAAAGTCTAACCATTTCCCCATTAGCGTTGTGTGTTAGTGAATCGCAGAATATATATATGTAACAGTGTAACTATATGTATACACATACACATGTAGCTTGTAAGTCTACATATTGGAGATTGTGGGATAGCTAAATTGGAAAACCAGGAATAACATCCAATGTGTCTTATCAAGAGTGATGTGGTTGTCTTATTAGGAATCTGTCATTTATCAATCAATCAATCTTTATTCAATACTGAAAGGCCTATAGTACATTTTATAAGAATACAAAATACAAAAATATATGGCAATCATTTATCATGAAGCTCGTTTTAAGTTCCTTAGGGTTACAGGTGCGAATATGATAGCCTCTGTCTCTTCATGAGGACAGCGAATGTTGTTCACATTTCAAATATATTTGATTTTTTAGAAACATGGTTACCAAGGTGGAGGGGTTTATCTTTTTAATATACCATCAATTTACCAATAGTAACGTTTTGTTTTTGAGTACCAGACATAAGTTATAAACAATTTCTTAGGTCATATAATGATTTAGCTGAACTTTTACGTGACTCAAAATTGGATTGAATAATTGGAATCTTGGAATGCTTTTATTTTCATATATACCATATAATGAATGAATGAATGAATGTCTTTATTTCCTCCAAGATTAATCGAAGATTACAAAGATAAAACATCAATTATTTACATACATGCACAGAGAATAGTTACATAGAATATTTAAGACATTGCAACACAGATAACACAATCAAAAATAGGTCGTCAAAGCATCCTTCATTTCAAATACATAGTTGGAAAATGCACCTATAATAATTTCCCATGAATTGTCATTTAAGCCTGGGATGTCTAGTTTGGCTCCACAAAACAGTGCAAGAGCATCATCATCATGTAACATTTCAATATTTACAAAAGTATCTACGTCAAGTTGGTCAAGTAATGCCATATAGAAAGTGTTTCGTTTATACATAAAGAATTCACAATGTAAAATGATATGGGAATCATGGTCAAAACAGTGCTTTGAACAAAATGTACATTCCTTTGAAAATTTTGCTTTTGAACCTATTTGAATAATAAGTTGTAGTTGGGCTTTACATTCTGGAAAGAGATCTATTAAACGATAAAGTCTATGAATACACAGTGTTTGGTGAATTACAGCATATCTGGACATATCTTCTCTTATGGAGAGTCTCAATTTCCACTGATACTCTTCATAAGAGAAGATATGTTTAACAACTTTTCTGCGCCACACTTTCTTTGATGGAAAGATTCCAGTTTGTACATAATGTTGTATATATTTAAGCAGATCATATTTTCGTGCTGTACATAATAGCGTGTTGCAGATACTGCGTGAGTTTGTACATACATTTATGTGGGTTGTTAAAAATGCACAAAACAAGGTTTTCGTTGATGAATAGCAACAATTATTACACAGTCTCCCAAGGAATAATAGCCTACATTTATCAATGTATCCGACCATTGTCCAGAGACCGAGGTTGGCACAAGCTGAATCTGTGGACATACGTCTGTTAAATCCTTGAATACAACAGGCAAAAAATCGTTGGGTATTTTCCACTAAATATAAGTCTTTACCAAACAACGTTGGCAACGTTTCACAGCCATAGAAGCTGGTAGGTAAAATCATTCGCTTCCATATATTAACACATGTAATTGGATGCAAATCATTTTCAATCAAAATCAAAATTGACTCAAAATTGGATTGAATAATTGGAATCTTGGAATGCTTTTATTTTCATATATACCATATATGATAATCAGTGTCTTATCTGATTTTTGTTCACTTCTCCTTGACAACCTGCCACCACCAATTAAGTCAAATTTGTATAGTCCATTTCTATAGATTGCAAGATTCCAGAAATTAGTGACAGCGTCTTTGCTGACGAATGTTAAATTTTTGTGTGAATGCAGATGTTTAGTTACAGAGAATGTAAGTCATTGTTTGAGATGTTTATAGTGCAACATAAAAGTTTAAGAGTTACTATTGTAAACAACTCCATGATTCACGTAAACAATAGTGTTGGAAGATTCTCCAAGGTTTTTTTTTGCAAACCAAATTGATTGATAAAGAATGATAATGCCATTTGTTTTCTTTTTCTTTGATCTCGTCATGTTCTTTGATCATGTCTTTTCAGGTTTCTTTGCCCGAATAAATTTTTTAAGTAACATTGTTGTAACATCAGTAATGTGAATACCTATAACTTATTCCAAAGTTCTAGACACTCATGCTTGTTTTTGTTCTACACGTTTAAAAACATTGTTGTTGTGGTATGATTTAATATGAGGGATGAAAGATTTCTTTTCAGTAAAAGTCAGTTGATCATCCAAAATCGACTCTTTGCAATTCTTTAAGAAAATGTTCTTGACAATATAACCATTCCAAAGCATGAATACCAACTCCTATATCATGACTGGCAGGTGGCATGTGAACGTTAGATTATTTCGTATTTCGTTCTTGGAACATGATTGAATTAACAGTTGTACAAAGGTATTAAAGTACTATAGCAAATACTATATTGGTTTAGGATGTTTTCAATGTTTTGTTTCCATATTTGCTTTGTGTCTACATTTCTATAACATGAATTCATTTTGACGATTATTTTGGACTTCAAATTTAATTACAAAATATATCATTCTCTCCGTTTCACTGTACATGCATTACACCTTCATGACATTTTTAAGCCAAGCCTCTTACGACTTCTTCAAAATTTTGACATAATCGTGTCTACAAGTTTAGGGATCCATCAGTTGACTTATTCGAGAGGAAAATGAGGTGACTTAACATTCTATTCCCTGAAAATCCTTCCTTATGGCCTCAACTTTTGATGCCAGATCATAATCAATACAGAGCTATTGTGAATCAATAAGATTCATCACCTCAGGGACGTGTTTTGCCAATGTAACATCCTTTTCTTATGGAAGTAATTAGAATCCTTTTTCACATCATTCATAATGAAAATGGTGAAAATGCAATTACCTCGATAAACACTTAAGAGTTACAATGCACAGTTTCTGAGATAAGAACGTTTTGAAGAGTGATCAAGTGTTTCTGGGGAAATTGTCAAGGACATCGTTTGCAACATGTGTCTGTAAATTAACACCAATCACTTATTTGAAGTAAGATAATTGATCATTAGATATCTTGTTAAAAGAAACCAGTTTCTTCAATCGACTTCTGCCACTATTTGAACATTTCCCTAGGTTGTTAATCCTGGTTCTCAGACTAAGAAATGTGAGGCTTATTGACAAATACTCGAAGGATGAATTCTTTGGACAATACTCGAAAGATGAATTCTTTGGACAATACTCGAAAGATGAATTCTTTGGACAATACTCGAAAGGTCAATGAACAGGACAGAACAGTTAAAAAATCTCCACTGACTTTACTTAAAATTACAAAATAATATCATAACTGTTAAAGAATTCCATAAATAATGTTGACATTTATATCTGACAAACTATTAGCATTCAACAAAGACATGCTCCTGACATTAAGTGCCGATGTAATCATGTACTGTCTGTGTCTAACAACCAGACAAATAATATCAGAAGAAGCCATTAAATTGGTTTTTAACATGTGACAAGTGAAAGAACCATCATTGACCAGAAGCTTTCTTTCTTGAGAAGGACTTGATATTCGGACAAGGGCATACTTCATTCCTTTCTATTTGTCAAATTATGATCTCAGACTTTCATCATATTCCCATATTTAACCTACGGTCTACCACTTAAATTACCATCTCTATGCAACAGTCGCCTTCTCTCTTCCTTGCTTTCCTTTCCCCCAATAAAATTAAATGGCTTTGAAATTTACAAGATGAATCAGTGATGCTATTAACATTTTTATAAGAAATCAACACCAAGCATGGATATCAGGTTATCTCATTGAGCGAGCAAAGATACCTGTATTGAATTTGATGAATGTCAAAACCCTCTGCCATTAATGGGCAGTTATCTTAAGGTTATACACGAGAGCAAGGTTATGCATGGGACATCAAACTTGAAGGAAAGAAAGCTGAGCTGAAAGACAGATCAGATCGAAGCCGACTATGTGATAACTTTTCCGGAAGCCTTTCCCATTTATTGACATCCAACAACCATTAGTTTAAACTTTAGTATTTGTGATATTAATTGACAGATGCGGGAAAAAAATGAACATAAACAAAACAGATGTCAAGGATTTATGGTTGTCGAATTACTTTAACATTCATTATTGGATTCAATGCCTTTATAATTTGACTTTTATTCTGAATCAAATGCGATTAAAATAAGTTTCTGTCAAAACAAACAATGACTCTTTGTAATCTACATACATGTAGCACAAACACACCTTGCAAAGCACTCTTGGAAGAGTAAGATTTGCAATTGACAATGGACAAGGCACATGCTTCAAAGCGTATTTGGATCCCTAAAATTTATCACGATTAAAAAGGTGTGATATTATTCATATCAATTATGAAGGTTTATTTGAATTTAAAAAGGGAATAAAAGTGCAGTTGAATATCAAAAGGCTTTAGGACCGCAACAAATTATTGAAAACTAAACCTCAATCAATAGATTGTTTAACATAGCCTCCACTTCTGTGCATTTCACATTCCACGGTTTCCTTTAGAAAAGGTTAATTTGTCTATTGATTAAACTTCAAAGAAGGAAATTATGAAAAGTTTTGCATTCTAGATAGGACATGCTAAACAAATGTCAGGTTTAATTTTCATTTAGCATAATAAACAATCCAAAACATATATTGAAAATTACACAATGGTTTTGAATACAGCACTGGGAGATTAAGGGTGAATAAAATAACAATGTACATAATTAACATGCCTAATAACATTGTTTTAGCATGATAATGTTCACGTAAAACTGAAAATTCCTCTTATTATCATAGAATTCTTCGACAAAAAAAATTGTAAGAATTGCAGACAATTTCTAAAATCTATGTATTTACTGAATTTGCAGTGTTGACAAGTTTTAGGTCCGATGTATTATCTTAATGACATTTGGATCGACTCCTACGATATACCCAATGTCCCCTTATCAACATGCTCTCTTCTTTCAACATCTGATAAGCAACTACGCTCATACTTGTGGATCAGTATCCCCAGGCAGGAAACGAATACATTAATATTGTGAAAGAACCAACATCGTTGAACAAAAGATTTATTTTGAGAAATGCAAATAATCTAATTTTCATTGATTGATTCATATTATTGATGTAAACTGCGTGATGATTAGTTACAGTAACATAAAGATTACAAAAAGATGACACGATGAATTGTAAATGTTGAAAACCTCCGAAAATTTGTTATCGAACAGTATGGTATCTTATTTCTTTAAGAAAGAAGTTGATTAACCAATCTAAAAGTTGCCTTTAAAAAAAACAACGAATCACACTACTAACATTAAATCTTTATTTCTAGTTTGGCACCATATTTTCTCGTTTATATAAGGAATTAATACGGTTTCAATAATTGTATTATCACTGTTGTGGCTTTAGGAAATAGGGAAGGGAAAAAAACAAACGATAATTGCATTTATACAGAAATATACCATTTTTTTATGATCAATTACTCATTATAGCATTCCTTCAGGTTATGTATAGTTCAAAAACTAACAAAACGTGTAACCTTTAGCCATATTAAATCTCATCAAAAGGTTTTTAAAAGAGTATTTTTGTTGTTTCAAAGCTGTGTATTGAGAAGAAGTTTAAAATATTATATCTCGTTCCATGTTTGCAATTGCAAAATGTCATTTGCCCTATCAATATCCCCCGAAAAATGGGATGTTGATCATTGTAAAAACAGGAAACAATTGCACTTTGAATATCTATCATTTATGATTTCCAATTGATGAACAGTTTTTGACATACTACTGATATGTTTTACCTTTTAATAAATCATGTATTATGTACGTATAATTTCTAATAAAAGTTGAAAAAACAGATTCAATGATTTGCCTTCAGATCAATTTGGCCAATGGATACTTTCATGGTGTCAAAACGTCGTTTTCTGAAGCTGATTGCTCTTCAGGCATTGATCAGGGGGAATCAAATTATTAACCCTGAATGATACTTAAGTTTTTAACAAATCTTTACTTACAATTTAAAGGAACATTTTGTTGCTAGTTTTATTATGTGACAAAATATATGTTTATGCATGATGCAGGTTGCGGCGAATGTTTATTTTTATTTTTAAAAAAGTAATCTTGACCCTTTGTCTATTTTAATAATTATGAAGAAATAAACTTTAAACAAAATGAGATGTGAAAGTATTCGTATCAAATAATCTTCATCCTGTAGTATTCGAATTCATGCTGTGTTTGTTAAGGAAGTGACATTTACAGACTAACAATTAATGTAAGGATAGAATTATTGGTTGTCAAAATGTCAGTATGTCAATAAAGATGTTATATCTATTTATTTATGGATTATTCATAGCTTCTGTAAGAACGATGTTAAGGTCAAACTGCAATCTTCTTGTTTCACATCAAATCATTGCTTGTACAACTTTGAATTCTTTTTTTTTTTTATTCCAGCAACAATGGAACCGTGACTTATAATTAAAGATCCATATTCTAACTCTGTAGTGAATAGCAATATTTGGAAAAGTATTTTTCCTGTATTTGTTGTATATAAAGCATAGTTTTGCGACCAACCTTTGGAAAATCGGACCACAATTCATCAAATAGGAGACGATTTACCATAATGACCAACGACAGCCATGCGACAATTGTATTTCCTAAATATAGCCGACAAGCTTTCTTTTCCCCCGAAAATGGTATTTTGTGCCTACCCAAGTTGATACCTACATGTATCGCACGCAATTGCGGTAACTGAGTAAATCCTACATCCTAATGTTGAAATCACCGAAACCAGGTTCGTTAAATGCTATTGCACTTTTTCAGAGGGTACTGTACTCTTGACGTTGAATTAAGTCATTTATTGTAGATTAAAACATGTATATGTGATATCAAACTTTTGACGAAAGATTTATCTGCCAATTGATGTATTTCTTTTCGCAATTGCTAAATTTCATCATGAACCGCATGCAAGAATGATGATGGGGCTTTAACAATCATCAATGAGTGAAGACTGTATCAGTAGCAGCTGTGTTCGAAAACAGCTTTAAGTCTTTTTGCAAGCCCTGAATGTTTAAACAATGCGTCAAAGCTCATATGGCTCATTGTTTATTAGCTTGATTCTAATAGTTAGCAATTGAGATGCACAAGTTATTTGAATTTGCATAAAGATAAACAAATATTATTATGATGTGAAAATATACCCTTAAATATTGTCAGTATTCAACAATTACGACATCGACTAACATGTGTTTTGTTTTGTTTTTTTTTATCAAGAGAAGAAAACCCGTCACGATTTCCCCTTACATGACTCACGTGACTAGGGGTCGGTAGGGTTATATACCACATACATATTCATATCAGTAATCGGGTTTAATATAAAAAAGACTTAACGGTAACATACTTTTTGGGGGAAAACATGATTATTCTACAAACAAAGAAAAGAAGTTATTAGATAAGGATGATGCGATATATGGTGTTGTTGAAAAAAGACGAAATAGGATTGTGAAATGTTAGGATATTTTTGGTGTGTTTTAGGACATACTACCTCTGGGACCTAAACCTTCCATTGAAATAACATATAGAGAATACTACACGAGGTCTCATTAGATACGAATTATACGAAACGAGTGTCCTTCCGGCGGTATCTGACCGAGCGAAAGCGAGGTCAGATACCATAGGAAGGTCACGAGTTTCCTATAATTCGTATCTAATGAGACCGAGTGTGGTATTTTATTTATTACACACGTTTAGAATAGACACATTTGTTAATAATCCTCATTTTCGTGTATGGCATCAAGGAAACAATTCCGATAACCCGAAACCGGTTTCAATAACCGAATGCGTAATATTCGACGTTCGTGATGTGACCAGTCTATTTGCGCAGTCGCTCATTTAAACCTGCGAAGAAAGAAAATAGTTTCCAGTTTCGATTAAATCAACCAAAATTAGAAATGTCAAAAAAGGCTAATTCATCGATGATGAGTTTTGATTAACGATTAATTAATGATTGATACAGAAAGTGTAGAATGTAAACATTCAGAGTCAGAGTCGAATCTGTCAACGCTCTTCTCTCGGTCGGCTCGCCATGTTCAAGCGTCAAGTCTGACGTGTGTCGTTGTGGCTGGGCTAGCGGATACATTGGTTCTGTTGAAAACGGATTACTTACCAACGGGTTATGTAATGGAAGATCTTTAAACTGAAACAAACACCATTTCGAACTTTTCTAGGAACTTCAAATGAAACGATAGAATCGATATGGATGATAATGAAAACAACGACGTGCTCGGAGAGTGACGGGGACCCGACATGTCAACGGGAAGGGCAAGGTCATCGCCTTGTGTAGCTACAGCGTGTTTGGGGATTCCCAATTTCCCTGTGATGTGTTCCTGACTCAGTGACTGCATTTTAAAGTTGTTTATTCTCAGTGCTTTGTCACATTTGATAGCATTTGGCTTGATCTACCCACATGTTATCACTGACCATGCATGATGCGATGTCCGGGTGTTGAATTTACGGTTGACGTGGTAATGTAAGTAAAAATATTAATGCATTCGCTGATTTGTTAACTTTTCATGAAATCGATTTTGCACACTGATGAAATCGTATGTTTTCTAAATATCTGTCTATGTATCAACTCTTTTTAAGTATATAAAGCCGTAAACTTGAAGAAATGACATGCTTGTTATTAATTCGAAAAAAGTTCCGTTTTAGTTGACCCTAAATGAGAGGTCATTGGTTAACCAATCAAATCTGTGGAATGCGAGGTCATGTTGATACGACACAGGTCAACGCAATACGACACACGTGTGTCGTACGAGATTAGTATGTCATCACTTGTACGTTACCTACGTGTGTAATAAACCTAAATACTACATGTTTTATGCCACTCTATCAGCATCCTGTTTTGCACTTTTCATTGTGCGATTATCGATCTCAAATTGCAACCACATTCTGTTTATATAAACATAATAAGCTGAAACCAAGACCTTTAGATAAATTGCACCAATTATATATCTGGATATATGTATTTCAAACGAAAACTATATATCATAGAAAAGTTAAGTTATTACAAATTTGATGTATTTCTTGTAGAAGCTTAGGTTTAATCTAATAATTTCTTATTAGAGACGAGAAGGTCAGTAATGTATTCAGTTGCAAATATGCCTTCATCTTTCAATTCCTTAGTTATTTCAGCTTTCATTTCCTTAGACATTTCAGCTTTCATTTACTTAGTTACTTTGCAATTTGGTAAAGTCAAGGCAATTTGATTTTTTAAGTTTTGACTACTAACAAAATGTAAATATTCTGATAAACCAGTTTACAGACAATCAACTTTTACAGTTGATAATTTGTCGCCACTTTAAAATGTAATGTACAGTTTGGCTTTAAGAAGGCAGAAAAACAAATACACTGGAGACCTACTTTCGTCTAAGCAAGAATCCTAATAGTAGCCATTGCACAAATTACTTTTTTGTACACTTTGGTAATGAGGCGTTTGATACAATTCGGCAAAAAGTAAATGCCCAATCTGTGTCAGCAAAGTAATATTGTCAAATAGTGAGAAAAAAACAAATTCATCAAATATCATTCAGACACTCTAACCACTAATGTCAAATAACAATAACGCATTCATGTTTTTATTCTGGTTATGTGCTGAGCAGGTACTGTAAAAATCTATTAATTTGTTCTATTTGCTGAAGTACTAACGTTTTAGGTAAAGAAACAGCTTCAATATTGAACCAGTGTTCTTATTCTAATTGTCATAGATATATAGTCATACTCACCTCGTTCACTGACTAGAACATAGGCTTGTTTCATAATGTCATGTTTACATCGATTGATACTGGCTGCCAGAAGCATCATCCTCTTTGAAAAAGAACTAATACATCTTAATGTATTTGTAATTTGAGCAGTGACAAACATAAATCCATTAAGTATCATGTTCTTATATCGTCCTATTATGAATCACAGATGATATTCTTGATCTAGAAGGATTTAACAGATTCCTTTACCTACATTATATTTCTCATGATAAACAAAATAAGCCCCTAAAGTGAGATTATCCCCCTTCTGTATGTTCGGTGGCATGCGCACATGGCTGCATTTGCAATATTTTCAACTCATTTGTTTGGTTACGATGTAAACATAATTCCAAGGTTTTGTAGCTGTTAAAGAAGCTTCTTATGTAAATGTTGATTTATGAGACAGACATGTCTCTATACAAATATATACTTCCTCGTTTCATAGGATATTATCCATAGTAATACACAAAACGAAAAAACAATGAATGAAGAGGGCATATATCTTATGTCTGTGAATAACAACTAACAGAAAAAAACTATGTTACAAGGCTAGAACGAAATCTTAAGGTCCAACATTCTGTTACATACATGTAAGTTGTAGATATTGTAAATGTAAAGTTAAAAGTTTTGAAATGGAAATTAGATTGTACTGCATTTATGTTGAAAGCACTCTTAAAAACATTTCAGTATGAAAGTCATTGAATCAGTTTTGAAAGGCAATTTTCTATGAAAGAAGTAAAGTTGAGCACTATTGTCATCAACTCTCCCCTTTCAGCTTTCTACGTGCACTCTTGCCTTCATAAACAGAAATCATAAATACAGCGTTGTTAAATAAAACTTTTGTGATAAGTGATGCAGTCTTTTAGATTTTGATTACACCGCAAGCAGTCTTTCTGCAGTGTAGGTTTTGTGTTGAAGTTGTATAAAAGAAACTTTGCAAATAACAATACTATGTCATTGCAAATATTTGCATGCCTTCATACCTCAAAAACTTTGTCAAATCTTCATCGGTTTTACTGGCTGTAAGTCATTGATTCTTAGTTCATCTCATTTGTCAAACTGAAGTATACATTGACTGAACAATAAACTAGAATTGATGATAATATCTCTTAGAATTTAAAGCTGATTTTGGATAAACACATTCAGTATCCTACAAAGAGCATGCTAGTAATTCATGTTACACACCATCTTTACTCCCATTCTTGACTCTTACTCTGTCAACTGTAGCAAATACAGCGTTTGTATGTAATGTATTTCAAGCAGAAAAGTACATTTGAAACATTAAGAGCCAGACAACAAGTTTGAGTCACACTACAAAGGTTACATCTGTTTATTGTCATCACGACATGGCCTTATCAATAATGTCTACAACAGATTCATTGACACTGACCACTCTACACAATTATTTTGCTTACAAACAGACAGATTCATTTGTTTCAAATCGAAGTCGACATGATCGAGTCTGAAGGCTACTTATGATAGACTTATACAAACTTTCCAGACCACTCTCGCTTATCATAATAATTGACCTGATGATAAACATGACTCGGACATTCTTAGAAACCTACATGTACTTTGAAGAACGTTTTTTTTAAGTTATGAACAATTGTCAACAATCAAAAAGAAAAACACTGGTGTACTTGCTTATGCTCAGCAGACATGCTTGGAGGAACATTGCCATGTTCATTTATTCATATCAATTAAAACGTTTTTCATCCGACATCAAACGTTTCTTAATTTTACATGTATATGTCTCTGTCGAACATTTGCAAGTTTAAACAATTGAAGACAGAGCTTATATAACCTGTATATTGTTGTGTTATACAAAGAACCTGAGTAGAGAAGATTTTTCTTATTCTCAACTATTCAGAACGTGGAACATTATTTGGTATCTCCTTTAGAGATGATGTGTCATCAAATGAGCAATATCGGCTCAAGTCAATTTTGAGAGATATCCACTAAAATTAGGTCATTTCTCTATAACACTGATGGGATTATTAATGTACGCAAGTTATAATACAGTGATAATCAAACACAATATGACAGCTTAGAATTAAATGAGGAAACACATTAGCATGCTACCAACGACGGCATCCAAACTACATGGTAACGTTATTGTTCTTGGGTAATACATATTCCATCATCTAAAGTCTAATTCCACTGAAATAAATATTATCATAAGATCCTGACAAACATACAATATTTTTACTTTTAGTAACAAACGTCGCACATTATAATCATATAGGCCTCGGATTTGACACATGTGTATAATGGTGATCATTACATCACGTAAGGACATACTACTGTTTTGCTGAAAATAAAAATGTTTTTCATAATGAAATCAGCACAATGTTGTCTTAGCTCGTACATGATTGACAGAGGGGGAAGTTAAACTCATCCTCAACATTACATATTGCACAATCTAGCATCTCTAGCTGTAGTTTCAATATAGAACTGACGACAACAACTACTGAACTGAGCTATTGCTTGTCTGAACTTTTTAAACTACAGTTAATATACAACTCCCTTGAGAGAGACAATTCAAAACAAGAATAAACAACAGTTTTACTGCTATTTTGAAGGGAACTTCGCCAATCATGCTCATTTATCATATTCAAACGGGAAATGAACTCGGACAAGAAAATTTCTGTTTCCAGATGTACCCTTGCCTAAACTAAACAATAAACAATGACATTTAGTAGGCCGGTTATCCTTTCTATCATTTGAAGCTTGTACCAAGATATTGTAAAATATTCTTAGATTGCGATGGTTTGGCATAGATGGCAGTATTAAGCGGTGTTTAATTGCCCTTTTTAAACAAGAAAATGTTGATAATTTTACACCAAGGAACCTTTTACACACCAAAAGATGCACCTACTCAGTATAATCATCTCTATAGAAAACCCATACCTTTGCGCCATAAAGAAGAATAGGAGCTATTTCCATGTCAAAAATGTGGAAGAAAACATGAAAAGGTTGTAATGTTAGACAAAACTCACATATGTCCGTGCTATCAAGCTAATGTTAACAAATTCTTGTTTAAGAAGTTGTCATATGTCATTTTATATATTTTGATGTTGATTCTTTAAAGAATACATGTATCAGTGGACATATATATTTTTTGGTATGCTCCTTATGAACTAAAGTTATAAGGTACTATAAGTACTTATTTTATTTTATTTTTTAATTCTTCATATGTACGACTGGTAGGTGTTCAAGTCTATGGGTCACCTGTCACTAGTTTAAACTATGTGAGAATTTGACATTTATATATACTTCACTGCTGCTATAAACCAGCTCAGGTTTTTCATGTTAAAACAGAAATATTAAATTCATAGAGAACATAGTTGCATCTTACCTTGCTTAGACAATGAAGGTAAACGCCAATTGTCAAACATTCTAACCTTCCGCCAACATATTGCATTCAAATATAAACGTTTATGCTTATAATATCAGGGGTATATTAGTCTAAAAATCCATATCTTTGGTAAGGAAAATTCTAAAGAAAGAATGCTAAAATCTCGATCTTCAACTTTCAATCCTCTCATCTTAACTCAAGAAAGTATTGCACATTTAAGACATCATATTAAGACAAATCGTGGAAAAGGCTTTTGGGTAATGATTTTATCAACCACAGACGCTGTTAAGCATCTTTGTGAAGAGCCGATGGGATTTGCAATTGACTTAAAACAGACAAATAAACTAAATAAAGGATATTATATGATTGTCCACAACTTTTTCGACACCTAAACATTTCCTGGCAAAGAACTGTCTCCATGATTCACCATTTGCAACATTAGAATTAATATTAAAGAAGCGAGATTAAAGCATTTTATACACAATTTATTCTCATCCGCATCAACTTATTCAAGATTGGAGATTAGTAGCAAAACGGGATGGGGTGTTGTTTTTTATGTTATACAAAAGTGATACATATTCGGTAGATAAATTCAGATTGTCCGGTATTTGAAAAAAATACTACGTCTATGGTTAAAACTATCCAGACACTCAACAATGTTTCCTTGGTAATCCGCCCATATGCCAATTAACTTGCTTGTCAAAGACTTTCTTTCCTTGCGGTTGGTTTATTTGAAGACAACTGTTTTCATCTAAAGAATATATGGTTTCTTTCTCTCGTCAATAATGTGATTATAAGTACTTTTCCTTGAGGCTATCTCTTTCAAGTTCCACAAAAGCAGTCGTACCATAATGGTTTTTGCCAGAAATGGTTTTGCTAAATGAGCAATCATATCATATTTTGCATCGAGATTCTAAACATTAAATCAGTCTTAAAATAATATCAATATCAATACCTATTAGCTATTTATACCTTGCATTGGTAAGGTAAATTTGTTCAAATTGGAACACATAAAGGTCACGTCAAGTTTGCTATCTTTCAAAATTGCTTCTTTTCTCTTCCACCCTTGAACTTCTGACTCCTTTTACTTATGCATGCACATATTATCTGCAGTATCATATATGTCATTATCAGATAATACTAATTTATGAAAGCCAACAATGTTATTTTTATGAATTCAAATAATTTAGGATAACATTTTGAAAATATTTAAGGGGTAAGGGATACAGTAGTTAACAATACAAGTATGAAATTAAGACTCATGTAACGATGGTAGTTTAATCAAAAGACAAACAATGCCTTTGGTTTATTTTGCAACAGGATTCTTTGTTTCTTAATCAAGTGTATTTCACGGGGAAGGGGACAGACAAAAATAGAGGAAGTCAAAATCTGACGATTATATGTACGTTCTGATCGTAAGAGGAATGTGTGTTTATTCTATATTTGACAGGCTAGGTAAACTATTAGAGATGCTATTTTTCGTCAATATGAGTAATTAAAACTTACACAAGTAAATGCTGATTTGCCTTTCATTAAAAATCACAATCATTTATTCCTTAGATTAAATCTAATCTGTCTTGGACGTTTGTGAAATATATTTTGAAAATGATAAATAAATTGAGACATGCCATGATTAATTAATATGTAAGTTTCAATTAATTTAGTTTGGTTCCAATCAAGTCTAAAGTCATCCTAGGCAAATAGTAAAAGAACAGCAAAAGAACTTTTTTTACAAGAACTGTATTATCTAACATATTCAAAAGTTACAATCTGTAATTCGATCTCAATGTCACAGACTGAGAGTTGATGAATAAGGATATATAGTGAATACAGTACACTTAAGAACACGCAATATCGTAAATATTTTAGTGAAAAGTAAGGTTTTGTAATCGTCGATTGTAAGTGCGAGAAATGTTTAAGTGAGTGTTACATGCTGAATTTCACGAAAATAAAACAATATGAACCGAAAGGTTTGTAGAAATCTCACAACGCTGACAATTATACTCATGGAAACCTGGTAAATACTCCTGTAATATATAAAAGCTTCTTTAATTAATTTTTTTTAACATGATTTTCCCTTGTAAAAAGTACGAATGCACACTTAATCATCAAAACAAAAATGTTTCGGTCAATTAAGATCGGTCAAGGAAATGACAGAATTTGCAAATGACCAATTTATCAGATAATAAGAAAAACTCAATGAATTATAATGTATCACCTGAACTAACTGTGATTATCATGAAACGCCTTTTCCCTCCTATAAATAGTTTTAGATCTAAGTGAATACCATTCAACCAAGAAAAGCATTAATCCTGTTTTCACTTACAGCTATTGACAGAGGAATCATCAGCCCACGTTTCTAACATAATTACTGACAATGGACACGATAACAAGCTCGTTGTCGTACTGGCACGCTCTCTTTATTTGAAAAGGGCATTCTAAATAACAATGATTAATAAAGGTAATGGGCATTACCTGTGGTAGATTTGTCGAATCAAAGGGAGTTTCTGTGAATGAAGGAATATAATATTACAACAAAAACTGAACCAATGTAAATTAAAACTGTATCAAATTTGTATTTTACTGTTTTGCAGAAGCTCTTTATCTGTCAATCTGTCATAAGAATTACCCTTTGATATAAATGCTAGTAGAAAAACAGCGTGTTTGCAGCATTAAAACATACAACAAAATATACTCATTGCAAAATGACCTTCATGTTCTACGGTGACATCGAAAAATATTTAAGAACGCGAATTGAAACATTCTTCAGAACATGACAACATTTGATACCATTACTGTGATTTGATGTAAATAAAGTCAAATGCATATTATATCATACTTCAGATGCTGCTAGTTAATGACATGAAATCAGACGTGTTATGAATCTAATTATGTAATAGTTGTTAGCATAGTTTGTATCGGGAAATCAAGATACAAATTGATAACTATGTTAATAACTGACTTACATATCGCTTGGACCAAGTGCAAACGAGGCACAAATTTAAAGGTCTTAGAATATTAATTTTCACAAATATTCTTAATCCTCTTTAGTTATGTATGAATGAATTTTGTAGTACTAAGGATGTTCAACCTGATCGTTTGCAGCATGCACAATTTTGGAATCAAGTTCGAGTAAGGAAATAAATGTTCCGAGCACGTGCACTTTGCAACAAGTTTTCGCTAGAAGTTCATTTAATCTTTGCTGTTTACAAATTTTGAGGTCTTCTGTGTGCTTCATTACGACAGTGTAATGATCGCTTCTTAAATTGTTATAATCGATGATTTTTAACATTTAGGTAACCTTAAATTTTTTTATTGTTTCTTAAACCTACTTTATAAAATATGTTTTTGAAATACATAAACTTGAACAATGTTGTTTATTGTAGTTTTCTCTTAACTGTGTTAATTTTTTGCGTTAATTTGTATCAAGAACTTAGCTATGTCTATTTCATGGTTCTATTGCAGGTGTGTTGATTCCAATGTGAGTTTTCCCGACAGTTTCGATGAATAAAATATATTCGTAATTTATCATGAGCATAGTCGAATATTATTAGTCAATAATGACAAAAGCTGTTGTAGTAGATTAAACGACAATTTCATGTGAGTCTTTGCATTAGATACCAGGACTGTTCTGATGAAATAATGACAATAATGAAAGAATGACAATGAAGTCCAAGTGGAATGTATGTATAATTGCATAATGAATAAACACACACGAATTTTTGACTGAACACAATGAAATATGCTAAAAGCGTCACACATTATAGTTGAAGAGGTATTCACTATTGTTCAACTTTAATTATGAATTTCGTGTGCATTGTAATATACACATATACTCGTTTAGTATTTGTTTGGAATCTAATCATATTGATACACTGATATTCAAATGCCAAAAGAAAACACGAATAACAGTATTTACTATATATTCTTAAATCATCAGAAGATAAGAGGTATTTCCACAATGTTTCCCTCTGAAAGAGTTCTTAAAAAGTTATTTCAATTTTCACACATATTTGTTTCAAATGGTGGCGAAATTGTACAAATTTGATTTCCACACAAGCAGTACAAATAGATTTAAGTAAATCAGCGACCAGTATAGGTGTCCATATGACATATTCTTCGAGGACAAAAATGTTCATTGGCTAAGCCGCACAAATGAATGCTTTGTTTCAGATAGAAACAGATAGATAGGAACATCCCTCTTCACTGTCAGGGCTTGCAGGGAGAATTGATGCACATGTTTTGAAACACACAACACCATGTTCGTATTCAGAATAGAAGTCTTGTTTGTAGATTGTAATGTGTCTTTAACTAATGTATCTAATGGATAACTAAAAGTATATATGTTAACAGTGTTCCTTTTTCGCTTGCTGACAACTACATATCAAGGTACATGTACATAACTAGATTACAGGGAGTTTAGTACTACGCTGCATCACTGTTGACTGTCAGCCATGATTGACAGCTTAATGTAATTATGTACTTTTTGGTAAGAACATATCAGTATCATAACTATTCTGATATTGGCATGTCAATCAAAATCAATAGCCAAAGTAATATTAACTATAATCTAGCTGACAACCCGAACTGTATTAGACATTTTTTTCAGAGCTGTCGCATGTATATAGATTTAATTTGATTTTCATGCGCAGCTGTCGGGCACATAGGTCAAAATGTCATACAACGTTATTATCAATTAGGGTAATTATATAACAGTTTAGTTGCATTGAATAACATCAAATATCACAATGTATTATATTGATAAACATTGAAATCAACAACTATATACTCTCAAGCTCGGCATATCTTTCAAGACAAGATGTCTTTACAATGTAAATAAACACATTCATCCATTTCTTTATTATGATTGAAACTTGACATTCAACGATTCGAAGGTGTGTTGTGGATAAGGAAATTAAAATCTTAATATTCAACACCACACCACTTACCCTAGTGCAAATTTAAAAATAAATCTAAAGGAGAGCTACACTCAACTACAATTTAACCGTAAGATTTGTCCTCTTCAACATTGATTGAACTGTCAAACAGAGGAGAGCTTTGGCACAATTACCATTGATGCCTTCATTGATTATCGTCCTTTTAAACCTGCAGGACATTAACACTGATAAGTATAGTTATCCTAGTGAATGGACATCTAATGGAGTTTGATACTTGACCCTGAATGTTACCTTTGTTTTGTTTACAAGTGTGATAGAAAACGTGAAATCAGGTCAATGACTGACACTTTGTTTCCCCCGAACGTGTTAAACTGTTAACAATTTTATAATATAATAGCTACAAAACGGATTATGCATCATGGTTTCATGTCGATATAAGAGGATTTAAGAATTGCCATTTAAAGTATATGTTTGAATTGTTTATTGAATCTAGTAAAATGTTTTGTTAAGAAAATTAATCTGTTAAAGTCTAACCATTGCCCCATTAGCGTTGTGTGTTAGTGAATTGCAGAATATATGTAACAGTGTAACTATATTTATCATATAATGGGCAGTGTTATCTGTGCAATAAACCCATCTTGTAATCATGTTATCAGATCCCAAAACTATTTTCTCAAAACTCCATGCATGTCATGCGAGTCCTAAACCGGTCTCTAAACATTGATAACGTCGTCGGGAGTTTTCAGGTTTTGTGGGTTTTTTTATCGAATAAAATATCGTAAACAAAATCTGTCAAAACTTATCACGCATTCGTATTTTAGAAATAGCTTGGTTATCGAAGCATTTCAAGTTGTTTTCATTGTGCGTTTAAAAATAAAACGATATGCAGCTAACAATATCGGCTATCGAAAACATAGGTGCTTCAATTTTCGTGCATAACATAGGCCTAGATCGCTTTGGTCGTGTCGGTTACCAACTTATCAGCATAAACAAATCATATTCTAGTGATAGTACAGATTATCTAGTAGCGTGTAGTTACAAACGCAACAACCTCACCTTCGCAAATAGTTGACGTTTAGTCTATTACTCTAAGGATACCGTAACTGAACTGGCGTAACATCAATGACAATGCAGCTTTTCAAAATGCAGTTAGAGTTACTTCCCCTGTTGTAGCGACGTTGAAAACTGGTTCTTACACATTTTGTGTTATTAAAATATACAATGTTTACTCGTGCATTGGAAATCAGACTGAAAATGTTCATAGATTCAAGGAGACGTTTCTATCACTGTGAAAAAAATCATTTCATGAAGGAATATTTCTAGACTGTTCACAACTGTACATCGCCGACAATATGACCTTCACCTTGGTTTATTGTGAAAGCAATTACTCCGCGAAATCTAGGTCAAACATATTTTTAGAAGGTATCATATTTTTGTTTAAATCCTTTTATTTCAAAATGACATTATATGATAAAGAAATTATTAACCTCGTGTGTTTCCGTATCATTAATATCATATAATAGGAATAAAAATATATGTATTATGCTCGCCAAAGGCTCGCATAATACAAATTTTATTCCTATTATATGATATTAATGATACGGAAACACACTCGGTTAATAATCTCTATGTATACACATATACATGTAGGTTGTTAGTCTACATATTGGAGATTGTGGGATAGCTAAATTGAAAAACCAGGAATAACATCCAATGTGTCTTATCAAGAGTGATGTGGTTGTCTTATTAGGAATCTGTCATTTATCAATCAATCAATCTTTTTCTTTTTTCCATATCTGACTGGAAACCCATTACACAAGGATATAGTTAATATTCCCGAGTCGTTCTCATCACTGAGGTTATTTCAGTAAGCACTAACTGGTGCATTTAGCGCTTATTTGTGTTTGGTCTGGTACCAGTTACCTAGTAATATTTTTATCTGGTATCTATTACACGTGCTACTGGTATGTGAGGCATAGTCAGAAGGTCGGTGCCCTTGTCTGTACGCGTGCAAACATGTATATTGGTACAAACATGCATACTGGTACAAACATGCATACTGGTACAAACATGGTACAAACATGCATACTGGTACAAACATGCATACTGGTACAAACATACATACTGGTACAAACATGCATACTGGTGCAAACATGCATACCGGTACAAACGTACATACTGGTACAAACATGCATACTGGCACAAACATGCATACTGGTACAAACATGCATACTGGTACAAACATACATACTGGTGCAAACATGCATACTGGTACAAACATGCATACTGGTACAAACATGCATACAGGTACAAACATTAAAACTAGACCAAACATTACAACTAGAACAAACATGTATACTGGTACAAACATGCATCCTTGTGCAAACATGCATACTGGTGCAAACATGCATACTAGTACAAGCTTATAAATCAATCAATCTTTATTCAATACTGAAAGGCCTATAGTACATTTTATAAGAATACAAAATACAAAAATATATGGCAATCATTTATAATGAAGCTCGTTTTAAGTTCCTTAGGGTTACAGGTGCGAATATGATAGCCTCTGTCTCTTCATGAGGACAGCGAATGTTGTTCACATTTGAAATATATTTGATTTTTTAGAAACATGGTTACCAAGGTCGAGGGGTTTATCTTATTAATATACCATCAATTTACCAATAGTAACGGTTTGTTATTGAGTACCAGACATAAGTTATAAACAATATCTTAGGTCATATAATGATTTAGCTGAACTTTTACGTGACTCAAAATTGGATTGAATAATTGGAATCTTGGAATGCTTTTATTTCTATATATACCATATATGATAATCAGTGTCTTATCTGATTTTTGTTCACTTCTCTTTGACAACCTGCCACCAATTAATTCAAATTTGTATAGTCCATTTCTATAGATTGCAAGATTCCAGAAATTAGTGACAGCTTTTTTGCTGACGAATGTTAAATGTTTGTGTGAATGCAGATGTTTAGTTACAGAGAATGTAAGTCATTGTTTGAGATGTTTATAGTGCAACATAAAAGTTTAAGAGTTACAATTGTAAACAACTCCATGATTCACGTGAACAATAGTGTTGGAAGATTCTCTAAGGGTTTTTTTTGCAAACCAAATTGATTGATAAAGAATGGTAATGCCATTTGTTTTCTTTTTCTTTGATCTCGTCATCTTCTTTGATCATGTCTTTTCAGGTTTCTTTGCCCGAATCAATTTTTTAAGTAACATTGTTGTAACATCAGTAATGTGAATACTTATAGTTTATTCCAAAGTTCCAGACACTCATGCTTGTTTTTGTTCTACACGTTAAAAAACATTTATTGATATGGTATGATTTGATATGAGAGATGAAAGATTTCTTTTCAGTAAAAAAAAGTCAGTTGATCATCAAAATCGACTCTTTGCAATTTTTTAAGAAAATGTTCTTGACAATATAACCATTCCGATGCATGAATACCAACTCCCATATCATGACAGTGGCATTTGGCATGTGGCATGTGAACGTTAGATTATTTCGAATTTCGTTCTTGGAACATGATTGACTCAACAGTTGTACAAAGATATTAACTAGCAAATACTACATTGGTTTAGGATGTTTCCAATGTTTTGTTTCAATATTTCCTTTGTGTCTACATTTTTATAACATGTATTCATTTTGACGATTATTTTAGACTTCAAATTTAATTACAAAATATATCATTCTCTCCGTTTCACTGTACATGCATTACACCTTCATGACATCGATTAAGCCAAGCCTCTTACGAATTCTTTCAACTTTTGACATAATCGTGTCAAAAGTTTAGGAATCAATCAGTCGACTTATTCGAGAGGAAAATGAGCTGACTTAACATTATATTCCCTGAAAATCCTTTCTAATGGCTTCAACTTTTGATGCCAGATCATAATCAATACAGAGCTATTGTGAATCAATAAGATTCATCACCTCAGGGACGTGTTTTGCCAATCCTAACATCCTTTTCTTATGGAAGTAATTAGAATACCTTTTTCACATCATTCATAATGAAAGTGAGTGAAAATGCAATTAAATCGATAAACACTTAAGAATTACAACGCACAGTTTCTGAGATAAGAACGTTTAGAAGAGTGATCCAGTGTATACTTCACTGCTGCTATAAACCAATTCAAAAGTTAAAACAGTTAGAAATATTAATTTCATAGAGAACATAGTTGCATCTTACCTTGCTTAGACAATGAAGGGAAATTTCAATTGCCAAACATTCTAACCTTCCGCCAACATATTGAATTCAAATATAAACGTTTATGCTTATAATATCAGGGGTATATTAGTCTAAAATTCCATATCTTTGGTAAGGAAAATTCTAAAGAATGAATGCTAAAATCTCGATCTTCAACTTTCAATCCTCTCATCTTAACTCAAGAAAGTATTGCACATTTAAAAAATCGTTTTAAGACAAATCGTGGAAAAAGCTTTTAGGTAATGATTTTATCAACCCCAGACGCTGTTAAGCATCTTTGTGAAGAGCCGATGGGATTTGCAATTGACTTAAAACAGACAAATAAACTAAATAAAGGATATTATATGATTGTCCACAACTTTTTCGACACCTAAGCATTTCCTGGCAAAGAACTGTCTCCATGATTCACCATTTGCAACATTAGAATTAATATTAAAGAAGCGAGATTAAAGCATTTTATACACAATTTATTCTCATCCGCATCAACTTATTCAAGACTGGAGATTAGTAGCAAAACGGGATGGGATGTTATGTTATGTTATACAAAAGTGATACATATTCGGTAGATATAGTCAGATTGTCCGGTATTTGAAAAAGATACTACGTCTATGGTTAAAACTATCTAGACTGTGATTTCCAAATCCTAAATAATTTTCAGAAAATGATTTACGACACTCAACAATGTTTCCTTGGTAATCCGCCCATATGCCAATAAACTTGCTTGTCAAAGACTTTCTTTCCTTGCGGTTGGTTTATTTGAAGACAACTGTTTTCATCTAAAGAATTTATGGTTTCTTTCTCTCGTCAATAATGTGATTATAAATACTTTTCCTTGAAGCTATCTTCCAAAAAAGCAGTCGTACAATAATGGTTTTTGCCAGAAATGGTTTTGCTAAATGAGCAATCATATCATATTATGCATCGAGATTCTAAACATATTATCAGTCTTAAAATAATATCAATATCAATACCTATTAGCTATATATACATTGCATTGGTAAGGTAAATTTGTTCAAATTGGAACACATATAGGTCACGTCAAGTTTGCTATCTTTCAAAATTGCTTCTTTTCTCTTCCACCCTTGAACTTCTGACTCCTTTTACTTATGCATGCACATATTATCTGCAGTATCATATATGTCATTATCAGATAATACTAATTTATGAAAGCCAACAATGTTATTTTTATGAATTCAAATAATTTAGGATAACATTTTGAAAATATTTAAGGGGTAATGAATACAGTAGTTAACAATACAAGTATGAAATTAAGACCCATGTAACGATGGTAGTTTAATCAAAAGACAAACAATGCCTTTGGTTTATTTTGCAACAGGATTCTTTGTTTCTTAATCAAGTGTATTTCACGGGGAAGAGGGAAGACAAAAATAGAGGAAGTCAAAATCTGATGATATATGTACGTTCTGACCGTAAGAGGAATGTGTGTTTATTCTATATTTGACAGGCTAGGTAAACTATAAGAGATGCTATTTTTCTTCAAAATGAGTAATTAAAACTTGATTTATTAAAACTGCTGATTTGCCTTTCATTAAAAATCACAATCATTTACTCCTTAGATTAAATCTAATCTGTCTTGGACCTTTGTGAAATTTTTTTTGAAAATGATAAATAAATTGAGACATGCCATGATTAATTAATATGTAAGTTTCGATTAATGTAGTTTGGTTCCAATCAAGTCTAAAGTCATCCTAGGCAAATAGTGAAAGAACAGCAAAAGAACTTTTTTTACTAGAAATGTATTATCTAACATATTCAAAAGTTACAATCTGTAATTCGATCTCAATGTCACAGACTTAACATATCTATCCATATGAAAATGCAGGATTAGCAGTAATTTCATCTTGAGGAGAATCATCAAGTTTAATTTTTAAGTCATTGAAAATACCCAGGAGAACGCTCAGTGTCTAAAATATGACACCCACATAGTACTGAGTGAAAATAAACATGATGCAAATGTACATGTTTGCTGAATATTTTTCAGTTGATGAATAAGAATATAAGGATACAGTACAGTACAGTACAAAACACGCAATATCGTAAATATTTTAGTGAAAAGTAAGGTTTTGTAATCACCGTTTGTAAGTGCGAGAAATGTTTAAGTGAGTGTTACATGCTGAATTTCACGAAAATAAAACAATATGAACCGAAAGGTTTGTAGAAATCTCACAACGCTGACAATTATACTCTGAAACCTGGTAAATACTCCTGTAATACATGAAAGCTTCTTTAATTAATTTTTTGAGCATGATTTTCCCTTGTAAAAAGTACGAATGCACACTTACTCATCAAAACAAAAATGTTTTGGTCAATTAAGATCGGTCAAGGAAATGACAGAATTTGCAAATGACCAATTGATCAGATTATAAGAAAAACTCAATGAATTATAATGTATCACCTGAACTAACTGTGTTTATCATGAAACGTTATCGTCCTTCTATAAACTGTTTTAGATCTAAGTGAATACCATTCAACCAAGAAAAGCATTAATCCTGTTTTCAGTTACAGCTATTGACAGAGGAATCATCAGCCCACGTTTCTAACATAATTACTGAAAATGGACACGATAACAAGCTCGCTGTCGTACTGGCACGCTCTCTTTATTTGAATAGGGCATTCTCAATAACAATGATTAATAAAGTTAATGGGCATTAACTGTGGTAGATTTGTCGAATCAAAGGGAGTTTCTGTGAATGAAGGAATATAGTATTACAACAAAAACTGAATCAATGTAAATTAAAACTGTACCAAATTTGTATTTTACTGTTCAGCAGCAGCCTTTCATCTGTCAATCTGTGATAAGAAAAAGTTATCTACGAACCACATTTCTTCGCAAAATTACTCCCCTTTGATATAAATGCTATTAGAAAAGAAGCGTGTTTGCAGCATTCAAGCAAACAAAAAAATATCTTCATTGCAAAATGACCTTCATGGTCAGTCTACAGTGACATCAAAAATAATTAAGAACACGAATTGGAACATTCTGCATAGAATGACAATACAATGTCCTTGTGTCACCATTACTGTGATTTAATGTAAACAAAATCAAATGCATATAATAACATACTTCCGAAGTTGCTTGTTAATGACATGAACTCAGAAGTGAAGATATGTAATAGATGTAAGCATAGTTATCAATTTGTATCGGGAAATCAAGATACAAATTGATAACTATGTTAATAACTTGCTTACATATCTCTGGACCAAGTGCAAACGAGGCAAAAATTTAAAGATCTTACAAAATTTTCACAAAAAGTATTTATCTCCTTTAGTTATGAATTTTGTAGTACTAAGGATGTTCCACCTGATCGTTTGCAGCATGCAAAAATTGGGAATCAAGTTCGAGCCAGGAAATAAATGTTCGTGCGTGCACTTTGCAAAAAGTTCTTGCTAAAAATTCATTTCATGTTTGGTATTTACAAATTTTGACGTCTTATGTGTCCTTCATTACGCCAGTGCAATTGCCGATTCTTAAATTGTTATAATCGACGATTTTAAACATAAAGGTAACCTTAACATTCTTGATTTTATTAAAAATATGTTTTTGAAACATATAAGCTTGAATAATGTTCGTAATTGTAGTTTATTCCTAATTTGTATCAAGGGGTCAGCTATGTTTATTTCATGGTTCTATTGCAATTCTTAGTGCAATTTCTGCAAACTAAGTGTGTTGATTAAATTATGAGTTTGCCGACAGTTTCGATGATTATAATAAATTCATAAATGATGTTTGATTTATCATGAGTATAGTTGAATACTGACAAAAGCTGATCTATTCGATTAAAAGACAATTTCATGAGAGTTCTGGCATCCGATACCAGGACTGTTCTGACGAAAACAGTCCTCATAGCAATAATGAAAGAATGACAATGAGGTCCAAGTCGAATGTAAGTATAATTACATTAAAGACAATAATGAATACACATACACGAATTGTTGGCTGAACACAATGAAATATGCTCAAAGCGTCACACAGTATTGTGAAGAGTTATTCACTATTGTTCAACTTATGAATGTCGTGTGCATTGTAATATACACATATACTCTTTTAGTATTTGTTTGGAATCTAATTATATTGATCCATTGATTTTCAGATGTCAAACATAAACACGATTAACAGTATTTACTATATAGCTGATAGAGTTCTTAAATAATTATTTCAATTTTCACACATATTCCTTTCAAATAGTGGCGAAATTGTACAAAATTGATTTCCACACAAGCAATACAAATAGATTTAAGTGAATCAGCGACCACGTATATATATATATGTGTCTATTATGACATATTCTTCGACGACAAAAATGTTCATTGGCGAAGCCGCACAAATGAAGGCTTTGTTCCAGATAGAAACAGATAGATAGGAACATCCCTCTGCACTGTCAGGGCTTGCAGGGACATGCACATGTTTTGAAACAAACAAGACCCTTTTCGTATTCAGAACAGAAGTTTTGTTTGTAGATTCTAATGTGTCTTTAATAAATGTATCTAATTGATAACTAAAAATACCTATGTAAACACTGTTCCTTTTTCGCTTTCTGACAGCTACATATCAAGGTACATGTACCTAAGTAGATTTACAGGGAGTTTAGTACTACGCTGCATCACTGTTGACTGTCAGCCATGATTGACAGTTTATTGTAATTATGTACTTTTTGGTAAGAACATATCACTATCATAACTATTCTGATATTGGCACGTCAATCAAAATCAATAGCCAATGTAATATTAACTATAATCTAGCTGACAACCCGAACTGTATTTGAAATTTTTTTCAGAGCTGTCGCATGTATATAGATTTAATTTGATTTTCACACGCAGTTGTCTGACACATTGGTCAAAATGTCATACAACGTTATTATCAATTAGGATAATTATATAACAGTTTAGTTGCATTAAATAACATCAAATATCACAATGTCTTATATTGATAAACATTGAAATCAAAAATGAGCTCGGCATATTTTTCAAGACAAGATATCTTTACAATGTAACTAAACACATTCATCCGGTTCTTCATTATGATTGAAACTTGACATTCAACAATTTGAAGGTGTGTTTTGGATAAGGAGATTTAAATGTTATAAAACAGACAATCTTAATATTCCACACCACTTACCCTAGTGCAAATATAAAAAAATATTTTCTAAAGGAGAGCTACACTCAACAACAATATAACCGAAAGATTTGACATGTCCTCTTCAACATTGATTGAACTGTCAAACAGAGGAGAGCTTTGGCACAATTACCAATGATGCCTTCATTGATTATCATCCTATTACACCTGCAGGCCATTAACACTGATTAGTATAGTTATCTGAGTGAATGGACATCTAATGGAGTTTGATATTTGACCCTGAATGTTACCTTAGTTTTGTTTACAAGTGTGATAGAAAACGTGAAATCAGGTCAATGACCGACACTTTGTTTCCCCAGAACGTGTTAAACTGTTAACAATTTTATAATATAATACCTACAAAACGGATTATGCATCATGGTTTCATGTTTTCATTTCATGGTTTTAAGAATTGCCATTGAAAGTCTAAGTCTATTTTTGAATAGTTTTATTGAAGCTAGTAAAATGATTCTTTTAAAATCTAACCATTGCTCCATTAGTGTTGTGTGTTAGTGAATACATGTAACAGTGTAACTACATATAGATATACATATACATGTAGGTTGTAAGTCTACATAATAGAGATTGTCCGATAGCAAAATTGGAAAACCAGGAATAACATCCAATGTGTCTTTTGAAGAGTGATGTGGTTGTCTTATTAGGAATATGTCATTTATCATGAAGCTCGTTTTAAGTTATTTTAGGTTGCATGTACGAATATGATAGCCTCTGTCTCTTCATGAAGACAGCGAATGATGTTCACATTTGAAATGTATTTGATTTTTAGAATCATTGTTACCAAGGTCGAGTGGTTTATCTTATTGAAATACCATCAATTTACTAATAATAACGTTTTGTTATTGAGTACCAGACATTAATTATACACAATTTCTTAGGTCACTTAGAGGGAGTCAGGTTCGAGAGTCTTGTTTCTTCATTTTTCTCAGATTCTCTCTACCCCTGCGACAAGTGTAGTACATGATATCAAAGAACACTCTGTTCTGTAAGCCCGAGGGGTTGCCGGTTCTTAGCGCATCAATTTCACACAGTTTCTTCAGGTCCGCGTCTGTGATAACTTGTTTATGTACGTGTAGTGTCTGTCCTTTCCTGTCTTTCTTGAACCAAAACCGTTTTGAACATGTTATTCGCAGCCTGAAAGGCAACATCGTTTACAATGTCACATTTTCCGTGTTTCTGGAAGTACCGTTGTAACACAATCTGATGCTGAGATAAGAACGTTTTGAAGAGGTTTCAAGTGCAGTGTTTCTGGGGAAAATGGCACGGATACCATACTCAAAATGTATCTTTTCAATGATACCAACCACTTATTTGAAACGAGTAAATTGTTCAATAGATATCTTGTTAAAAAGAAACGAGTTTCTTCTATCGAATTTTGACATTATTTTAATATTTTTAATATCTGATCTTGGTTCTCAGGCTAAGAAATGTGAAGATTATTGAAAAATACTCGAAAGATTATTTCTGTTTGTCCGATGAAATTAGTTGGCATTGAAATCAGTGATGCTATTAACATTTTAATAAGAAATCAACACCAAGTATGGGTATCAGGTCATCTCATTGAGCGAGCAAAGATACTTGTATTGAACTTGATGAATCTTGAAACCCTCTGCCATTAATGCGCAGTTATCTTAAAGTCAAAATACGAGAACAAGCTTTTGCTTGGGATTTCAAAACTTGAAGGAAAGAAAGCTGAGCTGAAAGAAAGACCAAAGCGAGGTCGACTATGGGGTATCTTTTCCGGTAGCCTTCCCAATTTATTGACAACCAACAACCATTTGTTCAAATTTTAATATTTGTGATATTAATTTACTGATGCGGAACAAATATTCAAATAAACCCAACAGATGTCAAGGAATTAAGTTTGTCAATTTTTACATTTTAACATTCATTATTGGATTTAAGTCCTTTATAATTTCGCTTTAATTCTGAATTAAATGCTAGATGTCACAATGAGCCTATTCTGTCAAATTGTCAACAATTCTTTATATCTAATTCAAATATACCTTAAAAATGATTATCGTTTTTAATTTTTTTATGTTATTAAATTTTATTCTTTTATCTGCAATTTCATTAGTATTTAATTTGAATTGCCTCATTTTAGTTTGCAGTCGACAGCTATATGAACGACACATTTACAAAACGATTTATTCCAACTATACCTAGTTGTCAATGGCAAGTTGCTTTGACAAGATCATGACATGTTGACAAGGAAGTATGATAAGCCAACGTTAGTAAAATAATCCCATCTAATGCGGAAGATCTTAGAAGAAGAGCTCTATGTAATTCATGCAGGCCTATCAGTGAGCAGAACATTCACAGAAACACTTCCAAATATGGATGGTATGTAATTAGTTTTACCTATGACAATTTCATCAATTAATCAACGTGGAGTAACAGCTTGCTTGTGCGGACTTTTGTTCTACATCTTCGTTTTGTAAATATCAGCGTCATTATTGTTTTATACTTCATTAAATCACTAATTTAATAAGAGTTTCTTATCGTGGCAAGGTATGAATTACTGCTAATTCTATACCATAGGTCATGTTAGGGTCGTGTAAGAGCAATACCGTAAGTTTCATTGCAAATCGTTATGGTTCGATATGAAGCTTAATGTCATGAAATGTTATGGTGATGTATTTATATTTGAAACATCTCTTTTTGAATCACGAAATGAGAGATATTATGACAATTTCCGCTTCTCAATATAAGTCCTAAAACAACCTAAGAATTTAAAAGATCTTTTGGTTTTGTCTTGTCAACATAGTAAAGGAAACCATTTCTGGTATTCCTATCACATTCTTACATAAAAAGATCAAAGACCAAAACTCAATTGTTGGTTATATTATGATTGAACTGTTTAGTATGCATTCTTGCAAAAGCAACTAACGAAACACGAATATGCTTATGGATGATAAACATTACATTTTACAGATGATAAACTTCTCAACTTATTGTGAATTGACAAAGTCGATCATGCACAAACATTCATCTGTAGTAGTAATGAGATTGACATATATAAATATACCTTCGGGGTGGCCTCTTTTTGTCAGGATACTTGTTCCATTATTCTTTAGTTGTTTGTTTTAGTTTTTGAGAACACAGTGGAGTATTATTTGTTTAAGAGTAAAATCGTCTAATTGACAGTTGTTCAATCATATATATGTATGTTCATGCGGGACTCTGACACAATACTGGAAAATGTTGAAGTTGAAGATCGCCTTATGTCTGACCATTTTTGGATTGGATTTAATCTCTGTCTAAAGCTACCTCCAGGATCTAGGAAACCTGTATTATGTCGTAATATCAAGGCTATACATATGGATTCCTTCAAGAAGGATCTCCGCGATAGTGAACTTTTGACAAATACGTCAACAAATGTTCATGAATTAGTGGACCGTTACAATTCTACCCTTTCAGATCTTCTTGACAAGCATGCATGAAGACAGTTCGTTGTAGGTCAAAAACTCCATGGTACTGTGATGAGATACGGGAAGCTAAGCAATCACGACGAATAGCTGAAAGGAGATGGAGAAAATCGTAACTCATTGTTCACAGAGAAGTTTACAAGCAGGAGCGTGATAACGTCAATAGACTTATTCGCCGCTGTAAGCAAAAGTTTCACAATGAAACCATTATGTCAAACCTCAACAAGCCAAAAGCTTTATGGACTCGTATGTCAAAGCTCCTTGGGAAAGAAAAAGACTTTACACTTCCTGACGCCGACAGTGATACATCTTTGGCAGATGATTGCAATACTTTCTTTACAGAGAAGGTTGCTACTATGAGAAAATGTTTCATCCAAAGTGATCAGAAAGTAGCTGGGAAGTCGCCATCTCCAGGATCGAAGATGTTCAAATTTGAACCCCTGACTGAAAACCAGGTTTTGTGTCTGATAACTAACTCCAAAAAAACTACTTGTGAGTTTGACCCAATCCCTACGGAGGTCCTCCTTGGCCTGATGGATGTTATCCTCCCCGTGATCACAAGGATAATAAACCTCAGTCTTGATAGTGGTGAGGTGCCAACTGCCTTTAAACAGGCAGCAGTAAAACCTAGAATTAAAAAATCTAACTTGGACAAAAATACCTTAAAAACTATGGACCTGTGTCCAATCTGTCTTTCCTCTCCAAAACGACAACCTCGTGTGGCGAAGTTTCAGTCAGCTTATCGGTAAGCTCACAGTACAGAGACTGCCCTGCGCAGAGTACTGGATGATCTCCAACAAGCTGTGGATGATGACAGAGTTGCAGTGTTAGTGTTACTCGATCTCTCGGCAGCTTTAGATACTGTCGATCACCAGAAACTGTTACACCGACTATCAGATGAACATGGAAATGGAGAAACAGTGTTTTCCTGGTTTAAATCCTATCTGTCATCCAGGAAACAGTCAGTAGTCATCAAGACGTCACATTCCTCTACCGTTACAATCGAGTGTGGAGTACCACAGGGCTCTGTGCTGGGACCACTACTCTTCACCATGTATACACGACAGCTAGAGGATGTCATCAGCGATCACCAGGTACTGAATCATCAATATGCTGACGACACTCAGATGGTTGATAGCTTTCTACCTGTCTGTGACACAACATCTCAACTGACAAATCTTGAGGACTGTTGCTCTTCTGTAAAGTCATGGACGAATGACAATATTCTCAAGCTAAACGACGACAAGACAGAGGCAATGGTTGTAGGTCCTAAAACCCGGATATCGAAAGGCAACATCAGCCATCTGACTACTGGTGAAACAGAGATTTGCTTCTCAAATTCAGTGAAAGATCTAGGAGTGTACTTGCAGTCAGATCTTTCCATGGAAAAGCAAGTATCTGAGATCTGCAAGTCCTGCTATTTGCACATCCGAAACATCGGGAAAATACGCCACCTATTGACTGAATGTTCTACAGCAGCACTTGTTCGGTCTCTCATCCTGTCAAGGATAGACTATTGCAATAGTCTGCTTTTAAACATCTCTCTCTGTTAAACCACTTGCAACGCATACAAAACATTTCTGCACGCATAGTGAGCAAAGCCCCAGATTCTCGAGGATGACACCAGTTCTTGAACAATTGCACTGGCTGCCAATCAAGGCGAGGGTAGATTTTAAAGTCCTTACCCTTGTTTACCAGTGTATAGAAGGAACTGCCCCAGCCTATCTCAAAGAACTATTCAGACCATATCTTCCAAGCAGGCAGCTTCGCTCCAGTGACAAAAACCTACTTCACATCCCAAAATGGAAATTGAAATCATACGGTTTTCGCTCTTTTCAAGTTACAGCTGCTTTCAAATGAATGAAAGACTTACCTGCTCACCTTAGATCTACCCCAACAATCACACTTTTCAAAGCTGATCTGAAAACCTACCTTTTCTCTGTATTTTACAAGTGACTCTGAATTTCAATCTTGTCTGCGCTATGAGCATGCTACCGGTGTGGATTTAACGCAATATAAATGGACTAATTATTAATTAATTATTACAAAGCTACATTGTGTAATCCAAACTTAAGAGACCCTTATTTGCGCGTTGTAATCTCAAAGCGTTTGAAATAATTCGTTTTTTCCGAAAAGTACATTTTTGATAAAAAGATTCAATATCCTTAAAAAAGAGCAATTTAAAAATAACAAATCATCTCCATTTCAATTCTTGACTACGACGAGCCAGACGAAATGTTTGATTCACAATACCAAGATTTCATCTGTTTTCTGTCATCACGACAGGGCCTCATCAATAATCTCCAGTTATTGACACAGCCACTCTACACAAGTATTTGGCTAACCAACAGATCGAGACAGATTCATTTGTCTCAAGTAGAAGTCAGATAGAGTAGAGTCTGAAGTCAAGTGACATTATCGATAGATTAGGACTAAAAGTGAAAGTTGTCAGACCACTCACGCTTATTATTAATTGAAAAGACGAAGAAACATGCTTAGAAACCTACTTTGAAAAACGCATTTTCAAAGTTATAAATAATTGTCAACAATCAAAGAGGAAAGTAACAGGTGCCCTTGCTGATGCTCAGCGGAAAGCCTGAAATAAACTAACGAGCAAAAGAAAGTATAACACTCACTTGTTTTCCATTAATTCAATATTTTAAAGAAATAAGATGCATTTGATTATGGAAGCAGACAATAACACCTTTCGGCTGTAGTTTGAATGGCTTTATTGGTGACTGTTTTATATTTTCACTTAAATGTCATCATTTAAAGTAGACTAGGGTAAGAAATGAAATTTACACCAACATGACCCCTACCATGTTCAAAATGTTGTAAATGTGTGCATGACGATGAACATTTATTGATTTTCACACAGAGTATGTGTTATATGTCGATAAAAAGTTGTGTATTGTCAAAATAAATTTAGGGAAATTTTAATATTGAATTTTTAAAATTTTTTTTTAAATTTAAAAAACCGCGTAGAGGTATTCTTTTATTTATTTAATGTTTTGGACTAATTTTCCAAACAAGTCATTTTTGGAAAACGACGTCAAAAACTCGAGATATCTGACTTTGAAAATTTTACATATGATAAATACAACTGAGTGTTATACTTTCTTTTGCTCGTGAGTTTATATCTTGCTATGTTCATTTATTGATGCCAATGAAAACTTTTCTCATCCGTTTTGAAAAGTTACTTTAATCTTTATGTCTTCAATCTACGATGAAAAGTAATGGTACTTGTACATGTTGCAGTTTAAACATATTTGATCCTTTATAGTTTAAGAAAAGGCTAACGTCAGCTTTGGTTTCTGTTGTGTAATTGTGCCGGAGACAAGAATCTATTTTTGTCAGGTTTTCAGAATATGGGACGTGAAAATGAGGTAATTGGGTTTCTCCATTAGAGAAGATTAGATATGTTGTGTCATCAAATGGGTTATATCGAGTCAAGTCAAAGAGGTGTCCAATAAAATTAGGTCATACCTCCATAAGACTGATAGGGTTAAGACTAATAAGACTTATATAGGTGAGCCAACTGAACAACAATGATAACCATTAAAACGCGATATGACAGCACAGAATTTAGAGAAAGGATATACATTAGCATGCTTCTAAGGACGACATCCCGGCTATATGTGACAATATAGATCTTGGCTAGTATAAATGTAATTATCTGATGTATTATTTGAATACCCAATGTTGATTTTTACGATTTAGACAGAAACAAATATCATTGTAAGACTCTGACAACATACAATATTGACTTTAAATTAAAATATTCGGAAACAATAAGCATATAGCCCTTGGGTTAAAGAAATGTATAACTTACTTACATATTTCTCAGTCAGTATTTTCTGTAATTCAAATGTCATGCCATCTATTGAACATCTCATTGTGATATAAATATCCTCATTATTATTGAATGAGGATTTCACATAACCTGATTCCGCTTTTCTTGTCTAATTTGTAAACAAATCGTGAACTTATAATAATCAAATTCATAACAGAATGAAACTGTTCTTACCTATTTAAAGCGAGAAATATTCAATATGTCATTGAGAAATGTGTGAATTGTGCTTAACAATTGAATTGGTCGTTTTAATCACTTGTTATCTCTATCAAGCTATATTTGAGTAATTCACGATTATGTACTTGTATGATTGCGATTATTTCTTCGTGTCAATGTGAATGATAAAATTGCGATCATTATTTCTTGCTGTCAATGTGAAATGATATATTACTTCTTCTGAATATAAATAGACTTCTTAAAATCAAAACAGAAACTAATAACAGTATGGGTTTTCTTAATAACATGTGCGTCTTAACAATAATGCTACTTTTTTAAATCAGATCTCAAAATATCAGGTTTGAAGACGAAATCATAACCAGAGTGAATGCTTACACCTTTATTATACCATTTCAAGCTGACCTCCCAAAACATGATTTCAGCCAGAATATGTACATTGTAACAATATTTAATTCATGTCCATACAAATCAGTTTCTCTTCAAACTAAATGAAAGTGGCATTCTTCTCTGTAGCAAATTGATAATGCCATCAGTACAATTTCAATGAAATGTGTTATGAACAGACGCTTTATGAAACACTAATCAAATTTTGATGGTCTTTACTTATCGACAGTGGTATCTGACTGTAACTAGATCCGTTACATAGAATATTTTTTTGCGTCTTATTTTTGGAACTTTGAATGTCATCTGTTAGCTTAGTCAACTAAGTCAACCTCACGTCGGATGAGGTTTAATCAATCGTTATTTTCCAATAGGACTTCTTTTAAAAGTGTATAAGAGAATTCAACCATTTTTCACGTCTTTAAAAAGATGTTCTTCAAATGTTAAATAAGCCTATAGGCTTTACTTCCAATGTTCGCTCTGCAACCTTATCCTCCAAAAGAGAATCAAACATAAATATTATTTTCAAGAACTTCTTTAGTGAAGGACAATCAGTAAACTAAATAGAGGACATCATATGAATTACTTTGAGACGTTTCTGTATCTTAACATTTCCCAACTAAGATGTGTATCCATAAGGCAAGAATGTAATATTCAGGTAACTACAAAACTTAGAGTTAAAGTTATCTGGATTGTTAATTGAAAACCCCAACAATTTATACAATGTTTTTCGACACTTTTCCCAACATTGCTGCATGGCCAGCCATCTATATGCCAAATTACTTGCTTGTCAAAGACCTACCTTGCGGTTGGTTCTATTTGAAGATAACTGTCGTCCTTTAAAGACTGTATGGCCTCTCTCTCTCATCAATAATGTCATTATAAATGCTTTCCCTTGAGGCTATTGCTTTCAAGTTACACAAGAACAGCCATACCATAATGGTTTTTGCCAGAAATGAGCAATTGAATTTATTCCATTTACATTTATGTCATGGAAACAATTAGAAACACAAAGCATAATTAAAGTAATACAATGTTTGACCCAAGTACTCATTGCAGTATTTCAGGTTTGTTTTGTATGATGGATGATTGTTCAGTACTTTCACCTCATGGTGTTTTCTACCTTTTTTCAGTTGACGAATGTTAATTATACATGTAGTTCTGATTATCCTCAAATGCCATCTCCTAATATAAAGGGGCAGTAGCTACTGCCCCTTTAAGGTATGGTTTTAAAAGTTTGTTTCGGCAGAGAAAATTTACATTGTCCAAACACAATAGTTAAATATATACCAATACAAATACAATAGAAATCTATATAACTATTACATTGATGAGTATCTTGGTATCTGTACTTTTTAACAGTAAGAGCGGCGTGCGTTCATTATATATGTGACAGATTAGGTAAACTAAATGAGTAATTTATTGTCTTCAATATAAGTGGTTAACACTTACATTAATGAATGCTGATTTGTCTTGTCAATAAAAAGTACAACTATTCCTTCCTAAGACTAAATGATATCTGTCTTTGACCTTTTTTGAAAGAAATTCATTTTGCAAATTATATATGCCACGATTAATCAATACGTAAATTGTAAATTGTAGTTTGAGTCCAATCAAGTCCACAGTCATCTTTGGAAAATAATGAAACATCATCCAAACAACCTTTATTATCCACAATATTACTTTGGCACAAAATGTCAAAGACTTCAGTAGAATATGAAACCTGCCTACACAAAATATGGTAGACTTTCATGAAGAAACAGGTTTCATATAAATGGGCTCTTCCTATAAGTTATAATATGAAATTTTGATCTCTGGGTCTAAACCTAAGAGGATAAGCAGTAATTAATACTTTCGAGGAATCCTCATGTTTCACTCCTTTAATAATCCGGAGAACACTCGGTGTGACAAATGATGAATCATGGACACCCACGTAGTACTGCATCAAAAAATAGGGAGTTAATGTACATGTACAAGTTTTATGCAAATTGCAGTTTATGAATAATAATTTATAGTGAAATTAGTCGATACAAGAGAATGAAAATGGTAAAAACATTGGCAACGTTCTGATATAAAGTAAGGATTTTTTGGCGTCCTTTTTACATGTGAGAAACGGTTATATGAGTGTTGCATACTGATAACGAATTCCACTCAAATAAAATATTTGACCGGAGGGTATGTAAATATCTTGTATTATCTGACACGACTTATCTTAATTCAGTGTAGTAAACACTCCTGTAATATTGATATATTTTCCTATTTCAGATTTAACCATTATTGCCTCTACAAATTAATACGAATGTACAATTAAACATCATAACAAAATGCTTTGCGTGACACAGATTAGTGTATGAATTGTGTAATCTGACAGAGTTCGTGAATTATAAACTCGGATCGGATTTAATCTGATTTATGAGAAACTCTAACGTAACATATATGTACAGGTATCACCTAATGAGTATGATTTTATAACTAGCTGTGATCATGAAACGTTATCGCCATCCTATAAATAGGTTTTATATCTAAGTGAATACCATTCAACCAAGAGAAGCATTAATCCAGGTTTAAGTTACAGCTATTGACAGAGGAATCATCAGCCCACGTTTCTAACATAATTACTGATAATGAACACGATAACATGCTCGCTGTCGTACTGGCACGCTTTCTAGTTTATATAGGACATTTGATAGTAAAACTGTTACAATGGATAATTGCCATCAACACCAATGTATTAGCCGAGTAAAAAAGGAGTTTCTGTGAATGACAGAATACAACATTTCCAACTAAACCAATTTGAATTAAAACCTTACCACATTTGTGTTTAGTGTTTTATAGCAGCCTTTTATCTATCTCACAATTTAATTATGCATCTATATTATGACCTGGAAACTATCATCAAATAAATGAAATATTCTGGAACGTTTACTTACGAACTCCATTTATTTACCAACTTATCCCCCTTTGATATATTTGTTGTAGAATAGAAAAGTATGCAGCTTTTATGAAAACGAGCATTGATGCAGCTTGTTGTGTTGCAGTTTAAACTGTTTTGACAATAAATATATTCATTGCAAAATAACCTATATTTTTATTCTACAATTAAAAGGACAGTTCTATCGAAATATCTTTTATGGAAACAAAATTCAAAAGTACTTCCCTTTCTTTTATTTCATGTGTTTCAGTTGTGTTATCTCCTATCTAATTGACAACACGAATTTTATTTTCACGTTATTATATCAACAGTTTAGTTGTATTGAATGGACATCAAATATCAAAATGATATACATTGGTGAATATTAAAATCAACATCCATTATCTCAATAATGAGCTTGTCAAAGTTTTAAAGATAAATATGTTATTAAATATAGCATATGATGTTATTATTGTTTATTCTTACAATTGAACGATTTGAAGGAGGTTTTGGATGAGAAAATTTGGGAATTTTGTAAACAAATGATCTAAATCTACTGAAGAGCGATGTCTTACCACAAGTAACATATTGTGATACGTTAGTGTTTTGGTTTCTGCAAATATCAAAATTTGATCTAAATGGTTTCTCTCAACAACACTAAAGCTGGGAGATTTTAGTTCTGACTAGTCCTCTACAACATTGATGGCACTATCAAACAGAGTAGAGCTTTGGCACCATTACAAATAATATATAAGGCTTTCATTGATCATAATCCTATAAAGCCTGGGGGCCATTAACTCTGATTGGAATAGTTATCTTGTTGAATGGAATCTAATCGTGTTTGATGTTTGATCTTGACCTTTGTAACCTTTGTTTTGTTTACCGGCGTGATAAAAACATGAAATCAGGTCAATGACCGACATGTGGTCAAACACTTTGTATTAGAGTTTGTTAGAGTTTTGATAATTTAATAATCTGATAGCAACAAATCCGACTATCATTATGGATTTATGACTATATGAGAGTATTTGAAAAGTGGAATTTAAAGTCTAACTGTATGTTTGAATCATTCTATTGAATCAAGGGACAGGAATCGTTCAGGAAAATTAATCTGTAACACACAAACCACGGCCCCATTAGAGTCGGAATCGCGGAATAATAGAAATTCCTGATATCTTAATTGGAAGCTTAAGATCACAAATAGCATCAAATGTGTTTAATAAAACAATGATATGGTTATCTTATTAAGAGTTATGAAACTCCTTACATGTTTTGAAGGTAAGATCTGCATAAATGGTTTTGGCTGTCTCTTGATGAGCACAGCGAATTCTTTATCATTTCTGAACTAACATATTACTTACTTTTTTTTCTTTTTTTTAAATAAAAAAATATTACTTTCTTGAAAACATTTTGATGTTATTATTGCTCGTTTGGTTGATGGACGATTAAGTAAATATAACGTTTAATACTGTTATTTAGAATATACGGCCCCCTTGACTGAAACCTCAGGTCAGATCTGAGGTCAGGGTCAGTTGAAGTCCGTTGCAACCAGGACAGGTTCTCATAGTTCATGACAGCTTTCTTCCAGGAGGGTTGAGACATAAAGAGAGATGAAGTTATCAATACACGTCATCAGATTGTATTTTTCAAGGAGATTGATAATATCTGGGACAAATCCAAATGCTGTCCTGAGTATGCAAGAGACATGACATGAAGACATTGTAGTACAGTAGATGTTTTCTGTTACACAGGGAATCGAGAAAGAGCAACTTTAATGTATCGATTTGAGATTCTGCAGCGTGCCAACCGATAAGAGAGTTGCATATATCAGCTCTTGTTGTTTTAGGAAATCTCTGATAGATTTTTAAGAAAATATTTTTCTAACACTGGGGGTGTCACTTTATCTGGATAACTGTTTTCACAACGGCTTGGTATATTTGAGTCAAAATCCAAGTGTCAATATAATTGAAAATGAAACTCAATATTTTTGACTGCAATGTGATAATTATCAAATATGAATTGTTTAAAACTGCACAAAGAAAGAAACTGACCATTCTTAAACTAATGGCTTATCTATAGGGAGTCAAGTGATGATCAAAAAGTTCAACTCAAAATCTCAAATTTACTCACACTAAATTTAACAATTGTAGGCAACAAGTACTGAAAATTCAATGGCCGGGTAGACTGTTATCATGCGTGATAAAAAAAGGTTTTTATGCATGAATGTCAACTTGGCGGCAAAATGTTAAAAAGAAAATTTCAGTTGTCTCAAAAATTTTCTTATATTTTCATTTTTTTCCACTTAGCAAATTTTGTTTTCAATTAGAAAAAACAGAACTGTTATCTTAACTGAAATTATCTGAAATGGTCAATACATTGCATCAATCAAACTATTCCAATAGCACCCAATTTCATTTTAAAAGGGGTTGCTTAATCTCAATAACTGTGTATATTTAGCAGTTAGCATATTCATTTCGTAGCATTGAAGTCACTGCCGAATAAGGTGAATGAAATGTAGGCTAAAACACAAGAGGGCGGTAATGCTGATACCAAAACCAAAGCTAAGAATACAAGCATAACCGAGATCGAGTGTTTTTTCTAATGATCTCAACAGCCACAGTTTATAAAGTAGTATGTGACACACATTCCCTTACCTCCCTCATATTGCTAGTTACAAATGTCAGTAACAGGTAAATTGAATCTATCTTATATTACGATATGTATTATTTATCTATAAACCAAATAAACCAATCTAACCTATTAGAATACTTTTGGTAATGTATTTAAGAATCACGCATCTATACAAGTCAACACCAAATATTAATCCGCATTTACAAGTTTCATTAAAAAATTCATTCAGTGTCAAGAATATATAGTAGTAAATGTCTTGAACAGTACAAGGGTGTGAACTTTAGTAAACCAATAATGTTTAAAGATATATTGGACAGCGGAGGTAATGGATTCTAGTACTTATAGTAAGTAATTATCCTCTAAGGGTATATAACTAAAGAACATATATGGAATGCGTTCTCCATTTTAAATGATATTACGTAGGAAGGAAAAGCTTATTTTAGAATATGGGACACAAAGAGGGTGTAATTGCCTTTCACATTAATGCTGCTGAGCCATTAGGTAAGGTATATTTGGGCCAGGCCAAGATAAGTTTGAATGAAATAAGCGATGAAATTAGGCCATATGACCATTACACTAATAGGGTTTAAAAGGTGAGCAAAAAGCTATCCAGAATCAATAATGCGGTCAATGTTTTCCATTATGGAACAGCGTTGCTCTGATGTGAAATTAAATCATATAACGTTGAACAGACAATGTGTCACTAAATCTACAGTTTATAATTCTTATCTATACAAGGTTTATTTAAGTTCAAACCTAAGTCCGGAGACGGTTTATCGGATGTATAGTGCAATTTTGTTTCCTCAATTAAGGAAATTACTTGCAAATCATAATATTTGCCAAGCACTGTGATAAGAGAACACTCCGAATTAGACTTTAATTGCCATTGTCCTAATCTATTATTAAAAGATGGTTGTTTTGGGATGATAAATATGAGTCAAATGATTCACAAACATACCAGGAAATATAATAATACTGCCTCACAAGACGCAATGAGTCATGCTATTGATTTTCACCAAAAAAAGAGAATATTTACCAAATGACAATATGTACTCTTTTCAAAGATAAATGTTTAAATAATCACTTCACATAATAATCCTCTGAGCATGAAATGTTTCCAATATGCTTTCATATTTCTTCAAATATATCAATTTCAATTGTAATCAAATTGTCAGGTTGATGTGGGACTTCTTCCTGTACTTCAATGTCCAGAATTACACATACGAAAAGAAAGAAAATGCTTAGTCCAACCAAGAACCCTCTTGATGAATGGTACTGCTCTTAACTGATTTCATATAGTATCATTCCACTTTCGCGACAAGACCACTATAGCCAGACATTCATTCCACTGTTGATGTCCACTGATGTTTACAGATTTGAAATAGTAACACATTTTGAGATACAATCAAAATTTTAACAACATGAAACATCTATTTATGTGATTTTATGTTAAGCATCATGCAAAGTTGTTTGATGGTTTGAGTATAATTTTACATTTTTGTAGTGAAATTTATGTAGTCATGATTATGTACAGCTGCCGTTTAATCTTTGAAGATGGAGCTAATTTCAAAAAGATGAAACTTTCCTTCTTATCTATTTATGTATCACCGTAAACACACGAACAAACCTATAATCTTGGATAACAAACCTGCGGCCCAGACTTTAATTACTTATTGACACGTCATTGAAATTTGACCCTTTGACATACAAACGACAAACGTGTGTGACGAAGTTCCGTAAATGTTGAGAAAGTTAATATTTTTCGAATCACAAATCAATTGCCTTTCTCGTGGTGAAATAATTATAAGGATAAAGTTTTTCGTTATCAAGAAGTGACGAATTAAAAATATCGAACGTATTTTCAATAAGAAAAGCGACGTGCAGGTGCGTGTTTTTCTTAATAACAGCGAATTTACCTATCTTGTTGAATGTGGCAAAGTTCGTTTCAAGGTGCTTTAAAATACTCAAGTGTTATATCATTCTGTTCGGAAAATAATATCCTATTACTCTTTGAAATTCCAAAATAAAATCTTTCTTCGTCATAAAACTATAGAGAAAATAAGACTTTGTCGGCAAATGTAAACATCAAACGATCGTTTTTTTAAAAACACTTGTAAAATTATCAGCGTAATTAACTTACGTTTTCCAGAATCTCATAATCCTCAAAAATTGAATAAACACATGTGATGCAATTCCTTGTCAAATGGTGTTCATAAAAATTGCAAATATTCCGAAATAATGTAAAAAACATCACATCGAGTATCGATTTGTTTCAACAGTCACATGGTCGCTTCGCGCCAAATGATGGCATAACAGCTGATAACGGTATTTCAGCGAGGTCAATGTCGTAATTTTTTTCTCCATATTTCAAACGGTTCGGAGTGGAAAATAAAATTAGTCAAATCAACACAATTGCAATTTAGTTTTACCACATTAGTCTAAAACAATGTTAATTGTCGTAATATTTAGCCGCAACACTTCGTTTATCGACTACTACTGACTTGCATTATTCGCATGATGTCAATTAGTCGTCATGAAGAAATTTCACGAAGATGTCGTTTGCCAATAAAATATGAGTGAGTAATTTGACTGTTTTGATTTGTATTTGATATGTATGAAATCTATATGACATTTCTTGCTCAAATATATACAAAATAAACCGTAATCGTATTTGATTTTCAAGTGAGATGTGTTTTTCCCCAACACGTTGACCGTGCCATTTGAACAAATCGAGCATAGCGCAGTCTTGATCCCGCCGACTGTCGATGTTACATCACTGGAATCGTTAATTTCAAATTAATAAGTCGCTTAAATATGAAATTTTTGTACGAATAGGATTGGTAAGACATCCATGTCCACTATTTCAGGTTTAAAATTTGTTTGTCAATAGAATTATTGTTCGTATAAACAATTTCGCCAAAAAAATTCTCGTAACTAAATTGGCATTGGCATGTTGCTGATATGACGCCATGAATGGGGGGTATCTCATAAAACAAGCTTAGCAGTAATAAACTTAATGGTGTTTTAAGATCGAAAAAAAATCTAGAATTGTGAAAAAATACATTTTAGACACCACACATGTTTTATTTTTGTTTAATGTTCCAGAATTATTGTAAAAATACGATTAGACAATATGGGCTACATGATTGTCATGTAAATCATTGGCGCTGTTTTGATATGTGCCCCGCCGTAGCGAAGGAAATCTCAATCCAAGTTAAAATGTATTTTGCATCTATTCTGCAATGAATTTCCGTAAACCCTTTAACAGTCATTCGTAGAAATGTATTTCATTCTTGGTTTTAAGTGGAAAAATTAAAGGATGACACTGATCTCAAAATATCTCGATTTAAACAGCATTGTCATCGTTCAACATTTTCGCGATCTTGCGAGATGTTACGATCTTTTTTCATCTGTCATTAGTGGCGATATCAGTAAGAGATGGACGTATATTTGTATGAAAATGACAATATTTAATACTCATATTTGGGACATAGAAAGGCAAATCGATTACTTAAACTTTTGTGTGATTTTGAAAATGATTGATACATTATTTGTAAAAACATCAACACGGAAGTAAATTGCATCGTTGAGTAAATATTTTGACTGCTTGAAATTACGTTGAAAATTCATCATTTCAACTAACATCGTTTGTAACAAGCTCTTGTTTGTTGGAAGAAAGTCGCATTCGTGCAGAACAATTTTGTTCTGGTACAGAATTTATTTCTGAATAAACTGATATAAATTATTTTCTACAGAAATATTTATTGACAAAATAGTCCGATTTTGAAAATTAAGTACAAAATTATGACTTGTGTAATTTTTCATTTTTATTCATTGTCATGTGGATATAAACCTAATTGTAAAAAAAGGATTGATTATTTGGGAAAAATAAAAACTATGACAAGTAAGAAAATCAATTTATTTACAAGAATTTATTTTATTTTTTAAAATTATGTGTTTTAGAAAGGAGGGAGAAGCTAAATATGATAGAATCCAATGTGACGTCATTGTTAAAATTTTACACTTTTGAAGCTCCAAGCAAAAACTTCAAAACAATCCAGCAGGCAGAAGGTTAAAGTCGAGTCATTTGAATTTATTTATCATAGGTTATCAATTGATGTATGAAATTTGAACATAAAGCAGCCAAATTTGTGTCACCACCTTGGTTAAGAAACTTAGTAAAACCACTCAATTATCTCTGTAACTTATACATGCTGAAAAGTATGATTTCCTCAAATTTTACATATTGAGATAATATCACAGTGAATAAACTAGATTTTATTAACAAACTATAACACCAATTCTACAATAGCTTCCTTTGGTATGTTTTATGTTTCGTGAAGCAAGCATTCTACAGTTTATCTGACTGTATTGACACTATGCGGATGTATGATTTGTTAACCGATCTGTAATGTAAATTGCAGTACTTGTTATCAAGAAAGACACATTTTTAAATGATTTGAATTATCAATTTATTCTGCAGTCATACTTCTACTTCATCAATTCTTTAATCAGGCTTAATTGAGTCATGTTTCCTTTTAAATTATGGAAAACCCCTATCCTTCTGGTATGGGTGTATATTATCTATTTTAAGCTATAAGACTTCTTCTTGTTGGAAAGGGGCAGTAGCATATTTTAAAGGAGAATATAAGGTGATGCCAGGAAAATGAACATTAATGGTTCCAAATGTAAGACAATGTATTTAAACTAAATGAAACAATAATAATGTAAATATGTAACGTAAAGTTTAGCCATGCGATTCATTTTTCTTACACAAAATGAATTAAAGGTGTTCACATGTGAATGTTCATACTTTGTCCTCTGACTATGGATGATTGGCTTGTGTAATGAGATCGTGGACACTGTCAAAATAATACTTTTATCATTAACTTACAATAATCATTGAAACATTGAGAATATAAAATTATCAAAAAAACGTGCTACTGCCCCTTTAAGAACAAGATTTTATACTGTGACGTAAATCACTCAATATCATTTTCTGTGAAAAACATTTGTCAATATGTCTACAGTCTTACGATTGAATTAATTTAAGATTCTTGAACTGAACATTATCAAAAACTAGGAATAACTATTCAATATCAACGACAATGAAATAATTAAAAATTTATATGGAACAATACTTGAAAATCATCTGAAACGTTTATCATCTTACATCAAAGAAATTATTTGCAGATAAATCACTAATGTCAATTAGGACTTTGAAATGCTGATAATTAGAGAGTATTGATATTCTACAAGGTTCACATTTTTCCTTTTGAATGCTTCAAGCGTAAACGTACGGTTGAGCCACTTTATTTCATAATGATAAAAGGATTTGTCTTTTATTTTTAAGATATTATCAACACATAGAATTTTAAAGTTGTTATATTATACAATGAAGCAGTGAAGTTGTCTTCGATTCTGCTTATGGTGTACGCACTTTTGATGTATTATTTCATATTTTGCAGGTAATTATATTTGATGAGATCTCGTTATTCCGTTATTATTCCGTCTTTAATTAATTGATGCAAGGAAAATTTAATGTCACTATGTGCTTTTTTAAGCATGAGTTTTTAAGTTGTTTTCTACACCATTTCACTGGTCGCAAAGACACAATATTTTGTATTCATCTCACCAGTAATCAAAAAATAAGTCCTTGGTTAAAACAGTATCAATATTATACCTTTCTTAAAACCTACTTTTAAACAACTATAAACCACCACATATTATTAAGAAACGAGTAACACTATATAAAGAGAACATTTTGTCCAGTAACATTCACAGCTCATTTTCATAATTTTTGAAATACCAAAATCAAGATTCCTTTCTCTGTCATTCATGAAACAAAAACCTGAAGTAAACAATATTCTACCTCGCATTATTCATTTCATACACATTGGCATCGAGTTTGTTTTATATTATTTTACCAAAATTACTCAAAGTATGAAGTAAAAACCACCTCATATTGGATGCCAGATTCTTTAACTTAGCGCACAACGTTTAATTTCATTCAGTATGATCGTAAATATTACTTTGTCACAAGACGCCACCAAGGTATTTAGAATATGAAAGATGCCTACACAAATTATTTCAGATATTCACGAAGAAATGACGGATCAAATGTTTTCATATTAATGATATCTTTCAATCAAAATAAATCATCTGAAATCTCAATCTCAAATTGTGTCAGAGGCTTTAAATAGCTGAATATGTAGGCCATGCAGTAACTTATACGTTCGCATGTGTCAAGTCTTTGGAAATGACTCGGGGGTTGCTACTTGGGATATACAGACGATGAATCATTGCCACCTACGTAGCAAGCTGAGTCAACAGGGAGGTATTAAATGTATGCTAAATATGTATTGAAGCTTATTGGATTTATTGACAAACAGTACACTTTAGATAACGAAATATGAAATAGTAAACAGCTAACAGTACAACAGAATATGACTGGTAAAGAGTGTTGTTGTTATGTTGTGGGTTTTATGTCTGATAAATGTTTGAATGAATTGTAAATTCTGATATAGAATTAATATATATTAATACAGTTGAAACGAACAGTTTTAGATACTTTATTTTATTTTACAATTTTAATTCATACTTAGTCTTCACTTATTTGGAATTTGTACATTATATTCTGATATATAATTACACACAATCATAGATAAAATGTTTCACTTTACCATCTAGCTGTTCAATTAAAGATTTGTTTATGAAATGTCTTAACATGACACAATTTGAAAATGATCCAGTGTAGTCATCTTTATAAAACACACGAATGTGATACATCAACTGATGAGAATAAATTTCTTAAGAAAGATGATTATCATGAAACGCTATCGTCCGTCTGTAAAATGATTCTTGTCTAAATGAAGATTAGTGAACCAAGAGAAGCGATTTTACTATGTTCAGTTACAGCTATCAAGAATGGAATTATCGGCCCACGTTTGTATCATAATTACTGACAGTGTATACGTTAACGATCTCGCCGTCGTACTG